>CM031608.1:56817232-56859732 GCA_018398815.1 Conus ventricosus
GAGAGAGAGAGAGAGAGAGAGAGAGAGAGAGAGAGAGAGAGAGAAGCTGGTCTAAGAATAAGAAACACCTATTCACAGATCTAGATATGTGGAAAGTTCGTTCTATTATCATTATCACTTCACTGCTTAATCACAAACCTGACTTGCCATGAAACCAGCAGTCTGTATGCCTATTTCTAGTCTAGGCTGATGTGGGAATCATCGTTCAGATTGTTACCATTTCATGAAATTTGGCACACACGTAGCTTTTGATGCCCTCTTTCGATTAAGAGGATGACACAGGTGACCGGACTACGTTTTGAAGGTTAAATGTATACTGCTCAAAACTTATTAAGCTTGTATTGAAATATCCTAAGTTATGTGAAAACAATCTGAGTTTTTACAACAAATAGTACACTATGTAATTGTGACATGCTATAAATGGTGTATAGGAACCATTTGTGCAATATGGTAATAACATGTAATCTTTTAAAGTATATACTACGCAAACATTTTGTGCATCATTGGAATTTTATGCAATTTATTTTGATGTCGAAACTATTGTTCTGTTTGGCATGATTTCGTCAAATTTGGTACACAAAGCAGCTTTTGGTGTCGTCTTTTGACTTAGAAAATGACACATGCGATCGGAAATGCTTTGATGGCTATTATATACTATTCTAAATGTATTAAGCATCTATGAAAATATCCTAAATTACGATAACATTTCAAAACCCATATTATTCTGACCTGCTGTAAATGGTATGTAGGAACTGTCTGTTCCATCTAGTGGTAACATTTAATGCACTTTCTTAAAGCATATATAGATATACTGCACAAAAATATTGGCGCATCATTGGAAAATGTAGAAAAAATACCGAAGAGTGAGCAAGCAGGACATCCTAGATTACACAAATTACTGACACAGTGAGAGGAAGAGTCCCACCTGGTCTCTGATTCCCTCTTGGTTTATGCAGCTGTTCACACTTGGTCGTCTAGACGTCATCTCTGTGACAGGTGCCGGCACAGGCACACAGTTCAGTGCATCGAAGACTGGCCCGGTAGCACTTGCAGGGAAGTTTACACAGTTTCTTACAGCAGCATCTGATCAGTTCCTTGCAGATGTCTGCCGCTTCTGGCAAGTCGGACCAGAAGGGAGTCCACTGTCCATCTGGATTGAGCTTCCATCCCCAGCTGGAAGGACTGGGAAGGTTCTGAATGGTGCACAGTGTTTTGCCCCAACAAAGTCCTCCTTGAAATACTGCCCGTCTTGTGTGCTGCTTCAAAGCTGCTTGGGTTGGAGGTATCCTTTCAAGGGGTCGTCCCTTCGCAAACAATCTTTTTCTTGCGGCATTGACTTTTGGCACTGAACAAGACCTGTCATACAACAAGACCACAAAATGCTCCAGTGTGTCCAAATCGTCCTTGTCAAAATCTGTGGGTCCAGCAAGCAGATTTCTGAACACATTGTTCACTTTGGGAAACAGTTTCCAGATGTCCCATGCTGTCTTCTTGCCAATGCCAGCAAATGATGACACTGTGTCGCATCCTGTGAAAGAGTGGAAGAGTGGCAGGCATTCTGAAATTTCATTCCAAGGTATTCAGCGATGCCATGGGCTGATAGGTAGCGGAAATGTCTGCCTGTTCCAAATGCTATCCATACTTCTTTGCCTGGCATTTTGCTGACTGTAGCAACTGCAAGGACGACAACATCAGTATCCACTGTTCGTATCAAAACACTGGTATGGCCCTTCAGCACACAGTCTTGGTGATGCAGAAGTATGCAGGTGTCCGCTTCCTCATGGTCACATGGTGCGAGGTTATCAGTGTCACTTGCGGGTGCTAGCATGAAACGCAGCCCATGAAATGAAGTCTTCCGCATCAAGACTGTCTTTACTTACCAAAGCTTCAACATTTGATAACCACTCGTTTTCCTTTGCCATAGAAGTCATAAGGGCATCAGACTGAGCCTTCAGATCACCAAGGGTGCATAACAGTCTCTGGTGAGGCTAGCTTCTGGGAGATCAGTGTATTCTGCAGGCAGCAAGGTGACCTCCTTTTTGCTTGCTCTGGGAATGATCAGAGGTGTTTCTCTTGGTTTTGCCAGGATTGTTGACTGTTGGAAGCTGCACAAGAGAGATGGCAGTGCCGTGAAAAGAGTCTTTGGACCGCAGAGACGATGTGTTGTGGTCAAGATTATCCACAGCCCCAACAGTGAAGAGTCCTTCATTCAGCTTTGGTGGACACACACACTGCTCCTCCTCAAACCTTGAAGACACAGAGTTACCAAGCTGAGTGACAATTTCCATCGTTCTGCTGTAGGAGATACACAGACCCAGTTCAGACAGTTTATCGATTGTTTCCCTCTGCCTTGTCTGGAAGTATATCATCAGGCTAATGTAGATAGCCAGTGGTGTTTCTCGTGGTTTGGGGTGATATTGTTTTGAAGAAGAGTGAATCTTGTTTCCAACATCTTTCTTTTTTGTATTGAACATCATGAGCTCTGAGACAGACAAAACGGATTTTAATTTTGCACCATTGTGGGCACTTTCAGCTTCAAACTGACCTCCATGCATAGCCATGCCAATAAAAGCACGAAGACTAGGTGGAACTACAGTTTCTGCTGCCTCTGAAGTAAATGTGCCATCAAAACTGTATTCTTTTGAGAGAATGTCTCTGCGCACAATTTGTGCAGCTCGTGCAATGTGCACAGCATTATCATCAGCTTGAGTGGCAGCACTGACTATGTTGCTCATGTCAGCATCAAAGAGCAGAACAACTTCCTTTCCCTGCCTCTGTGCTTGCAGATCTGGAATTTGACTAAGAAGTCTTTCTTTCAGTCTGGTTGGATTGACCTTTCTATCATATACTGGATCCAGATCAAGCATTCTGTTGTCATACATTTTGCAGAGTTCGGACAATTTGAAAAGTGAAAGATCTGAATGGTTTCTCTCTTCTTCAATGAAGAAAACAAGTTCACTGAGAACTGTAGCTTCAAGACTCCGGTCAGTGGGAGCACTGCTACTACTCTGTTTCCTTAGATGCAGTCTGTAGCGGTTGTGTAAAGCAAGCTTACATTTGGAATGGTACTTAGCATCCAGTGCATGCATGTCCCCTTCTGAAAGTTTTCCGAGAAGTACTCTGTCTTGCAGAATCTCTGCATACTCACGTATCGTTTTATCAACAGAAAATGAGCGAGCACTGAACAACTGTCCTGATCGAGCATCTTCTCCACAGAAAAAAACAGCTTTGTGTTCTTTCAAGACTCTGCCCCCGACATCTTTCGAGTTTTAACTGGACTTTTGTAATGCTCCTGTTTATGTTCACGTTTCTGAGCTGCCTTCATTGCACGTTCTACCTTTTGGTTATCTATTTTATTTCGACAAGTTCTGTGCCACACAGCTTTGTTTGCTTCAAATGTAGTAAGCATATCAGGACCTTCATCCAAAAGCTGTTTTCTGATTGGAAGGGTCAGTCTGCCAAGTGCGTGAAGTTTGAAAATGTTTTCGACTGTATTTTTATATCCCGTCGCTACACCTGACTTCTTACTAAATTTGCTTCCATGTGATGGATCAATCACTTTTCCTCTTTGTCAGTTTGACAGAAAACGCATAGATTCCAGTTCACATTCCATATTTCTGGTGAAACACTCGAACAACATGCATGATCCTGAAGTATAATAGTTTCTGTATGATCTGTTGCTTGCATGCTTGACTCCTCAGCAACAGGTGCACACATTGTAGTCCATGGCGACACATTGTTGTCTCCTGCTGTAGTTTTTTCTTCAGGGATGACAGGCAAGGCGTCCTTGAAATTCCTCGGAACATTCCGGCTCTTTGACACTGGAAAAGTCGTTCGCCGTTATGCTGGGGTTCATCTTTTGTAGATGTGTTTGGGGCAACTTGAACCTGGTTGCCCTCGGGTTAAGTATACAGAGTTTTTAAGTAGGAAAATTATATTTGCATTATGATAATGAGCATACTTCTGTACTATCCTACTGGTCCTACTCTGCCCATCTCAACACACATACATACACATCGAAATAGAGAGAGAGAGAGAGAGAGAGAGAGAGAGAGAGAGAGAGAGAGAGGAGGAGAGAGAGAGAGAGAGAGAGAGCGTGTTCACACACGCACACACACAGACATACACACACACACACACACACACACACACACGCATGCACGCACGCGCGCGCACGCACACACACACCACACACACACACACACACACACACACACACACACGTAATAAAATTATGCTATTAAAACAATTTAATATGTGCTTACATTGTAGGCAGTATACACTGTTTCAAAAAGTATACATGGTGTGTGCAACACACACCCTCGCATATCTGAGCACTTCCCCCCCCCCCCCCCCCCCCCCTCCTCGCCTGACATTTTGCATCCCCCATAATCTACATTGTACATGCACAGTTAAAATGCACTTATAATAAAACCTTGAAAAGTTCAACAAAAGAAATCTTTCAGCATAAAAACGAGTGGTCAGGGCATTAAAACTCTCTCTCTCTCTCTCTCTCTCTCTCTCTCTCTCTCACTCTCTCTCTCTCTCTCACACACACACACACACACACACACACACACACACACACACACACCACACACACACTACTTAGTGTTGGAGACTGGAACCAGCTCGATAATAAGCTTTGATCGTCCACTCTGGCAACTTGCAACAAATTCACAGGATGGGGACTAAAAAAAACCCGATTCTTTCCATCGAAGGCACACACAAAAAAAGAAAACAACGCTGTGCTTGCTATCTAATTGCCAAGCCATTGTCTCAAAACGTACGTTAAACGAAAAGTAAGCCATGTGGGTCGTTCCAGTTTAGGACTCTTCCATTTCACATGGGTTAGTTCATGACGTCAGCGGAATGCCACGCCAGTACGCGTTTATTGTTCAACCTAGCCCAACGCCCCTGCTCGTCAGTAGAATGGCCACTACCACTGCGCATGCCAGCATCCCGCTGCCAACGCCAGTCTATCGGCCCGCATCCCGCTGCAACTCGTCTGTCTGGATGGTGCAGCGTGTTCTCACAGAAACAGAAACAAATACACACACATACACTGATAATTACAAGTGTTAAATACCTTACCTGAGTAAATTATTGCAATTTATCCATCATACGAGCATCGTATGAACTGTCGTCTGCTTAGTTCGTGCTAGCTTGTGTTCTCGATGTCTGATTGGCTGAATTCAGGTTAGCCGGGGTCAACGCATGAGCGATTACTACGCACCTTCGCACTTTGCAACATTCGCAACATCATAGAGTCCTGTTTTGTTGTCTTATTTTCATAATGAAAACAAACTCGGACAGCGTGTGTCATCCTCTTAATTAAAAAAACATTTAACGAAGTATTCATCCTGTAAATTTCATAAAATGGTAACGAAGTGAACGATCGCTATAGTAAAGTTCCAACATCAGCCTAGACTATTCCTGAGTGACACTTGGGTTACAAGGCTTGAACTTGGCTTTAGATATTAAAGGGAAACAACTGAAAACGAACATCTACAGTAACATGTGGCTTATACCTCTTCTGTTTTCAGTGTTTCAGGTACACATGCTGTCTATTGTTTGTCTTTTGGTTTTAAAAACTGTACTGAAAGTGAAGTCTTCTGAATACCTTGTTCAAGGTGGCGTTGAGAAGAAGCAAACAGGGCATGGCATTACAAATTCATTTATTTACCAACCTATTTGTAGCTGAAGTCCCTCTGTTTGTTGGCCAGGTAATGTTTATTTTTCCTTTCAGACTGTGCGTGCGTGCGTGCGTGCGTGCGTGCGTGTGTGCGTGCGTGCGTGCATGTGTGTGTGTGTGTGCGCGTGTGCGTGCATGCGCACATACACACACATGCACAGTATGCATTTCTCTTTCACTAATACTGTGCATAACACAAAACAATTTTGCTTGTGGCCCAACTGAAAGTCTTTTAACACCTCAGGGCACCCTATGGCTGTTACACTCTAGGAGTAGGAGTCTCATCACTCAAATATTGTAATTCTAAAGAATCCAGGTACTCTTAGGTTAAAATCTTAAAGGGTTTCTGACTTCCACAACTGCTATTTTATGTCGAAATGTTAGCGACTTTTAAGTTTCTACAGTTTATATTCAGTTTCCTCTCAGTTTCATCAACAGACATCCATGACATTAGTTCACACTCTCTCTCTCTCTCTTACACACACACACACACATACACACACACACACCACACAAACAGGCCGGCAGACTGACAGATAAAATGTCCTTCTAATTTACTAGCATTCTCTCTCCTATCATATGAATAAACACTTAAATATGTCTGTAATTCAAGTGGAACAAGAAATAAATTCTACTGATGAGAGAAATATACAGACTTTTTCCTCAGCACTGAGGGTTTTACCTCCTCAAATGTTCCAATTGTTTCCAACTGTTCTGCCCTACACCATGTGTCCACATTACCGAGTTAACAACCGTTCCACCCTATAACATCCGTCAAATGTGATTATGAATGCCAGTGATAGGGGACTGCCTGTTCCATATGCTTGTGAACAGTTTCGCACCAAGGGCACCACTGAACTACTAACTGAGCTGCCAAGGCCACAAAACCATGAAGTGTAGCATTTTGACATTTGATACAGTGTTCAAAATTTAAGCACCACACATGTATGAAATGCAACAAGTCTGCATCAAAAGCACTTTTAGTTTTGCTTTTTTTCACACATAACTGCAAACAAAGAAGACGGAAACCTCACCAGTTATTGTGTGATTTGATCCGACCTACAACTAAATCAAAATGGCCAACAACAAAATCAGTCAGACAAAGGCAAAATCACAACCGTCTTTACTGATTTTTCTTCCTCTCCTTACTGCACTTGGCCACCTTTTGAGGCAACAAGTCCACAGTCCACTTGGCCACCTTTTGAGGCAACAAGTCCACAGTCCACTTGGCCACCTTTTGAGGCAACAAGTCGACAGTCAAAAAGATCTGCATTAGCTTGGCTCTGATGCTAAGCCTTTTTTTTTCCCTAAGGTTTGATTTCTTTCCTATGTAGCATTCTGTCTCCAAGTGTAACAGCATAGCACTGTAAATGAAATCGTAGCATACGATGCCAAAAGCGTAGCACATGGCAGCTCTGCAACAATGTCTCAGACAGCCACAGAGAACATTCAGATGCATCTGTACTAGCTTGAAACTTCAGTGGCAGAGTCAGAAAACCAACAAATCAGGAGTGGGCATCGAAGTTGTAGATGGATGCCAGATTTTTCATGATCAGAAAAGTGACCACAATCATCAGTTCTCTGCATCAACAACTTACCCACAGTCACACCCTCCAACAGATTTGTATTTTGAAAAAAATTAGTATGGCTTGGATCTACTTTTTAGAACAAATGATTTAGAGAAAAAAGGTAACCATGTCTCAAAAGAAGTTCAATTCAAGTTTGTTTGGTACTCCAAATAAAAAAATATCATTATTCATTTGATAGTTACATGAATGTTTAAAAAAAAAGCACCACAGTAGTTTAAAAATATTTAAATCACAAAAAAAAAAAAAAAAAAAAACCCGCTGAATTCCTGGATCAATTCAGAGAACATTCTGTGAATCCAATAACAAGTCTGCATTGTATCAAAGCAGAGGACATCTTGTGAACAACATCTTTTCTGCAAACAGGTAAGCAAAGACAACACTGTAGATTCTGTTGGGACTGCTAGGCTCACTTTGCTACAGAAATCAGCATCAGTGGGAGACGAGAGGAGTAAATGAAGCAGCTGAGTAACTGGACTGTTGACTGTATCATCCTGACCAATACCAGAAGCTACAGGCTTTCATGGGAACAGATTCACCTACCCTCTCCCCAATGGAAGACAGGGAGAAAGAGTGTCTGAGAATCTGAATGTGCACTGCATGTTCTCATGTGCTGTGTAGGTAGGTACGGGCAAATGGATATTCTTCTTCTTCTTCTTCTTCTTCTTCGTTCGCTCAGACAGGAACCCCAGATGCACTGATGAAGGCTGCCGTCTGGCGGAGGTCCTCCAGAGATCCATAGAGTTTCTCGCTCATCGGTTGGTCAGCAGGCCAGGTCTTTGCTCTCAGGTTATGGTGTGTTGGACAGTCCTGTAGGAAGTGTTCCACTGTCATTAGGGCTGTACTGCAGGGACACACTGCAGACTCGCCAATGCGGAACCTTGTGAACATGTGATGGTGTAGCCTGGAGTGGCCCGTCCTCAGCCTCACAATGTTCACTTGGTCTGGTCTGGGTAGGAGGTAGTAGGGATCTGTCTGGTTATAATCTGGATGTAGCTGAAGCCATCTTTTCCTCTGCTTCTCCTTGATGATCGTCTTGGCCTCTTCATAGGAGATTTCCTGTTCCTTCTGCTGTCCTCCTTCCTTCGCCAGTCGGTCTGCCTCCTCATTGCCATGGATATGAGGGATGAGAGTGTTTGTGTGTGTGTGTGAGTGCTGAGTGAAAGACAGTGCAAGAGTGTGCAAGTGTCTAAGAGCACATGTGTGCGCGTGTGTGTGTGTGAGCAACAGTGTGTTTATAAGTACTGTATGAATCTGTTTCTGTGCCCTGGGTCCTGGAGAAAGGTCCAGTGACGGTGAGGAAAGACCCACTGACCACAGTGAAAGTCCTGTTGACAGTGGGAAAGACTACAACTTTGGATTCTCTCTTGAGGGCACACAAAACCATATGGCGAAAGCTTGGCTGTGTCTGGAGTGGCACCGTCTTCATCTGTCCGTGGCAAGGGTGGTTGGGTCTGTGGGATGTGCTCGGCAGCTGGAGGGTGGTGTTTTTCGCCGTGGGCTATGCAGTCATGAAATACGGGCTGGTACACCCATGGGGATGCTACTTTAAGGCTGTTATGAGCTTCATCCTGTAGTCTGATTTACCTCTGTTCAGGAGCAGTTATGCCCCTTGATATCTTAATGGAGTGTTCTGCGCGTGCCTGTACCCATCGTCAACACAGCGCAGGCCTCCAAGGGTGGTACAGAACTGCTCTAAAGACAGGTGAAGACAGTGCTTCTCTGGGTCATCCCCAGCACCTTCGGGTGTTTCTTTTTCTTCTTTGCCTTAGTTAACTAGGCTGACCCTGGAGAAAGGTCCAGTGACGGTGAGGAAAGACCCACTGACCACAGGGAAAGTCCTGTTGACAGTGGGAAAGACTACAACTTTGGATTCTCTCTTGAGGGCACATAAGACCGTATGGCGAAAGCTTGGCTGTGTCTGGAGTGGCACTGTCTTTATCTGTCCGTGGGCAAGGGTGGTTGGGTCTGTGGGGTGTGCTCGGCAGCTGGAGGGTGGTGTTTTTCGCTGGTGGGCTCTGCAGTCATGAAATACGGGCTGGTACACCCATGGGGATGCTACTTTAAGGCTGTTATGAGCTGCATCCTGTAGCCTGATTTACCTCTGTTCAGGAGCAGTTATGTCCCTTGATATCTTAATGGAGTGTTCTGCGCGTGCCTGTACCCTGATGTGGCCCTTTGCGGTCGGCTGGGCTATAAGCAACATTATCTTAGCCTGTACCCATCGTCAACACAGCGCAGGCCTCCAAGGGTGGTACAGGGCTGCTCTAAAGACAGGTGAAGACAGTGCTTCTCTGGGTCCTCCCCAGCACCTTCGGGTGTTTCTTTTTCTTCTTTGCCTTAACTTGGCTGACCCTGGAGAAAGGTCCAGTGATGGTGAGGAAAGACCCACTGACCACAGGGAAAGTCCTGTCGACAGTAGACTACAACTTTGGATTCTCTCTTGAGGGCACATAAGACCGTATGGCGAAAGCTTGGCTGTGTCTGGAGTGGCACTGTCTTCATCTGTCCGTGGGCAAGGGTGGTTGGGTCTGTGGGATGTGCTCGGCAGCTGGAGGGTGGTGTTTTTCGCCGGTGGGCTCTGCAGTCATGAAATACGGGCTGGTACACCCATGGGGATGCTACTTTAAGGCTGTTATGAGCTGCATCCTGTAGTCTGATTTACCTCTGTTCAGGAGCAGTTATGTCCCTTGATATCTTAATGGAGTGTTCTGCGCGTGCCTGTACCCATCGTCAACACAGCGCAGGCCTCCAAGGGTGGTACAGGACTGCTCTAAAGACAGGTGAAGACAGTGCTTCTCTGGGTCCTCCCCAGCACCTTCGGGTGTTTCTTTTTCTTCTGTTTCTGTGCCAGTTCCTTTGCTTCATTTTTTTCTCTTTATTAAACGTTTGTTGATTGTAATTAATGAGAACATTGTGACTTTGAAACAAGCATTCCCAATGGGCATCATAAACAACCAACCATAGAAAACACCTGAAATCATCAAGACCTGATGCAAAGGTGGCTTTCAGTGGCACCACAGCCAAACTGAACTAAATGAAACAACCACTGTCAAATGACGCCAGGCAAAAAGGAGAGGCAATGACTGAAATATAATGTGTGAAATACATGGCTGGATCCATTCTTTTGATTTCAAACATTTACATACCCTCAGGTAAGCAATATACTGCCTATTTAATTTTCAGATGCACATATAATCTATATGCTTACAAAATGTGACAAATCTGATTTACCAACTATGTTTTTGTTTCTTTGATTTAACTTTTGTTGATTGTAATTAACCAATCCTCTGAAAAGTGATACCATCATGACTTGATACAAGCACTTCACGAACAACAGCACAAAAGATCAGTCACAGCCAACACCTGAAATCATCAAGACCTGATGCAAAGATGAAAACCAGCAGCACCACAAAAGAAAAACATACATACAAACACACACACACACACACAATGTTGGCAAGCTAATCACTCTCCCATCCCCAGTTCTCACCCAGTCCTCTAATCCAATAACAAACCCCCAACACATCAGACAGAATCCAAATCATACTCACAGCTCCTGCTTTCAGCAGCTTCTGCCTGAAATCCTCTGGTGGATTTCGAAACTTGAGCTTTTCTGGACGAACATTGGTCACCCCTGGTGCTCCTTGTGCATTCAGGAAGAGGTCGTACTCAAAGTTAATCTTCCTGTAGGGACTCTTGTTCCTGAAGAAGATCTCGATGTTCATCACAAACCCCGCATAGCCGCTTTCAGACACTTCGTAGGGAGGATCATAAATCACTGGGTAGGAAGAGAGAGAACATAACTTTAAAAAAAAAAAAAAAATCAAAAGCTGTTCAATGTGAACATCATCCCTCACAATGTCAATTTTCTGGAATGAAAGAGGATTCATGGGAAAAAAAACACTTCCTGTTGCCAGGGTTCAAGGGCCATAATATCTAACATTCCTCGCAGACAACAAAATACAGCATAGCCGGATTGGTCAGAGCTTGCTTATCAAAACCATGCTTACAAATACCAGCCAAATGAATGCTTTGAGTGTCAACTGCTAACCCTTTACACTCATAAAATGAATACATTCATGATCAATGAAAAATAACATTTACCCTTCAGCGTGTTCTTTTCATATTCCTGAATTCAGTTGTGTGAACAGTCAGTCTGAACCAGTGAAACTACGCCGACACCAAACAGTTACAGAAGAAAGTCATATATTGGCAAACTGATTTAGGAAAAGAATGGTTGGCCCCTTTCCTTTACTTTTAAACATTTACTTACTCTTTTAGTTAATTGTATCACACTTATACATGTATACAAACTATCACAATTCAGACTGATCCACAGCATTTTCAAAAAGAGTACAGACTACAAAATCATAAATGAACAGCCACACACACACACACACACACACACTGGAAAATACATGTACTACAGCTTTGCATTCTAAACTCTGGTCTCATTCTTATTCTGATCTGTTGTCAAGTCAGAAAATCACCCTGTCTATATCTTACATCTTAAGACACAGTCTTTATAAGCACACACACACACACACACACACAAACACAAATTACACACACATCACACTTAACATTACCACTCATACAAACAAAACCACATGTGTGCAAACACTCTCACAAGAATATTTAAGACCAACTTCATAAACAGATTACCTCTCTTGGGCTTGTTAAAGGTTTCATGCAAATGGAAAATAACCCTCTCCACAAAGTGATGGATATTTGCCCCATCTTGACCTCTGACAAATACTGTCCAGTCGTGTGTGAATCCATTAGGTGGAATTTTGCCCTTGAAGTCCGCCCGATGACCCAGCTCCACCTTGATTGTTAACACATCCTGCCAACAAAATCAACAACCTGCAAACCATGCTTTAACTCTAATCAATATGGACGTTTTTGCTTTCAGTTAACAATTTTAACAGAATGGGGTTCTCATGTTCTACTGATTGTAAAGTCAAAATCTTTACATGAAAATATCATATTGCACATCAAAATGTAGGTAAAAGGTTTCAAAATGGGGTGACTGCAAGCGGAAATTGAAAACAAGATCAAGAACAGTTATTACTTGCCCACCAAACAAAAGAACAAACAAAAAACAAAAACAATGCGTCTCAACCTGTTTGGTCTTCTTCAGGCGATACAAATAATATTCAATAAAAACAAATAATGTTCAATAAAAACAAATGATATTCAATTTCAATACAATGAAAATGAACAGTCACTTGTCTCTTCAAACTAGGTGCAAAATTTGGTCTCGGGTGAATAAATAAAATCACAGAATGCAACTGAGGCTGAAAGGAAGAAAACAAAGGTCAAAACAACAATCATAGTGATAATAAAACAAATAAAGTTCTACTATTACTACTAATAATGATAATAACAATAACAATGATAATGGTAGCATTTTGGTGTGCAAGACATCTTTCAGATCACTCTGGTGCACTAGTAGTACATACTCACCAAGATGAAAACACACACACACACACACACACACACACACACACACACACACACACACCAGGAAATAAAGAAGAGGAATATATGTAAAAGATGCATTTTAAAGAAAATGAGTAAGAAAACAAGAAGATAGATAAGTGAAATAAGAACAGATTGATGGAGAAAACAGAGATAGTGAAGGGAGGACAGAATAGAACAGAGCTGTAACATAACATATACTTGAGGTAAATGAGCAGAATGATAGTGTGTCAGCACAGATACTGTGGGCTGGTGTTGTGGGGAGTGGACAGGCACATGCTATTTTTGTATAATGATGCCAAGTGGACAGAAGGTTCCTTGTCTGGCAATAAGATGGGAATCCTGCATAGTTTGCTCAAAGATACTGTTCCGTAATTGCAACAGCGCCAGGACTTTGACATGTTGTAGCAGGTGTGTGTGTGTGTGTGTGTGTGTGTGTGTGTGTGTGTGTGTGTGTGTGTGTGTGTGTGTGTGTGTGCATGCAAGTGTGTGTGTGGGGGGGGGGGGGGGGAGGGGGGGCTGCTGGTCAAGGCAAGGCAAGTCAAAATTATCTTTATTGAGGGTTAAAGGATAAGTTTTCCAGCTTTTTTACACAATGCCTCCAATGAGACCATGAAAGAAAATGGAGAGGAAGTGATAATTTTAATAATAATAATAATAATAAGGAACATTTAGTGCGCTTAATCTTAAACAAAAGCCCTAAGCGCTTACAGCAATAAGCCCTAACACACACACACACACACAACACACACACACACACACACACACACACACACACACACACACACACACAAACACACACACACACACACACACACACACACACACACAAACACACACACACACGCACACACCCACACACCAGCGAAGGAGCAGAAAAATTATGTTTTGAAGAGAGTTGTTTTGAGGGAGGACTTGAAAGAAGAAAGACTGTTTGAGTTTCGGAGTGCAGGAAGGAGCCTGAAAAGTAAAAGAACGTTCACCAAGTGTTCTGGCCCGAAAACGAGGGATCTGCATAATGCGAGTGTCAGAGGAAGAGCGAAGCTGTCTGGAAGGAGTATAGGTCGACAGAAGTTTAGAGAGGTAAGATGGAGCGAGGCCATCCAATGCCTTGTAACAGAGCAAAGAAAGTTGTACTTGATGCGTTTTTCAACAGGAAGCCAGTGCAAAGATTTAAGCAAGGAGAAACATGAGAGGTTTTCGGAGATTTCGAGACAAGGCGAGCAGCATTATTTTGGACTTTCTGCAATTTTGCAAGAAGATTCTGTGGACAGCCAGCAAGAAGAGAATTACAGTAGTCAAGTCTTGAAAGAATGAAAGCAGAAACCAGAGTCTTGGTGGCTTCTTCAGACAGAAGGTGGCGCACAGAACTGATTCGCCGAAGCTCCAAGTAGCAGGCACGGCAGATAGAAGAAATCTGATTTTGAAAAGAGAGTGTCTGATCAAGTACAACGCCTAGATTTCGCACAGTGGTAGAGGTCTGAATGAGAGAGGTACCAAGTTGGACAGAAGAAGGAACAGAGATTGTAGACATGAGCCGTTTTGGGAGAATGAAGATCAGTTCAGTTTGTCATTGTTTAACTGAAGTTTGTTGCAAGTCATCCATGCCTTTATGTCAGAGATGCAGAGCTGTGAGCGATCGATGATGGAGGAGAGGAGAGAGATGTCACCAGAAATATAGATTTGATTGTCATCAGAGAAGCAGTGGTGTGAAATGTCATGATGGGCTACAATGTCAGAGATGGGTTGGGTATATAGAACAAACAGAATGGGACCAAGGACAGAGCCTTGGGGAACACCATAATTCAAGTCAGCAGAGCTTGAAGAAAAACCATTGACAGAGACAATTTGGGTTCGACCAGAAAGGTAAGAATAAAACCATGCCAAAGCGTGAGAAGAGATGCCAAAAGTATGTTGAATTTTCAAGGGTAATGCTGTTTTGAAGCAGTCTCTGGGCCATTAAAAGATGCATTCTCCTCTCCTCTTCAAAAAAAAAATTATATAACAGTTTAAAGGACTGAAAAGTACCAGACTAGCAGAGGAAACTACCAGAGGTCAAACCTGTTCTTAAAAATGGTACCAAATTGAACCAAACTAATTACAGGCAGTTAGTTTTAATCTGTGATCTGCAAAACTCGTGAAAGTATGATCGAGGATTTCATTAATTAACCTTGAATTGAAAATTATCCTTTCTCTAATTATTTGTAAGGATTTACATCAGGTATGAGTACAATTCAGGACTGGATGACAATGATTATCAACAACACGCAAGTAGTTTACCTTGATCTTTAAAACAAAACAAAAAGGTCTTTGATTAAGTCCCTGAGAGGAGACAAATTCACAATTTAAGAAAAGGTTACATACTTAAGGGCAATGTGCTTATCTGGACTGAGAATGAAAAGTCAGGTTAAGCAAATGCTATGACTGGTGTTCCCACGGGCAGTGTCTTAGGACCAATACTACAGTACTTATTCATTTTATCAATAATATGCCCAGTGTACTGAAATGGTTTTTTTGTCATTAAATATTTTCTGATGACATCAAAAAGATACTCATACTGCAGAATAACTTGGAGAAAAGCAAATTCTGCTCCAAGGCAGTATCAATTAATGAACTAGTAAGATGACAATGAGCTGATTGGTAGCATTTAACAGTGATAAACGCAAAATAGCTTATGTTAGTAGAAAAAAAAAACCCTATTCATGCTTGTTGCATAAATTCTGTTAATAGGGAAAATACCAAGCTAGAAAGGGATCTGGGTGTTTTGGTGGACAAAAACATCATTTTCATTATTAATTTTTAAGCATCATATTAATCCTGCAGTTTATAGATTAGCTGGCATGTGGACCAAAATATCATTTTCATTATCAGTTTTTAAGCATCACATTAATCCCATAGTTTATAGATTAGCTGGCATGTTCGCATATTTTTTAAAGTTTGAAAATAAAGATGTAATGATTCTATTATTCAAGCCATAGATTAGAAATCTGGTGTGGTTCCTATGCCTTAGTAGAATATATGGAAATGTGGTGTTGTTCCTACGCCTTAAAAACCATATTTATAACTGAACAGGAAATGTACAGAAAAGATTTACTGAGCAAATGATAGGTATGAATAATATGACATATGAGGACAGATTAAGTAAACTATAGTTTCAAGCCTCAAGCTCTGGAGGCTGAGAGATCATATGACCGAGGCATGCAGTAAAATTCTATACAACCATTGTGATAACAGCACCACACACAACTCTAATCACATTGCTAACACAGGAACACGTAACAATTTTATAAACTTATAGTATATATATACATTAGATAGACACTGGAGTGGAAGATTGAAACTTTCATACAAATTTACTGGAAACAAGCTATTACATTTATATAAGCAATGGTGCACTCATTCATCATTTACAGCAAAAGAAAACAAAAATCATATCTATCTCTGAATATTCAACTAAAAGGCTGATAAAACCTACAGGCTCAAGGCTCAGTCAATGATATGATATCATAAATCTGTTCTCAGACGGTTGACTAGACATAAGATCGTTAGGATCACCACTCTTACTAATGGTTGGGAGTCCCAGCCATTATAAAATGTTTTCTTGGTACTAGTGCCGTTATGTTCTTTGCAAACAACAGCTAACTTCACTGTGCTCTCTGGATCTGCTGATGACTCATCATTCTCAGCTGTTGTACAACTGTCTTGTTGCTATTTTCCTCATTTGTGATGAGACCTGTTCTCTCGATGACATCATTAAGATTTCGGGTACATTTCTATCTCTGGGGAAAATGCAATTATTAGAGTCTCTGTGATGGCATTAGTTTTGATTTTCTACTTGTTTCAGCACCTGTGTGTTATTAGTTGAAATATTACCACTTGTGTGTTATCTGTTGAATTATCACCATTTGCAATCACGTTTATTTATACGTCAATTTTGATATATTTTCTTTTCTTCTGCTTCTGCGACTTGGTATTTTATTGTACTGACGATGACAAGAATGCATAAATATAACTAAAGGATGCTATGGCGATATAAAAATGACACAAAGATAGAATAATAATCCTCATGCCATTGTGAAGATGATCACAGCAGCAAACTGCATTTAACAATGACCCCCCACCCCCACTCCACCACCTTTTAAAAAAAAAAAAAAAAAAAAAAAAAAAATCTCAGAAGCAACTTGCATGGTGTGATTTAGTTATACAGAAAGTAGGTCTAAGTACGTGCACATAAGCTCCTCTGTTCAACTTAGCATCAAGGTCAAATTCAGATGTTTTTTTCAACAAACTTACAAGTACCAGGATCTTTTAGCAACACAGCCTTTACTGAATGTCAAACACTTTAAATCACGAAGCTTTATACATTAAAAAAAACCCAAAAAAAACACCTCTATAATTTAGTATAATGGAGTAAGAATCAATGAAAATGGTACTAAAGGGCCAGCCTTGTAAAAGCTACAGGTAAGTGTAACTGACGTCATACATGTTACTAAAAAAAATGAGAATGTCAGTGTGAAAGGTTAGATATCAGACTACAATAATCAATGATGGCAGTGGTAAATATTCTTCCTCTTCTTCTTCTTCCTAAAATACTGGTTCACTCAAAAGCGAGTAGGTCACCAGGGCGCATGTTAAAAAGTAAAATAAAATAACATAAAATAGTGCGACTCAGTCTGTTGGCCCCTGTAGCAAATTTGGCAACAAGGGGTCGCACTCGATATTCAAGAAGTTAAAAGCAATGGCCAACTTCAGGCCCAGATAACCATAAAATATCTGGGGAAGTTAAAATAGAAAATCGTCAATATGCAGATCTCAAAACTGTCGTATCATTTTTTTTTTAAATGAGACTGCATTTATGGCAATCTTGATGGCACCCGGCAGTGAGTTCCAATACCGTACAGAACTAGGATAAAATGAATGTAAGTGGCTGTCAATATTTGATGCAGGTATGGTATAACATTGACCGCCACTCCTGGTGCTACTTTTATTCAATACTAGTTGTTCCATTGGAATATCAATTAGTTTAGCTCTGCCTTTGAAGAAGATGTTAAGTTTGATAAAAGCTATTCTCTCTTCTAAGGGTTTCCATTCTAATTTCCTCATGTTCTTCCTAGTATTCCCTTTTCTCTGATGTGGTTCCCTGTTACGAACCGTGCTGCTCTCTTCTGAATCTTTTCGAGGTTATCAATGTCCTTTAGATGGTAAGGATCCTAGACTGAGCAACCATATTCCAGTACTGGTCTACCAGTGTTTTGTAGCAGTCGTCTTTAACCTTTTGGGGGCTGTCATTGATATTCCTGTATAAGAAAGCTAAGATGTTATTTGCTTTCTTACATACTAGATTCTAATGTTCTTTCCACTTGAGACGACTATCTATAATCACGCCTAAATATTTTGCAGCATTGGTTTCTTCAAGAGTAGTATTATGAATAGAATATTCTGATCTAGTTGGTGAGCGTTTATTACATATAAATACGCAACACTTGGCACTTTTGGGGATGAAATTCCATTTTCCAAGTTCTTTCCCACTCTTGTAAAGCGTTTAGATCTTCTTGTAGAATGCGTGTATCATTCTTGCTTCTGATTGTTCTATACTAAGCTGTCATCTGCAAAAAGCCTTATAGTAGTTCCAGGAGTGAGATTTCTACTATGTCATTTATATAAATAAAGAAAAACAAGGGCCCCAGAACAGTTCCCTGTGGTACACCTGACAAGACTGGTTTACAATGGGATGACGACCCTTCCACAACAACTTTCTGCGTTCTCCCAACGAGGAATGATCTAGCCCATTTTAGCAAAGAACCGCCAATGACGATGTGTTCTAATTTAAGCAGCAGGCCCTCATGGTCAACCTTATCGAAGGCTTTAGAAAAGTCTAATAAAATTGCATCTATTTGCTGTCTGTTGTTAAGACAGTTATTAAAATCATTGACAGTTGTTATAAGTTGAGTCTCACAACTCCTTCGCTGTCTAAAACCATGCTGGGTGTTATTTAAGAAGTCATATTTGTCAAGATGGACCATTATGCTACTATATATTATGTGTTCAAGTAGTGTTGCTGATATGGATGTAAGAGATACAGGTCTATAGTTCTCTACTTTTGTTTTGTCACCCTTTTTGAATAAGGGAACAATGCTTGCATCTCGCCACTCATCATGTATTACTCCCTGGTCCAGTGAAACTTGGTATATAAAGTAGTTGGTATACCTCACTCAATTCATTGTCCAATAGCCACGCAGTAAAGCAGAAATGTGCTTATTACTGTATCGACAATCATGTATGTATGCGACTCTGTTTGGCTGTATGTTAACATCACATCCAGTGATCCACTGCATGAAAGCCCTGTAATGACAGCAGGCATCACCCTTCATCCTGTAAAAAAATTAATAAATGATCATTTGAGTTCTCACCTATACTCATTTCCCCCCCCCCCCCCCCCCAACTAATTGTGGAATATGGTACCAGGAAAGATTAAATATGAGGAAATTTGTTTATAATACGGTCTTCGAAATGGACAACAAAACATACAAAAAAGTCGTATGGACTGATTACTTTAAGTTCAAAGTCATTCTTAATCGCCGAGCGAAAGCATTACAAAATTGGAGTCAAAAGGACTCATTGAAGCTCAAAGTCATTTGGAATTGTCAACCTGGCAGTTCCGCATATCTTTCGAAAGTTTTGACTTAGAAGGCTGCTACATTCGTTTTAACACAATCTTTATTCGGCTTTACTGAGAAGGTGTAAGCACAACACAAACCAAACTATCATCATTACGATTTTTTTTCTTCTTCTTTGTTTTAAAAACCCTCTTGGATAACTCTCATGAAATGTAAGGATCACTACTGACTATGGTTGTGGTTTCTCGTTTTCTGCATTTCTCTTTTGACTTGTCAGTTTTCGTTTTCATTTTTCGTCGACTTTCTAGTCCCATTGGAGTTTCTTTTCATTCATCAGCAATTAAAATTTATTTTTTTAAAACGGTTCATTTTGTTCACCATGATAAAGCTTTCTGTTATCAAGAAAAACAATTTCATATGTCCTGGGCTTGACAATTTCGCACAATCAAGAAACAGTTGGGAAAAATTACCTCAGTCGATTTGGCCATGTTGATTTTTGAACAGGAAGTTGAAGGTAGTCTAACTTGCGCATGTGAGTCAAGGGAAACCACTCACCAATATCACAGTTACAATAGCTGCATGTGGCCACACGCCACAATTAGGATTTTGCACTAAAATGCTCAATAATCCATGTAAACGTTTTGAGTACCATAAAATTGCGCCAGCATTTAATGTTGAACTGATAAATGATCAAAACAACAAATCCCCTCCAATTATTTCCCTTGTTTGGGGGGGGGGGGGGTGGTTCACCGATGAAATCACAACCAATCTTCAAATACATGACCGTCCCCTCAGTTTACATGTATGGGACGGCACGTCAGGCCTTTTCACTCACCCGTTACCTATCATTGCGCCAGCTTGAAGAGACCAGGTAGTCCCATTATTTTGATTTTCATCTGTCTGACTGGAACCACCTGGCCATGTGAAAGGAAATGAAAATGTTCAAAACAATCTAATTACACCAGTCTATAATTACCCGACTCCTTAAGCAAGACCTTGGCGCATTTTGTGTGTGTGTGTGTGTGTGTGCAGCCTGCTTGTAGATACACAGAAATCGTCGCTTGTCCATTTTCTTTTGCAATTCGGTTGGTTATTAAATACAAAGAGTGAGAGTTGGCTCATCCAATGCTTGACCAGTGCTTTGGGTTATTGTGCAGATAGGCATCGGCTAAACCTTAACCCACGAGACCTCCACAACTCGTTTTGTCACTGTAACCACATGCACTCAGGAAACTAGATGGAACTCAGTAAACAAGTGGGGTATGTTTTGCTCCCATAAGGAAACCTAACACAGAGTAACTTTTATTCAAGACTGGCACAGCCTTTTAAACTTGAATAAAGTCAGACAAATACATAGACGAACAATCTAATAGTGGGGGAAAAAACAAGCGCAGGCCAACAACTGAACTGTCTGGCAAAAATTTGGACTTGAGGGAGGGGAGAGGGGAGGGGAGTTTGAAGATGGAGAAACTGGGAAAATGAAATTAAAAAAAAAAAAAAATGTTACAGATTTGAAAACTCTTCTCTAGCTGTATAAGGGAACCATCGCAATCCCTTTTGAAGGCAGATATATTTGTATTGCCTGCTCCGAGGCCTTTCGCCCGCTGAATCGGGACTCATCAGGGAGACACGGCTGGAACTCATTAACAGGATTGATACCAAACAAGGGCTACATAGCCTAACCAAAAGATATTGTTGCAAACAACGACAAAAAAGTCGTTTCTCAGCCTCTTCTTCATTACAAGTATATATATGTATGTATGCATAATATGTATGCATGTAAATGGGGTGTAAGACAGATGGGGTGGCATGGGGGAAGAGAGCCCCATTTAAATTTCTCTTGTTATCCTGGGTGCAAGTGCACCCTTCCCAGCTGAAAAACAAAAAACAAAAACAAGGAAGAACCAGGTTTATCAATGCAGATACATAAGATCTGAGGTGTCACCGAGTTTGTCTATCACTCTGTTACCGACGACAACCTAATAGCCCTAACTCACATCAATCAAGTCTACACACACGCACACACACACACACACATCCTACCCCAGGTGCGCACATGCGTGCGTGTGTGTGTGTGTGTGTGTGTGTGTGTGTGTGTGTGTGTGTGTGTGTGTGTGTGCACGCGCGCACGTGTATGAGTGCGTGCGTGCGCACGTGTGTTAGCTTGTGGCGATTTTGAATTTAGTGAATGGGGACACATGTAATTGTCAAAGTTGTGAAGTGTGAAATCATGTAACTTTCTTAGTGTTGGTGGACGAGATGAGAGAACTATAAAATGCCAATCCTAGCTTAACCACCCTCAACCAGTTTCGGGTGGTTAAGCTAGGAATTGGCATTTTATAGTTCTCTCCTAGTAAACCCTACAAACATAACATACTGTGTAGGATTGTCCGTTTTCAATACTAATTTACTAAACTTTTCAGATTTTAGTTTTTGCTTAATCCTGGTTTTTCCTGATCATTTTCAATAACATCATTTTCACGCATATATTTATCAAATGCGTCTCTGTAAACGGACAACAAACATAGAGCGGGAAATCCCACCTAAATCGGGAAATCATTTATGACTTGGCCGAGGCACTGCGCGCGCAGACCTAATTACAGGGTTCGTGGATTGTAGCAGGGCGTATTAGGTGGTGTTAGACAACAGACACAGCAGTCCGTGTGGCTCCTTCGCGGGTAGGCTCGCGCGACAGAGCAAAGCTAATTATTTTTAACGACAGTAGTAAAGAATATAATTATGTCAAAGCAAGTTCTGTGACATGTTTCTACCTGTGCAACCCATTTACTTTTAGCTTGACCCGTGACATTATTTTTTGATGTTGACATATAAAAAAGGTATTGACACTGTTTATAGTTACGTGTTCTTGGAGACATGCAGTTAGTTTCAAAATGTGTGTGTGCGTGCGTGTAGTGTATGTGTGTGTATATATGCTGTTATCGTTGTGTGTTTTGTTGTTTTACTGATAATAACTATATCATATTCTGAACATCCGTTTCTTATAAATAATCAAAGGCGCTGCGACACACACACGCACGCACACCCCTCACCCCACCCCGCCACTCCCCACCCCACGCATGCACCACTCAAGTCACTTCTAAAGTTCTTAACTCAAGTTACCCCAAGTCACTTCTAAGTTCTTAACTCAAGTTATCCCAAGTCACCTCTAAGTTCTTACTCAAGTTGTCCTCAAGTTCTTACTTAAGTCACTTCTAAGTTCTTACTCAAGTCACTTCTAAGTTCTTACTCAAGTTATCCTCAAGTCACTTCTAAGTTCTTACTCAAGTTATCCTCAAGTCACTTCTAAGTTCTTAACCCGTTGAGCGCCTTTAGTCAGTCAGCTGACGCGGAAATAAAAGTGCTTTCCATGTGCCTATGGGCAGTCCCCTGACGTCATGCATTTTTCTTGAGTTTTCATTCGTTACTATTTCTATCAACGGACTCAAATAGAGTTTGCGTAGAAAGCCTTATATGTCTGTAGTCTTAAAATAATATGTAAATGACCACACGTGAGGGGAAAGCCCATTTATTCTTATCACTGACTGGGTGACCAGCCAGCACTTCGTGTCTCGCTTGCAAAGATGGCGGCGCAACCTGACAAGCCCAGTGACCAAGTCAACGTATTTACACAGCTGAGCAGGCTCTGCTGATGATTTTTGACAAACACAATAATCTTTTATTCAACGACTAACTCGAGCATGAAGGTGAGATGATGATAGTGGTGGAATTGCCGACCATATTCGTCAGTTATTGAGTAGGGCTCTGTGTGTGTTCAGCTGACAGCGTCAGTCGAACGAGCCAGCCAAGTGTGTACTCTGCACTGCGTGCTGGTGTCCAGTGATGTGAAATCAGTGCGAGAGGGGATCGTGGCCTGCTCGCGGCGTGACACGGTGCAGACGAAAAGGTAGGGGAAGATGAGGAGTGAAAGAGAGGGTTGAAGTTCAGCAAGGGGGTGTGGTGGGGAGGGGGGGGGGGGGGGGGGGGCGTGGTCGTGGACTGGTCAGTCTGCATCGAGTGTGAGCGTCTTGATAGACTTCCAAACTGTTTTACTTTCATTTACAGGTGTAGTGTGACAATACAAACTTTATTTTCAACTTTTTTGCTGTGTGTTCTTGTTTGGATGTGGTAAATACATATGTTTTTGATCGTGCAAAAAAATCTATCCAAATCTACAAGCCTAAATACTTTTGTATTATCAAAATTAAAACAAAAGAAGCCCAGATTCAAAATCTTCATTCAATTTCCTTCAAAAATGATATAGATTTCATTTTTCTATCTTTTGTAGTTTCTGAGCTAGAATTTTTTGTTAATTATGACCCCCAAATCATGAGATTTCCCCGGCACCTGGGAACACCTTTGTTTGTACTATTGTGAGGCACTGAACGGGTTAACTTAAGTCATCCCAAGTTCATAACTAAGTCATCCTCTAAGTACAACCAAGTTCTTATTCAAGTCAACTTATAATTATTTATTAAGTTCTTAAAGTATTATTGCATCTGAAATGGATCAAAATGATCTTTTGGTGTTGGTGGTTCTGGCATGTTTTTGTGTTCGGCTTCTGTATTTAGTGGTTGAGATTTTTTTGGCTGCTTCGGTTTTTGGTGTTGTTGTTTATATATTTTATAACCGTAATAACCACCCCCAGCAGCAATGCCGCCAAAAATGACAATTGCTTTAAAAAAATTCCATGAAGACTTTGGCGGTGTAGGCAGCCCTGTTGTTGTTGTAGGCCTTGAATCATCTTGTTCTGGTGTTTTTATAGCTGGCGTTGAAACAACTGGCTGCGGCTCTAGCACTTTTTCATTATGGGCTATATTCTGCGATTGTAACAATTTTTTTTGTCTGTTCCACTCTGCTAATCTTTTTCCTGCCGCAACACGTCCAGGATGAGGAGGTTTTTTACTGGTCAGTTTCTCCCCCTGATTCAGTGTTTTCTGATTCTGCTGATTTTCTGGCTCGGTCATTTTTTAGGGAAACAAAATCTATATGATTAAAAGTAATTAATCCCATGATTAGCGGCGACAATAATGTTCCAAATCTGTAATACAGATCACATCCTAGAGACTCTAATGACTTTGCTAAAACTGGATCCTGCATTAAATCATACATAAAGTCTTGTTCAGAATCAATAGGCGCAAATTTACTTACTAGTTTAGTGTACAAACTAAGAACCGTTTGCCCTACACTTTTTACCATTCTTGATCCCAGTTGCGCTTCATACCTGTTATGATACTTTACAATGTCTTGTGGCGACATCTGTTGAATCTGTTCTATGCTGAATTCATTTCCGAGGAACTGTTTTGTTTTCCCACATGCTGCCAAAGAATACAGTATTTCTTTTTTTGGCATAATAGCTTGGTCATCAACTTGATCATTTGCAATCATAAGTTCAGGAAGGTTTAGTAGATCATCGCTGTTCATGTTTTTTATTAATTATAATTATTTTATTTTTTAAAAATGAGCACCGAAAAACTGTTACCAACCTTGTATACCATTCTGCTGTTATTGGAGGCCTAAGTGTAGGATGCACAATGCTTGGTAAAAGCCTGTTAAAAATAAAACCAGCAGATCTTAGCAAACTAGATTTTGAGGATTCGGCAAAGCTAATTGCTGTTATTGCAGCTCGTTTGCTACGAAAGATTTTCTAGTTAAGCAAGGAATAATTCCTGACAGCATCAATATGTAAAATTAAAAAAATACATTTATAAAAATGGCTTCACTCGTAATGATGATAGGCGGCGCAGTAGTGAATGCACTTGCTTTTAGCGGAAGTAATTACGCATTTAGTAAACTGCGGGATGACGGCGGAGAAAAAGACATAACAAAGCTATGGAGCAACTAGCAGCTGCACAAGATTACTATGAAAAGCAGAGAATTGAGCAGTTAGATTTTATTAATAACAAACTGAAAAAACAGGGACATGCAGCTTACACATTTAAAGACGTTGACCAGGCAATAAAAGAATATTATCTTGTAACAGGCAAACCAATCGAGACATTGCCCCCACCAAAATTCAGCGACTTTTATCAACCATCAGAAAAACAAAAGATGCAAGAAATCGTGTTTATCGTCTTTGGTATGACCGTCGTGTATTTTGTTGCGCATAATATTGGCTGAATAAAAATGAACAAAATCTATTTATTCGCCAAAAGGATATTGGAAGGATATCGCGGCAATAAAAAAAGCTAAGCCAAGCAGCGGGAGTCAGTGAACAAACAGCAAAGGAATGGTTATCTAAACAAGCGATTTGGCAAATTTATTTACCTGCACCTAGACGAATACAAAGACCACACTTTGTGAATACAATACCGAACGACACCCATCAAATGGACCTTCTATATTTACCCCCATGATGCGATTAGACGAAAAAGATTTAAGTACGCACTTACAGTCATTGACATAGCTTCAAGATACAAAGATGCGGAACCATTAACACAAAAGAGTGCTTCTGCTGTTGCTGTTGCCATACAACTGATATACCAACGAGGTCCGTTAACTTATCCTCGCATGATTCAAGTCGATGATGGAAAAGAATTTAAAGGTTAAGTGAATCAATTATTGTTAAAACATAGAGTTACCATTAAAAGAGGCATTCCGGGAGTTCACAGATCACAGGCTTTGGTTGAAAACTTTAACAAACAGTTATCTGAAAGACTTTTCTCCTACCAGTATCACAGAGAGCTGATTGACAATTCTCGCAACACAGAATGGGTTAGAAGACTGCCCTCAGTTTTGTGCGCAATGAAAATAAATGAAGAATTTAAATTAACAGGGCTAAAACCAGTACACGCAATCAAAAAACAAAATAAATGTTGCTAGAAGACTCCAGTACAACCAGCAAACTATTACCGTTTGGTTTGAAAGTAAGGCACCTTTATTTACCGGGAGAAGCAGAAGGGGACACTCGCATCAGGCAACAGATCCAGTTTGGAGTGTTGATCCATATGAAATAAAAGAATTGTAAAAAATGAATCCGCCCGTGTATTATTTACGAGAAACTGACACAACAAAAACAACCAGCTCCTCAAAGATCTTTTGTGAAGGAAGAACTGCAAATAATCCCGCCAGACACAGTTCCGCTTTAATTGATTTACGTAAATATATTTAAGTTAAAATGGAAGCTAAAAAGAAAGAACATGGAACGGAAGCAAGAATGATAAATGAAGAACTTGGAATTAATACGAGAATCATTGATACGTGTTCTGCTATTAAGGAATTAATACGAGAATCACATGATACGTATTCTGCTGTTAAAGAAACAATTACGAGGATTCATTGGCACATGGCACTGCCCAGATCACTTACAGCCCAAAATCCCAAATTTTGACTATCAAAAATGGGAAAAAGAAATATCTTGAAATAATAAAAAAAATTCGAGCACGTCAAGCAAACATGAGAAAAAATTTGGACGAATTGGAAGATGATATGATTGATTTTCTAGATAAATTGAGGAAAAATATGAACTCGAGGGCAAAGAAGATATATAATTATGCCGTTCTCCAGTGCCCAATTGCATATGAAAACTCTGGATTAACAAATACTCGTTTTGTGTTTGTTCTATCTAATGACTTCTTTGTTACAACAGTTGTGTTGATCTCATGTAGATTAGATCGTAGTTTTACGTTGTCATGATGTAAAGTCTTATTGTCAAACAATGCTTCTTTGTAGTTGTCATGGGATATGTTTGACTGCACAACACTGCGAGATATCCCTTTGCTTTTTTGATGGTTTTTTCTTGACACGAAAACACTGTACATTTTTGACCTTAACCCAACAAACTCCTTGATCATCCTTCATCTTTCCTAAAACTTCTTGTTAACGGTTTGAATGCAAAGGCGAATCTTTAGGGTAATCAGATGTGTCGTACCATCCAGCATGCCCTTTAGCTACTTCTAATTCCATGTCTTTATAGATATCTTCAGTAGGGATATCTATAACAAAACTATCTGTATCTGTGTAAAGTACTCTGGACTCTGGATACAAGGGCTTAAAGTAGTCATAAAGAAATTCTAACATCAAAAGCTTTGATAATTCTAAAACAGTAAACCCAATAAAACGGGCTTATCCAATTTGACTTTCTTTTTTTTTCATCATATGCCAAAAAGCTGATCATGAAATTTTCTAAAGTCCTGATAATTAGGTTTTGAAGTCAGCTTAATTGCTTCGTTCTCTCTGAGTGACCAATCTAACATCTTTACGCTTGTGCGGATTCTCCATAGTCTTTCCAAAACAGCTGTTGTTCATCAGCTTGAAAAAGCCTTTTCTGAAGCATCTGCGGATTTAGTTCTAAGATCAGTGTTCTTCATGATGTATGGTTTCATGAATGTTCTTGATCAAAAGCAATTACACGATGAACTGCTGTCAACTTTAAACCATGCTTAAATAAAATTGTAGAAGTCTGTAATGACAGACATTTTTTTTTTTGCCGCGAAGATTAGGCACAAGTTTAGGCGGCTCTGTTGGATTCATCTTTAGACTTTCTGTGCTAATGGGTGTCTCATTATGTAGGTCATGGAGTTCATGAGGATATTCTAAGTCAACTTCTAGAATAAGACCTCTTTTACGATTAGCTGTAAGAGTATGCAGTTGTTCTACAATTCTGAATGTTTTTAATACCACCAGTGTACATTTTAAAGTTGCGTAATGGAAGTGATTGCGCCATAGCCCACCATACAAATGTTTGCATCTAAATACATGAGATAGTTTAGACCTTTTACTTGGATCATAGTCGTCCATAGTATTTGTTGTTTGCCTTTACAGTAATGGTGCGACGCCATACTAATTCCTCCACGCAATCCGTTTTCAATCATCTGAATCATTGGTAGGTCAGACAATAAATCAATCTTTACTCCAGTAAACTTTAAGAAAGCGTCCCAGCTCATCCCAGGCGCAGAAATGTAATGCGCGGGATCCAGGCTATAATGTTTCATGCAGGTCTTTCTATAATTTTCAAAAATGTCCGCCAACAAACATGTATCAGCCATCAAGTATTCATCATGATAGTCTCCCATTGTTTTACACTCTAACTTCTGCCATGCATCTTGAGCATGCTGGTAATCGGAGTCACTGATTTCCTTTCCTCTAAGACTGAAAAGAACGCACCCTTAGGAGGAAGTGTATCTTCTTCAAACCTTTCCCAACTGTTCATGTATTCATAGGGTAACACCCTTTCTAACAAGTGTCGGGTCAAAATATTCTTCCGTTATTGGGCAGGACTTTAAGGACCATAGCTAGTGACTCTAATGATCCCATCATGTGCTGCATAGAGTCATAAAAAGACATGTTATTTAAAGTGAAACACATGTACTTTTCTGATGACTGTGCAATGCATGCTACCCTGAAGGCGTCGGTTACTGCTCGCATTATAAGATGAGAGTCGTAACCTCGCAAGTTGTGAAAGAGATGGGCAGCTTCCATGTCTTTGGTTCAAACTTTAGTTGAAGATTGCATTTACTGTGTGCTGCTCCTCTGAACTTTCCGCTAATGTGATCATGGTCTCTTACTTTTGGATTGGCTTCCTCACTGTTAGACATTAGTTCTAAACCGCAAATCCAACAGTGAGTGGCTGATTTATACTGTTCTTGGTCTTCAGGC
The DNA here is from genome assembly GCA_018398815.1 of Conus ventricosus. Lineage (NCBI taxonomy): Eukaryota > Metazoa > Mollusca > Gastropoda > Neogastropoda > Conidae > Conus > Conus ventricosus. The sequence continues at coordinate 56,846,212 of CM031608.1, forward strand.
GTCATCTTGATTTCAGATAAATTCAGGTTATTAGAACAGGCATTACGCACTTGCTGCATGCGCTGTAAAAATCTACTTGCCGCATCTGGTCCTCTATATAATTCTGGCTTTGAATAGGCGCCATCCGACCTAACAATGATGAAGGCAAATGAACAAATCTGATGATTACTCACTAAGACTGTTTTAGGAAGTTTCTGTGGCGCCGGCCCTTCATAAGGAACAATAAGCGACTCGAAGTCTGCGTAAACTACGTATGGACTCGTTTGCATCGTTTTCAGTTCTTAAAACTAACTTTAGATCCGGGTGGGGGCGTCCGTAATTAGTTGTGTCTTACAGTCAACTGGGTCAATACAATGTTTCTTATGTTCAAGCGCGGCTCGAACGGATGGAATTCTTGTTAAACATTTTCTACAGAATTCTTGTTTGTGCCCATTTTTTTGAAGTATGCTGCATTAGTCTACTCATTGTGCGTATCAATGTGTAATGTTGAGACAACCCTGTTGGCGAAGACATTAGGAGTAAGTCCACATGGCTTTTGCCTGGATCACCTATTGTTGGGCTGTCTTTAGACACTCTAATAGGCATCAAATTTGTTTTCTCAGACCATGTGTATACATTAACAGTTATTGGTTTGTTTTGTTCTTCAACTGATCAATTTTGTCCACGCTAACAGGAAAGGATATTCCATGAAGTTAAGATCTTTGATGTAAGAACAATAGTTAGACACTTGCTCTGCGTTTTTGCGGACGTAATGCAGCCTTGCAAGAACACACCACGTAAAACATTTGTTGTCCGAATTCTTTATGTTTAGAACGCTCTTTTTGCGACTAATGCTGGAGGTAGCGGAAAGTAAGACCTGCCTACAATCGGCTCATACTTAGCCTGTTTTAATCTGATCTCTAGGACTTCGCCCTCTGACCAACCAGAGCCTCTCATTTTGGCTTCTTCAGCGCCACATCAAACTGTGTAAGCAGTTGGTCTGCCCAACCAGGTGTTAAGTTCATTGATGAGAAAGAATAGTCTGTTGTTAGTCGAAACCCCAGACTTCTAGGTTTTCTTCATTTATTGTTATATAGTCGATTAAAACAGCTAACATTACTTTAACTGGCGGGTCTATTGTTAGTTTACCTGGAAATTGAGAAATAGCATGAACAACACTTGCCTGTACGGTTGCTGGATCAATGACTTCCAGACTAATATCATTTAAAGCTTTTGACAAACGCTCTCCCTTAAGCATTCCTTCAAACAATTCGTCTGGTCCTTCATATATCTTATCCATCTTAAGCTGTCTTTTTCAGTTGAAAATATTTATTTAAATTAAAAAAAATACTTAATCAGAATCAATATCAACGGTCTTTTTGTGCTTGGACTCATAAACTAAAGTATAAACGCCCTTTGATGTTGTTAATGTGAGCTGTTTAGAACAGAGTTTAATGTCTCGTTTACTTTTTTTAAACATTCCTTTTTATCTGCTCGGTGTCTGGCTGTTGAGAAAAACTTGCCCTCGCCTTTTTTAAGATCAAACTTTTGTCTTTTATAGTCATCAAAATCGGCCTGTAAACGATTAAATTCTTCATCCGTGATGTTTGAGTCAACTAGCGCTTTATTTATTGTCAGTTTGAAGGAACTAAGTTTAGCTGTTATTAGTTGAACCATAGCTGTGTGCTTTTGGAGTTTAGTTTTTAATTTTTTGCTAGCAGCACTTACAGCTAATGAACACAGGCCAAGAGCTAAAGCCGCCTAGGTAAAGCTGCGGGTGCACCTACGCCTGTTGATAAGAGACCTACGCTTGTTCTGCTGATAGAGCACTTATAGTTGATGCTCCAGTATTAACATATGTAACAGCATTAAAGGCAGCAGAATACCTTCGTTTGGTTTTGCTGTATTTTGAAAGGTCTTGCTCTAGTACTTGCCGCATTGTGTAATGTTTGTCAATCTAAAGGTTTTTATGTCGGGGGTTTCTATAGCAGCAGAGACGACCCTGGAGTCGTTGTTGCCTACTATCCCTTCTCTTGCGACTCCGGTGCTGTAGGCAATTTGGATAAACTTGAACAGACATGCTTTTTATAAAATAAAAATAATTTATGTATTGTATGTCTTTTAATCTGTTATCTTGAATATTCAGCTGCGCATCGTATATTAAAAACAAATGTACATTAACTGGTTTATCGCCATCTTTTTCTTTATCAATTTGAATGTTTATTATGTCTCTAACAGTTCTCCCGCTTCCATGTAACTGATTATCCTCTGTTGACCTTAGGTCAATCATAAACCGTATTCGTTGTTAAATAAACATCGAGTCTAACCACTGTGAAGGTGTAGATCTTTAGACACAAGGTCAACTGTTGGATTTCTACACCTCCCACCTCCAAACAGTTTCTTATTTCATCAAATGCTGATAAGGTTTAAGCCGCTTGCGTAGATTTGGTTAGGACTACCCTCAATTGTACATTGCACTTTCGTTATTTTAGGATTAATAAACTTTTCACTTCCTCTTTCGAATGGTTCTTCATCTTCACACAGCAATAAAAATACCTTTAAGCGATCTTGCTGTGGCACTAAAACTAAAATTCCATATAGTGTCTGCCCTGCTTTAGGATATTTAGAATGATGATCACTCTTTCGTAATATATTGCTAATTTTGACTGATATTGTTGCTCAATCAGCCTTGCTAAATTAGGGTTGCTAACAATGTCAAACTCTAACGAGATGTCAGAAATGCTGTACTTTGCTTCGGTGTCTGTAGATATAATAACATATTGTAGTCATTAAAAGTTAGTTCATATGACAATCTGTCTTTTAATGCTCTTGAAGTATGGGGCATGCGCTTTTAACAACTCAAAATCTAGGGTATGAAAAAAGCGATTACCATACGCATAACTTACAGCTACATGCTTTTGTTGTCTTTATCAACTGCAGCGCCTATTCTATGTTTAAGTGCTACTTCATTTTCAATTCCTTGAAACGCAAGATCAGCCCTTTCATTCTCGGTTAGCCATAGATCAGAATAGATTAAAAATATGTCTGCATTGTGTAAAGAAAATATTTCTTGCCCCTCAAGTTTTATAGAAATTTTCTTAACGATTGCCCACCCCAGATTCTGTACAACTGTCCTGCTTGGGTCTGTTGTTGAAGCGAGTTCTATTTTGAAAGTAAGACGCGCAGAGCCTGGCACAATCACTTCATCTGCTCCTAGGTCTGGAAATTTGACAGTAAGAATTTGATCTGCATCAATAGTAGTGGATTATTGGAACAGTAATATTCCGTTTATTTCTGTTCACGCCAAAGGGCTCTTTCAGTCTTCTATGCGGGTCAGAATTGAACCATTATGCTTGTGACATTTTTTATAAACAAAATAAAAGTTAATTATTTAAGAAACATGGCAGGCATTGAAGAAGAAGATTATGATGTTCTGATCCTGGAGACGACATGAGTGAAATGGACCCTTTGATACAGCATAGCTCAGCGCACTCAATGCTGCGTGAATTAACAGAAAGTAAGGTTAGATCATTGTACCAAAGTTTAGGTCTAGAACCTCCCGAATTTATAGCCCCTGATGATTTTGTAAAAGATGATGATGGCCATTTGTATTTTAAAGACGATCGAGGAAAACGTTTTCAGCTTACACATGAACGAGACCCATCAAAGTTTGTAGGTTTGAGTACAATTAACAAAGACTTAAGGCAAAAGATCGAAATCGCCTTGGCATTCCTAAACACCAAAATTAGATAGGGAAGCAGTTGCTAAACTTCAAAACATACAACAAGAACTCCCAACAGATCCCCAAATACAAAACATGGAACTTCAAGATTTAATTCCAACAGCAGGCAAAATAACAAATGTAATAGAAGCAGAAACCAGTCTTTCAGAAGAAACAGCATTAAAAACAATTAATGATTCCTCAATACCCCCACAGAATTTGAGGCCATTGATCGTGCTGTAAGAAACATTAGAGGCGAATTAACAGACAATTTAGCAAGACTGGGTGAAATAGATAAGGAGATAAAAAGAGAAAAGAAAACTCGTTGAGGCTGATGACGCCAACTTAGGGCTTGGAGTTAAAGAAAGAATAACCGAAGACTAAAAGCTCTTGAAAAAGAAAGAGCAGCAAGACTAAAAGCGGCGTATACTAACCAAGAACAATTACGAACTCAAGTGATCAGAATAAGAGAAACTATCCAAAAAATTTTATATGAAGACACAACACTAGCAGAAAGAATAAAAAACACTGTTTAGAGAGCAAGGAGTCACATTAGCAAGCGTTTAACGGCCTTAGGATTTGCAATAAGTACACTGGTGATGGCTATTACGGGCGGCGGTGGTCAAATCTCGCCTCCATCGCCGCCTGATAAATCATGGGTAAAAAAACAGCTTGATCAACTTGCGGGCTTATTAAAAAAATTAGCCAGTAAAGCCCTGGGCGCTTTACCAGGTATATTAGGGGGTATTGTTAGCTGGCTTTTGTCTACTGCAGGCAAAGTAGTTGGCTTTATGGCCGGCACTTATGGACATTAGTTCTCTTAATAGTTGGGTTAATATTTAGTAAGATAAAGACCGAGTAATCCTATGCCAGTTAATACAACAACAAGTGCTGTCTTTTCATATTTCATGGTCATTATTTTTTTGGACTTCGTGGACTTCGTGTACTTCGTGGACTTCGTGGTCTTCACGGCCTTCGGGCTTTGGGCCACGGGGATTGGATGACTTATTCTTGGGGGGTCGACTTGTTTGTTTACTGCTTGCAATATTACTGGCTCAGAATTTATTTTCGTTTTTCCTGACTTTCTGTTCATTGCCTGCCACAAGGATTTCATTATTGTAGTTTATTATTGTACCTATCTGGAGCCTGAGGTCAGAAGGCAGCATGTATAAACCAGTGCCAACAGCAAAGTCTACTTTCGATCTTGCGTATTGTAAAACATTTTGGTACCTTTTAATACTTGAAGGTAAATCAACTGTAGAATTAATGGCGTCCTCTAAAATTGCTAAGTATTGTTTTGTGCGTCAAAACCAGTAGAAGGATCAGTTATGCTCGATCTCGTTTGTGCTTGCGAACCTAGCAAACACCAAACGTAAGTACGAACAGAGTCGTTTATTCGTTCTATTCCTGCTTAGTTAGGCCCTTAGAAGTGTCTAAGATAAATGTTGTCCATGCTGTTTTATGCTCTTGCTCTATGGACCCTAGGTGAACAGTTGTGCCTGAAGAGAAAGATGTGTAAGGAGGATTCCAGTCATACTTATGCTTTCTGTGCACGCCCCAAAAATAAGGGGTGCCTAGACCATGATTAAGATCCAACTTTTGTCTAAAGTCTGTCTGGTCTTAATATTGAATTCGTTACAGATCCTTTCAAAAGCTTCATGTCTATTCTGTTGCTAAATGGATTAAACGGTTTGTCATTTGGTAATGGTGCTTGCAGTTCAGTCAAATACGCCTGAAGGTGTAATAAAAATGAAATCTATACACTGACCTCACAAAGGATCAGGATGATTTAAATGATCAGCATACGACACTCCCACCCAGTTGATGCACAAACACAGCAAGTTTAACTGTTCTGATAAAACTGCATCGGATGACTAAACCACACTTTCGCGAGTGTAGTCTTTTTTAATAGGGGGGTTAAGATAATCTGCTTAATGGAGTACTCACCTTTACTCGAAAGGTGTCAGACTGGGTCGCAGAAATGTCAAGAGTATCGGTTGATTATATTTTTAAGATTGTAGTGCGGCCCAACAGAATATTTTGCATCAGTATATTAAATGCACCATTTTTATTTCGTTAAAAAATGTTTGTAACAATAACAACTCAAGACCGTCCTTCGTTTTTAGAACATGCTATTGATAACAATTGCGGAACCAGAATGGTTGCGCTTCATGAAATATTTTACAAAGTCGTATGTGTTTAATATAAGTGAATCAAAGAAGAATAATAAGATTCAAAAAATTGATAATGCAGGAACATTAGTTAGCCAGTTAACCATACTGATGGTTATTACGGGTTTTGCTCACTAAAAGAAGCAATGAGTAACTTTGACATTGCTCTCAAACTTAACAATGCGAATCTGAAAACAATGTTGACCTTCAAACCTGAAAAAGAAGCAGTAGGTTACTACTTTGATGGAGAGCTAGCTAAAAATGTTAGGCTTTACAACTGCCAATCGAGCCGTTCATAGTTTTAGAGTTACGCCAAACAAACTACTATAGAGGGAGAAAATCCGCTCGATCTTGCATTACATTCATTACACTATGTTCATTTGGATGAGCTGAGCACTGATGAAAACTTATATGATGGAAGGCCCTCAACTGTTTTAAGAGCACTTCCATATGGGAAAGCCGCATATGCGATTATGAAATTATACAATTCCCTAATTTACAGTTTAAAAGATTAGTTTGTGGGAGGGTCGGATCATTTAATATAAAAATTGCAGACAAAACAGGAAAAGTCGTAAAATGTGATAACCTACACATTGTTTTTAGAAATAAAATAATTAGTTGTTCTAAAAAATAATGTCGGGGGGCCAGAAGAACCAGGAGTCCATTGGCGCCTGTAAGGTGTATAACCTTAGAATTAAAAGACCTTGCAGACGTTGCGGACTTTGAACAGAACGGTGAGATAGGCGCTTTGTATGGTTTTGAGTACACTAAAGATGGTGAATTATAAACGCAAAGAGGTTGGTGACAACAAAAAGTTTCCTAAACTAGAACAACTACGCAATGTAGAAGCAAAATAATGCTGGCCAGTATGAATATAAAATAGTTCGAAAACCTGACAGCAAATGGCACTTAGAACCATATTTAGAATGGGACATAAAATTTGAATTCATAAGCCCATTTACATTTTTAGCCGTCAAAAAGTTTCAGAAAAGCATTCAACTCTGGCCCTTTACATGTAAGTCTTATGCCAGAGGACAATAGTCGGAAAGAGATTGAAATAACGCCGTATGGGAAAAAAACAGTACATCCTCCACAGAAGAGAAACGGTTTTGAAAGATGCTTCTACAAAATTACAGTTCTTTCCAAGCAGGAAATTAGGAGACACGTTCACAATGATATTTGAAATTTCTGTCTTAAAAGATAAGGAGAGGGATGGGGTTGTGGGCGTTAGTGACGTCCTTATAAAAGGAATTAATATTAGCTGGCAAAACTTAGACGTTAAACGTCTTAAAGTTACCATCGTCGTTCTTCACAATGGTGAGGATATTAAGGTCATAACAACAAGCAACAAATCAATGTTGACTTAAATAGAAACAATCTTACAGAACTGAATTGGATTAATCTTACACATTTAGGCCTCATAGGGTTTTATTATACTGAACAAGTTTTGACGGAGAGTATGATAAAAATAATAACTGGATTAAATTAAATTCTGTTATAAAACTATGGAGCAGACAACTTTGGCGTCAATGCAGATGTTAAACTTTATGATAAAAACCCCTCATTGTTCACTGATTTGTGGACAGACTGGTTGTGGAAAAACAATATTTGTCCTCGACCTATTACAAACAGTTTATCGTTATAATTTTGATTATATAGTAATTTTCTGTCCAACACTTAAATGGAACAAAGCATATCATGATAGAAGGCTTATATGGACAGATGATGACATATTTTTAGTTGATCCTAGCGATAAACTAAGTGAGTGTTTAGAACGCTTTTATAGACTGCTTGAAGGAACGCAGACACTATTTATTATAGATGACTGTTCGGCAGAAAGAGACATAGTTAAAAAAGAAACATTTTGTCAAAACTTGCTTTCAGTGGAAGACATGCTGGGATAAGTGTGTGGATTTTATGTCAGAAATATAACACCGTTTTAAAAGACTTTAGAGAACAGTTAAAGACGGTAGTTTTATTTCACATGAAAGACAGAAACTCATTTGATGAATGTATGCGTGAAAATGATGTTATTGAAAATGATCAGGAAAAACGCAGGATTAAGCAAAAACTAAAATCTGAAAAGTTTAGTAAATTAGTATTGAAAACGGACAATCCTACACAGTATGTTTGTTTGTAGGGTTTACTAGGAGAGAACTATAAAATGCCAATTCCTAGCTTAATCACCCGAAACTGGTTGAGGGTGGTTAAGCTAGGATTGGCATTTTATAGTTCTCTAGATGAAATAAAATGGATATTTTTCAAATCTGTATTCCTGTGTGGGGCAGTGATATCACTGGTAACACTCCAGGTTAATAATGAAATGAAAAAGGAGTCAAAATTAGCATGCAACCTTCGCCAAAAGTATTTAGATATGTCCATTTAAGTGGCATTTCCTTTTCCTGGCATAAAGCTGCATTGAATGCAATGCATTTGTAAGACTATGAGCCAGTCAGTATGTGCACCTACAATCACGAACACAGGATATAAAAAAAAGGTAGAGAAAACACTTGAACCCACTTGGGAGGAGAAAAGTTGAGTACTTCGGTTCGTAGAACCTTCAAAGCAACTGAAGAGAGCGGGTGCAGCTTCTGTGGTGGTTGAATTGTGTTCACTCACTGATTTCTTTAAACACAAATCACTGTCACTGCAGAAAAAAAGGGTGGTGGTGGTAGTTGGAAAAAGAGGTGAGAAAGAATCTAGATAGTGAGGGGAAGGGGGATTGGGGAAGATGAGGGGGGGGGGGGGGGGGGAGGGGGGAGCAAATAGGAAAAATGGGGAGGGTGTGTGTGTGTTAGGGATAGCTGTGATTTGATCTAGTCTTTAATGTTGAGGCCATCTTGCGCTGTAGTACCCAGATGGTGGATGATCTTTTTCTCCATGTTTTTTCTCTTCAAGAAGTCTCCATGCTGTTGCGCCAAAACCACTGCATTAGAGGAGTCTCTCATGCTGTTGCGCCAAACCACTGCTCCTGGAGGAGCGCTGCAAGGAGAACAGGGACAGCATCCTCCAGAGAAAACAAACCCTTGTGGCAGCCCACTTCAACACCGACCTCCACAGCAACAGCCACTTCTCTATTGCAGTGGTTTGGCGCAACAGCATGGGAGACTTCTTGAAGAGAATAAACATGGAGAAAAAGATCATCCACCATCTGGGTACTACAGCGCAAGATGGCCTCAACATTAAAGACTAGATCAAATCACAGCTAACCCTACCCCCCCCCCCCACCCCCCTCCCCATTTTTCCTATTTGCTCCCCCCTCCTCCATCCCCCCCCCTCATCTTCCCCAATCCCCCTTCCCCTCACTATTTAGATTCTTTCTCACCTCTTTTTCCAACTACCACCACCACCTTTTGTTTTTCTTTTTCTGCAGTGACAGTGATTTGTGTTTAAAGAAATCAGTGAGTGAACACAATTCAACCACCACAGAAGCTGCACCCGCTTTCTTCAGTTGCTTTGAAGGTTCTACGAACCGAAGTACTCAACTTTTCTCCTCCCAAGTGGGTTCAAGTGTTTTCTCTACCTTTTTTTTTTATATCCTTTGTGAAAGAACCCAGGCATTCAAAACTTTTTATACCCAATCACGAACACACGTTCATGTGCAAACGCAATTGAAAGACTATGTGCCGGTCAGTATGCATAGCTACGATCACCTTGACATATTCATGTGTACACACATTTGCAAGATTGCGTGTTAGTCAGTATGTATAGTTACAGTCACACTGACATTCACGCGCACATGCATTTGCAAGACTTCATGCTTTCTTTCGGAAAGAATGGACGGATCTCACAAGCTGCTACAACAAATAAAAGACATCTTAGGCCCTACATAGCATATATACGCTCGAATAAAAGTGTATGCTTAAACCACATACACACACCCACCAATTCTTTGACTCACACATACGGCCTGTAAACCAAACACACACACACACACACACACACACACACACACACACACACACACACACACACGCGCGCGCGACGCGCGCTCACTGGACACACACATATGAAACAATGCCCTTACATACACACACACACACAAACGCGCATGGGCACACACACACATATGAAACAATTCCCTAAAACCACAGTCAAAAACATGAAACAATCACCTTATCCCCCCCCCCCCCCCCCCCCAACGTAAATAACATGGGCACGCGCGGGCAAACACACACTCAAACAAACATGCGCATACACGTAGGATTTAACCATAATGTTTTAAAATTGTAAACAAATTGTGCGTGCGTGCGTGCATGTGTGTGTCCAAGTAACGGTCGCGATCGTTGGATCCTCCATTCGTCCCCCAAGCCTTCTCTCTTTCTCTCTCTCTCTCTCTGTCTCTCTCTCTCTCTCTCTCTCACTCTGTCTCTCTATTCATTTGATGTTCCATTATGATTGCATGACTGCTTCGTTTGTTTGCTTGCTTTCATATATTTCATTTCACTGCATATTGTAGTCCCAACTCAAAGTGAGGACTGGATGTAAAAAAGCGCGTCGGTGCTTATATATTATCCTCGTAAATAAAGAATTCATCCACCTAAAAAAAAAAAATCTCTCTCTCTTCTCTCTCTCTCTCTCTCTCTCTCTTATTCAGCATCATAATCAATTCAGTCGTCATTCAGGACAAGATGACAACTGGAAACAAAAAGTATGTATGAGTCCTTTTAATAAAACATTCGAAAAATAGGCTTTCAGAGCACTTTCATGCGTGCATAACACACGCAAAACAAGCAAACAAAGCAGACATACACGCACACGCACGAGAGAGGAGAGAGAGAGAGAGAGAGAGAGAGAGAGAGAGAGAGAGAGAGAGAGAGAGAGAGAGAGAGAGAGACGGGGGTCAGTGTGGGGATTTGGTGGAAACAGAAGAGGAGGAACGAGAAGAACAAGGGAAAAAATGAAGGGAAAAAAGGCATGAGAGAGAGAGAGAAGAGAGAGAGAGAGAGAGAGAGAGAGAGTCTCTTTCTTGTCAGTCTGCTTTTTAAGCATTTGTTAGATAAAGATATTTCAGGTGATGATGAACTTTCTGATGTCACCGATGAGGGAGAAGTTGAGTATTTCAATCGCCCCATATCTAGAGAGGAGGTTATGTTCGCCATGCGGAAAATTAAAACCAACAAATCGGCAGGACCTGATTTTATTATTGGTGAATTGTTTAAGTATGCTGGAGCTCAAGTTGTCGACTTTTTACAAGCTTTTTTCAACAGAATTTTTGATGAGGGTATCTTTCCAGATAACTGGACAGAGTCTGTAACTTTACCCATATTCAAGAAAGGCGATGCAAATAATCCTAATAATCACAGAGGCATCTCTTTGGTTGACGTTAGCAGTAAAATATATAGCACTATCATTAACAGCAGATTACAGGAGTGGATTGAATGTAATAATATCACGGGAGAACATCAAGCTGGCTTTAAAAAGGGTTACTCTACTGTCGATCATATGTTTACTCTTCTTGCGTTTGTTCAAAAGCAATTTTCTTTAAATCGTAAATTTTATGTTGCGTTTATTGACTTTGAAAAAGCCTTTGACTCCATTAACAGAAAGCTTTTATGGACAGTATTACTTAAAAACGGAGTCAAGGGGAAATTATTTAGTTGTATTAGAGCTATGTATCAAGTAGTTAAAACAAGGATAAGAAGTGGTTCCAGTCTTACAGACTTTATTAATTGTGCCGCTGGGGTACGACAAGGTGATGTGTGTAGCCCTGCATTATTTTTCTATGTATATTAATGAGGTTGCTATCGAGGTTATTAACAATGGCCTTCATGGTGGACGATTTCCAGATGGTGTGTCAGAATTATTTATCCTACTATTAGCAGATGACATCGCTCTGGTTTCAGAAACGATAGTTGGCTTACAACGTCAGCTAAATAATCTGAGCAGGGCTGCCTCTTCATTAGAGTTGAAAGTGAACATGAATAAAAGCAACATCGTGGTATTTCGAAAGGGAGGATATTTATCAGCGAGGGAAAGATGGATGTATGATGGACTTGTTTTACCTGTAGTGAATGTGTATAAATACCTGGGGATCTACTTTTCTACTCGTCTAAGTTTTAGCTTTGCTTGCAAAGACCTTGCATGTAGGGCAAAGAATGCTTTGATTTGCGTAATAAAAAGATTGCATGCTTTAAACAATAATTCACTTGAGTTATTCTTAAAGATCTTTGATTCCCAGATACAGCCTATTTTGATGTATGGGGCTGAAATTTGGGGTTTAGATAACGCCATCGTTCATTGTGAGGCGGTGCATTTATTTGCTTTGAAGAAGTTTCTAGGTCTTGACAGGCGTATTTCTAATGATTTGGTGTATGGGGAATCCAACAGATATCCATTGTTCATTACTTCTGCCGTTAGATGTGTTCGGTATTGGTTAAAGCTTTTACACATGGATAATGGTAGATTGCCTCGTAAGTCTTATGAAATGTTATTCGAATTGGATTTAAAGGGAAAAACGAACTGGGTTTCAAGTGTGCGTCTATTTCTGTATAAGCACGGATTTGGGGATGTTTGGCTGGCTCAGGGTGTTGGAAATCAAAATCAGTTTTATTCGTATTTTTCAACAAAGGCTAATTGACTGTCGATGGCAAATGTGGGACGATCATATCCAGACTAGTGAACGATACAATTTGTACAGAAATTGTTCAAGTTTTCATCGGATTCAGCCTTATTTGAAATTCGATATAGACATGTATTTGAAAAGATCCATTGCTAAATTTAGACTTGGAGTTTCTGAGATAAGGACTCATTTCTTAAGATACAGACAGCATAGACAAAGTGATTTAGTGTGTCCATTGTGTACGCAAGGTGAAGAAAATGAAATACATTTTCTGTTCGTTTGCCCAGCTTTAAAAGATATTCGCCAAAAATTTATCCCACGGAAATATTATAGGCGCCCATGCTTGTTTCGTTTACAGTTACTACTTAGCTCTAATAGGTATAACGTTATCAAGAATTTAGGCATGTTTTTGTTTAAAGCATCTAAGATCAGAGAAATAATGACATCTTAATTGCTGTTTTTGCTTGTTTGGATGGCAGATGTTTTTTCCCCTGATACATTATTTGTTTCTTACCTATAATGTAAATGGTTATGCTCATTCCCCTTCAAATGGGCCGATGGCCTTACTGAATAAAATTCTGAAGTCGAATCGAAGTCTGAAGTCTCTCTCTCTTATTCAGCATCATAATCAATTCAGTCGTCATTCAGGACAAGATGACAACTGGAAACAAAAAGTATGTATGAGTCCTTTTAATAAAACATTCGAAAAATAGGCTTTCAGAGCACTTTCATGCGTGCATACACACGCAAAACAAGCAAACAAAGCAGACATACACGCACACGCACAGAGAGAGAGAGAGAGAGAGAGAGAGGAGAGAGAGAGAGAGAGAGAGAGAGAGAGAGAGAGAGGAGACGGGGGTCAGTGTGGGGATTTGGTGGAAACAGAAGAGGAGGAACGAGAAGAACAAGGGAAAAAATGAAGGGAAAAAAGGCATGAGAGAGAGAGGAGAGAGAGAGAGAGAGGAGAGAGAGAGAGAGAGAGAGAGTCTCTTTCTTGTCAGTCTGCTTTTTCTCTCATGGGGTCTGCGCACAACAACCGATGAAAGATGTCCGTCACTGATCTGATCTAGAAAGGCGTGGGTCGTCGA
>CM031608.1:56862232-56887232 GCA_018398815.1 Conus ventricosus
TGTACAATGGCGGAACTCCGGATCTATGGCAGTCTTCCATCAGGGCCAGCAAGAAAAATATTCCTTGTAAGGAAAAGTAGATATGTCAATTTTTCCAAATATATATATAATATATATAAAAATAAATTCCAAGGATAAGTACTGAGCACCATTCCAGCAACTTACAGAGCAGCTTGGTGTTGCAATGACTGCAAGAAATATTGAATTATAAACAAAGCTTGCTCTTATGTCTTAGATTGAAGAAATAGGGATATAGCAGATATGAATGCTTATCTCCCCCTATTTCTTCAATCTAAGACATAAGAGCAAGCTTTGTTTTAAATTGAATATTTCTTGCAGTCATTGCAACACCAAGCAGCTCTGTAAGTTGCTGGAATGGTGCTCAGTACTTATCCTTGGAATTTATTAGTTTGTTGTAATTTAGACCCTTGTGGATTCATTCAAAGAACTGGCCCTCAGCACTTGTGTCTTAAGAGGTTATCTCACACCAGCCTTTTCTGGATTGCATTCTTCTTAAAACTGAAAAGGCAGAGGAGTCAAATTACCACTTTCCGCGGTCACTGAGGAGAAACCACCAAGTTTCGAAATATCGGTATATGACCAGGAGTTATATGTTAGCGAGTTTCCCTCCCTATTGGAGGGTGTCCTCCCCCTTGGAGACTATAAGCTTGCTGAAGGTTCATTGTGAGAAGCATTTTTTTTCCCCCATTCACCCACTCAAGCACATACTGTTAGGCAGAATCATCTACCACTGCAGATATGAATGCTTATCTCCCCCTATTTCTTCAATCTAAGACATAAGAGCAAGCTTTGTTTATAATTCAATATTTCTTGCAGTCATTGCAAACACCAGCTGCTCTGTAAGTTGCTGGAACGGTGCTCGGTACTTATCCTTGGATTTATTAGTTTTGTTGTATTTTAGTCCCTTGCGGATTCATTCCAAGAACTGGCCCTCAGCACTTGTGTCTTAAGAGGATACTTTTTATATTTTCTACTTTCACAAGAAAATGTAGCTTGTTTTGCTCTTTCATGATTTTCGTTTTCTTTTGCTTCTAGGTGGCACCTTGTGGTTTTTTTTTGAAAACTCAACAAACATACTACGGTATTGCACACCAGCCTTTTCTGGGATTGCATTCTTCTTAAAAACTGAAAAGGCAGAGGAGTCAAATTACCACTTTCCGCGGTCACTGAGGAGAAACCACCAAGTTTCGAAATATCGGTATATGACCAGGAGTTATATGTTAGTGAGTTTCCCTCCCTATTGGAGGGTGTCTCCCCCATGGAGACTATAAGCTTGCTGAAGGTTCATTGTGAGAAGCATTTTTCCCCCCCATTCACCCACTCAAGCACATACTGTTAGTTAGGCAGAATCATCTACCACTGCAGATATGAATGCTTATCTCCCCCTATTTCTTCAATCTAAGACATAAGAGCAAGCTTTGTTTATAATTCAATATTTCTTGCAGTCATTGCAACACCAAGCTGCTCTGTAAGTTGCTGGAACGGTGCTCGGTACTTACCCTTGGAATTTATAGTTTGTGTATTTTAGTCCCTTGGCGGATTCATTCCAAGAACTGGCCCTCAGCATTTTGTGTCTTAAAGGATACTTTTTAATTTTGTACTTTTCACAAGAAATGTAGCTTGTTTTGCTCTTTCAGATTTTCTTTTTCTTTTGCTTCTTAGGTGGCACCTTTGGTTGGTTTTTTGAAAACTCAACAAACAACTACGGTATTGCACACCAGCCTTTTCTGGGATTGCATTCTTCTTAAAACTGAAAAGGCAGAGGAGTCAAATTCCACTTTCCCGCGGTCACTGAGGAGAAACCACCAAGTTTTGAAATATCGGTATATGACCAGGAGTTTATATGTTAGTGAGTTTTTCCCCCCCTATTGGAGGGTGTCTCCCCCTTGGACATAAGCTTGCTGAAGGTTCATTGTGAGAAGCAAATTTTTGTCACCCCACTCAAGCACATACTGTTAGTTTAGGGAGAATCATCTACCACTGCAGATATGAATTTGCCCTTATCTCCCCCTATTTCTTTAAATCTAAGACATAAGAGCAAGCTTTGTTTATAATTTAATATTTCTTGCAGTCATTGCAACACCAAGCTGCTCTGTAAGTTGCTGGAACGGTGCTCGGTACTTATCCTTGGAATTTATTAGTTTGTTGTATATATATATATATTTTAATATATATATATAAATATATATATATATAATATAGTATAAATATATATATTTATTTAATAGTATTGATGTCATTGCTGCTAAGGAGATGTAAGTACCATCGTTCCTGAAGAAGCTTATATGTTTCTGGATTTTGGATTCAACATTAGAAAAGTAATTTAAGACTTAGAATCAAAAACTTACTTGGAGAATATTTCGACAGGGTCGCCCTGTCTTCATCAGCTCACTGCTGCTGTTGTGGCAGCGAGGCCTGGTGGGGCGACTGTTGTGTGAGGTGAAGGGTTGTCAGGATCTGATCGTAGATGGGGGGAAGTTCAAAGCCTTGATCTCTATTCAGGCTGGGGCGTCTGGTCTTGATTTCGATGGCTTCTTAACTTTTCTTTTTGTGAGGAAGGGCTCTGTAGATAAGATCTTGGTTCTTGGCCACCAACTCCATACGCCAGCAACTGACCAATCAGGCGGGGGCGTCTGGTCTTGATTTTCGATGGCTTCTTTAACTTTTCTTTTTTGTGAGGAAGGGCTCTGTAGATAAGATCTTGGTTTCTTGGGCCACCAACTCCCTACCCAGCAACTGACCAATGTCAAAGACAAAACGGACCCCCTCAAGCAGTGTGGCGTAGTGTACCAGGTAGGTTGTCAAGACTGTGCCCATGCCTACATTATCGAGACAGCAAGACCACTCACCACCCGTCTACAGAACACCAAAACGGATCTACTGCCCTACACGAACACCTGCAAGCCACTGGCCACAGTTTCAGCCCCCAAGAAACCAAGATCTTATCTACAGAGCCCTTCCTCACAAAAAGAAAAGTTAAAGAAGCCATCGAAATCCAGACCAGACGCCCCAGCCTGAACAGAGATCAAGGCTTTGAACTCCCCCCATCTACAATCAGATCCTGACAACCGTTCACCTACACAACAGTCGTCCCACCAGGCCTCGCTGCCACAACAGCAACAGTGAGCTGATGAAGACAGGGCGACCCTGTCCAAATATTCTCCAAGTAATTTTTTTGATTCTGAGTCAAACTATTTTTCTAATATATATATATATATAAATATAATATATATAAATATATATATATATATATTATATATTATATATTAAAATTTGTGTGTGTGTGTGTGTTGTGGTGTGTGTGTGTGTGTGTGTGTGTGTGTGTGTGTGCCTTTGAGAGTGTGTGTGTGTGTGTGTGTTCTCCAGAGTTCTGTCGTATTACATCCATGGCCATTACACAATGGCATCTGCCAGGGAGCAGTTATGTTTCCTTGACGTTTTAATGGAATTCCACGAGCATGTAATCCCACAGGGCAGCATCCAAGGGTTGTACAGGATTGCCCCCGGGCGGGTTTGTTCGGCATTTGAGAAAAGTACTTATCGGGGTTTCCCATCCGTACCTTCGGATGTATTTTTTTCTTTAACGTTTACATCGCCAAATAACGGAACCATTTTACAGCCATCTCCCAGTTGCTGCCAAATAACTCCTTCCTAAAAGCAATGACAAAACTGACTTTTAATTCTATTTATCAGCTGAGTGTTTTTAATTATTCCCTTTATCTCGCAGACCCCTTACAGTCTCCGAGAGTCTCCAACAATATCTGCTAGCGATAAGGTAAACACTTTCACGAGATCGTTTGTAAACCTACACAACGCCTACCGTTTTCTGCTATTTAATTTTCAAGTCACAATGAATAATGAACATAGGACCACAAACATCTCCCCGTTTTATTTTCCCCCGGGGCACATTAAATTCAATTGCGATGTCATTCTTTAAACATGAAAATGAAATGGGACTGCAAACGTTTTCAAAGTTTTAGGGCCTCTGGTACATGTTATAAAAGTCAATTTATTGACGGGGGATAGAGAGAGAGAGAGAGAGAGAAGAGAGAGAGAGAGAGAGAGAAGAGAGAGAGAGAGAGAGACTCTTAGTTAAGCGCTCACCGCACAAACTCGAGCTCCTCCTGGTCCTCATCGTCATCCAAGGAGTTATTCCACCATACAGAAAAGGGCCTAGCTGGTCATCATGGCTTAGGACCTCCACCCGCAGGAGGACCTCCACCTGGAGGACCCCCACCTGGAGGACCCCCACCCAGTGGACCCCCACTTGGAGGACCGCCACCAGAAGGACCCCCACCTGGAGGACCGCCACCTGGTGGACCTCCTCCTCCAAGGGGATTCCCACCAGGAGCTTGCCCACCCCCTGGAGGAGGATTCCCACCAGGAGCTTGCCCACCCCCTGGAGGAGGGCAGCGGGGGAGGTGCGGGTACAGCTTCTGCAGGTTGTGGATGTGCAGGTAGAGGTAGTCCCAACCTGCCCATCATTTTAAGAAGCTCTGAAGATTCAGGCTTAGGTTTTTTGCGCTTTCTCATTTTGACATAAGGACTGATCCTGATGACCTCTTCCACATCGTTTTCGTCATCCTGTACGTCCTCGGCCTCTTCGTCGTTGTCCTCCTCTTCCTCCTCCTCTTCATCATAATGATCCATGTTTTCCTCGTCGGCGACCTCTTCGAAGCCTGGCTCAATCTGTATGATAGGGCGGTGGTGTTTCGGAGGCTTCCTTCTCAACTTCTTAGGCCTCATCTTCCTTCTCTTCTTCTTCCCCTCCACCTTGACTTTCGTTTTTTGACCCTAGATGTTTTCTGGTGTGCCAGTGATTCGTAGGGTGGGCGTGTGGGGATTCTGAATCATCATCCCCCAAGACAATTTCGTAGTCGTCATTGTTGGAGTGGCTGTCTTTGTCGTCATCGAGTTCAATGTTTACGACACCGTCCTCGTCTTCTACGACCGTTTCCCGCTTGATTCTTCCAGACAAGTGTTTGACGCCACCCTCACGTATGACATTCTTCCGGGCTTTCCTAGGTCGTGCTTTGATAAGATGACGTCTGGGCGCAGGCACCACCACCTTCTTCACTATCTTTGGGATCACTTTTTGCATGATCTTCCTCCTGGGATTCACTGTGTGAATTATCTTTCTTCTGGTACAAGTTTGCGGACTATTCTCCCCTCCATCTCACCATAGTCGCCTTCTTCGACGACTACTTCCGCTTTGTGGTCGAATTCTCCTCGATTGGCCCTGTCCATAAGGTTCTGGATGACTTCAGACAGTTGCTCCTCAGCTTTCAAGGTTTGCAGCTCCTTGTCAATCTCCTCTGGAAACCAGGTCAGTATCTTGGGGTTATGTGTATGTGTTACCTGGCCTCATCTTGTAGTGTGCTGCTTTACATTGTGTTGTATGATTATGCATAACTACTTCTTTACCTTTGCTGAGTTAAACTAAGCCAAACAAAACCTGAGAGAGAGAGAGAGAGAGAGAGAGAGAGAGAGAGAATGAGACAGAGAGAGAGAGAGAGAGAGAGAGAGAGAGAGAGAGAGAGAGAGAGAGAGTGAGACAGAAGAGAGAGAGAGAGAGAGAGAGAGAGAGAGAGAGAGAGAGAGAGAGAGAGAGAGAGAGTCCATTCCTACATCTCAGCCAACTTTTTCGCTGTGTCCCCTATCCACTTCTCACCCAACGTTTTCATCGCACGCCTTCTCCATCTTTTACCAAGAATTTTCACCTTATCACCTTTTCACCTCATCCTCCCAACCTCTTAACTTTTTCATCTCTCATCCAACTTTTTCACCATATCCATTTCGAACCTTTCACCGAACTGTTATTATTGTTACTATTATTATCATAATTACTATCATTACTATTATTATTATTATTTTCATTCTTCTTCTTCTTCTTCTTATCACTATTATTATCATCATTATCATATTATTGTTACTATTGCTATTATAATTATAATTATTATTATTATCGTGTAATCTCTCCACCTTTTACTCAAACTTTTTTTTTAAACTGTGTCCTCACCTCACTCCCGTCCCGCGTTTCCACCTTGTCTCCTCCTCATCTTCCATCCAATCTTTCTTAACGTGTCCTCTTCCTGCTTTTTACCCAACTTTTTTGCTGTGTCCTTTCCCCACCTTTCACCCAATCTTTTTCACCGAGTACCCCCCACCTCTCACCTAACCTTTATGGTGTGTCCCCTCACTAGTTCTCTCCTACATTTTTCATTATGTCTGTTTTTTTTTTTTTCGTTTCTCTCCGCAGCTCTTGCCATTTTTTTTCTTCTGTAATAAGTGGGGCCTCCATCCTTCTAATATTTCTCGCTTTGTAACTCTACTTCTTTTCTTCAGAAACCTCTCACATACCATGCATAGTCTGTGTGTTCATTTACCGATGGACATTCTCTTGCTGATGTTAATGGCCTTTTTTAAACTTTGATACAATGGCCTCTGGGTTTGTTGATGTTCTAATGTTTGGAGCTCTTACCAAACTTGTTCACAGTGCCCGGTCACACCGTGTTCTCTTCCCACATCTCAATCAAGATTTTTCCCGTGTCCAGTCTCATCTTTTCATGGTGTCTTCTCTTTTCACTGTGTCCTTCGCCTTTTTCACTGTGTCCTTCGCCTTTTTCACTGTGTCCTTTCCAAGTTTTCACCCAACTTTTTCACAACCTTCACTAGCCACCTTTTACATCTTCACCATATTTTGTCTCTACACCTCAACCAAGGTTTCCACCGTGTCTGCTCCCCCCCCATCTCTCATGTTGTTCACGATGTCTTCTACCCACCTCTGGTTTACCTTCTTCATTTTGTTCTCTCCATATGACTCGGGTTTTCCACCGAGTTCTCTCCTCCTTAAACTTGTTGTTTTCCCGTGTCTTCTCTCCATCTCTCATCCAAAGCTTTCGCTCGATCCTCTCCTCTAAATTACTGACTTATTGTTAGTCCTGTCTCCGAAACTCGAAACTTACAAACTGTCCATAACTCACTTAACGTTTTTTATCGTGCTGTCTCCTCTACAATCAACTTTTTTTTCATCGTGTCATCACATCCATAAGTCATCTAACATGCTCACTGTTCACTGTGACCTCTGTCTCATCACTCACCAAACATTTTCACTGTGTCATCTCCCCTATAATACACCTAACGTTTTTAGTGTGTTCAACACCCCCCCCCCCCCCCCCCCCCAAAAAAAAGCATTTTTGCTGTGTTCGCTTCCCCATTACTCACAATAGGTTTTCATGGTGTCTCTCGCCCCATTCTTCATCAAACGTTTTCAACGTGTATCCTTCCCCTACCACTTTATACATAATTTGACTGTGTCATCTCCCCTTATCACTTAGTTTTCATGTGCCTGCCTCCCTTCCTCCAAAGGCTCACCAAACCTTTTCACTCTGTCCTTTCCGCCCCCTCCCCCTCATCATATACATAATATTTTCACTGTGTTCTCCCCGCCTATCATTCAGCTAACGTTTACACAGTGTCGTTTTCCCCCATCAATCACCTCACGTTTTGCCACTGCGTCCTCTCTCCCCATCACATTCACCCGACATTTACTTAACGTTTTCACCGTGTATTCTCCTTCACCGTTCGCCTAACGTTTCCACTGTGTCATCTACCTCAATCGCCCTCGTAACGTTTTCATCGTGTCCTCATCCTCCATTGTTCATCTAACGATTTCACTGTATCATCCGACCCCCTTCATTTCAGCTAACGTTCTTACCGTGTCCAATGCCCCATCTATCACTTAACGTATTCAGTGTCCTCCCCACCATCATTCACCTACCATTTTCACTGTGTCCTCCCCACCATCATTCACCTACCATTTCACTGTGTCCTCCCCACCATCATTCATTTAACATTTTCACTGTGTCCTCCCCACCATCATTCACCTACCATTTTCACTGTGTCCTCCCACCATCATTCATTTAACATTTCACTGTGTCCTCCCACCATCATTCATTTAACATTTCACTGTGTCCTCCCCACCATCATTCACCTAACATTTTCACTGTGTCCTCCCCACCATCATTCACCTAACATTTTCACTGTGTCCTCCCCAAGATCATTCACCTAACATTTTCACTGTGTCCTCCCACCATCATTCACCTAACATTTTCACTGTGTCCTCCCCAAGATCATTCACCTAACATTTTCACTGTGTCCTCTCCCACAATCATTCACCTAACATTTTCACTGTGTCCTCCCCACCATCATTCACCTACCATTTTCACTGTGTCCTCCCCACAATCATTCACCTAACATTTTCACTGTGTCCTCCCCACCATCATTCACCTACCATTTCACTGTGTCCTCCCACCATCATTCACCTAACATTTTCACTGTGTCCTCCCCACAAACATTCACCTAACATTTTCACTGTGTCCTCCCCACCATCATTCACCTAACATTTTCACTGTGTCCTCCCCACCATCATTCACCTAACATTTTCACTGTGTCTTCCCCACATAATTACACTAAAATTGTTCACTGTGTCCTCCCCACCATCATTCACCTAACCCTTTTCACTGTGTCCTCCCCACCATCATTCACCTAACATTTTCACTGTGTCCTCCCCACCATCATTCACCTAACATTTTCACTGTCCTCCCCACCATCATTCACCTAACATTTTCACTGTGTCCTCCCCACATCATTACCTAACATTTTCACTGTGTCCTCCCACCATCATTCACCTAACATTTTCACTGTGTCCTCCCCCCATCATTCACTAACATTTTCACTATGTCCTCCCCACAATCATTTACCTAACATTTTCACAGTCCCCCCACCCTCCCCCCACCTTCATTCACCTAACATTTTCACTGCGTCCTCTTTCACCATCATTCACCTAACATTTTCACTGTGTCCTCCCCACTTCATTCACCTAACATTTTCACTATGTCCTCCCCACAATCATTTACCTAACATTTTCACTGTCCCCCCTCCCCCACCATCATCACCTAACATTTTCACTTGCATCCTTTCACCATCATTCACCTAACATTTTCACTGTGTCCTCCCCACTGTCATTCACCTAAAATGTTCACTGTGTCCTCCCCACAATCATTCACCTAACATTTTCACTGTGTCCTCCCCACAATCATTCACCTAACATTTTCACTGTGTCATCTTTCTCCATCATTCACCTAACATTTTCACTGTGTCCTCCCCACTGTCATTCACCTAAAATGTTCACTGTGTCCTCCCCACAATCATTCACCTAACATTTTCACTGTGTCCTCCCCACAATCATTCACCTAACATTTTCACCTGTGTCCATCTCTCCATCATTCACCTAACATTTTCACTGTGTCCTCCCCACCATCATTCACCTAACATGTTCACTGTGTTCTCCCCACAATCATTCACCTAACATTTTCACTGTGTCCTCCCCACATCATTCACCTAACATTTTCACTGTGTCCTCTCCCACATCATCACCTAACATTTTCACTGTGTCCTCCCCACATCATTCACCTAACATTTTCACTGTGTCCCCCCACCATCAATCACCTAACATTTCACTGTGTCCTCCCCACCCTCATTCACCTAACATTTTCACTGTGTCCTCCCCACCATCATTCACCTAACATTTTCACTAGTCCCTCCCCCATCACTTCACTTAACATTTTCACTGTGTCCTCCCCACCATCATTCACCAACATTTTCCCCTGTGTCCTCCCCACCATCATTCACCTAACATTTTCACTGTGTCTTTCCCACCATCATCACCACAATTTCACTGTGTCCTCCCCACCATCATTCACCTACCATTTCACTGTTCCTCCCCACCATCATTCACCCAACATTTTCACTGTCCTCTCCCCCATCACTCACTAACATTTTCACTGTTCATCTCCCTCTTCACTAACATTTTCCTGTGTCCTCCCCACTATCAATCACCTAACATTTTCACTGTGTCCTCCCCACCATCATTCACCAACATTTTCACTGTGTCCTCCCCACCATATTCACCTAACATTTTCACTGTGTCTCTCCCCACATCATTCACCTAACACTTTCATGTCCCTCCCACCCCACCCCCGCCTCCCACCATCATTCACCTAACATTTTCACTGTGTCATCTTTCTCCATCATTCACCTAACATTTTCACTGTGTCCTCCCCACAATCATTCACCTAACGTTTTCACAGTTCCTCCCCACCATCATTCACCTAACATTTTCACTGTGTCCTCCCCAATCATTCACCTAACATTTTCACTGTGTCCTCCCCAATCATCACCTAACATTTCACTGTGTCCTCCCCACCATCATTCACCTAACATTTTCACTGTGTCCTCCCCCCATCATTCACCTAACATTTTCACTGTGTCCTCCCCCACCATCATTCACCTAACATTTTCACTGTGTTCCCCCACCACATTCACTAACATTTTCACTGTGTCCTCCCCACCAACATTCACCTAACATTTTCACTGTGTCCTCCCCACCATCATTTCACCTAACATTATCACTGTGTCCTCCTCTCCAACATTCACCTAACATTTTCACTGTGTCCTCTTTCTCCAACATTCACCTAACATTTTCACTGTGTCCTCTCCCCACATTCACCTAACATTTTCACTGTGTCCTCTTTCTCCATCATTCACCTAACATTTACTGTGTCCTCTCCCCCATCATCACCTAACATTTTCACTGTGTCCTTTCTCCCATCATTCACCTAACATTTTCACTTGTCGTCTCCCCCATCATTCACCTAACATTTTCACTGTGTCCTCTTCCCCATCATTCACCTAACATTTTCACTGTGTCCTCTTTCTCCATCATTCACCTAACATTTTCACTGTGTCCTCTCCCCCATCATTCACCTAACATTTTCACATGTGTCCTCTTCCCATCATTCACCTAACATTTTCACTGTGTCCTCTCCCCATCATTCACCTAACAATTTCACTGTGTCCTCTCCCCACTTTACTCATTTCACTGTGTCCTCTCCCCATCATTCACCTAACATTTTCACTGTGTCCTCTTTCTCCATCATTCACCTAACATTTTCACTGTGTCCTCTCCCCATCATTCACCTAACATTTTCACTGCGTCCTCTTTCTCCATATTCACCTAACATTTTACTGTGTCCTCTCCCCCATCATTCACCTAACATTTTCAATGTGTCCTCTTTCTCCATCATTCACCTAACATTTCACTGTGTCCTCTTTCTCCATCATTCATCTAACATTTTCACTGTGTCCTCTCCCCCATCATT
Source organism: Conus ventricosus (assembly GCA_018398815.1). Taxonomy (NCBI): domain Eukaryota; kingdom Metazoa; phylum Mollusca; class Gastropoda; order Neogastropoda; family Conidae; genus Conus; species Conus ventricosus. The sequence continues at coordinate 56,873,476 of CM031608.1, forward strand.
CACCTAACATTTTCACTGTGTCCTCTCCCCCATCATTCACCTAACATTTTCACTGTGTCCTCTCCCCATCATTCACCTAACATTTTCACTGTGTCCTCTTCTCCATCATTCACCTAACATTTTCAATGTGTCCTCTTTCTCCATCATTCACCTAACAATTTCACTGTGTCCTCTCCCCCATCATTCACCTAACATTTTCATGTGTCCTCTTTTCCTCCCATCATTCACCTAACAATTTCACTGTGTCCTCTTCCCCAACATTCACCGAACATTTCACTGTGTCCTCTTCCCCATCATTCACCTAACATTTACTATGTCCTCTCCCCCATCATTCACCTAACATTTTCACTGTGTCCTCTCCCCCATCATTCACCTAACATTTTCAATGTGTCCTCTTCCCCATCATTCACCTAACCATTTCACTGTGTCCTCTTCCCATCTATCACCTAACATTATTCACTGTGTCCTCTCCCCCATCATTCACCTAACATTTTACTGTGTCCTCTCCCCATCATTCACCTAACATTTTCACTGTGTCCTCTCCCCCATCATTCACCTAACATTTACTGTGTCCTCTCCCCATCATTCACCTAACAATTTCACGTTCCTCTTCTCTCTCATTCACCTAACATTTCACTGTTCCCACCCCCATCATCACCTACATTTCACTGTGTCCTCTCCCCATCATTCACCTAACATTTTCACTGTGTCCTCTCCCCCATCATTCACCTACCATATCACCGTGTCCTCTCCCCCATTATCACCTAACATTTTCACTGTGTCTTCCCCATTATTCACCTAACAATACACTTGCCTCTCCCCCATCATTCACCAACATTTCACTGGTCCTCCCATCATTCACCTAACATTCACTTCCTCTCCCCCATCATTCCTCAAACGTTTTCCCCATTTTTAACTATCCTGGTCCCCCCCCCCCCCCCCACCTGTCCTCTCCCCTTAACCTATTCACTGTGTCCTCTCCCCCATCATCACCTAACTTTCACTGTGTTTCCCCCATCCCTACAATATCACCGTGTCCTCTCCCCCTTATTCACTAACAAAATCACTGTGTCCCCATCATCACCTAACATTTTCACTGTGTCCTCTCCCCATACCCTACCAATATCACGTGCCTCTCCTTATTCACTATGTTCACTGTGTGATCTTTCTCATTATTCACCAAATGCTATCCTCTCCCCCTCTCCCTCATCATTCACCTGACCTTATCACTGTGCCCCCACTCCCCTCCCCGATCAATTCTCAACGTTTTTTACCTAACATTTAACTGCGTCCTCAACCCCCCCCCCCCCCCCCCCCCCCATCACTCCCCTAACGCTTCTCTGCGTCCCTCCCCCTTCCCCAATCAATCCTCAAACTTTTTTACCGTGTGTTTTCCCCCCAAGCACCCACATGATGTTTTCATCGTGTCCTCTCCTAAATCATTCGAATAACATCTTCACCGTGTCCACTCCATCATCACTCACCTAACATTTTCACTGTGTCCTCTCCCCTACCCATCACTCAACACACATTGCGTGTGTGTGTGTGTGTGTGTGTGTGTGTGTGTGTGTGTGTGTGTGTGTGTGTGTGTGTGTTGACCAAATGTTTTCACTACGTCCTAAACCCCATTATTACTCACCAAATGTTTTCACCGATTCTTCTCCCCACTCCCCATCTCCAATCTCTCATACTACGTTTTTCCTTTTCTGTTTTCCTTTCTTTCACTCATCTTTTTCAGTTTTCTCTCCTCTATTACTCACTTCTTTCTCCGCGACTCCTCAACTCATCATCGTGTACAGTCTTAGAACTCTCTGCCATCACTTACCCTTTTCCACTGCATCCTCTCTGTCATCATTATTCATCTACCCTTCATGACTCACCTAACTTTTGCATCGTGCTTTCCTCCCCACCAGAAAGCTCTCCGTGTTCCACCGTCACCTGGTCGTCATCGCTGTCGTTGGAGTCATCAGAGTCTTCTTCCGTCTCTTCAATCACCAGGCTCCGTGGCAGACGTGGGCGATCCACGCTGTCCAAAGAGTCCAGGGCCTGCACCTTTCCCAGAACCTCCTCTACTTCTTCGTCAGCGTGTGACACGTTTCTGTTAACATGAAGCAGGTCCAGAAAAGATTAAACATTAACAAGATGCAAAGCATATAAACGTACTCCCAGTTTATCCTGAATACGCGTGAGATATTCCATAAAGAGGAAAAACCGTCTTGGGCTGGTGTAACCGTTAGTAATGGCTATTCTGGTAAACATCGGCTATCGTCTGTGACCTAAAATGAACATAATATTTACAAACTTTCAGAAAGATGGGCCAAGAACTTTCTGAGATTTTCCATAAAGAAGAAAACCATTATGGGCCGTTATTAATGGCTATAACGGTAAACTTAAACATCGGGCATCATCTGCGACCCATAATGAACATATCTACAAATTTTCAGAAATATCGGCCACGTACTTTCTGAGATATTCCATAAAGAAGAAAAACCGTTACAGGCTGTTACAGCCGTTAGTAACGGCTATAACGGTAAACTAAAACATCGGTCATCATCCGTAACCCATAATGAAGATACCTGCTAATTTTCACAAAGATCGGCCAAGTACTTTCTGAGATATTCCATAAGAAGAAAAGCGTTACGGGCCGTTACAGCCGTTAGTAACGGCTATAACGGTAAACTAAAACATCGGGCATCATCCGTAACCCATAGTGAACATACCTGCTAATGTTCACAAAGATCAGCCAAGTACTTTCTGAGATACTCCATAAAAAAAAAAAATTACAGGCCGTCACAGCCGTTAGTAATGGCTATAACGGTAAACTAAAACATCAGGCATCATCCTTGATCCATAATGAACATACCTGCTAATGTTCACAAAGATCGGCCAAGACTTTCTGAGATATTCCAGAAGAAAAACAACCGTCACAGCCGTAGTAACGTCTATAACGGTAAACTAAAACATCGGGCATTATTCGTGACCCATAATGAACATACTTGCTAATGTTCACAAAGATCGGCCAGTACTTTCTGAGATATTCCATGAAGAAGAAAAAGCGTTACAGGCCGTTATAGCCGTTAGTAACGCTATAACGGTAAACTAAAACATCGGACATTATTGTGACCCATAATGAACATACCTACACATTTTCAGAAAGATCGGCCAAGTGCTTTCTGAGATATTCTATAAAGAAGAAAAACCGTTACAGACCGTTACAGCCGTTAGTAACAGCTATAGCGGGTAAACTAAAACATCGGCATCATTCGTGACCCATAATGAACATACCTGCAATTTTCACAAAGATCATTCAGTACTTTCGAGATTCCATAAAGAAGAAAAACGTTACAGGCGTTACAGCCGTTAGAACGGCTGTAACGGTAAACTAAACAACGGGCATCATTCGTGACCTAAATGAACATACCTACAAATTTTCAGAAAGATCAGCCAAGTGCTTTCTGAGATATTCTATAAAGAAGAAAAAGCGTTACAGGCCGTTACAGCCGTTAGTAACGCTATAACGGTAAACTAAAACATCAGGCATTATTCGTGACCCATAATAAACATACCTACAAATTTTCTGAACGATCGGCCTAGTACTTTTTTAATATATTCTGAAAAGAAGAAAAACCGTTACAGGCTGTTACAGCCGTTAGTAACGGCTATAACGGGGTAAACTAAAACATCGGGCATCATCCGTGACCCATCATGAACATACCTGCTAATTTTCACAAAGATCGGCCAAGTACTTTCGGAGATATTCCATAAAGAAGAAAAAGCGTTACAAGCCATTACAGCCATTAGTAACGGCTGTAACGGTAAATTAAAACGTCGGGCATCATCCTTGACCCATAATGAACATACCTACACATTTTCAGAAAGATCGACCCAGTAGTTTTGTCTGGAGCGAGTGGAACACATTTTGACCACGGACAGACAGACAGACAGACAGACAGACAGACACACACACACACACACACACACACACACACACACACACACACACACACACACACAAAAGACCTCGGCTCAGGGTGCGGCTCGAGTGTGATTCAGCACGGTCTGTTTTCTTCAACATCGTCCCCACCCCCAACCCCCTCCCCATCACCATCCTCTGCCTACCCACTGCCCTCCACCACCTTCCCCCGTTTCTTTGATCTACCTCCGAACCGTCTTTTTCAGACTTTGTATTATTGTTATCATTAGGCTATTATTCAATCATTATCATTATTGTCGTTAAAGATCATCATTGATTATCTCGATTAATAGTTTCATCCAAAGGATGTGTGTGTGTGTGTGTGTGTGTGTGTGTGTGTGTGTGTGTGTGTGTGTGTGTGTGTGTGTGTGTGTGTGGAGAGAGAGAGAGAGAGAGAGAGAGAGAGAGAGAGAGAGAGAGAGAGAGAGAGAGAGAGAGAGAGAGAGAGCGAGAGAGAGAGAAGTAATGTTCAATCCAGCGGTAAAATACCCCAGTACCAAAACAACCCGGCAGAGATTTGAACTCGCGACCCCAATATCACCAGGATCATGAGTCCGGCGCTCTACTAACTGAGTTCCTCCTGCCCCAAATTGATCCTGGCAACGTTATGCAGGCCAGTCAATCCGCTTTGACAGAGGAACAACGACAACAAGAACAAGAGCAAGAAGAAGAAGAAGAACAACACACACACACACACACACACACACACACACACACACACACACACACACACACACACATACACACACACGAATAGAAGACGGAGTGTGGAAACATACAATGGCGACCTGCCTCGAGGTGGGTTGATCTATCTCGTGCGACTGAAACTTCCACAGTTCTAGAAAAATCAGCTGCATGGGACTGATTGTCTCAGCTGGAGAGAATGCAGTGGTTCTGCTCATTACGCTCTCGTTGAAAAGGGATAATGCTCTCACTTTCCAGTCACCTGGCTTCCCATCCATGCTATATTCATTTACCCTTTCTTTCGCTGACAAATCTTTTCTTAGAGAGAGAGAGAGAGAGAGAGAGAGAGAGAGAGAGAGAGAGAGAGAGAGAGAGAGAGAGAGAGATGAGAAATCTTCTCTTGACATGAGAAATCTTCTCTTGACGAATCTTAGATCTTGGCATGACAGATCCCTGCTGAACATATCTTAATCCCTAGCATGACAGATTTCAGCTAAGCTATTTCTATGTTACTTGTGGCAAGTTCAGTTTCAAAATCTATTTTGAAAGTCGTCTTCAACGAGATGACAGCTCTGATATGGCCTGTCTTCTGGGCTATAGGCAATATTCTCTCTCTCTCTCTCTCTCTCTCTCTCTCTCTCTCTCTCTCTCTCTCTCTCTCTTTACTGTTTTACCTAATAAGTTGTATGTATTAGATTTTTTTTGCCACCATCACCACCACCGACGCCTCTTCCTTCCCAGAGTCTTTTCCCTAATGATACCTTTCAATCCGTACATAAAATGATGATGCAAAAATATGTAGCCTTCTAAGTTCACCTTGCCATGCTAGAGGCAGACGGTTATAACGTAACCATGAATCTCTGACAGAAACAACTTCTCTTCAGTCTAGGGTGAAGACAGAGGTAGGGAAACGTGAAGGAGAGTAGGGTGTTGGTAGCAGAGGAGTTGTATTAAAATACAAAATATTTCTTTAGTATTTAAACTTACTATTCAAGGCAAAGCCGACGGGATGTGTATCACTCGTCATTCTACGGAGCCAACCAGATCATGTCTACATGTAAGACAGTTTCTTCTGATAAACTATTTCGGTCGAATTGCTTGTAATATAATTATATGCATGTTTTTGTGTGTTTTTTTGTTTTTGTTTTTGTGGATTCACAAAATTTCTCCATTCTTCCACATACATCGACGGTAACTGTGATAGGAAACTAACTTGGTGTTAATGAAACAGGTCTTCTTTCTGTCAAACGGTTAAAGTGAATTGAATTAGAAAACCACCCCGATTATTCCACAAATGACACAACACACACACACACACACACACACACACACACACACACACACACACAGATTTTGCTGTGAGGTCGAAGTTGGCTTTTGTATTTTATCTAATTAAATTAGCAGAGATTACTGAGTGGGTTTTCTAAGCAGTGGGCTCTCAAAACTTCAGAAATGCCCTCTCAATCCCTTCCCCCTGGTTAAGGTCCTGCCTCAGAGTGAAAAACATGAAACTTGTGAATCCTTGTCAGTAAATCTTGCACTGAATTCGATTTGTGTGCATCCACCCAAAGCTAACCCTTTCTTTAAGTCTAACCCTAAAATATCCCACAAACCTTCCTACGGTTCATGATAGTTGTAACAGTAACCTCCCCTGATCATGACATTTGTAGTCTTCCATTTAATGTGTATTCGCGTTATGTGATCTCGAAAAAAAGGAACAATTATTAAAATAAAAAAAAATAAAAAAAAGAAAAGAAAAAGAAAAAAAAGAAAAAAAAAAGAAAGAAAGAACGCAGCAACAATTAAGAATAACCCAAGTAACATCAAACGTAAATATACATCTGTATCTCATTACAGGTAGGTAAAAATAGGACCCCGAGTTAATGCTAATCCAATGTCTCATCAAAGTCAGAAATTGTTTAAAATTTCATCCAAGGAAGATTAAGACAAAGCTGGCAACAACAAATAATATGTTTCAACTGTTCACATTTTAAAAGTATATGCATATTTGATATTTTCCCACCACAAATGCATTTTGTGTCATCAGTGAATTTTGTTTTAAAAGCATTTTGCAAATCAAAGAGGTCATAACACGGTACAAACAATTTCGAGTTTTTAAGATAGCATCATACCGTTGTGCTGATTTTATTTTTTTTATTTTTTTTAAAAATTTTTTGATTGGACAGAAAGTACTCAGAATCCTTTAGATTCTTCCTGAATTGCTTCCAACACGCATTCTGTAATAAAACTTATCCCTCTAGAAGAAACAGAGGAAGCATTCAAACTACAGTATATGTATGCATTGTCAACACGTTTTGCTCCGCGTTTTGCCAGTTTATCAACTCTTTCGTTACCATGGATTGCACAATGTGATGGAATTCAGCAGAATGTAACACTACTACTACCTTACAAAAATATCAATAACAGATTTATCAAATATGTGATTTCAACAATAAGATGTCGTCTGATTTTGCTTAGAGCATATAAAACTGACTTTGAATCAACACAGAAATTAATTTGAGATATATATTTAGGGAAATCAAGTATAGAATAATAGGGCCCTAAGAATGGCAGTGAGCTCTGTTGTGAATATGTATTTATCTTCCGGCATAAAACGATCTTTCCACTGTTAAAGACTAATTTAATAGTGAGAGCTGCTCCAGCTTCCAGGTTGTCCAACAGAGATCCATACGTGAGAAGTTTTAGATGATCATGGTAATGACTGTTTATATGATCTTTTACTGATACACCGAGAATCTTATCATTGTCATTTTTTCGTTAGGAATAATGATTGAAATCAAAATTGCTACTTGAAGTTCCGTGGTGTGCAAGGTAGACATCAAGTTTCTGACTTCACTATTTTCTTCAAATCCATTTCTGATCGCTAAGGGAATATATATAAATTTTGTCTGTTTAGGAAGCTAATTTTCATTTTCAACATTGTGGTTGTTTACTGAGCTACGTAGAACATGTTTTGCAAGAGCAAGTGGTCGATACTCATCCAAAGGTAGAACTGCTGCTTCCCTATATGTACCCCATAGTTGCATGAAAGGGTATATTGTGCTTATTCACAAATTACACTTTTTTCCTGTTGTTTTGCCCCCCCCCCCCCTCCCCCGCCCCTCTTCGCTGTCAGCGCTTCTAGGGTTGAGGCCCTACAGAAGAAAGAGCCTAACAATCACTAACGCTGGGAACAGTTTAAATGCGCAGTACACTGAAGAGGAGAGTTCAACTGCACTTGTACCAACTGTATAGTAAAGGGACGTTATCCTTTGCCAGTGAGCGGCCAGTGGCAGTGATTTCAACCTTACGTAGTAGGTCATTCGGCCGACGGCCTCCAACTGTTGTGCACAAAGAACACAGACGGTGACACATTTACTCACATCTTCCATGGACGCCGCTCTCGAAGACAACGCCAGAATTGTCAGCACAAAAGAAGCCGATGCCAAAGCATCGTTCATTTTGTTCTCAGGAAGCATCCATGGTCGCTAGAGATGCTTACGTCAAAATGCGCAGTGTGCGTCAAAATCGTGACGTCAAATATAGTTTGTCTAGCTCTGTGACTGGGTCCGGATTTTTATCGTCACACACACACACACACACACACCACACACACACACACACACACACACTCGTGCGCGCGAAATAATAGTAACAACTGTCTTAGAAAGGAAAGTGTGACTTTTAAAAATTACTTTATATACTTCTTCATTTTATTCCATATTTATTTTTATTTATTTATTTTATTCACTTATTTATTCATCGATTTTACCATTAGCGTTTTCTTGAACGTCTGCTTCTTCTTTAAAACACCGTCAGGGAAGAAATGATTATCTACACGAAATACATTCCTTATTGTTTATCGCAGAATTTTTCTTATTTTTCAGAAACAAACTTGGTACTTTGCATTATTTTCCATAAGTAGCTGGACACATTCAAAGATTTGTAAGCCTACTTGAAAGGCAGTTTGGTGAGACCACTGTTGTTTGCTATTCGATAACAGATAACGGGTTGAGACTACAGACCAGAATTTGGATGCCACCGCTCTGAGATTTTATCAAAACCATTCCCTCGAATGGACGTAGGAATTGCATCGCATGATATTTTGAGTCGTTGCAGTTTCCATAGCAACTCCAATTTCAACCAGTTTTGATCTCTCTCTCTCTCTCTCTCTCTCTCTCGCTCGCTCGCTCTCTCTCTCTTTACACACACCACACACACACATATTTATATATATATATATTTATATATATATATATATATATATGTGTGTGTGTAGAAAGAAACTCGTGGAGAGCGTGGCAGCAGAGAGTCCTCAGAAGAGAAGCCCCCTTCAAGCAGTTGTTTGGCCCTTATCTCCTGACACTCTAGGGGGGTTGGGCACACCCGGTTCATGACTCCGGATGTCCCTCTGCTGCCCACTTTTTTTGTTTCCCATCTTGGGACGAGCCATGGCTGGGATTCGAACCCATGACCTCTGGAGATGCTCATTTTCACTTAAGACTCGCGCTTTTAACACTGAGCCACAGGCACTGATATTTGTAGGAAATTAAGCCTTATGAAGTTCACTTTGTTCCTCCTTGACCAGATCCAGCTTGAACACCTCTCTGCGCTTCTGCCCTTGCTTTCAGGGCTCTGGTTTTTCCTTCCCTGCAACTGAGAGCTGTTTCATGAGGCTGTATGCAGACGTTCCTACAAATCCCCTAGCTCCAATTTCTGCAGTGAGGACTTTGACCTGATAGCCTTCTCTCCTCAGGCTGTTTGCCAGATCAGCATACTTTTCAGTCTTGTAGATTTGAGCTGCCTCCATTCTGTTTTCATATGGCACCGTGAGCTCGATCATGATCAGCTGCTTGGTTGACTTAGAGTGGACTACTATGTCTGGTTTCTCATGCCACTCCTGCTGATGATTTCGGGGTAAACTCTTCCATTCTGGGAGGTCTGCAGTGCACTCCCAGTCATCTGCCCCGTCCAGCAGACTCTCCCTGCATGTTTCGAGTGGCACTGTTGTTCTTGGCCATGATTTGCTGCCTCCTGCCGTGAAGAATGTTGCGGGTGCTTTTGGAGTCCTGATTCCCCCTTTGTGGTGTTGGTACTGGCCCAGGTACTTGTACAATCTCTTTGAGCAGTTGGTTGTGCCTCCATGTGTACCTTCCGGGAGCCGGGGCTACTTACATGAGCTTAGAACATGCTCCACGTTTGTTTTTCATGGCAGAGGGGGCATGCAGGATGTCTGTTTTCCCCCACTTCCCCGGGTTTTTGCATTTGAGGGCAGAAGGTCATATGCGATCTGAGAATGAAGTGATCCTGAGAGGGCCATGTGCCAAATGTCATTCCAAGTGAGACTTCTTTGGAGTGCTTTCCCCTCACGTTGTCCATTGCCCTTGCGGCTCTGCTGGACTGCTTTTTGGAGTCTTTTTTGGTCTTCTTTCTTTTCTCATCTCCTGAATCATCATGTCTCTTTTGGCTTTTCCTTTGGGCCCTTTGACCACCATTCAGTTTTGGTCACCCCAGTCCTTGTCTGTTGGTCTGTGTGTGTCCTGTTATTTCTCTGATCTTGAGACTTTCTTTTGCAGAATCCATCGCCTCTTGAACTTTCTATTTTCTGCCTGTCTTCAGCTGGGGCTTGATTGCTTCTACCCTTGTCTCCTGATCTTCCAGCATGCTTTGAAGTCTGATCTTCCCTGCTTTGTATTCCTCCAGGATGGATTTCAGTGGTAGTTTCAGCTTTGCTTGGCGACAGTACAGCGCGATGTCAGTCAGACAGGTGAGACCCCAAAGCCTTTTCCCTTTGTGAATTTGTTGATTTTGGCTTCCATTGCCTCAACTGTGCTGGTGCAGATGTCGTATATCATCAGAGGCCATAGGAGCTTTGGTATCAGAAATGAACTGCAGACACCAGACCTTGTATTTTGCCAGGGAGCCCCCCACTGGTCAAGGGTCCCCAAAGCCTTCTTCCGCCTTCTGCTTGGTTTCTTTTGCTCTTTGTGTGTCTTTCAGCGTATCATCATACCATCTTCCAAGGCTCTTGATGGTTCTTCCTGTGACTGTTGGAAGGGCCTGGTTGGCAACATGAAGACCACAGATTCACCCATTTTTCCTTTCCTCAGTGAGAGACTCCGTGATTTTTTTGGCTTGAACTGCATTCTGGATGAGGCAACTATGTCGTCCAGCCTCTCCAGCCCATGACGTGTCTCGTCTTCTCTGGATAAAATCACTGTAGTGTCACCCATAAAGGGCCTTGAGAGGGAGGCATCTTGTATCCATCGCCAAGGTCGTTTGTCTCGCGTTGTTTTTTTGCTGCTTTCAAGATGTGTTCCATTGCCAGCACGAACAGTATTGGGGAATTGCACAGCCCATTGCGATGCCCACTTCCAAGTGACCCAATTCTGTTGTGTACTCCTTGGTAGAGAACCGCATTGAGAAGCCATTGAAGTACTTCTTGAGCATGTCGCGGATGTTCTTTGGCACATGGTACATCTCAAGAGCCAACTGTATCATCTCATGGGGCACAGATCCATATGCGTTTGCCAGATCAGCCACACTACGTCCGGGTCCCCTCTTTTTGTTTTGGGCTTTTTGGGGATTGCGTCCCAGATCATTGTGGCGTGTTCTACACACCCAGCCACGCCTGGGATGCACCTTTCTGGACTGACACATCCAAGTACTTGTTTTCCATCAGGTACTTGGTCAGCCTTGCTGCCATGACAGAGAAGAAGATTTTCCCTTCGACGTTCAGTAGTGATATTGGCCTGAACGGGCTGATGTCACTTGCGTTTTGCTCTTTGGGGATGTACACCCATCTGCCGTCATCCACTGGCCGCTGATCTTCTGGTTTCTCCAAGCCGACGCAGCAACCTGTGGAGCCACTCCAGCACCTTGGGACATTTTCTTGTAAAGCGGAGGGATTCCGTTTGGCCCTGGTGATGATTTGGCTCTGGCTTTGTCGACCACCTTCTGATTTCCGCCCAAAGTTGGAGGTTGCCATTGAACTGTTCCTCAGGGTTGGTTTGGCACACCAGACTTGATTTTCGGTGGGGGCTTTGGGGGTCTGTGAGTCAGGTTATGTTTTCCTCAATGCGGCTCAAGCATCCTTTGTCCACACTTAGGTCCCAGATTTTGGCTGCTAACAGTGTTCTGGCAAACTGGAAGGGGTCTCTGAAGAAGCCGCTCTTGTGTCTTCTCTTTTTGCTCTTCCTCTTTCTCGCAAATTCCGCTTTGGCTGAGGGCGCTGTGTTTTTCTTTCAGGTCTTCCCACAGTTTTTCCAAGCCTTGTTTTTCAGCTGGCAGTGCGGTCTTCATTTGCTTCTTGAGGTTTTTCTTTTGACTCTGATCTTGTCCATCTTTTCTTGGCGTCTGGATTTCTTTGGAGGTGTTTTCTCTTTGGGGAGTTTTACTCCATAGGCGTCTCTACATGTGGCATACACAATGTCCCCATATGTGGCTAGTTTGTGTTCAAGGGTGCTTTTTCCCCATCAGTGCATCGAGTCTTTGGACGATTTTGCATCCGTTTTCTCCCAATCTTCAGTTTCGTTTGCTCGTGGCAGGTTTGATTTTAGGCGCCTGGCATCGAGGGCCTGTGCAAATTCCTCATCCGAACCAACAGCGTGGATGTCCTTGGCACTGTGGTTTAAATCCTGGCCTTGGTCTTCCGACATCTTATCTGCTGATGCAGTGCGCTGCTGCTCATTTAGATGATCTTCACACATCCCTCTTTGTTCGGGGGATCTTCATGCCACGGGTGGTAGCGAAAAGCTTTTCCCCAGACACATGGTTTTTCCATTTGGGCCATGTTCATAGTCCGTTTTTGGGGTTTGCAGTCGTGATTGGTTGAGGACCCATGGATTCATCATTCTCTCCCCCTTTCGGTGAATCCTGGGGGCATCTTTTCCTTTTATTTTCGTAGCCACATGTTTAAGGCAAAGTGGGGAGCCAGCCACAGAGCCCTTGGTTCTGGTCTTTCCCAGTGTCCTCCCGGGCTTTCCCGGACGTCCTCCGGCCTATTCCCCGGGAAATCAATGGTTTACCCATGCATCAGTAAAAAACTCGTGGAGGCGTGGCAGCAGAGAGTCCTCAGAAAGAAATCCCCTTCAAGCAAGTGTTTCGGCCCCTTATCTCCTGACACTCTAGGGGGATTGGGCCACACCCGGTTCATGACTCCGGATGTCCCTCTGCTGCCCCCTTTTTTTTGTTTCCCAATCTTGGGACGAGCCATGGCTGGGATTCGAACCCATGACCCTCTGGAGATGCTCATTTTCCACTTAATGACTCGCGCTTTAACCACTGAGCCACAGGGACACCTGATATTTGTAGGAAATTAAGCCTTATGAAGTTCACTTTTGTTCCTCCTTGACCCCGATCCAGCTTGAACACCTCTCTGCCGCTTCTGCCATTGCTTTCAGGGCTCTGGTTTTTTCCTTCCCCGCAACTGAGAGCTGTTTCATGAGGCTGTATGCAGACGTTCCTACAAATCCCTAGCTCCAATTTCTGCAGTTTAGGACTTTGACCTGATAGCCTTCTCTCCTCAGGCTGTTTGCCAGATCAGCATACTTTTCAGTCTTGTAGATTTGAGCTGCCTCCATTCTGTTTTCATTATGGCACCGTGAGCTCGATCATGATCAGCTGCTTGGTTGACTTTGAGTGGACTACTATGTCTGGTCTCATGGGCCCCTCCTGCTGATGATTTCTATATATATATATATATAATATATATAAAATAATATTTTATATATATATATATATATATATATATATAATATAGAGAGGAGAGAGGAGAGAGGAGAGAAGGAGAGAGAGAGAGAGAGGTAAATCTTGGATAAATGACAGTTTGCCAATCCACAGCAAGCCCATCACCAGCCTTTAGCTTACACTGTCTTGTTGTTTTATTTGTCTGTTTGTTGCGGAACTGTTACGATAGACATGACGGAGGAAAAAATAATAGAAACATCCAAGCATTCTCACCGACCAAGAACAATTACGAACCGCTGCTGTGCAGAAAGAAGAATGATGTCCCCTTGTTTAACGAACAGTTGTCTCTAGGCCTAAACGTCTTTTTTCTAAAAAAAATGAACAATCCTCAGATCGCACTTCAACGCTGATG
>CM031608.1:56892232-56899732 GCA_018398815.1 Conus ventricosus
AACTGGTCGCTTTAAAACAAGCAAAGGCAGCAGAAACGCCTGCCACTGTCTTACACTTCCTTACGTATAGTTTGGGTGTAAGTCTTGGCTCTGGGACGAAAATCTAAAAACCCGCATGTAGTTTTACATTTTGTGCACGAAATAAATTGACGGGGCAATGAGCCAGCTGAACTGGCAAAATCATATTGAAACATCCTTTTTGATGGATAAACAACAAAATGGCATAAAAAACACACCTCAAAAGAGCATTAAAGACACATGCTTTTCAAGTTCTACAACGATCAGAACCTTCTCTACCTAGAATTTTTTTTTGTTCTTGTGGTTTTTACGTGTATTACAATTCATGGGGCGAGAGATACGGTGTATTATTTTATAAGGATAAAAAGAGGTCAAACAGTGTCAACAGTCAGAGAGGTCAGCTCTACTGTTTAATAACCCAAGCATTGTCAGCCACTTGAGCGCTGACCGCAGGTTAGAACTATGCGGAACGGCCTTTACTTGAATCTCCTTGAAACTGCCTTTACTTGAATCTCCTTGAAACTGCCTCTACTTGAATTTACTCTCTCTCGCCTGACTCGAAGCTTGAACAAGTCGCCGTGTTCCCGGAATCACCAACAGAGATCAGCCACCTCCAGTTCTCAAAGCCCCAGCTTAGGTCGTGATTGAAGATACATACACCCCAGCTTCTGGACCCATGTCTACACAGACGGCTCAGCCGAGGAAGCCACACACAATGGAGGCAGTGGAGTACATAGCAGATTCCCTGATGGAGACTGCAGGAACATTGCGATTCCTGGAGGAAAGCTCTGTACCAACTTCAGAGCTGAAGTCCTAGCCATAAAAAAAAGCGGCAGATTTCCTCTCCTCTTGTGGAAGTTCCCTCACCAGCATCGCCATCGTCACTGATTCCATGTCCACTCTCCAGGCCCTCGACTCCTCCGATCCTCACCCTCTGATCCAATCCTTAAGGCTTCCCTTGCCAGTTTGACACAAAAAGCTCCAACTACCCTCCAGTGGGTCCCCGCTCACATTGTCTCCCTAAAAACGCTCATGCTGACCGGCTAGCGAAGGCTGGAAGCCATGGCAGCTTCCCCAACCACACATGAGGAAGTTAAGGCACGCCTACGCAGTGGCGGCGGAAGCTGTCCAGGATTAGGGGGGGGGGGGGGGGGGGGGGGGGGGGGGGCATGGATATTTCAAATCATTGAACTCCGACAATCACAATATGTCTATGTTCGATAAAAAAAAGTCCCAGCATGCATATTCAGTTCACACACACGCACGCACGCACGCACGCACGCCACGCACGCACGCACGCACGCACGCACGCACGCAGCACACACACACACACACACACACACACACACACACCACACACAAACGTCTGGAAACTTTTATCCTGGCGCATATTTTCAAGCGTTCTCAGACAGAGGTTTTGCAGCGTTTGTTGCATCCACACAGGGACGTTTGTTTCCTTTGAACAGCAGTCGCCAGCTCTTCATCACAGCAAAGACATCCCGTGAAAGTGAGAGCCCAAGACAGGTGGAGAACTGCTGCATAAGTGCTAGAAGGCCGGATGCCCTCCTGGCATACTCATCATGTCCTTGGAGACTAGTTCAAGTGTTTCTTGCAAAGCCTCATAGTTATCAATGAGGGAGTCAAAAGCTCTTGTTCGAACAGTCTACCTTGTTGGACACAGTGGTTTAATGGACGGTCTGCACGAAGTTGATGTTTCATGTTGGATTGTTTCAAAAAGGATCTGTCGTTTTGGTGATAATTTGATCAACTGAATCACCTCTGTGGCAAAGTCAAGGGCATCTCTTATTACTTTGACCTTTCTGGAAGCCTCTTGTAACACAAGATTGACTGAGTGTGCCGAACAGTGTACGGACACTGCTGACGGGACCTCATCTTTGAACCGTTTTGCAACTCCTGAAACGTGACCCTGAAAATCACTGGCCCCGTCGTAGGCCTGACCCCTACACTTCTGCACTGGCAAGTCCAGCCTGATCAAGCAAACCGTTACGCATTAAAAATTGTCTCAGCACAGGTATTGTCAACATGCACCAGTCCCACAGGCTCCTCTATGACTTCAAACTGCTCAGTTACCCATCTTATGCAAATTACAACATGCTCCCTGTTTGCAACATCACGGGTTTCGTCAGCTAGTATCGAAAACCAATTCGCTTCTCTGATTTAAAGTACAAGAGATCGCAAGACTTAATATGCCATAATCCCGAGGATCTCGTTGACAATATCATGTGACAGATATTTTTAACCTGTGTTTGTTTTTTTCCTTGCAACCCTCTCCAAAGCAGAACTTGAGCAGCTGTTGAAGGTTGCCTTCCTGCTCGTCATGTCCACGGAGAGGCAGACCCTGACGCAGGAGAAACTGAAGGCTCTTTAGTTCATTCATCAGGCTTTGCAGTGTTTCTTTTGTTCTATTTCATGCTGACACGTCACTGGAGCATACACTGACGTTGTAGACTGCCTACATTTTACGTCATACACGGCTGCTCCATGTGAAGATGATTTTTCGTGGCTTGAGAACTTTTCCAGTGCTTTCTTCCAGTTGTCAAAATCGCTCCATACAAACGCTGCATCAGGTTTGCAGCCTTGATGATTAGCCCTCATGCAGAAGAAACAACATACCTTATTGTCTGTTGTGCATAGGTGAAGCCAAGGGTATTGCTGGAACCCAGATCTTTGGAAATAGCGGGGCCTTCCTGAACTTACCCTGGTCAGTTTGGAGAGGACTGTGTCGCTTTGTGGCTGAAAGGGTTGACTGCGTCCTTGCAGCACACAGTAGACTGACATTTTGGTTTTCTTGCTGTAGCAGGTTGGTCAATATCATCACGAGGAGACTGCGCAGGTCGGTTGGCGTCGTCACGAGGAGACTGCATGATTGATGCACCTTCTGTAGGAGATGAGGAAACACTTTCTTCCTCCTTTTCTTCATCATTTTCACTGTCCCTGGTTTGATGAAGTGTTAGGCTCACAAATGTTCCTCGCCTATTTGCTCTATAAGGACAGGTGGAAGGGATGATTCAATGTCTCCCGCCAAGATCTTGTTCATCAGGTAGCCTATCCTGGAGCTCTCTTGCTGACTTGTTACGATGTGTATGTCCCTACCAATCATTCTCGCCATAGTTTGCAATACAATAGCATCAGCATATATGCCATTCTTGGCAATGTTGGTCAGGTACTGGTCAGTAATGTGTGACCAAAGTGGGTCAGCTGCAGAGAGGTTCCCGAGAAATATGTTGACATCTTTCCTGAGCGAGTTTGACATGAAGTATGACAAGTATGACGACAAGGTGATGCACCATCAAACCCCTCTCTCTCCTCTCCCTCTCCCCGATTTTTTTGGAGGTGCTCAATATTAGGGGGGGAGGGGGGGGTCAGTATATAAGGCTACCCCCCCCCAATATTTTTCTGGAGGGGGGCATGGCCCCCCCCCCCCCCCCCCCCCCCCCCCCCCCCCCCCCCCCCCCCCCCCCCCCCCCGCTTCCGCCGCCTGTGCTACGTGGTACATTCAGAGATGACTGGATCCAAATGAACTAAGGCTATAAGGCATACCAAGACGCCATCCACACACTGGAGAGGAAACATCAAATAATCATTTTCCGCATGTGCACCGGACATTGTGGCATGCGCGCCAACCTCAAGAGGTTGGGAGCTGCAGACTCAGCCCTGTGTCCCCTGTGGGCAAGCCGACCAGACACCAGCACATGTCCTCCAGGACTGTTCCCTCAATGATGAGAGACGAGTGCGAGCCTGGCCAGAAGGGGCGGACCTCAAGACAAAACTCTGGGACTGCCAGCGATCTTCGCCGGACGGCCGAGTTTGCCGCCTCTCTTGGGGTCTTGCTGTAGCTGCGTAGCCGTTGAACGCGGAAAAGAAGAAATGTGCTTCTTTCGAATATCATAAAATTCACCTCATTTTGCGGAAAGTCAACAAAAATTAAATGCCTTAAAGCCCAAATTTTGAAAACAATGCAAAACACAAAGATACAAAATACTGACACGGGAAAGCAAAGGCATTGGCATCTAATCTTATTTCAACGAGCGAACGACATCATTTTCAATTATTCTATGATTTCTAAGAGATTCCTGTTTGAAAGATTTTGGTCAAAACGTTTCAGTTTTTTACGACCAGGGGGAGCCAAAAGACTGTTGCATGATACGCTGGGACTCTGAGAGGCGCGTACAGACTGAGTTTGATTAGATTAGATCAAATCAGATTAAATCATGTTAGATTTGACCAGATGATTTACTGTGTCAGGTGACTTTAATGGCCAGGTGAGAATTCAAGCAACTTGTCACCTTACCAGAGCCATAACTATATTTTCAGTTTGAAAAAGCACGGGCAGCTAGGTTTCTTTCTTATACATACACTAAACAAGCATTTAAGCAAAGACACTTTCCGACTCCGGGTTGTTCATATTTCTGTGTGTTCTGACTCAAGAGTCTGATAAAGATTTTACCTTGGGAAATTTTCGGTCAGCTACTGCTGGTCTTCATCAGCCCCGACTGACTGGTGGTTGTGGGGTGTTGGTGTTCCTGAGTTGTCCTCACTGGTTGAGTGATGGGTGTTCACAATCTCGTGTGGGAGAGAGAGAGAGAGAGAGAGAGAGAGAGAGAGAGAGAGAGAGAGAGAGAGAGAGAGAGAGGGAGAGTTCGTGTGTGTGTGTGGTGTGTGTGTGTGTGTGTGTGTGTGTGTGTGTGTGCGTGCGTGCGTGCGTGCGTGTGCGTGCGTGTGGTGGTGTGTGGTGTGTGTGTGTGTGTGTGTGTGTGTGTGTGTGTGTGTGGTGTGTGTGTGAGCGAGTGAGTGAGTGACTGTGTGTGTGTGTATGCGTGTGTGTATGTGTGTGTGTGTGTGTGTGTGTGTGTGTGTGTGTGTGTGTGTGTGTGTGTGTGTGTGTCGCGTGCGTGCGTGCGTGCGTGCGTTGCTGTGTGTGTGTGGTGTGTGTGTGTGTGTGTGTGTGTGTGTGTTGTGTGTGTGCGCGTGCGTGTGTGTGTTCTTGCGTGGAAGCGCCAGTGTGAGTGAGTGTAGTATGTATAATCTGCGTTGCGTGCGTTTCTCTCTTCCTTTCGCTTCCTCTCTCTCTCTCTCTCTCTCTCTCTCTCTCGTTGTGCTTTTATAAACGCTTAGGGCTGCTTGTACATCAAATATCTCAGCTATCCGTTATTGTGATCATGATCATGTTTATCATTGTTGATGTTGTTCTTCTTATTATTATCATTACCCCCTCCCTCGTCCACCACCACCACCACATCATCATCATCATCATCGTCATAGATTTAGTAAATTATCATAGTTATTATTGTAAATAGATGATTCTACTCATGGTATGCCTAGCTGGTGCATCTTCCGTCTTTTCGATGCGAATGGTACGTCATAGCGACGTTCTGTACAGCCTGTGACACAAGAGTTTCACCCGCACACAATTTGACTGCCAGTAATATTAGCCAAATATCTGAGCCTGACCAATCGACGATACTTCTTTGTTTGGGTTTTCTTGTTGAGGGGATAAACTTCTAGTTTGTAACGTTTTTCAAATTCTTCGTTTTACCTTCTGGGGACTTCAAAGGAGTGACTGAAACTAGAGACAGACTGGCTGCACAAAGAGCTACTTGCCTGTGGAATACTGTCCTCAACCCGCTGTTGGTTGTGCGGTGGGGCCGTGTTACCATCTCCGTGTGATACGAGATGAAATGAAAGGAACACTCTGTAAAGAAGAAACTGTGGTGCGGATGTGTAGAGAGTGGCAACACCCCCTGCATGCCACACTGCCCGCATTCTTCAACTTTGTAGGTACTGTATGCACTCATCTCCTCCCTCCGCCCACATTATTTTCGATGATGATGATAATAAAGATGATGATGATGATGATGATGATGATGATGATGATGATGATGATGATGATAACATCAATCATGATAATAATTGATATTATCATTGCTATTACTATTATTATGATTGATGTTGTTATCATTCTGTTCATACACTGTTGTTGTTATCGGTGCTGTTGTTGTTATTTTTTATGACTGTACACTGTGTTATCAAATGCCACATCTAAACAAGCATTTCCATAAACCTAACTGTTCGGAAAAGAAGGAGCAATCGTCTTCTGCGTTCTTCGGACATAAGTACTTGGTTAATTACAGGCGAGAGTTTTGCATCTGCCCCCCTAAAATAAATAAATAAATAAAATAAAATAAAAAATCAGGTTGTTACGGGGTCGTGGTAAGAGAAGACAATAACGATTTTACTGTAACGATTTGACATACACCTGGAGATAATAAAAAAAATGCCAGGTTGAAATGCTACGGCCCCGTGGCCCATGGCTCATGACCTTTCCTGCGTGAAAACAGTCTGGCACTACAGAGAAAGACGTCTGTTGCTTAGGAAGAGGGGAGCTCGCTGAATGGAATTCTTACTTAAAGCACCAACATCTGGAGTCTCTTACAGTGGACTGGTCTGGAATGTCTTTAAAGCATTCCCGATCCGCTCCCCGCTCCCCTGCCTTCCTTCATATTTGGAACAGTGATGCAAAGTGCTGAAAGATGTTCGCGTGTAAACATCATGTAAAAGCAACAAGAAACACACATTCTGTAAGCGTTTTGATATTTTCAACTTGGAATTTTTCAGGATTGCCATTTTTGAGGTATAAGTTGCATTATGAAAGAGAACCACGTTTTCCAAGCACTCGAGTCTGTAGGACCTGCACATGTAAACTTATGCACGGTTTTAATCAAAATTTGGTAATATCTGTGATTTTTTGTTTGTTGTCTCTGTGGCATGAACGTCACGCCGCACGTTCTGGTTCCACAATGAATTAGCCACACCCGATTCATCCTGCTGCATCCACAACGTCGGCCGTTCAAATGGAGCAATCAATATCAGGTCATCATTTCTGCCCCGTCACATCGGTGGTGTTCAGTGGTGAGTGTTCTGATCCAACAGAAGCAGGACACCATCTACTAAGCCCCTCCTGACGGACAATAATAATAATAAACAGAGTCGCGGAACGTGTGACCTCATGAAGAGAACGCCAGTATGTTCATACAGCGACAGTTTCCGTGAACTCGCTGTTGACCAAAGAAATGGATGTGGAAAGGCATTCAAACTCGGGTCTCTGTGACAATTTAGTTTGTTATTTTATTAATCTTTTTTTCGTTTTTCTTTATCTTATTTGATCTATTCATTCATTTATGTGTTTATTTATTTATCATAATTACCTATTTCATGTATTTACCTTTTTTTTCTTTTTTTTTTTTTTTTTGGGGGGGGGGGGGGGGGGGGGGGGTCCTGTCTAATCTTCCGTGTCATTTCAGTGGCATTTCTTCCACAACGCTCATTCCGGCTACCCGCTCACAGCCCTACCTTCGTCTGTCCCGTCGCAGTGCCGGTACCGGTAATCCACCTGCAGCAGTTGATTTCAAGTCGTTGTGAGGCAACTCACCAGAGGAAACACTGCGCTGCTGCGAGTCACTT
>CM031608.1:56902232-56957917 GCA_018398815.1 Conus ventricosus
GCAATCTAAGAATAAGAGCAAGCTTTGTTTTTAATTGAATATTTCTTGCAGTCATGTGCAACTCAAGCTGCTCTGTAAGTTGCTGGAACGGTGCGGTACTTATCCTTGGAATTTATAGTTTGTTGTATATATTTATTTTTATATATATATATATATATTTACAACATAGATTGCGGATATACATGATGCCAAAATTTTTGAGCATCAAAATATGTGAACAAATCCCTTTATCTGATTTGTTATTGGTTTTTTTTGCTTTTATCTTTCTTCGTGAGTCTATCAAATAATAAATCAAGATATATGAGATAAAGGTGAAAACTCCCTCCCCTTACTAAGATCAACTAACGCTTAATACGTGCATGGACCCGGCGTGAGCGCACGTCCTACTCTTGTACGGTTTATCGCAATTTTGTTCAAACTGTGTACATGTTGATTACTGTTTGGGGATTTGCCACAACGTTTATATTCCTTCAAACCCCCAGGGTGGAGGGAAACCGGGTTAAGCTCACTGCTCGTTGTTGTAAAGTTCACTCTTTTCATGGCTATGGACACCTAACATTCCTTTCTATTCCCTTCTTCAGTGATTCTGTGACATGGTGATTGATGACGACAAAGCACAGCATCACTACAGGTCGGATTTGGAAATGATTACATCACTCGATAGCTGAATCTTCCCATTCAACGCCAGAGGACAGTGGACGTTTACAGTGTTATCAAATACATGCGCTACGTTTATCTCCCCATCCATTTTCCTTCTAGGACTGTTCTCGGAAAACGTCATGACCTTCACTCATCATGCAGAGAATGGCGCCAGGGAGAGTCCATCATCAATATCCACGTCACTGCTGTAGCTGTCATGGACACAAATGGTTCTGTCCCTGAAAACCCTCCCTTATTCCTGGAGTCACGTGATGGTGTTATGACGTCATGTCCGTGCATGACGTGCTGTGTAAGCTGCTCACACTTGGCGTTACACAGGGGCGGCACGACGGTGTTGTTTACATGTTATTTACCTGGTCTGTATGACTGTGCACAGGCATGTCTGTGGTGTAAGGGCCACCGATATCAACGTCCTGTGCACACGCAGAACTGCTGTTCTGATGTTGACAGGAATCGCCGTCAGCTTTTTTCGGTCTTATTCAATTTTGTTATTCAGGCAGAGGACAGGGTTGTTGGACTCAACAATGGGGGGGACGATGCATTACTGCATAGAGACATCTGAAGACTTGTATATTTTCTCGAGAATAATCTTAGTCTACATAGACTTCTTTATTTTACTGCTTTTTACCCTTTATTGTCTTAGCTGTGTCCAACTGTGTACTGGTTTGGAAGCTAACCGCACTCGGTTAAAGCTGCAGGAAGGAACTTGACCCACAAAGATTCTGAGAAAGTAAGGCTCGTGAACAAGAAGCCAAACTCTGTGACGTTGTCGGTCATTGTAGTGTCCTAGCTTTCCTTGTTTTTGGACTCTGCCAACTCCCTTTTCTTATTCTGAAAACTACTCTGCCATATTTTATATGCACAACCCGAAAGTGATCCAACGTACGAAGTGGCCAAAATGAGTCTGATTCATGACGTGTGTTTTTGCTCAGCATAGCAACGCGGCAGTGATTTCTACCTTATTGTCTGACCCGGGAGAAGAATCAGGGAGAAGTTCATCAAGGTCATGTGTCGTGCAAGAAAAGAACGCCGACAGGTGTTTCCTTAGTACAGAGTAACTCTGACCTCTACATAGGAGGTCAGTTGATATTAAAGAAGAAAAAAAAAATAAAAATTAAAAATTTTTTGAAAAAAAAATAAAAAAATAAAATATACTTTTTTTTTCTTAACTCTGAGCCAAATTCATTTCGTAGCAGGCCTTTTAGTAAATGACACGGATTTTTACTAAAAAATAAATCAAGTACAGTCATATATTATATCTTGCTAACCGTCGTGAAATCGGTTTAAAAACTTCTGCAAACTATACAACTGCTACCATCTGAACTGACACTAGTTATCTGTGGAGTTTCCTATAGTTGCAACGTGTTCTAATAAAAAACAACAACTTCCGGCTCTGCCATATGTACGAATGTATACCTAGTTGTATGTATGTTTTATGTATGTATGTTTGTAAGTATGTATGTATGTATGTATGTATGTATGTATGTATGTGTGAGTGCGTGCTG
This sequence comes from Conus ventricosus, assembly GCA_018398815.1. Classification (NCBI taxonomy): domain Eukaryota; kingdom Metazoa; phylum Mollusca; class Gastropoda; order Neogastropoda; family Conidae; genus Conus; species Conus ventricosus. The sequence continues at coordinate 56,904,398 of CM031608.1, forward strand.
TGCGTGCATGCGTGCGTGTGTATGCATGTATGTATGTATGTTTGTAATTATGCATGTATGTGTGTGTACTGTATGTGTCAAGTGAGTTGAACCTCTCACAAAAAGCATTTTAAACGCTAGAGGCAAAGGAGCCGCCCATTTGTACGTAGTATACAGATAGGTAATAGGCCATAACAGTGTGGCCGTACCCGCCGCACACGGTTCGAGCTGGGTCAAGGAGGACGAAGTGGTCAGGTGACCGATGGACCTAGGTAGTAGAGCGTTCGGGACCTTTCCCGAAGCGAAGGGGGGAGGGATGTAACCACTAGGTCCACGGTGCACCATGTGGGCGCCCTAAATACTCAGCTGATGTTTTTGTAAACAGTCATTGAAGACAGGAGTCTTGGACTCGTCTGTTGGTTTTGCCGTGGGGCACTGTGTTGGTTATAGTGTCAGGCTGGTTGAATTGCGAGTGGTACGTTGTTTGTCGTTTGCTATTCTCCTGGTTATTTACTATGTTAAGTGTCCCCGATCGTTGGTGGGAATTCCGATGTCCATATGGTGCCAAGTGATTTGCTAATCAATTAGGTAGGATGTGGTGTAATTGCTTGATGTGTGGGAAGAATGGAGCGGTATGAAGGAATTTCAGGGTACTTGCGAACAGAGGGTTTGAGAAGCAGCATGGACAATGGCATGATCCAAAGGGGATATCACTTTGTGTCATCCCTTTTATAACTGAGGGAGAACACGTGTAGGGGGGGGGGGGGGGGGGGAGAACACCACGAGAGAGAGAAAAGGCTGAGCGCCAAAGTGAGAGAAGGGCGAGGAGTGAGCTGGGACAAAGGGTTCGAGAGAAACGTGGTCTGGAGATCGAAGAGCAGCAAAGTCTTAGGGTTAAAGACAAGCTGGAAGAGAAGAAAAACTAAGTTTGAAGCCAGGGTGAGTGAAGACTGACAAACTGACATTGAACCCAGAGGTGGGTGAAGGAGACGAAGAAAGAAGAGGTTTACGTCGAGTCCCATTAATGACGATCCACGATGACCCAAGTCCTGAAGCCTGAATGCCAGTCAACTTGGCATCACCATCAAGCAGTGCTGAAGTAGACGTGAAGAGATTTTTTTCAAAGACCTGTGGTGTGGTGTGAAAGCGTGGTTGTGTGTGTGAAAACCTGGCCAGGTAAGAAGTCATTTTTTTTTTACCCCGGGATTAGGAAGTATTGTTTATCTTTTTATGTTTTGATCATGTCATTTTGTGAAATTGGACTCTTCATGTTTGAATTTAAGTAGCATAGAAATTGTAGTTTCGTGTGTCAGTACGTTGTTAGGAGAGAAACGAATTGCGTGACATCCCATTCCTAGAGAGAGGCGAATGTTTGATGGCGCACCGAGGGCATATGCGTGATGAGTGCAAAAATAGCCTTGGTGTGTTAAACCTGGACTATTATACATCAACTTAGTGCACTTATTAAGCAATAACATCACGATTCCCCCCGGCTGGTCAGTATGTAAGATAAGATAGATAATGTTGCTTATACCCAGCCGACCACATCAGGTCTGTGGCCAGTATGTATGTATGTATGTATGTTGAATGTGACGTCAGTACATTGGCGACCAGGGACGGCTGTGCCTTCACGTCACTCTGCTTGAATTTGCTGTCTGCGTCCATCCGTGGGTCACTGTCCTCGATAACACAGTCAGTCCAGCAATGCAAAGAGTGCCTTGGCCATTGATTGCTGAAGCGAAAGCTTCGTAAGTGCTGCGCTCCGGAAGTGGCGTGATTTCGGCAGCGTGTGGTGGACCCAGTCAACGACCTAGGAGCATCCCTGCAAACGGGGTCAAACTCACAGTTCACTGGACTTTGCCAGCCGGAGAAGTGGGCCGCCCTTTAAGGAGCAGTACTCGACGACAAGTGGGCAGACTTCGAACGACCGGAGCGGCTTTGTTTCGTGAGTCTATCCGAACGAAGGCATGCTGCAGATGCCGTCAAGTTTGGTACCCACGGGGATTTCGACGTGGTTCTGTCTCCTAGAAAAGTTCAGAACGTCCTCGCTTCTGGAAAGCGCAGCGTGACGTCACCCTGCGTAGACGATGACGCCAAAACGAGAGGCGTTCACCAGCCCCGGATCCAGGATTTAGACTTCGCGTTCTGAGGATTTATCTGTGAGCTTGTCCAAAACAAGTTCCCATTCAAATCGCCGCCCCCCAAACAAATTCCAGATGAATCGGAGAAAGTGAGTTGCGGCCAGGAAAATCGAAAAAAGCTCTTACTTCATTGACCACACCATACTTCCAAAGTCTTAGGAAACACTTCAGAAGATGCGTGGATGGAAGACAGGATCAATATACAGCGCGGTGATGGAAAAGCATGAGCAACGCAGCTTTGGTTAGACAATCAGAAACGTGCCAATTGAGATCATTCAAGAACGACCAGCAGATCAGAAGCACGACCAACTTGTCCCATTGAAGTGGATGTTTTGAGGAGTTTTTTCCATCAGAAGAGTGAAAAGGTATTAGAATATCCCTCCCCCCTCCGCCCTGGCCTGTCAACATCGCCCTCTTCCTCCTGAAGATAGAGCTGCAGTTGACCCGTTCACCGTGGACGATGTGATAATCTGTGGTGAAATCGCTTGAAGAATAGCACAGCGCCTGGATATGATGGAGTTGGGGGGGGGGAAATAATTTTCTTTTCTGAAACAACATCTGCAACGTTATGTCATAGCCTTTGACGGCAGTACAGTATTGATACATTTGCTGGAGAAACAAAAGGGAATTCCCATGATTGGAAACATGCCACGATCACTTTACTTCCCAAAAAAGAAGGGAAAGTGATGCAGCCTGTGATTGGAGACCTATTTCCTTGTTGACGTCTTTGTACAAGAATCACATGAAGTAAGTGCAAAGTTGGCTTTTACCTTGGATTGTTTCGAGGAGGCTGTCATTCAAACGAAAGAGGTCTATCCCAAGAAAACGGTCTTCAAGAACACGTATTCTGCTTGAAAACTGCAATTGAGAAATTCAAGCATGTTATCAAGGTCAGTTCATTCCACTACTTTGTTGACATCAAGGACGACTATCGGGGAGCATTGATCAACAGAGTGATGCTGGATTGCGATGCAGAGCGCCGGCTACCCCCAGCACATCATGGAGTGACGGCGGATATCTACACCAAACTCAACATTCCAGGTGCAGACGGGAGAAGTCCACGCCAAGGATTACAGCATCGTGGCTATTGTACTAAGGCTGCCCGTGTCAGCTTGTTGTCTTCATTCAAGCGTTGGCGGGGACCCGTGTTTCGATGGATGGAGAAGCCGTTCACCCAGCTTCAATGCCGTCTCCATGTCAGGCATATGGAGATGTATGTGACAGTGCTCGCGTGTGTGGAGAGCTTACAAGAATGATAACTAAGACGGAAACTTCTGCATTACACCGGGAATGGAAGTGAAACACGAAAGTGTGCCACCGTTCATGGACAACGCACAGAGGAATACAATGGGCTTCTACAGATGTGACTGATAACGTCCACGTAACGTGCAAGGGAAGTTACACCGATGTATGGAAAAGATGAGCCTTACCAATATCTTGGATTTCAACAAATCTGATCTGGAACTTCTGAGAAAAGAGCAACTGGCGCAGGCGAGCGAGGAATTCGAAAGAATGCTAGAAAAAATTTCGCTTTCACTTTACCGATTGTGCAAGAAAATTGAGGCTGTAAACGTCATGGCTTCTTCAAAATGAACCCCCCTTTTATTATCAGCAATTCAAAATTCACAAAAACTCCTGAAGGCTCGGATGTAGATAGTTGATTTTGTTTGCTCATTCATCTCAAGCTGAACTCTTCTCCAATCGAGCGCACATGTTCCTTACCCGAAAACAAGGCGGCATTGGTCTGTTGAAACCTAGGTACCATGTTACTACGCCAAACGCTTCTCATTCCTGATCTTCTGTTCTGAATAGTGATGACCAACATGGTCGAATGGTAGCGCGCCAACAGTTTCCATCTCCACATGTAAAAGAGGGGAAATTGCCTCACGCTGATCTCAGACGACAGCAATTTTGGAGGATAGCCACAGACCCGAAGGGAAGTTGAGGAAAGGCAGCAAGGTCAACTGGTAACGTTCTTCCTTCGTGGAACGCCATGAGCTGGGTGTTGCGTGGATTCTTAAGTTGGAATTCGATGACACAGCGACAGTTTCGGTGTCATACTCCCAGCCTTCTGATGTTGGGGGTAGTTCAAATGCGCTACAGTAATTTCATAAACAATTGTACAGCGCATTCCCAAATTAAAAAAATAAGAATGCTAACGGACAAAGTTACACCCATTTTTGCAGCTGCAACATCATGGGAGATCACCCGGTGTTGCAATTCCGAATGCGGCAGTGACCCACTCCATAGGAAACCCTCACCAACACCAACATCAATGACCTAAATAACCAGGTTCATCAGCAAGGGCGTCTACAGCTGATGGTGACAATGCAGTGGAATAACATATACTATCCTGATACTTACCGGAGAAGTGTGCTTTGTGTGGGTTTCGTTCTGACACAAATTCCATGCCTTGAATGGATGTCGTCAAATGAGGGGCCTCTACACACAAAGGACACGGACAGATGCGTTGTGATCATCTGAAAGGAGCTACTGAAAGCATTGCGACGGATTTTGTGGGATGTTTTTTCAAAATAGGCCTGTCTCAATAACGGTGTTGAATGATCTTCCAAGGAAGAAAACCTGAATCTATGCTTCATCGACCATCGAATCTCAGTGGCTTTCGTCATCGAGATTTGAAATCCATTTGACACTTTCATACAAACATGACTATGTGAGCAAATTTCAAAAAGTACATGCTCTTTGCTATGCTCTTTGTGATGCTGGATTTAGCACCTAAAGTGGTGTTCTTGTAATCGGTTCAAGGCATAGTTCATAAAAGAGTGGTTGCAGGACTTTCATTGTTAGGTCTGTCCCCATAACAAAATGTAAACAACTTTTTTTCGGCCAAAATACTTGAGCTTGTACTGTCATGTTTTGGGTCTAGGCGTGTTTTGGTCTAGGCCGGGAATCCCTCATGAACCAGCCGTTGAAACTGACAGCATGATGTCTTTCAAACTGTGCTTTAAATAGTTATCTGCTGATAAAGCACTGATTGACAAAGAATTGGAGCCAGCAGGAGAGAGGAAAAGGGCGTGGGGACAGAGAGAGAAAATGGGGGAAGAGAGAGAGAGTGAGAGAGAGAGAGGGAGAGAGAGAGGAGATGAGGATGAGAGAGAGAGAGAGAAGGGAGAGAGAGGTGAGTATGTGAAGATAAATTTTATCGATGCGCTGCATTTTCTGGGACTACTGTGCATTGTTTTGATTTGACAAAGATTGATGCATTAAAGTAATATTGTATGTTATGATGTTATGTATGTAGGTATGTCTGTATGATGTATGTATGGTATGTATGTTGAATGTATGCTAACATACTTGTGTGTGGAGTATGTATAAATGTATGTATATATCTATGTACGAACAGAATTGTGTGTGTGTGTGTGTGGTGTTGTGTGTGTGGGTGTGTGTGTGTGAGTGTGTGTGTGTGTGTGCACCAAACCTGTTTGGCCAGGCATTGCTTCTCCGGTTCTTTTGAACACGGACCTCTAATCAAAACATTCATTCTACTTTAAAGGTCAGGGGAGAAAGCCTCTGGAGATATTAAGTCTGGCACTGAATAGCATGCATTCGTTCAGAGAGAAAGGGCTCTGAGATGGTAGCATTTGGCACTTATTGTAGGCCTTTTGAAAAACAGTTCTACACACAGTTTCGGCATCAGGATGAATTCTAAGCTTTATCAAATTTGGAATCAATTGCAACTGGTATTTTACTTGTAATGCAGCTTCAAAAAATTAATACACAGTAATACAAATCCATAATAACATGTCCATATTTCTGTTAATCCGTGACAATTTTCTTTTCATAAGTCACATGTCTTAACGAATCAATTAATGTTACAGAAACATGTAAAACCTCTGTCTTTATGGAAAAAAAATTACCTAGAAATCAAAAACAACAGCCTCCTTGAGGGAAAAAGGCAATTAAACAAAAGCAAAACAAAACCATGGTTAGATGTTTTGAACACTTGCTACCAAAAAACATCATGTTTGTAGAGTGCAACGTTTAGCCATTGAAAGTTGTAAAATCCTTCCCATATTGCTGAGGAAAGGACCATGCTCTCAATTTGTGCGGTTGGACGCCCAGTAGCAACTAGCGCCGAGCTTTCTGGCTGTGATGGCTGCAAAAACCCTGCTTGACAACATTTCAATTTTTTGTTTTGTTTTGCAACTTTTGCCTTAATTCGTATTGCATTTCATTTCTTCGGTTTCACTCCGACGCCAAACGAAAGCGTATATCGAATGGACCAATCAGGAATTTCGCTTCCAAAACATTAGATGTTAAACCTTTGTGATTTACTGACTGATGAAAACGATTATGTAAAGGGAAACCACTTTACAGATGTGCCTTTCGTTTCTGCGTGATGAAATTTCACATTTCTGGTTTCCTTATTCAGAGTCATTGTAAGGACATGTGGTATATTCATATCATAAGTCCAGTTTCTCGGGGACCGGGGGGGGGGGGGGGGGGGGAGGGGGGGGGGGGGGGGAGGGGGAGGGGAGTGGGTGGGTGTGGGGGGCGGTCAGGTAAACGTGTATTTGCTCATCTAAGGTTATGTCAAAAGTTACATAATATTTGGCACGTGTTGCCAGGTGAATTATATGGTTTTTGTTGTTTGCAAGTTGACTGAATTCCTTCACCAATTTCAGTAAACTTATTGTTTTGGCAAGAAAATATTCTATTTTTGACTTTCTCTCCCACAGCATTAATTGTTCCAAAATCATCTGTTCAGTGATTTCATGTCCATTTTCTTACCATCCACGTTACAATCTAAAATACTCATTTTTTCTCTCCCAAAAAAAAGCAGTATGTTTTCATATTGCTGAGGACATGGGTTAAAAACAATGATAAACAAAGAGAGCTCATATCATTCTGTTTGTTTTTGTTACAGACCCATGTTAGTGAAAACTTCATGCTGGTCGCTCACATGAGCAATCACCACAGGCCATTTTTCTTTTATTTTCTGAGTATTACTGGCATGTTCCTTACGTTATTGGATCAAGAGAAGAATTCAGTCATCATTTCATATGCTAAAGGTATGTTTTAAAAACACCCTCTACTTTTTGTTTTGAGTGAATTATTTTTTTTTGTAAGGGCTATATTTAGTCGTGTGTTACAGGACATTAAGTATATCTTTAAGTTTATGAGACAGGTCTTCTATGCAATTTTGCTTTCATTTGGTAGAATCTGTTCAATCGTTAAGATCTTCTGTAAGACAATTGTACGAAGAACTGAAGGACTAGTGTTTACGGATGGTTTATGGGTGGTGTCTGCAGGTGTCTGACCAGTTGACTAACACAGAACATTTGGGATGTTGCACGTACTTTTCAAATTGCACATACACACCACACACTCACCACGAACATTGACTAGCAAGGCATCGAAACAACATTCTTTTTTTTTATGCTGCCGAGCCATCAGACAACAATATAATATAACAACGCAATGACATTAATAGGTCGGCACGCAAACCATGAGCGTACTCACAAAATATGTCTACTATAGTGGTGGTTAATCCAAATTAGCGCTGCTGGGACAACGACCGACGTAGACGACGTCGACCTACAGCGAGGGGAAGACGGTTCTCGACGAACGAAGGGGACGAACCAACGGACGATGACGAAGACCACAGGTCAAGTCAAGTCCGACACAGGACTCATAAAAAACTTCAGAGCTGTGGCTTCAAAAAACAACAACATAACACACTCTCTGCCGACGACGAGCGCGACTGTCTCGCTCACAGGAGCTGTGGCTCACACACAACTCAGCACGGCCTCGCCGACAGGTTCGTAGTTCAAATACAGGAGCGACGCTGGGCTTGGCAGAAACGGCGTTCTCCAACCAACGGTCAGCGGAGTAGTTACAGGTCCCGGGCCGCAGTGCAGGTTGGCAGTTATCGGCACTCAGGCCGACCTCTCCACGCTGACAAAAAGGCGGAGAACCATGGGGGTTGTCTCAGCTACGGCCCTGACCCTCAGTAAATGGCTGCCAGTCCTTCAGTACAGGGAACACTAATCCTGGGGAAAAAAATGACTGCCATCAAATATCAGCTGAGTCCTCTTCGGCCTTCTGTGTTGTTGCGTTACCGGGAATCACTGAGAGACTGCCTAACGGTTCAACTCACCGGCTTTTTACAGTGCACCGGTTATGTAGCAGTCAGGCCTGAATTGTTCAACCGGCTTCCGGACAACACTTCGGTAAGCCACGGTTGTATGAAAATTTGTGACCGGACGGGAAACGGTCGTCACAAACTTACTTATTGGCACACACTTTTTCATGTCCCTCTTCACGCCCCACGACAATCATTTGTTTCTGCCTCGTTACATTTGTTGAATGAGCTAAAGAGGGACAGTTATTTTAAACATGTCTCTGCGTTTTAAGCTTGCATCTTCAAGTACAGCTTACATCCAACACTCATGCCTTATGTCATATGCTGCTTCTGACTTTTTGTAGGTTCAAGTACTCCGCGTGGTTACATTTAAACCATTGATTCCCTAGATAGGGCAAGTTAGCCGTATACATCTTATAAAGGGTTACCTACTCCTGATCTTGGAAGTGATTCTAATTGGTACATTGCAGGCTGCACAGATACGGAAAGGTAGGCATATGGATTTACATCCTGATCTGTCGAACAGCCTCGCCTGTCATGTTGTGGGCAGGTTGGCTGGATAATTTAGGCATTAGTTGTCTCCAAGGCGCTCAAACATTAAGTTGTTACATGTACGCGTGCTTTTGTGTTTTGGGATCTCTTGGCTGTTAATTTGATTTAGTATAAGCTGAGGCCTACTGGAGTCAGGCCACGTTGTTCTATTTTTTGCTAGTGGCTGTTTTTGCGATCCTTTGTTTTGTATGCATTGCATGTATGTAATGATGTATGCATGCATTTGTACCTATACATTTGTCTAGCAAATGAACGTAAAACACCACCAAAACCATTTGAAAGGCCAAAAAATCATCTTAAGCGTCATTGCATACAGACATCCTGAGATAAAACAAACACATTTATGCATATATACATACACTCGCACACGCGCGCCAGGAGCGAGAGAGAGGAGAGGAGCAGATTGGAAGAGTACATTTGTGAACGTATTTGTTGACAAGGGACATGATATGGACATACATATTTATATATATATATATATATATTTATATAATATATATATATATTTATATTTATATATATATTTATAGTGAAACAAGGTTAAAAGAGGAATCTTAATACTATCTACAAATTTGTTTCGAGCGTGTTGCGGCTGTCACCAGGATGGTTTTTGGTTTGCCTCCGCCCAATGTTATATAGCGTGTGGGTCCCGTTTTGCGGGTGTTTGCAAGTGCGGGTTGGCTGCACGTGTTTTTTGGGGGTGCTTTCAGGTTTTGTTTTGGGTTGTGTTCACTAAACAACGATTTCCTTTTATGCCTGCAGTTGTTTACTATTTCTGTTTTGGGTTTAATAGTCTAAGTTGTGGTTTGCATAGTATTAACCCCCATCTTTTCAGTTAACAATAGGTTGCACCTTTTTGTAACATTGCTGTATGGTGATGCTTTTTTATGATTTTCAGGATATATGTAGATTTGTTTTTGCGTCTTGAAGTTTACCAGATATATTTGTCAGTTCTGTTTGGTTTTTATATTGTTTCTTTTATTTATGACTGTTTGTGGTTTGCATATCTGGTTTTGACGTGGTTTTCAGTGTTCCCTATGTATGATTCTTTTTCAATTTTTATGATGTCACAGTTAGGACTGGTTTACAATGTTGTTGTGAGAAGACATTTATTGTTTAGTGGGCATGCCTCCTTTCTGGTGCAATTGCAACGATTTCTTTCTTCACCCTTCTTTGCTGTGGTTGCTTTTCATTTTGGTGGATGCGTCATTTATGTTTTTGAGGTTGGGCATACATGGGTACGATAGTTGACAGTTGGTTTTGTTAAATATTTTGGACAGTTTGTGTTCTTTTGGAATGAAGTTGTTTAGGATTTTGAAGTTCTATCCTATGGTTGTTTTGAGTTTCCCGCCTGTATGGGGGGTTATAATATGATTTTCTTTTCCTATTTTTCTTGCTTTTATTTGTGTTGTTTTCTGGGTTGTATTGTAATTTGTAAATTGTATCATCTTGTTTGTTAGTGCATCCGGTATTCTACTGCTGCATTGTTGATACTCTCTCTCACTAGCATGACTGGTTTGATAGTATCTAGTTTATGCCATGGGGTATGGTCTTTATTACAGATGGTGGATGGTTATTTTGGTGTGTAAATCCATTTTTTTAAAGAGGTGTATCGTTGGTTTCTTGTATGGTTTATATATGTGATTGTTGAGATCCAGTGTTATGTCTAAGTAGTTCACTACCTTTTTGTTTGCTTCAATGGTAATCTTTAAGTTGTGGCCGGTTGGAAGATTTTGCATAGTTCTTTCTTCTTGTTTTCGATGGTTCTTTGGATTGTTGGTTAGTGCAGCAAGGCATCGTCTCTGTTATAGTTCCGACTTGTTTTCCGAGGTTTTTTCTTGATGTTGGACAGCATGATTAGTCCGACCAGTTTCACATGTTTTGCTCATAAGATGATCCCATGGTTACGTCGTATGTTGAGTTCTGTTGGTTTTTCCTGATCCAGGTTTCAACCTTTTTTGCTGTGTAGTATGTTTTTATTGTGTGTGGAGAATGATTTCCATTTCCTGTCCTGTTATGTCTGTGTGGTGGTTACTGGCGAACTTCAGGGCTTTGGTGCAGTAGTTCCTCATCTATAGGTGGGTGTAAAGTCTACTATGTCAAAATGTGATGAATATTGTATTACTTTGTTTATTGAGTTTTTTGAACCATTGGATAACTTCGTTGTGTTCTTATCACGAGGTGTATTCAGAGTTTGGATTTACGATCTTTTATTATTTTTTCCCGAATTTTTCTTGCTTTTTTTGCCTAATTCAGAGTAGGTTGGGTTATTAGGTCTACATGTTGATTGTTTTGAAAATTGGGTTGTGGTCTTTGAGTGGTATGATAGCTGATTTTGTTGCTGTTGCTTCTATCCTGTCACTTAGGTCTATGCGCTCTCTGCAGTTCTTTTTCTTTAGTGCAGATACGTCATGTATATTTTTGTAGCTTTTTTTGTAGTTTTTCTGGACTGTTTTTGTTCAAGGAGTTGAGAGTATTCTTTTGGTTCCAATTTTGTAGTAATTGCTAGTTTTTCAAGCTTACAAATATTTTTTTGTCATTTTGTACTTGTTTTCTTATTTGTTTTTTTAGTGTTGTTTGAAACCGTTGTTAGATTTTTGAATTCAATATTGGTTATCATTCGTTTCATTTGATATCAATGGTTTCACTTCATTTCTTCTATGGTGGTGTTGTTGATCGCCATGATTTGAAATCGTAGGTGTTTTTGTCCTCTTTTTTTCATTTGGGTTCAGTAAAAGAATGCTGTCCATCTCTTTTATGTACATACTTTTGCTGTTTGTTCTATTAATTTTTTTATATTATGATTGCGGATTAGAAAAACGGTTATTTTTTGTTGACTGCCTAAAATTGGTTTCCTCCATTTTAAAATCCCTTCAGGCCACGTTGCTCAACGTGAGGAGCGAATTAAGATTCAGTATATTTAAAAAATGCTTAATCATTTTTTTAAGTGCTCAACCCTTGGGGAGCATCATTAGTTGAAACAAGTTATAAGTGGAATCTTAAAAATTTCTACAAATTTGTTTCGAGCGTGTTGCGCTGTCTTCAGGATGGTCTTTTTGGTTTGCCCCCGCCGATGTTATATAGCGTGTGGGCTCCCGTTTGCTGGTTGTTTGCACGTGCGGGTTGGCTGCACGGGTTTTTGGGGGGCTTTCAGGTTTTTGTTTTGGGTGTGTTCACTAACAACGATTTCATTTATGACCTGTGCGTTGTTTACTATTTCTGTTTTGGTGTTTAAGTTGCTAAGTGTGGTTTGCATAGTATTAACACTGTAAGTTTTAAGATTCCTATTTTTTAACTTGTTTCAAATTGTTGCCTCCCCAAGGGGTTGAGCACTTAAAATTGTTTTAGGCATTTTCTTAAATATTACTGAATATATATATATATATTTATATATATATTTATATATTTATATTATATATTATATATATAACATATGTTAATAATATTTAAAAAAGGAATGCTAAAAACTCTACAAATTTGTTTCGGAGCGTGTTGGCGTTGAGAGAACGTAAAAATACCAATCCTGACTCACTTTCACCCTAAACCAGTTTTCGGGCGGAAAGTGACCCAGTGATTGGGCATTTTACGTTCTCTGACAAAGTAAGACTTCAAACTATGTTTTCTTAATCATTTTCGCGCAGACAGTCATTTTCAATACCTCATTTTTGCAGAGACAGTCAACCAAACTAAATCTTGGCTTGAGACACTGTGCGAACACCCTAATTAGAGGGCTTGGGGTTGGTGGCAGGGCAGTACATGGTAGATCGTGTGGCCTGGTACGGATCCTATGACTGTTAATTATGGCGCCATAAGGTAGCAAGCACTCCTTCGCCACACGGAGCTATAGGGACATACGTTGTTCTGCGTTTTCACAATATACGTCGCGCACATCTCACCACACTACAACACTTACACAACACAAACAGTGTTCATACACAACACGTGCACATACTTACACCAGCACGCACACACACGCACACACGCGCACACACGCACAACACACACACACATACTAAAAAGACAACACAGAAACATAGACACACAACACACACACACACAGCTCTTACATACAAACACACACACAAAAACACAACACTCACTCACACACACACACCACACGCTCACACAAACCACACACGCGCGAGAGCCGCGCTTGCGGATGCTCGTCACACACACACACACACACACGCGGCGCGCGCTCCGCACTCACACACACTCACACAGCACCACATGGCTGGACTTGAAACCATTGTCCAGATTGAAAGGATCTTGCCCATTCTTCCCGCCTTGGGTAAAACAGATATTCGACATGTTTCTTACATTCAACTATCATAACGTCAAGATTTAATCATGTGATAGTTAAATAAGAGTCACATCCGCCAGCACTTAGTGTTGTTGACAACGGGACCTCTGGAGTTATCGCGTCATTTTTACTTGGGTGGCGTTGTGGTGTGGGAAGTGTGGTGCTTTTTTCTGTGAGAGCATGTGTTTGCTTTGGCACAAAATATAGCCTGCAGTTTCAGAAGACAGTGTGGTTTCTGAGGTTAGAAAAAAGTTCTTGAATCACAAATACCTTTTCAACAACTTTATAGATTAAATTTTTTGGGTGTGGAAGACATGGAATCAGCTAATTTCCAACAAGCTCAGAAAATCTTCCATTACCACGCCAACACCAACGGAATTGTGGACAGAGGAAGAAGCTCATTTTGCAAGAGAGATCAAGACTACTTTAAAAAAATTGACAGAATAATTGAAAGAATAAAAGGGAAGGACCGCTGGATTAGCCAAAGAAGCACAAAAAGAAAGCTTGTGCATTGTAAAAGAAAAAGAAAGGAGACAAAAAAGGTGAAGAACTACGATCTTTCAACGCCACCAGAATTACATGACTATTTCTTTATGGCAATTTCAGGATGGATTTCAATCAGCCTATTTCAGAGATGCTTTTACTGATCAGATGTTTTCTGATAATAGCAAATGAAGCTGAAATTGTTGAATGACTACAAGAAAAGGGATGAGAAATTTGAGAGGCAAGATGCACAGTCCTGGTTAATTTACGTTCAGTTTGGTAACTTCTTGATTTTGTGTAATCAATGGCAGGAAAAAATGAAAGGAAAGAAGGAGAAGAAGGAAAACATGGGCTGTTTGGTTGAAAGAAAAAACCGGGTATTCCGGATGTTCACGCACGAAAATTAGTGCCGTTGCAAAGTGTTCTTTATGGATAAACAGGGTTTTATGCTGTAGGCCACTTCCCTTTCACTTTAATTTATGGCAAGCTAAAATGAAATCAAAGCCATGCTGCAAGTGGCCAGAATTTGCGCAGGTTGGAAACAAGATCCATGCATACAAAGCGAGCTCACAACAGTCCCAGTAATAGAACCATTCATGCGTGACGGCTGGATAGAATCGATATGCACTAGTATAGACCCTGGCAAGTTCTGAGTCAGTTACTAAAAATACGAACCGTTCACGCTCTTGATACGTAGGCCTGACCTGCCTGCCTGGATTGATTCGATATGCACTTAGTTTTGACCTGGGCAAGTCAGGTGTCAGTTAATAAAAAATACGACCGTTCACGCTCTTGTGAACGCTAGCCTGCTCTGCCAACATTCTTACTCCATGTAATGACTTTTTTTGCTGTTGTGGTTACCTGCTTCTTCACCTTACCCGCCAACCGCTCCGCACCACCCCTCGACTACAACACTTTTAGGCTGCCTTTCAGGCGGCCGCCGGGTGTTCCTTTATACAATTTGTCTTGTTTTATTTAATCAGGTTTTGTTTAAATGCACTTGGTGGCTGCTTTGAATTGCAACAAAAGAGCCAATTCATCACAAAAACGCAAGCACTGTCTTTGCGCCAAGTGGTGTTACACATGACATTAATTAAAGATCTGTGAAAACCACACACTCCCACCCCCCAAGTCTCCCCAACGTTCTTAATTAATTTTTTAATTAAGTTCACCCCAAGTTTTTAATTAAGTTACTTCAGTCTTAATAAGTCCTTGATTAAGTTTTTAATTAAGTTCTTGATTAAGTCACCTCAAGGTTCATAAACTAAGTAATCCTTTAAGTACAACCAAGTTCTTATTAGTTATCTTTAAATTATCAAAAAATTACAAGCTATGTTTTTATCTTAAATAGTAGATGTTAATATAGTACACCACACGCTCAAAAACGTGTCATCGTTGAGGTTGTCTTGACTCAGCGTGCTCTGCATAGATCTTAAGGAAGGTTTTACATCCGAAATGCATAACCGCATTGATTACCATTCTGGTCTATGGAATTGCCTTTTTTAGACTCCATGTCTTTATTTAATGACACCATCAGTTTATAATACGCCATGATCTATTTTTATTTAAATAAATTTAATATTATTGCATTATAAAATGGATCATAAATGATCTTTTGTTGTTGTCGGTTTTGGCGTTGCAGTTGTCTTTTCTGTATTTAACGGTTAGGTTGTTTTAACTTCTTTTGTTTTGTTTGCCATCGGTTATATATTTATAAACATAATAACTGCCCAACAGCAGCTAGGGCCCTAAAATGGCAACAGTTTTTTTTAAGTTCAATATCATGGAAGTCTTTGGGCCCTTGAATTCACTATGGAGTTCTTTATAGCTGGCCATTGAATTCAACTTGTTCTGGCGTTGGCGGTGTTATGTTTTCATGATGAGTCTTATTTGTAACATTAATTTTTTTTGTCTGTTCACTCTGCTCAATTTTTTCCTGCTTCAACACGGCCCAGGATTTTTAATGTAGTCTCCACTGAATTCAGTGTTTTCTGCTGATTTTCTGGCTGGTTATTTCTCCACCTGATTTGATTCTGCTGATTTTCCGACTCGATTCATTTTGAAGGGAAACAAAATCATATGATTAAAAGTTATTAATCCATGATTAATGGCGATAACAATGTTCCAATTCTGTAGTTTAGTATCACATCCATAGAGACTCTATATGACTTTGTTTAAAAACTGGATCCTGCGTTAAATCATACATAAATTCTTGTTTTCAGATTCAATGGGAGCAAATTTACTGACTGGTTTAGTGTACAAACTAAGAACCGTATTGCCCACACTTTTCAACATTCTAGACCAGCTGCGCTTATACCTGTTTTGATACTTTAAAACTGTCTGCGGCGGCATCTGTTTGAAATTTGTTACAATGCTGAATTCAGTTCCAGAGGATCTGTTTTGTTTTCCCACATGCTGCCAATGAAACAGCCTCTCCTTTTTGGGCATAATAAGCTTGGATCATCAACTTGGTCATTCATAAGTTGGGAGGTTTAGGCCGCCTTGTAGCAGTAGTAGATCATCACTGTTCATGTTTTTTAGTAAATTATAATTATTTTATTTATAAAAAATGAGCACCGAAAAAACTATTGGCCATCCTTGTATACCATTCTGCTGTTATTGGAGGACTAAGTGTAGGATACTCAATGCTTGGATAAAGCTTGTTAAGAATTAAACCAGCAGATCTTGGCAAACTAGGACTTGAGGATTCAGAAAGCTATTTGCTATCATTGCATGTTCGGTTGCCCACGAACGTTTTCTAGTCAGCTAGAATAATTCCAGACAAATATAAATATGTAAGAAAAAAAAATTTTTTTAAACAATTTATAAAATATGGCTTCACTCGCAATATGATAGGCTCGGCGCGGTGGTGGAAGGCGCTTGCTTTTAGCGGCAGTAATTTTGCATTTAGTAATGCGGGAATGGACAGCGAGAGAAAAAGTACATAACAAGCTATGGAGCAACTAAGCAGCTTGCACAGTCGTTATGAAAGGCAGAGACCTTGAGCAGTTAGATTTTATTAATGACACATGAAAAGACAGGGGCATGCAGCTTACATATTTAAAAATGTTGATCAAGCCAATAAAACATATTATTAGTAACAGCAAACCAATAGAGACATTGCCCCACCATATTCAGTGACTTTTATCCAATCCTCAGAAAAAAAAAAGATGAAGAAATCGCGTTTATTGTGTTGGTATGACTGTTGTGTATTTTGTTGGCACATAATATTGGCTGATAAAAAATGAACAAAATTCATTAATCGCCAAGGATATTGGAAGGGCCCATCACAGCAATTAAAAAGCTAAGCCAGCAGTGGATGTCAAGTGAACAAACAGCAAAAGAATGGTTATCTAAACAAGCGATTTGGCAAATTTATTTACCTGCCCCTAGACGAATACAGAGTCCACACTTTGTCAATTACAACATCCAAACGACACATCAAATGGTTCTTCTATATTTAACCTTGATAAGATTAGACGAAAGATTTAAGTACGCACTCCACATCATTGACATGGCTTCAAGATACAAAGATGCAGAACATTAACACAAAAGAGTGCTTCTGCTGTTGCTGTTGCTATACAGCTGATATACCAACGAGGCCCCTTAACTTATCCTCGCATGATTCAAGTCGATGATGGAAAAGAATTTAAAGGCCCGTACTGTGAATCAATTATTGTTAAAAAACACAGAGTTACTATTAGAAGAGGCATTCCGGGAGTTCATAGATCACTGGCGTTAGTCGAAAACTTTAACAAACTGTTAGCCGAAAGACTTTTCTCCTACCAGTATCCAGAGAGCTGATTGACAACTCTCGCAACACAGAATGGGTTAGAAGACTGCCCTTCAGTTTTGCGCGCAATGAATAATGAAGATTTTAAAGGGCTAAAACCAGTAAAGCAATCAAAAGAAAAAACAATAAATGTTGCTGAAGGAGAGGCTTCATCCAGCAAACTATTACCTTTTGATTTGAAAGTAGGTACTTGTATTGTACGGGGAAGCAGGAAGGGGACACTCGCATTAGGGCAACCGATCCAGTTTGGAAGTGTTGACCTCGTATGAAATAAAAAGACTTGTAATGATGAGAATCAGACCACAGTGTATTATTTACGAGAAAATGACAAACAATACAACCAGCCCCTCAAGATCTTTTGTGAAAGAAGAACTGCAGATAATTCGCCAGCACAGTTTCCGCTTAATTAATTTCGGTTTCTGTGCCCGATTGCATATGAAAACTCCGGATATTAACAAACACCCGTTTTGTGTTTTGTTCTATCTAAACGACTTCTTTGTTAATAACTGTTGTGTTTTGATCTCATGTAGATTAGATCGCAGTTTTACGTTGTCATGATGATAAGTCTTATTGCCAAACAATGCTTCTTTGTAGTTGTCTTGTGATATGTTTGACTTGCACAACGCTGCGAGATATTCCTTGCTTTTTTAATGATTTTCTCCTGGCTCCTAAATTACTGTACATTTTTGACTTAGCTCCACATACTCCTTGATCACCTTTCACAGATAATTCATCCTTCATCTTTCCTAAAAAACCTTCTGTTAGTAATGAATGCAAAGGCGAATATCTTTAGGATAATCGGACGTGTCATACCATCCACTCGCTCCTTTAGTACTTCTAATTCCTTGTCTTGATAGATGTCGTTCACACTGTAGGAAATTATCTATAACAAACCTATCTGTATCTTTGTAAAGTACTCTGGACCTTCAGGATACGAGGGCTTAAAGTAGTCTTAAGGAAATTTCTATCATTCAAAGTTTGATAATTCTCAACAGTAACCGATATAATTACAGGTTTGTTCCAATTTGACTTTCTTTTTTTTCATCATTATACCAAAAAGCTGATCATGAAATCTTTCTGAGTCTGTTAATTTGGTTTGAAGTCTGCTTATTTGCTTCGTTCTCTTGGTTGACTAATTAACAATCTTTGCGCTTGTGCGGATTCTCCATAGTCTTTCCAAAATCAGTGTTGTTCATCAGCTTGAAAAAGTCTTTTTTTGATGATCCTGTGGGATTTAGTTCTGAGGTTCAGTGTTCTTCATGATGTATGGTTTATGATACTGTTCTCTTGATGTCAAATGAAATTAATGCGATGGACAGCTGTGAAACTTTAAACCATGTCTTAAATAAAAGTGTAGAAGTCTGTAATGTCATACATAATTTTTTTTGCCCCGAAAGATTGGGAACAAGTTTAGGTGGCTCTCTTGGATCCATCTTTAGACTTTCTGCTGCTAATGGATGTATTATGCTGTTCATGGAGTTCAGGCGGATTATTCTAAGTCAAACTTCTAGAATGAAACCTCGTGTTGATCTGGCGTTAAACTGCCCAACCACTTTAAGCCTTTTGAATATTTTTCGTACCTGGTGTACATTTAAGTTACGTTAATGGAAGTGATTGCGCCATTGCCAACCTACAGATTGTTTTGCGTCTAAATACAGGAGATGTTAGGGACCTTTACTTGGGATCATAGTTGTACAAGTATTTGTTGGTTTGTTTTACTGTAATGATGCGACGCCATACAAATTCCTCCACGCAATCCGTTTTCAATCATCAGTATCATTGGTAAATTCCGACAATAAAATCAATCTGTACTCCAGTAAACTTTAAGAAAGCATCCCAACTCATCCCGGGCGCCAGAATATAATGCGCGGGAATCCAGGCTGTTATGTTTCATGAAGGTCTTCCTATAATTTTCAAAAATATCGCCAACAAACATACATCAGCCATTATGTAGGAGTCATGATAGTTCCATCGTTTTACACTCTAACTTCTGCCAGCTTCTTGGAGCATTGCTGGGAATTCAGAATCACTGATGTCTTTCCTCTGAGGACTAGAAAAGAACGCACTTTAGGCGGAAGTGGTTATCTTCGTCAAACCTTTCCCCCAACTGTTTATGTTACTCATAAGGAGTAAACGCCCTTTCTTAAACAAGAGTTTGGGTCAATATATTCTTTGTTATTGGGCAGGTCTTTAAGGACATAGCCAGCAGTGACTCTAATGGAACCATCATGTGTTGCATAGAGTCATAAAAAGACATGTTATTTAGATTAATGTCATGTTCTTTTCTGTTGAAGTGCTTTGATGTCACCTGAAGGCATCGTCTCAATGCTTTCATTATAAGTTGAGGAGTCGTAACCTCGCAAGTTATCGAAAGAATTACAGGCAGCTTCCATGTCTTAGGATCAAACTTTAGTTGAAGATACATTTGTTTATGCGCCGCTCCTCTGATCTTTCCGCTAATGGGATCATGGTCTCTAATTTGGATTTCTGCGTCTGATGAGAGACCTATAACCCACAAATCCAACAGTGATTGGCTGAGTCATACTGCTGTTGAATCTTCAGGAGGACGTGAATTATGATTTCAGATAATTCAGATTATTAGAACAGTCATTAGCCACTTGCTGGCATGGCGCTGTAAAAATCTTCTAGCCGCTTTTGGGCCTCTGTTATATTTGGTGCTGAATGGGCGCCATCCGAACCTTGACAACATTGAAGCAAATGAACAAATCTGATGATTACTCATTAAGGATGTTTTTCGTAGTTTTTTGAGGTGCTGGCCTTCATAAGGAACAATGAAGTGATTCGAAAGTCTGCGTAACAAACATTATGGAGAATGTTGCAGTTTTTTCAGTTCTTAAAACTAACTTTAGATCCAGGTGGGGGCGTAATTAGTTTCTGTATTACAGTCAAAATGGGACGATACAATGTTTCTTAGTTCGACTTGCGGCTTGAAACAGATGGCATTCTTGTTATAACATTTTTCTACAGAATCTTGTTTGTGCCCAATCTTTTGAAGTTATGCCTGCATTAGTTTAATCATTGTTGTATTACTGTGTAATGCGTAGCCACGGCTGGTGAATACATCAGTAGTAAGTCAACATGATTTTTGTCTGGTTCGCCCTAATTGTTGGACTGTTCTTGGACCACTTTAATTGGCACAATGTTGTTTCCTCATCCCATGGTGTATACTTTTAACGGTTATTGGTTTGTTTTGTTCTTACAAACCGATCAATTTCGGTCTACACTAACAGGAATGGACATCCCCACTAAAGTTAAGATCATTGATGTACGGGTGCTGATAGTTAGACACTCTCTCTGCGTTTTTGCGGACGTGATGCAGCCTTGCAAGAAACACACCAAATAAAACATTTATTGTCTGTATTCTTTATGTTTATAACTGCTTTTTTTGCAACTAATGTGGAGGTAGTTGGTTTGTATGCACTTACCAACAAATCGGCGCATACTTAGCCTGTTTTAATTGATCTCTATAGACTTGCCTTGAACCACCAGAGCCTCTCATTTTTGTCGCTTCTTCAGCCGCAGCCGTCAAACTGTGTTAAGCAGTGCGTCTGCCCAACCGGGTGTTAAGTCGTTTTGAGAAAGAACAAGTTCTTGTTGTTTAGTTGAGACCCCAGACTTCTAGATTTTCTTCATTTATTGTTTACATAGTCGATTTATTACAGTAACATTTACTTTAAACTGGAGGGTCTATTAGTAGGTTTACTTGGAACTTGAGAAATTGCATGTACAAAAACGCTTGTCGCCACGTTTGCTGGATCAATGACTTCTAGATTCAATATCTTTCATTTGTTGCTCTGATAAACGCTCTTCTCTCAAAGCATTCCTTCAAAAAAATTTCGTCTTGCACCTTCATATATTTAGCCTTGTTGGAGCTTCTTTTCTATACTCAAAATATTTATTAAAAATAGCGATACAAAATAATATTATCAGAATCAATATCACGGTTTTTTGGCGCTTGGATCAATAAACTAAATGTATAAACACCCTTCGGTGTTGTTACAGTGAGCTGTTTTTGAAAAACAGAGTTTTTAATGTCTTCGTTTACTTTTTTTAAGCATTCCTTTTTTTATCTGCTCGGGGTCTGGCTGTTGAGAAAAACTTGCCTAGCCTTTCTTTGAAGATCAAACTTTTTGTCTTTTGTAGTATTTCAAAATCGGCTGTAACGATTAAATTCTTCATCCGTGATGTTTGAGTCAAACAAGCGCTTTTTTTATTGTCAGTTAAACGAACTATGTTTAGCGTATTAGTTGAACCATAGCGTGTGTACTTTTGGAGTTTAGTTTTTAATTTTTTGCAAGCCGCCTCACAGCTAATGTTACAAGACCGAAGAGCTTAAAGACAAACTCCTAGAGTAATAGCTGCGGGTACGCCTTTGCCCGTTGCTAATAGAGACCAACACTAGTTCCTGATGATAGAGACTATTAGTCGATGCTCAGTATTAACATATGTAACAGCATTAAAGGCAGCTAAGTATACCTTCGTTGGTTTTGCTGTATTTTAAAAGGTCTTGCTCTAGTACTTGTGCATTTGCGTATTGTTTGTTAATCTAAAGGGTTTTTTTGTTAGGGTTTCTACTATCTCTTTCTTTTGGGCGGCGCTGTAGGCACATTTGGATAAAACTTGAACAGACATGCTTTTTTAAAATAAAAATATTTAGTATGTATATCTTTTAATCTGTTATTTTCAATATTCAGCTGGCATCTATATTAAAAACAACTGTACATTAAGCGGGTTTATCGGCTTCTTCTTCTTTTTCAATTTGATTGTTTATTACGTCTCTCACAGTTCTCCGCTTCCATGCAATGATTATTCTCTGTTGACTTAGGTCAATCCATAAACCGTATTTCGTTGTTAAATTAATCATCAAGACTAACATTGTGAAGTGTAAATCTTTAGTCACAAGGTCTTGCTGTTAGACTTCTACCCCTCCACCCTCCAAACAATTTTATTATTTCGTCAAAAAATGATGATTAGGTCTAAGCCGCCTAGCGTTGATTTGGGTTAGGGACTACCATCAATTGTACATTGCACTTTCGCTGTTTTTGGATTAAAAAACTTTTCACTTGCTCTTGTTTGAACGGTTCTTCATCTTCACACAGAATAAAATACCTTTTAAGCGATCTTGCTGCGTCACTAAAAACTAAATTTCCATATAGTGTCTGCCCTGCTTCTGGGGATGGTGATATGATGATTCACTCTTCGCTAAATATTATTGCTAATTTTGACTCGATATTGATGCTCAATCAGCCTTGCTATATTTGGGTTGCTAACAACGTCAACTTAAAGAGATGCTTCAGAAATGCTGTTTACATTGCTTCGGTGTCTGTTGATCTGATAACACGTTTGTATTTCCATTTATAAGTTAGTTCATTTATGGACAGTCTTTTTATAATGTCTTGAAAGTATGGGCATGCGGCTTTTACACATCAAAATCTAAGGGAATGAAAAGCGATTTCATACGCAACTTTACGGATACATACTTTTTGCCGTCTTTAGTATCTTCAGCGCCTATTCTATGTTTTAGTGCTTTCTTCACTTTTCGATTCCTTGATACGCAAGATCAGCCTTTCATTCCCGGTTAGCCATTTTCAGAATAGGTTAAAAATATGTCTGCATTGTGTAAAGAAAATATTTCTTGCCCTCAAGTTTTATAGAAATTTTCTTACAAATTGCCCGCCCCAATTCTGGACAACTGTCCTGTTTGTGTCGTTGTTTGAATCGAGTACTATATTTGAAAGTATGACGCGCATGAGCCTGGCACAATACTTCAATTCTGCTCTTGGTCCGGAAATATGACAGTAAGAATTTGATCTGCATCAATGTAGATGGATTATTTGGGATATAATAAAAAAACCTAGTAATATTCGTTTATTTCCCCTTCACGCCAAAGGGTTCTTTCTGTCTTCTATGCGGGGTAGAATCGAAGCCAAAAGCCATTCGCATGTAACATTTTTTTATAAAACAAAATAAAAAGAATTAATTATTAAAGAAAAACATGGCAGGCATGAAGATTGAAGATTATGATGTTTTTGATCGTGGAGACGACATGAGTGATTCCCCTTGGAGCATGGCATCGTCGGGGCTCTCATTGGCATGAGAATTAGCAGAAATAGGGAGATGGGGAGTCTTACCAACAAGTCGGTATAAATTAAACAGAATGTAAGGTCAGTTCATTATACCAAAGTTTAGGCCAGAACCTCCCGAATTTATTGCCCCTAATGATTTTGAAGTTAAAGTGACCATTTTGTTTGTGAGGAGCGGCCCAAGGACAACTTGTTCAGCTTACAACTTAAAGACCCATAAGTTTTTAGCAGTGGGTTCAATTAGAAATAGACTCAGTTGTGAAAGATCAAAATCGCCATGGGCCTAGTTAGGCCAAAATTAAGGGCGGAGCAGTTTGACCTAAAACTTCAAAACACACTGCATGAAACTCCCAAACAGTTAACCAAATGCAAAACATGGAATTAAAGGAATTAAATTCAATCAGCGGTGAATTAATAAATGTAATAGAGGGCAGAAATTCCAGTTTTTCAGAAGAAACAGCGTTAATGACTATACAGACTCTCCGCTACCCATGCGAGAAAATAGTGGCCCTTGATCATGACTTTAAGAACCATCAGAGGCGAATTAACAAACAATTTAGCAAAAATAGGTGAACTGATGGGAATATAAGAAGAGGAAAGACCCGAAAAACTCGTTGAGGTGATGACGCAACTTAGGGCTTGATATTAAAGAAAGAATAACCAAGACTAAAAGATCTTGACAAGAGAAGAAATCAGCAAGACTAGAAGTGCTAACTTCTAAACCGAGTCCAATTACGAAAACTCATGTGAATTAGAATAGAGAAACTATCCGAAAATTTTTATATGAAATCACAACGCTAGCTGAACGAATCCGAACACTGTTTTAGAGAGCATGGAGTCACAATTAGTAAGCGTTAAAACAGCCTTAGATTTGCAATAAGTACCTGGTGTTGGCTATTATTCCATGCGCGCGGTGGCCTGAGTTCAGTACTCCACCTCCATCGCATGATAAATCATGTGGTTAAAAAAACAGCTTGATCTTCCTTGCAAAGGTTTATTAAAAAATAGCTGGTAAAGCAGTGGCGCTTACCAGGAATATTGGGGAGTTTGTCAGCTGGCTTTTGTCTACTGCAAGCATAGTAGTTGGCTTTATGGCTGAGCACTTATGGACATTAGTTCTTGTAATAGTTGGGTTTTACTATTTAGTAAGATAAAGACCAAGTAATCCTTATGCCAGGCTTAATCCAAGTACAACCGCTGTCTT
Source organism: Conus ventricosus (assembly GCA_018398815.1). NCBI lineage: Eukaryota > Metazoa > Mollusca > Gastropoda > Neogastropoda > Conidae > Conus > Conus ventricosus. The sequence continues at coordinate 56,929,063 of CM031608.1, forward strand.
TTCATATTCGTGGTTCATCGCGAAACAGATGTCCGCCGATAGCTTTGCTGAGTCTTCAATGACTTTGGGGTTTGGACTTCGGGGATAGGATGACTTAATATTGGGTGTTCTTTTTATTGTTCGTAATATTATGGCTCAGAATTTTATGTCGTTTTTCCCTACCTTCTGTTCATTGCCTGCTATAAGATTTCATTATTTTAGTTTATTATTGTACCTATTGGAGTCTGAGTCAGAAGGCAGCATGTATAAACAGTGCCATCGGCAAAGTCTACTTTCGAATCTTGGCGTATTGTAAACATGTTTGGTACCTTTGATTACATGAACGGTAAATCAACTGTAGAATTAGAATTAATAGCGTCCTCTTAAATTTGCTAAGTATTGTTTTTGCGCGTCAAGCCAGTAGAAGGATCAGTTATGCTCGTTCTCGTTGTGCTTTGCGACCCTAGCAAACACCAAACGTACGTACGAATAGATGTCGTTTATTCGTTCTATTCCCGCCCTAGTTAGGCCCTTAGGAAGAGTCTAAGATAAATGTTGTCATGCTGTTTTATGCTCTTGCTACTCATACTATGGAACCCCAAAGGTGAAAGCTGTTCGCTTGTAAAGAAGAAAGATGTGTAGGAGGATTCCAGTCATATTTAAACTTTCTGTGCATGCACCAAAAATAAGGGGTGCCTCTAAGCCATGATTTTAAGATCCAACTTTTGTCTAAAGTACTGTCTTGGTGTTAATATCGAATTCGTTACAAATCACTTGCAAAAGCCTTCAGGTCTATTCTGTGTGCTGAATGGATTAACGGTTGGTCATTTGGCAATGGTTGCTTGCAGTTCAGTCAAATACGTCTGAAGGGTGTAAATAGAATGAAATCTGTACACTGACCTCACAAAGGATTAGGATGATTTATGTGATCAGCATACGACACTCCAACAACCAGTTGATGACAAAACACCGGCAAAGTTTAACTGGTTATGTAAATTAAACTGGCACTCGGATGACCAAACCACGCTTTGCGATGTAGTTATATTCTTTTTTAATTGGGGGGTTTAAAGGGAGATCTGTTTAATGGAGTAATTACTTTTTATGAAAGGTGACTGTCTGGTCACAAAAATGTCGAGGGTGCCAGTTGTTATATTTTAAGATTGTAGTGCGGCCCAACAGAATCTTTTGCTTCAGTTTATATGAATGCACTCATTTTTAATTTGTTTTAAAAATGTTTTGTAATCATACAATCAAGACCGCCCTTCGTTTTTTTAGAACATGCTATTGATAACTATTGACTACTGGGGCCAAAAGGTCGCGCTCCATGAAATTTTTACAAGTCGTTTATGGTTTAATTTAACTAAAGCCAAGGGGAGAATATAATAATATTACAAAACTTTTGAAAGGAGAACAAATCGTCGTAAACAGTTACAATACATGATGGTTATTACGGGGTTTTGCTCACTAAAGAAGCAATGAGTAACTTAGACATTACTCTTAAACGTAACAAATGGCAAATCTAAATAAAACATTATTAACTTCAACCTGAAGTAGCAAAAATTCGATTTGATAGAGAGTGCTATAAAATGCTAGGCTTTACAACTAGCAATCTACCCCACTCATAGTTTTAGTGTTTTCGCTAAATGAAACTTCGTTTGAGGGGGAAAGTCCGCTCAATCTTGCAGTAACATTCATTACTCTATGTTCATTGGACGAGCTAAGCACTGATGAATAACTTATATGATGGAAGGCCTCAAACTGTTTTAGAGCTCTCCGTCAGGAAAAGTGCATTATTGCGATTATGAAATTTTAAAATTCACATAATTTACAGGTTTAAATGATTAGTTTGTGGGAGGGTCGGATCATTTAATTAAAATCAAAGACCCAAAGGGGAGGAAAGTTGTGAAATGCGATAAACCTGCACATTGTTTTGGAATAAAATAATTCGCTTACTAAAAAATAATGTCGCGTGGGCCAGAAGAACCAGGAGTTACTTAGCGCCTTGTGAGGTGTATTAACCTTAGAATTAAAAGACCTTGCAGGACGTTGCGGACTTTGAAAGCAGAACGGTGAGATTGGCACTTTGTTATGGGTTTGTGTACCACTAAAGTTGGTTGATTATAACGCAAGAGTTTGCGGACAGCAATAAAGTTTACATAAACTAGAAAACAGCTGCGCAATCTAGAAGACCAAATTAATGTTGGCCAGTATGAATATAAAAATAGTTCGAAAAGCCTGACCTCAAAATGGGGCACTTAGAAACCATATTTAGAATGGGACATAAAATTTGAATTCATAAGCCCATTTACATATTTTAGCCATCAAAAAAGTTTCAGAAAAGCATTCAAACTCGGGCCTTTACATGTTAAGTCTTATGCAGACGACAAATAGTCAAATTGAGATTGAAATAAAGCCGTATGGGGAATAAACAGTTCATCCTCCACAGTAGAGAAACGGTTTTAAAGGATGCTTCTACAAAATTTACAGTTCATTCCGCAAATGAAATTAGGGAGACTCGTTTCACAATGATATTTGAAAATTTCTGTCTTAAATATAAGGAGAGGGAAGCGGGTTGTGGGCGTTAGTGACGTCATTCTAAAAGGAATTCTAATTAGCTGGCAAAAACTTAGACGTGGAAAAACTTTAAAGTTACCGTAGTCATTCTTCACAAAATTGACGAGGTGATTAAAGGTCTTACAACAAGGCCACAAATTCAATATTAGTCTAAATAGAAAACTAATCTTACAGAACTGAATTGGATTATTTTACACATTAGCCTCGTAGGGGTTTATTATACTGAACAAGTTTTATCAGAGAGCATGATAAAAACAATAACCGGAATTAGATTATATTCTGCTATAAAACTATGGAGCAGTTTAAACTTTTGACCCAAAAAAAATCCTCATTGCTCCATTGATTTGTGGGCTGACTGGTTGTTGGAAAAACAATTTTTATCCTCGACCTGTTACCAAACAGTTTATCGTTATAATTTGAATCATATTGTGGTTTTTATCCAACGCTTAAATGGAACAAAGCATATCATGTTAGAAGGTTTATATGGACAGATGATGACATAGTATTTTTTGAATCCAGCATAATCTGGTGGGAGTGTTTAGAACAGTTTTATTAGACTGTTTTGAAGGAACGCAAACACTATTTATTTATTGATGACTGTAGCAGAGAAAAGAGACTAGTTAAATAAAAAGAAATACTTTGTCCAAAACTTGGCTTCTGTGGAAGCATCATGCTGGGATAAGTGTGGGGATTTTATGCCAGAAATATAAACTCAGTTTTAAAAGATCTTTAGAGAACAGTTTTAAAGACGGTAGTTTTTATTTCACATGAAAGACAAGTCTCATTTGAAGAATGTTTTGCGCGAATTGATTGTTATTGAAAATGAACAGGAAAAACATAGGATTAAACAAAAATGAATCTGATAAGTTTAGTAAATTAGTATTGAAAACGGATAACCTGCACAGTATGTTGTTTGTAGGGTCGTTATTTTTTGGTTACTTGTAGGAGAACAGGAATAGGCGGCTTTTAGGCCACTTTCGCCAAAAACTCGGTGTGGTTGTTGAGAAGTGAGTCAGGATTGGTAAAATACGGTTCTCTCGTTGTCATCAGGATGGGCCTCGGTTTGCCACCGCGATATGTTATATTGAGTGTGGGTCCGTTTGCGGTTGTTTTGCACGTGCGGGTTAGGCTATGCAGTGTTTTTGGGGGGGATTTCAGTTTTTGTCTTCCTTCCCCCTTTTGGATGTGCTTCACTAAAACCGATTTCCATTTATGCATGCAGTTGTTTACTATTTCTGTTTTGGTGTTTAAGTCTGTAAGTGTGGTGTTTTGCATAGTATTAACCATTTTTCAGTTAAACATAGGTTGCACCTTTTTGAAACATTGCTGTATGGTGATGCTTCCTTTTTTATGATTTTACCTGGATATTTGTGCTTGTTTTTGCGTCTTTAAGTTTCCAGCTATATTTGCATCAGTTCTGTTTGGTTTTTATATTTTTCTTTATTAAATGACTGTTGTGTTTTGCATATTGTTTTTGAAGTGGTTTTCAGTCGATACCTTTGTATGTTTCTTTTTCATTTTTCTGATGTACAGTAGCCTGGTATACATGTTGCTGTGAAGTCATTTGTTTGTTTGAGTGGAGCACTGCTCCTTTCTGGGCAATTGCAAGATTACTCTTCTTCACCCTTCTTTGCTTGTTTGATTTTCATTTTGTTGGATGGCGTCAATCAGGTTTTTGAGGTTGGGCATACATGAGTACGTTAGTTTAACAGTGTGTTTGTTAAATATTTTGGACATTTGTGTTCTTTGGAAATTGAAGGTTTTAGGATTTCTAAAGAATTCTTTCCTATGTTCGTTTTGACTTTCCGTGGGATGGGGGGTTTGGGTTATACATATAATTTTTCTTTTCCTATTTTTCTTGCTGTTATCTTTGTGTGTTGTCTGGGTTGTATTGTAATTTGTAATTGTATCCACTTGTTTGTTGGTGCATCCTGGTTTTCTACTGCTGCATTGTTGAACACTCTCTCACTGGGGGTATGTCTTCAATACAGTTGGTGGATGGTTTATTTTGGTGTGTACATAAAGTGGTTGTATCGTTGGGTTTCTTGGTATGGTTTGTATATATGATTGTTGAGATCCTGGTGTTAGTCTAAGTTAGTTCATACCTTTTTGTTTGATTCTAATGGTAATTTTAGGTTGTGGTTTTTGGAAGATTTTGCATAGTTCTTTCTTCTTGTTTTCGATGGTTCTTGGGTGTTGTTGTGCGCAGCAAGGCCCATCGTCTCTGTATATTCCGGCTTGTTTTTCCGAGTTTTTTTTCTTGATGTTGACAGCAGGAATAGTCCGACCAGTTCACATGTTTCTGCACCATCTTATGAACCCATGGTTACGTCGATGTTGAGTTTCTGTTGGTTATCCCATGATCAGGTTTTCATTTCTGTGTGTGTAATAATGTTTTCTTGGTGTGGAGAATGATTTCCCTTTCTGACCCTGTTATGTTGTGTGGTACTGGCAATTCGGGCTTTGGTTGAGTTAGTTCCTCCATCTATGGAGGGGTTAAAAGTCACTATGTCCAATGTGATGAATACTGTATTACATTGTTTCTTGGGTTGTGGGTTTTGAACATTGGATAACTTCGCTTGTGTTCTTCCAGAGGTTGTAATCAGAGTTTGAGTTTATTGTCACTTTATATTTTTTCCTGAATTTTCTTGCTTATTTTGCCTATTCAGATTGGATGGGTTTATTAGTCTACATATGTGGATTTGTTTGAAGTTGGGGCTTGTGGTCTTTGAGTGTTATGAAAGCTTCTTTTGTCTGCTGCGCCTTTATATCTGTCACTTAGTTCTATGCGCTGCAAGTTTTTTTCCCCCTTTTTATCATATAAAAAGATAAATAATGTGATGTTTGCCCAATGTGTTCGTCTGTGTGAATTGAAACGATTTATTGTCTCCGTTTTTCGTTTAATTGTTAAGGTTTAAGTGCTTGAAAATCGAAGTCGTTACAGCTTTGCCTTAGTTTGAAACCATCGGCGTGGTATGTGAATGACTCATTAATTATGTCATTTCATAAAACACTCGTACATCTACCTTTTATGCCTTGAAAACCCTCTCTGTCCTCTCGGTGGTAAATGATTCAGGTCAGGCAAAGTCGAGGTGGCAGAATGACAGCGATGGCTTGCTGTCCGTATTGTCTTGCCTTGGACACGAGAAACCTCTGATACTTTATTGCTCCAAAGGTCACAGGGCTTTGGCACCTTATTACTTAGCACCTACTCTCACACAGTTATAATGCATACCATCCATCAGCTATTACCATCTAAAAGGTAACATCTTTGTGTGGTCCATTCCCTTCTTGTCCTGTATTTGCAGGCGTCGTCTGAGCACAGATGGTCAGCTGATCTCATTACAGATTACGCCACAGTAGAATTTCTTTTCTTTTTTTTTCTTTTTTTTGGAGTGGGGAGGGGTGGAGAGGGAAAGGCATCGGTTGTAAGACATGCTGTTTTATGCCTTATACGTGTGTGTGAGAGCTTGCCAGCGCGTGCGTGCGCACATGCACTCTCTCTTTCTCTCTAACACACATACACACACACGCACAAGCACGTACATACACACGCTCCCCCCCCCCCCCTTTTACGAATACGCGAACATAAGAAGAGAAAGGAGAAGGCGATGAATGGGAAGTGAAGGACGAGAGTGGACGAAGAGCTTGAAGACGAGAAGAAAGAAAAGAACACGAGGAAGAAAAGCAAAAACGGAGATTCAGCCTGAAAATACCGACGTTTATTTGATTCAAACATGAATTATGCATTTTGTTTCTAACAGGTCTAGTCTGAAGCACCTCTACTCTCACGCCCCTCCCCACTAACCAGTCGTCAATGCTTTTCTCAATGCATGTATCAATTGCAATCATTATCGACAGCCTCATCTCCATCATCACCCATCTTTACCGTCATCACCGTTGTCATTACCACTACCAACATCGTTATCATTATCAACAACCCCTTCGCTGTGGACTTCAAATCTCTCTTCAGTTTTTTCTTCGTGTGTCCCCTCGTCTGTTTGATCGACGTTAGAGGTGTCAGCATCATCTTCTCATCATCATCATCAGTACTCCTTTTGTCGGTTCTTGTTCTTTTCATTTTTTTCTTCAAGTCTTTCATTACTTGGATCTGTACTGTCAGACCTCTTCAGCCGCTGGGGGCCGATTCTGGAACTGCTGTCGGTCTCGGGATGACGTCGGCGCCGCAACTTTCCATGACTCTCTATGATTTTGATGTCATCCTCGTCGTCATTGAAGCCTGGCGACTCCCCTGTTTCTTTGACGATTATTTGGGATGTCTGCCTTTGTGCTCTTTATGCTTCCGCTTGTTTGTTTTTTGAGAAGCGGATCTTGTTTCGGTTGTGTTTTCTCTCTGAACCATTCTCTTTTTTTTTTTTGGAAGGTGTGTTTTTTATGTTTTTCGTTTTTTTCAGATTTTTGATTCTGATTTTTTCTGGTTTCTTGTTTTTTCTTCCACCTATGTCAACTTCAAACGTCTGACTCCGGTTCTGGTTCTTCTTCTTCAAGTTCGGTAATGTCTTCGCCGTTTACATTTATTTTCACTTTGTCTTCCTTCTTCTTCTTCTTCTTGCTTTTCTTGGGCATTTTTATTTTCACTTCATCTTCGTCCTCCTCATCTTCATCATCTTCGTCTTTCAGCACAATATCATGCTTGCCCTTGTCACATCATTTCCTTCGGTGATCTCAAGTTCTTTTCTTCGTCATCATCATTGTCAAGATCTTCGTCGTTCTCATCTTCATCCTCATCTTCTTCTATGACGACTCTTTCTTTGTTTTTGTTCTTTTGCCTTCTTCCAATACCACGTTTCTTTTCCTGCGCGTTCCGTTTTCCCTTACTTTTGCCATCGATTTTCATTACACTCATCGTCCCCAGTGGTTGTCCGTCACTGAGACCCGGCCTAACTCTAAGGTCTTGTGATGGCGTTGGAATATTTTGAGCATCATCTTGAGCATCATCTTGAGCATTATCCTCCTGTCGAAAAGGAGGTTTTGACCTCATTTGGAGCAATGGGGGTGGGCGCGCGTGTGGGGGGTCAGGAAGGGGTTTTCTGTTCACGAGCCCGGCCCTGAGCCCCTCGTCGTGATGGTTTTTCCCCAACATTTCTTTTTGTATCCCCTCTTTCGTCGGATTTTAAATCTTTTTGCATCTTTCGGGTTCTTTTATTGTCGCTTTGTTGTTGTTGTTGTTTTGTTGTTATTGTTGTTGTTACTATCATCACGCCGCCCTTTCTTGACGGCGGGTTGGGCACTTCCGTTTTCGTCGTTTCCAGTATAAATTAAACCGGGGGCCCTGGCCAACCGGGTTTGTTTTTCCTTTTCTTCCTGGGCCCGGGGGCGTCATCCATTTGCCACAACTTTTTTCCCCGGGCCCACCACTGTTTTTTTCTGGGGCAAACACAAGGGAACAGAAAGGTTGAACAACAGCACATACCTTTTTAACCACATTCTTTTCCCCACCCTTCATTTCCCAAAAATGTGCACGCGCACGCGCACCCCGCGCGAAAACGCACGCTCGACACACACACACACCCCAAGGGCCAAACACACAAAACCCAAAAAAAACCCACACACACACACACACACACACCAAAACACGCAAACACACCACAAAACACACCCCTATATATATATTTTAATATTAAAAAATATATATATATATATATATATATATATATAAACTGCTGAACAATTAAACATGGGAGAAAACAAGTGCAAGTTAAAAATTTCCAGCCATTAAGTAATGATTTGGGCAAAAAACTTAAATTAAAAAAAAAAAAATGAAGATAAAAAAAGGGGGGGAAAATTTTATAAATAGAGAGAAGTAAATATGGGGGCACAAGCCCAAACCCAAATTTTATTCTCCCCGATAACCCCCTTTTTCCCCAATCCCAAATCCCGGACCATTACAAATTTTTTTTTTTGGCCAAAATTAAAAACCTTTTTTAAAAAAAAAATTTAAAACACCCTAAAAACCCTCTAAATTTTGAAAAAAATTTTAGCTTTTTGAAAGGGGGGTTTCCGCGCTAGATAAGATGGGGCGATATTTAACAAAAAAATTTTTTACTTTCTCCTGAGAACATAAAACCCAACAAAAAATTTAAAGGGTTTTTGGCGGCCTGTTTGCCCCAAAAAACCCGGGGGCCCAGACGGGCGAAATTTAAATATGAACCCAAAAAAAGGTTTTTTTTTGAAATGTTTCCGCTGCACGGGAGTCTGCACCCCACGGTGCACCCCAAAAACGACGGGGGGAAAGCCCTCATTTTTGGCCGGGAACAGCCCAAATCTCTTATTCGGGCGAGCGACCCTACCCCCGTAAAGGACGTTTTTTACCCGCTTTTGCTAAAACCCCCGGCCCGGGCCCAAAAGATAGATTTTAAATCTTTAGAAATGAACAACGAAAACTGAAATGATGTTTAATCTGCAATTTTGGAGGTGTTCGGAAACTGCGTTTAATTTTTTGATGCAGAACAAGGAAAAAATGCCATGAAATGTGGAATGAGTGGTTAAAAACAAAGTTTGGAATTTTTCCCCCTTCCCAAAGCCGGACAGAAAAAATTTTCTTTTTTGTTATTTTCCATACTTTTTCAAAATTTCAGCACTTTTGGCCTGCCCTTTCTATAATTTTTTAACATAAAAAAAAGAGTTTAAAAACCCATTTTTTGGAAAACCCCCAAAAGTGGGGAGATCAACGCTTTTGGGGTTGAGAAAAAACCGCCGAAAAAATTTTTTTCCCACTGCACAACAAAAACAATCCCCATTAAAAATGGGGAAACCAAATCAAAAAACCATCATTTTCCACTCGCCACCAAACCTGCAGGGGCTCCCGGGGGTTGAGGAGGCCCCTGGCTGAGAAGACAAATTAAATTTGTAAATTTTTTTCTATTCTTATCCAAAATTTCAAAAACTCGCGATTTTTTTAAATGATTTATACAGAAAAACGAAAACTCATTCTGAAAAAAAAAAGGCAATCCAACCCCAATTTTAAACATTCGGGCCATGATACACATGACTGTTTGAACCTCGGGCAGAAAATTCGAGCCGCCCCCCAAAAGCAGAAATTTTTAACTAGCCCGGCCCCAGAAAGGGGGCCCAACAAAACGGGCCAATGGGCAGAACCCCCGATTGACCTACAAAGCCCACCTCAAACCCCACCTGCGGACCCTGCCCCAAACACCCCCCTCACCTTTTAAAGGCTGCTATGGGGACGGCCCCCCGAGAGACCTTTGAAAGAAAACCTGTTTTATTGTTTTCAGGACTCTGATAATTTGTTTTAGTGGCCGCCCTCAATTTACATCTTTTAAAGTCCCGCCACAAAAGCCCCGCCACCCCTCCCCGAAAGCACTATCCCCCCCATTGTGTGTGTGGGGGGTGTGTGAATGAAGAGGGGGCGAAAACCAGCCAGACGCCCAAAAGTAAACAGACAGACAGACAGAGATGGGGGGAGCGAAGGGGAGAGAAAAGTTTGGGGAAAGTGAATGGGGGATAAAACTAATTAATTTTTTAATTTTTTAATTTTTTTTGGGGGTTAAAAAATTTAAGACCGAACTAGCTACAGAGTTTAAATTAAATATATTTTAAATAAAGTTGGTTTGGGAGGGGGGAGGTATAAAGATCATTAAAAAAAACAGGTTTGAAGAATTAATTACTGATTTTTTTTAATTTCGAAAACCCATCGAGAAAGCGTTAAGCGGGCAAATAAAAAAAAAACCAATTTTTCCCCCAAACCCCCAAATTTATAAAATTATTTGCCTTTTTATTTTGATTAATAGCTTCGAAGATCAAAAACTAACTTTTTTCCACGGGCCCCCTAAAGGGGTAACTATTTGTTTTAATGAAGAAAAATTTTTACGACAAAAACCCAACAAAATGCTCACAAATGGAGCGGCTTACTTATTTAAAATTTTGTTTATGTTTTAATCGGGTTTTTTAAAAAATGAACCCCCACGTATTTTATAACGCTTACAGAAATTTTTGGGATGATTTTGGGTGGGCGATTAGTGCAGGATTTGGAAAAAAAGAAGATTTAAAAAAGACTGTTTTGAAAAATTTTTTAAAAACAGTTTTTTTTGAAATTTTTAACTAAAACGAAAAAAGGTGAAAGGGAACCATTAGTAAAATCTCAGAGCCTTGTCCAAAACCCAAATTTTTAAAGTTTTTTGCTTTTTACTTGAAAAAATTTGCCCCCGAAATGCTGGACCTGCATGTGTCTTATGACTTTGAAAGTAACTGTTACCTTTAACCCTAAAAAATTTTTTAAAAACAATTAAAAAGGTGAACTTTTAAAAACCCGCGAATTTACAATTTTTTTTTTTATTTTTTTTAATTTTTAAAAATGGCTGCCGAACTCATGAATCTTTTTAAAAGAATTTTTAATAAACCTTTTGACGAAACAATGAAATTTTTAAAAAAATTGATTTTAGTAAATTTGGGGGTTTTGAGAATATGTAAAACAATATAATAAAAATCAAAGTGAACTATTTAACGAAGCAATCAAAGGAAACATTGACTGTATGATTCAGAAAAAGCAAAAAGCTGGCGGGCGTTTTTGAAAGGTTAAAATGTTTTGAAGTTTTTGCAACGCTTAGGTGAAGAAAAAAAACGTTTTTACATACTTTTAATACTTTTAATTTTTGATTTACAAAATATTTTGGCTTTAAAAATGACCCCAAAAAAAAAAAACCGAGGAGGGAAAACAAAAAACGTTGGAAGAAATTTTTGAAAATTAAAAAAAAAAATTTTACGAAAATATGTTTGGCGAAGTAGACATAAAAAAATTTTTAAACCCCTACAAACGTTAAAGAAAGTGTAGCACATGTATCTCAAAACCCCAAGTCTTTTTCAAGGGACCGCAGTAAAATGCAAATTGACCGTTCTGTTAAATATATAACACCCATTTTAGTAATATGGAATCTGGGTTTCAACTAAAAAAATAAAAAAAGGTAATTGGGCAAATCACGATTTTTAACCTAACGGGCTGACTACAGTTTCCCAATTTTAACCCCGAAAGTGAGGAAGCAAATTTAAAGGGGTTCGGCTGGTCTAAAGGGAAGGGCCCCTTTAAAAACCAAAAAAAAAGACAAACAAATTCAATCCTATAGGGGGCAATTCTTACCTTCCTCCCCCAAAAAGATTTTAGATTAAAACGAGCTTTCCTTAAACAACATTTTCGGGCCGAAATTTTTTTTTTAAATTTTGGTTTTTTTTTTGGGCTTTTTTCCATCCTGTAAAAAAATCATCCCAAACAGATTTTCCAAAAATTAAATAACAATAAAGCAAAGCTGAATTTTGATAACATAACCTTCCCAGTAAGCATAAAAAGCATATCTCTTTTTGAAGACAAAAAAAAACCCAATAAACCGTAAACGTATACAATGGCCCTGTATAATAATCTAGTGCCTCTAAGGGTTTCTCCCAACGCTCCTACTTTGGCAACCACTTGAAAAACATGAAACTTGAAAACTGTTTGCAATATTACAAAAAATTCATTGTTTTTTAATCAAAAACAAAAAGCAGACTTTTAAAAAATACATCAAAGCATAAATCTAAACAAGATATTTTAAAGGGTTGCCCCCGGGGGGGTTAAAAAAAACCCCACAAAAGAAGAAGCTGCCAGCCAAAGAACTCTTTTGAAAAATTTTTGAAGACTTTTAAAACCCCAAACCCTAACACCAAAACCGGGTTCTAAGGTATTTTTTAAAAATGTACCCAAAATGCAGATACCCCAAAACCCGGGTTTATGCCGACTTGAATAAAACTTGCCACATTTAAAACAAACGGCCCACAAGGGAAAGAACAAAAAACCCCCTTTAAATTAACTCACCATCAGATCTTTTCCCTTATGCGTTTTTTTTGGGTTGGGTCAAAGGGCCAACAAAACCAAAACCCGAGATTTACAGGGGCCCCCCAAATGCACAAAAAATTTTTAGACAGAAAAAAAAACTCGCAATCACAAACTCCAACCAACAAAAATTTTTCGGGACATTGTTATGACCCTGAAGACCAAAATGTTAAAAATTCATCACACACTGTTGGATTGAAATAAAAAATTTTTAAGGCAACGCAGTGAGAGACCCCCGACAAAATTAATGGGAAGATAGAGGGCAGCACACAACAATTGAATTTTCAGCTTATTTTGACCCTAAGACGGGAAACTCCCTATTTTCTTTCATAACCTAAGAGCTACATTCTCATTTTATCATGCAAGCATGACTTCTAAAAATAAAGGGAAACCCCCTTGCACAGCCCTTCAGAAAAGTACATGACTTTCATTTCTTGCCTCTTTACCCTTTTTAATGACTCAGCCCAACATCTATGCCAGTTTGAAATTTTAAGGCGGTTTCCTACAAACTTTCCAACACAAAACCCAATATTTTTAAACCCAAACTTTATGTAAAGGTTTTAATCCTTATGAATACATAAACTCGGGGGACGGGTTTAAATAAGACCCCACTTCCTCCTAAAGGCGCTTTTTTTAAAGTCTTAGAGGCAAAGACAAACTGATGCTGACTATAAATCCCCCAAAAACCCCGGGGGCAAATTCCCACTTGAAAAAAGGGGGCCCGATTACCCACGTTTCAAAAATTTATTGGTGACGTGTTTTAAATTTTTGCAACTTTTTCAAAATTACAAAATAAACCCATGCATGAAAAAAATAAAAACTTAAAACTAAAAAACTTTACACTCCCGCCGGGCCTTTTTCTTGGGACGCCTTTTTAAAAATCTACAAACATCCAGATTGATTTAAAATTTCGATCTACCTACACTTCAGATGTTTTGAAGACGGCCCTAAGGGGGGGCTTTAAACAGGCCTAAAACCTTCCTGAAAACCCCAAACAACAAGTATTTAGACATTAAAAACCACAAAAACCCCCCAACTATCTATGAACTTAACGCCAAAAATTTCTTATGGTTGGGCCATGAGTAAACCCGTTTCCCAAACGAAGACTTTCCCAAGAAAAAGGGCCTCTTTAATGTTTAAAACGGGTTTTAGGCATGTTGCAAAAGTTTAAACACCTAATAATCCAATGGGACAAATCTTGGAAGTAGATTTAATTATCCTTATAAACACACGATCCCCCACAACGATTACCCCCTAGCCACAGAAAGATTAAAGATCCCCCCCTATTGACCTCCTAAACCCTTTACCCAATCTTCGCCAACAAAACTAAATATGGGGCCTTTTACAAAACTGTACAGTTTTATTTAAAACACGGATTAAAGCTGACTCCCCTTTCAAAAAGAATCATTGTTTTTTGACCAAAAAACCCCTTTAAGGGGGCCATAAAACCAAGAAAAAACCAAAACTTAAACCCAAGCCATTTGTTTGCTTCAAAAAAAGACTTCCTTAAACTAAATGAACAAAAAGCTGTTTTGTAAAACCTGGGAACGTACACAATCGTAAAGATAAAAATTTAGTTACAAAAAAAAACCAAGAAATTAAATTTTGCCCAAAACCTAACAAACAAGATTTTTAAAAATTTTAAACGACAGCCGGGTTTGGGCCCATTTGATGAAAAAGGGGGAAATTTAATTGGGGGGGGACAAGCCGGTGTTTTTTCGGTTTTTACTGAATTAGATTGTAAAAGTTTTTAAATTTTAAAAATTTTCTGTACGACAAACTTTAAACCACTGACCCGGGAAGCAAGAGTCCTTTACCAGACACAACTCTTTTTCTAGACCCCACACAGAAGACTTTTACAAAGACTTAGAAACAGAAGTGCAAAAAGGGGCTGTTTGGGGGGTTTACGACACATCAACACCCAAAAAGACAGCCCTTTTAAACATTCAATTTGCGAACAAGAAAGAAAAGGGGAAAAAGATAAAGGGATAATTTAAGGGAAACAGTTTTTAAAAGAAAAAGGGGGGTTTTGGGCGGTAAAAGGGGGTATAGCTTCCCCAAACCCCGACTCTGAAAAGAAAAGGCTAAGGCAAAAGTAAAAAAGTTGTCAAAAAAATATAACTTACGACAACTACAAGCAAGCCCTTTGAAAACAAAGTATTTCTTTCACCCAAATGTTAACCCTGCGCTCTACTCTTCATCAAGAAAACACAACGCTGTTAAAAAAAAAATTCACAATCCTAACAATAAAAAGAGAATTTACGAAACAACCCTTTTTTTTTCATATGTGTGGGGGCTTTTGGGAAAAATTTAAAAGTTTAAAAACTTGACAGATTTTGCTTGTACTTAACTTAAAACCCCAAACTAGTACAAACTTAAAACCCTTAACAAGAACTTTTTTTAAGAACCTAACTTTTACTTTTAAAGAAAAAAAACTTAAAAACCCCTAACTATACAAAACCCAAGAACTTTTTTTTTTTTTTTGCACTTACTTGTAATTTACTTTGCACTTAACTTAAAAAGTACTTTTGAAAACTAACTTAACTTGTTTTAAACTAGTTTTTTAAACTTGACTTTATTTAGTTTTTTAAAAAACTTTTTCCATAAAAAATGGTCACGCAGGGGAGCTTTTTTTGGGGGCAAAGGCGGTTTTTCTTTTTTTACTGGGGGGGTTTCCCGGTTTTGGGGTTGTTGGGTAGGGCTTTGGGTATTTGTATGCAAAAAAACCCCACCCCCACAAAAAACAGCACCCCCAAATACATAATGAACATCTTATCGTTTATTGTGTTGTTTTTTGTTTAAAATTGGGTTGGGGGTGGCGTTTTGGGTATTCTATCAAAAAAATTTTTTTTTTGCTGTTTGGGTTTTGTTTTTTTGCAGTCTGTTCCTTTCGGGCTATTTTACCCCCCGCCTCAACACTCCGGGACTTTTAGATTTAGTAACTTTACTCACTTCGGCACATTCACTTGGGGTACATTTACTTGTTTTACATTTTTGCTCCTCAAAAGCCCCCTGTGGCGTTTTCTTCTCCTGTTTGCCCCCATTTTTTTTATTGCGTTTAAATTTAATATGATCAAAATTAATAGGGTTTTAAAAGAAATTAACCCTTTTATGAATGGCATAACAAGCCCCCCAAACCCTGTAAAAACAGTCACATGCAAGATTTTTTCTGGGGACTTTTTTAAAAACCGGGATCTTGGATAAGCGTTTTTAAAAACTTTTTCGAATCAACCGCGCAATTAAATTACTAATTTTAGAAATATAAACTAATAATTGTCTGGCCCACCAAACAAAACCTTTTTGACCCAAACTGTGCTTCAAACCAGCAAGTACATCTCAACGCCCTGATGTAGACAGTTTTTGATCTTTTCAAACTTATTTCAACACCTAAATACTTTTTTATTTTTTTTCCCCACACGCACCAGAGAATATAATCTTTTTTTAGGGCAGTTTCGGGGGAAGACCTGCTTGCTCCTCAATTTTAAATAGTTCGTCACAATCCTTTTTAAAAAAGCAATAAAAAAAATATAAAAATTTAAAAAAACCATGATTTTAAACCCTTGGGTTAATTATCGTGCCTATCGTGGGGGTTATAGCTATTCAAAACCCTTCCCAAAAAGTTTGTTGGGAATAAAACCGCCCCCCGGGGGGAAAAAAGAAATTTCCCCAAAAGCTAGTTGCAACCTTTTTTTTAGTTTTAAACAAAAAAAGTTTAATTTATTAAAAAGCACATAAAACCAGCCTTTCGAAATTTTAAAATTCTAATTTTTTTTTTTAGTTAAAAAAAAGATGTGAAAAAAAGATTATCAAAAACGTTTTACCATTCTGCTGTAAAAAGGGCGCCCTTAGTATAGCTAAGCGTGTTACAAAAATTTGTTTAGAATAACCAGCTGACCTAGGAAGGTTAACTTTGGAGGATTTGTTAAGGTTATAGTTGTAATCACTGCGGGGATTGCGTCAAAAGACTTTCTTTTTTAAAACAGGGGTTTACCCCAAAAAAATATTATTTTTCATAGAAAGTTTAAATTTCATAAGAAAATTTTTTTTTAAAAAAAAATTTATGAGGGAGTATTATAGTGGGGAGCAAATTGAAAGGCCTTGGGGCTTCTCTGGAAGCAATTATATGTTTATAAATTGAGGCCCCGATAAAGAGGGGAAAACGCCATAAAAAGGCCCAATAAAGTTTTAGCTAAGGCAAGAGTTTGTTTTATGAGAAAAGACAAATTTTGCTCACTTTAGATTTTTAATTAAAAAAAAGTTAAAAACAGGGGCATGCAGAGCACATTTTACGACTTTGATGAGGAAAAGAATGATTTTTTACTTAGTAAACGGGAAAGAATTTCTAACATCGCCCAACCGGGCCAGAACTATCTGACTTTTTAACCCAAACAGAAAAAACAAAAAATAGCAAATTTTTGGTTTCTTTGTGGTGCTGGGGGGTAAGAAAATCTAATTTTTGCACCAAAAAAATTTTTAAAACCCAAATTTAAAAATACGCCTTTTTTAAGGAAGTACAAAATGTTTTTTCCTCCAAAAGGGTATTGGGAAAGGAAAAGGCTCAATTAAAAAACAAGAAAAGGGCTGCAAAGTGCCTAAATCAGATGCAAAGATTTGGCTTTAAAAAACAAGCTTTTTGGCAAATATATCTCCCTGCCCCAAAAGAAAAAAAAGGCCTCGTTTTGTTAATTCATTTCCCTAAGGACACCCACCAAATGGACTTGCTCTATCTTCCACATGACAAAGTTAGAAGAAAAAAGTTTAAGTATGCTCTGACGGGTTGTTGAAAATGGTTAAAGAAACAAAACGCTAAAATTTTACAGATAAAACTCAACGCTGGGCTGTGGTTTACAAAAAATATAAAAGCGAGTCCATTAAAGTATCCAGGAGGGTTTTAAGTTGATGAGGAAAATTTTTAAAAGGGTTTTTTGTAAACCAACTTTTTTTAAAAACATCATGTTGCAGTTAAGAAGGATCCCCAGGCAACCACGATCACAACCCTTTAGTAAAAACCCTTTAATAAAAATCTACCCTGAACTTTCTGTTTAAAACCTATCAATATCAAGAGAAATTATGGCCCAAAAACAAAAGAAAAAACCCCAAAAAGAGAACGAAACACAGAATGGTTGGAGATTCCCCTCAGTTTTCCGCGTCATGAACAATGAAAAAATTTAAAGCAAAAAGGGCCTTAAACCCAGAAAACCCAAAATAAAATTTAAAAAAAAATTAGCATTACTGAAGATGGGCAGGGGACTAAAAAACCTTGCGTTTTGGTTTAAAAGTAAGATATTTTGTATGCCCCGGGAAGGAAAGGGGGCCCTTGTTAAATTAAAGCCACAATCCTATATGGAGCATAGATGTATATGAATTTGAAAAAATCATGAAAACAACCCCCCCCTTGAAATTATTTAAGAGAAACTCCCTCTTCAAGCGGGCACAACGCCCCTAAAAGGCCCGCCCCAAAAAAATCCTTTGTTCGCGAAGAGTTGAAAATTTTCCCCCCAAACACAGTGGTTAACAAAAAAAAAATAGTATTTGTTAAACTTTTATTTGTTAAACTTTTTTTTTTGCCTTTTTTGGGGAAAAACCGATCATGTTTTTTGTTTTTCAATTTTTTTTTTTGTTTAATTGCATCGGGTTTTCCCCGCTTTGATGTAAACGCCCTTTCCCCCATTTCCTTTTTGAATTTCCCAATTTTCTTCGTCTAAAATCATCACCATCACCAAAAATTCTGAAATTTTTTCTCCGAAATGTTTTCATCCTTTTAATGTTTGTTTTAATTTTTAAATCTTAATTGAGCCAAAAAAAAGTTTCTGGGGGGCTGGGGCAAAAATGGCAGTTTTGGCTTTTAATTTAGGAGTTAATTTTTTAAAACAGCACTTACAACCATAGACATGGCCCCTAAACCAAACCCCCGAGACCTCCTAATGCAAAAGGGGCTGGCGCACCAACCCCAGAAACAAAACAGCAATGCCAACCCAGCACTTTCCTAGCAAAAGCTGAGGAAACCATTTAAATTTCATAAGAAAGAGTATTTAAAGCTTTTGCATATTCCTTTTTTATTAATCCTATCCTTTATCCAAGTCGCTTTCCTATTTCCTTTGAAGTTCATTTTTTTGCTCCCAAAACCAAACTGTTTAACCCCCATTTTTTTAAAAAAAAAATTTTTTTTTAATTAATCTTATATATATCTTTTTTAAAATCCTTCTGGCAGCACTTCATCAACAGAGTAAAACGCAAAAAATCAACATATTTAATGAAAATAAAATCGATAAATGTTTGTTTTTCCCTTTTTCACCCCTCCAAATAACCCCCGTCATATGATACATGGGTTTTTATTTCACTCCGTTTTTAGTAATTTCAATAACAAACTTTAAAAGGGCATCCAAGTTTTTTAGCCCTTTTTTTGTACCCCCTCTAATTAGCGCCTGAAACTTCAAAATAAGGGCGCCCCCCCCCCGGAGAATAAAATTTAAACGGAAAAAAAAATCGTCATTTGCCCAAATATACCGGGAAACGTTTGGGGAAATTCTAAGCCCCACGGGGTCGCCTCCCACTTCCCGCTAAAAGGGCTCTTCTCTGTCCCTATATTCTTTCCCGCCAAGCATTTCAATAAAGTTTTTTCGTTGGGGTTTTTTGGAAATAGGCTAACCAAAAATGACCCCCGCAAATTTTAAAAAATTTTTAAAAGTTTTCTTTCATAGTAACATTTGGGGGGGGTTTGTATTTTTAAAAATTTAAAAATTCCCCGTCAATTTTAGGGGCCCAAAGCCCAAGCATTCCTCGTTTATAAATTTTTTTATTCATGTTTTCCCCCAAAAACGTTTGCTCTTAAAAATTTTTTATTTTGTTCAAAGGGGGGGATATTTCTGTCGTTTTTTGTCTTTAATTTTTTGTTCGTTTTAAAACCCCCCTCATCGTGACTCAAACCCCAAAAAATTTCCTGCCCCTCCTATTTGATCAAAAACCCGTTTTTTGTCCCTAGGGCTTTTAGCTCTACGCAAGGCCTTTAGGAGCTAGCTGCGCTTTTTTATTCGGCCCTCGAGACAATTTTTTTTTATAATAAACAAATTATAATAAACAAATTTTTAAAAAGCAATCAATAATAAAAATCTACAATAAACAGAAAGTAAAGAACTTGGGGGGCAGTCCGTAAGCAAAGCTTAGCGTGCTTTTAAAATTTTTCTAACGGGTCTTTTTTTTTTTTTTAAATCACCTTTTTTCCCCCATTAATAATTTTTACTTAAAAAAAAACTTCAAAACTATCTTTTTCCTTAGTGTAAAATAATACAACCGATTTTTTTTGCGAACGAAAGTCTTTTTTAAACACATTGTATTTTTGAGTTTTAAAAGCCACACAGAAACTAAGGCGTTGGGGCCCACTAAAGGCTACTTTGCAGAGCTTTTCTTTTTTTAATAATGCTCGTTCAGCTGAACATCACAATAAAAAACAGTGTTCCGTTCCCTCAAAAAGGCTAAGTAATATTCCCCAAAAAATTTGCCCAGTTTTTCGCTAGGAACAACTAAAAAAAAAAATTATCGTCCGCCCCAAAAAAAAATTCCTTTCTTTTTAAGACTTTTTGTGCCTTAAAGGTTGTGCAAATATAACAATGTCCGTTTAAAGAAACCCGTATAATTTTTAACAAATCAAGTACGAATACAGTTTTTTCCCCATCCAGTAATCCCACCCAAAAAGAGAACAGTGCGGACGTTTTGGGAGAAACTTTAAAACTATCCATCTTTTTATTAGAAAAATTTCTTTTGGGATTTTAATAAGCCCGTCTTTTTTAAAACCCTTTTTTTTCCAAAGTTTAAAATGAGCAACCCAAAACCATAAAACATGCAAAAATTTTTTTTGGGGGGTCCCAGTCTTCTTTCTTGTGAATATTTAAATTTTTTTAAAAACCCTCTTGCCCCCAAACCCCTTTTTTTCCCCTTTCCAAAAAAATCTGTTTTCAAAAGTGGGTCTAAAACCACCACAGCCCCTATTTTTCTTATTAAGTGTCTTTAAGTCTTTCATCATAAAAGGGGAATTTTTTTTCCCAAAGCGATTTAAATGAAGGTCCCTTTGCTACCTCCGGCGAACAACTTTTTTATTTCAAAAAAAAATGTTGGTGAGGGGAAAAGGCCCCCGCCCGAAAACAACCCCATCCCGACTTGCCATTTATTTTCCCCAGTCAACCTTTTCCCAAATTTTTTGGGTTAAAAAAAGCTTCTGAATTTTCTTTTGAAAAGGGGTTTTTCCTTCTAATTTAAAAAAAAAATTTCCCTTTTTAAAAACTTCAGAGACTGATTTTTGAAGTAGTTCCAGAGATGTCTCGCTTGTTTCCCAAATTTTTTTTTAATGGGGTGCATAACGTTTTTAAAAAAAAACCGTTTTAAATTTTTTAAATGGGTTTTAAAATTGTTCTAGCCAGTTCAGGGTTATAACAAAATCAAACTCAAAGAAAAATTTTTCTAACCGCGTAAAACTAAAGGGCCTTTAACAGAAACCCAAAAGAAAATTTCTGTCAATTTAAAATCATTTTTAAAAATAAGTTTTTCCCTTTTTGTGGGGCCTTGGTAAAATTGGGGAAAAAAAAGTCTTTCCCAACTCAAAAAACTGTTTTCCAAAGCTTTCGCTACTGCCTCAACTTTAAAAATCATTCCCTTTTCATCCTCCCTTTAAAACCCTTTTTCTTTAACCGTTTGGGCTTTGAATTCCCCGAAAACTTTTTTTTTTCTTTCCCCTTTTTGGCAGCCATAAAACAGAATAGAGGGGAAAAATGTCTGGCCCCCGCTTTTGGGCAAAATACTGCTGTGCCCTCCAACTAAAATTTTTAAATTTTTAAAAGAAGCCCGCCCAAAAAGCAACAACAGTACATTAGGTCTGTCGATGAAAAAACTTTTTGAAAGATAGTTTTCCGGGCCCTTTTCATTATAACATCGCCAACGCCAAGATCCCGGGAAAAAAACTATTAAATTTTTGTCCAGTTGAATTTTGATGGGGTATTTACACTAATTACAGTCTGCCTTTTACCTTTTTCCCCGTGGGGTTTCCCTTTTCTTTTCTGTATGGATCGAGGGCGCAACCCCTAAATTCAATTTTTTTAAACAAAAAAAAATAAAAAAAAAAATATGGATAAAGATTTTTTACGCAAAATTTTCCTGTTTTAAGAAAAATAAAAAAAACTGGGGGCCTTTATTTGCAAGAAGGAAATTGAAGGGGCAGGTTCTTTACCCCCCTAAACACTTTAAGAAATATTGCAAGAAAAAATTTAAAACAAATTTCTAAAAGAAAAACATAGGCGGGAAACTACCAGAAAGTTTATCCTAACGATTTTGAGGGAAATTGATGGGCCAATTTCATATAAAAAAACCCTTTCAGGGGGCCGTGTAAAAAAATTTCTTCCAAAAACCAAAAATCCAAAAAAAGTTTTTAAAAAATAAGCACAATAAGGCAAAAATCCCTATTGCAAGGCAAAAACCAAAAAACCCCCTTTTTGAGGGTTTTAAAGCCCCAAGCTTATCGTTTCCCGAAATTGGGCAAGAGTTGTCAACACAATCTGAAATACAGAAAAAATACCCCCTCAAGATTTTAAAATCAACAAGCAGGAACTAATAGCAAGAAATTTAAACGAGTTTAAAAGATTTAGAAAATCAAGAAGCAAAAAGAAAAAATTGAAGGGTTCCCCATTGCCCATGCCCGGGCTTCGAGGGCTTAAGGGTGCTTTTACCAAAAATAAAAAGAACTAAAGCACCGCACGGCAAAACTTAGTAAGCTAGATAGAGAGATAGGAAAAAGAAAAAAAAAACTCGCTGATGCAGAAGATAAAAAAATTTAAGGGGGAGGGAAAAAAAGGGTAAATACAACAGAAAAAAACAGGGTTTAATGGGGGGAAAAGGGGAAAGGGGAGTTAAAATTTAATTTTTATTTTCAAGAAACTAAATCACAAACAACCAAATTCCCAAAAAAACTTAAAAAAAGAAAAACTTTAAGAAAACACTACCAAACAAAAAAAAAGGAATTCCCGTTTAGAGAAAAAGGGGATTACAAAAATTTGTAAATTTTAAAGGGTGTTGGTTTTTCTAAACTCTACACTCTTTTTTTGCTTTTTAAACCCGGGATGCCCAAAAGGGCCCTAGCCTTTCCAAACGCCTCAGCCGGAAAAATTGGATTAGAAAAAAAATTACATCATCTAGCAAAAAGTATTAAAAAAGTTACGCCAAAGCGCTTGATGCCGCCCCGGCATAAAGGGAGTGTTGTTAGTTGGTTTTGTCTACTTTTGGTTTAAAGGGGGGCTGGTTTTTAAGGCCGACCATCTTTGACGTTGGAAGGTGCCCACGCTGGATTTAATTTTTTGTGAAATAAAGTATAGGGAAATCCAGTAAAATTTTAAAAAAACAACAAAAGGGTGTTTCCCTTTTTTTGCTAGTATGACTGTCAGTGCGAGGTAGATCAAAAAGGCGGGGTCTTTTTGGGGTGCTTTCCCCGGGTGTGGGCGCTTATAACTGGGGTGGATCGCTTTCTGGGTGTTTTTTAAAAAGGGTCGCTTTCCCCTTTAGGGGAGGTACTTTTTTTAAAATGGATGGAGCGGGCCCCTTTTGTTTAATTTTTAAAAAATTCCCTAATCTTGGTCGTTTTCCAGCAAAGAGGATTTCATTGTTAAAAAATTTTGTATTAACCAAATTCTGTAGTCCCAAAACAAAAGGGGAAGGGATGTATAATCCGCAACCCCCAACAAAGTCAACCTTTTACCTAGCATGGGGAAGACGTCTTATAAACCTTTTTATTTCTGGCAGGGAAATCAACCAAGTTAAAAAGCAAACTTCTAAATTAAACTAAAAAAGTTTTCTAGCAACAAACCGAAAATTGACTACTATGCTAAAACTTGGTCCGGGGTTGTCTCCCCAAAAGACACCAAACGTATGTCCCCTAGGAGTTATTTGGGCTTTGCCCCGCCGGCATTGTTAGACCTTTACTTTTATTTTAAGATAAATGTTTCCAGGCATTTAGGGGTTATTTGTTAAGGAACCCCCCAAACGAACTTGTGCTTTTTTTGAAAAAAGGGGTGGGCCCGGCCAGTATCATAGTATATTTTTCTTTTTGCCCCCCACAAATACAATGTGGGCCCAACCCAAAATTGCGGTCTAACTTTTGGCAAAGCAAATTTGAAGGACAAATGTTAAATTCATTGCAAAAATTCTTTTTTATATGGGGTTATTTTCCATTGGCTTTGAATGGAAAAAAAGCGGTTTTCGTTAGGAGAACTACTTGGGAAATTCAGTTTGTATTCGTCTGACTGGAAAAAAAAAGAAAGTTTTATTTCGACCTTACAAAAGATTTTGGGGGTTTTAAAAGGTTTGCATAAGAAACACCGGGAGCCAGTGTTGCGCATAAATAAACAAAAAAAAAAATGAATTCCCGGAAAAAAGCCCCTAGGTGGGGGGCCCATGGGTGATGGCCCTCGTCCCCCCCCAATTGGGGGGGTTTAAAAATCTAGTTAGGGATTTTCCAAATCCCAACTTGGGAAACCATATACCTCTTTCGCCCAAAGGTTAGTAAAATGAAGTCAAAAAATTTGGGGGTTTTTAAAAAAGCCCTTTCATTGTTTAAATGCATGTTTTAATAATTTTTAAAAAGGGGCCCCCTTTTTTTTTAAATTAAAATTTTTTTTTTAGTTAAAAAAAAGATGTACATCAAAATAACCAACAAAACAGCGGGGTTTTTAAAAACATCCAATTGGAAATTGGCGCGGGGGGATTTTAGGTTTTCCCTTAGAAAAATTGGGTTTAAAAAAAAATTTGGTTAACATATCTGAAAAAGATAAAATAACTGGGGGGTTTTTAAGGATGGGCAAGGCCCAACTAATTTAAAAAATTTAAAAAAAAACCCGAGGTTTCTACAACTTTGGGGGTTTTTTAAAAAGAAGTATTTAACAATTTTAAATTAAGTTTTAAAAAATTTAAAGAGGCAAATCTTTTAGTTACTTTTGAATTTTTCCCCAAAAATTTAAGAAAGGGATACGTTTTTCCTAGAAGCCTTTCTCAATTTTTTTTGGGGTTTTATGATAGGGTGAAACATATCATATTAAAACACCCTATGCAACTAAAAAACGGGCTTTTTTGTAAAAAAGGCCCGTAGACCATCTTATTTTCCCCGTAAACCCAATTTTGGGATTCCATTTACAACCTTAAAAAAAAGATACAAATTTTGTTTAATGGCAATCCATCTACTGTTTTTACAAGCATTGCCCCCCCAACTAATGTAGGGTTTTTTAGATTTTAAATTTTCATAGCTTTTGGGGGAGACCTTGAATTTTTAAAAAATTGAGGTTTCTTTAAATTCATTTGGGGTTTAAAAATAGTTTAAACAAAACGGAAAACCCGTTGTTTTTTCTAAAATTTTTTAATGGTGCTGGAAGTAAAGAACATGTTTAAAAAGCAAAAAAACTCAGTCCCGCGGGCGTTAATTTTTAAAGTCCCTGGGGAGGGAAAGTAAATATGTTTGTTCACGTCGCCCAAGTTATTCTGGGACGGGAAAACCCCCCTTTCAATTTGCAAAATTTTTTCAATATTTTGGGGGTTTGAGGTGTTAATTTTAAAAAAAGGTGTTAATTTGGCCAAAAATGATATGTAATGGACGTGATTTGTATGTGAAAAAGGGGGTTTTTCCCGGGGGGAAAACCCCATGGGTGGGGGCGTGAACCCCAAATTTTTCATTTTCCCATAAGAAAACCCCCCTTTACTAAGCCTGAGGGGAAACCCCGTAATCCCCCTTTGAAAGGGAGTCAATTGTAATTTCCCCCTAGCCTTTCATCCCCCTGCATCGGGTGTAAAATATATATTATATATATATAATAATAAATAAATATATAATTAAATAATAAATAATAGAGAAGAGAGAGATAGAAAACAGAGAAGAGAAGAGAGAGAATGTACTCAGAAATCAGCGCAATCTTAAAAAAAAGTGCCCCAACCCCCAGGGGGAGCGCATTTTTATAATTTAAAAACAAGTTAAAATCAAGCGGGTAAAAACTTTTACAAATTTGTTTCAAAAGCGTGGGGGCCCTCAGATTTTAAAGACTTGTATTGGGGAGTGGCCCCTAAATATAGCTAGCTTTCTTCTGTTGTTTTTTTTTTCCCGTTTCTAAAATTGGGTTTCCCCGGGGGGGGCAACACTGATAGGAACTTTTTTCATCGTGCGCAATTGTTTAAACCCTTTCTGTTCCAAATTTTAAATTTGGGCCCAAATGTGGTTTTTCATAGTATATTATTTCTCTGTAAGGCATAGATTTAAATTTTTTTTTAAATGTTTATGGTGCACCCCTTTTTAAATTTTCCAAGATATGTTTAGCTATTTTTTTTTCTTTTTAAATTTTCCAAAATTTTATACCAATTCGGTTTGGGTTTTTATATCTTTTCCCTTTTTTGAATGATTGTTTGTGGTTTGGGGATTCTAGTTTTTTAATTGATTTTCCCGTGGGTAAAATACATTGTTTCTTTTGTGTTCTCAGATGGGTTCCCTTTGGGTTGGTACACAATGTTTTGTAAAGGGGATTTGTTGCTTAGGACACTTTTTTCCCTTTTTTTTACAGTTACAAATTTTCCCTTTTGGTACCCTCCTTTTTCTCTGTTTTTCTTTTTCAATTTTTTTTGCTGAATCGATTTGGGGAATTATAAGAATTTGGCATACATGAATATGATACTTTTATGTTGTTTTAAATTTAATAACTTTTAAATTTTTTTATGGGCTTTTGGGGAAAAATATGTCAAGGGTTTTAAAGGGGAAAACTTTTCCCTTACATTTGTTTTAACTCTCGCATCAAAGGGGGGAAAAATTTCCATAGGAAAATTTTTCCCTTTTTCCGTTTTAACTGCATCTTTTTTTTATCATTTTTCTGGATCGTATTGAATCCCGTAAAAAGTAGCCACTTTTAAGTAAAAGCCTCTTGGTATTCAAAGAACAAATTTTTGAATACTGTTCGTTTTCATGACAAAATTTGGGTATTTTTTAAATTTTTGCTTTTGGGTATTGTTTTCATATGGAGGGTGGGTGATTGCTTTTGATTTTTTTTCATAGACAGGCCCTATTTATTTTGGGTTTTTTGTTTGGTTTTTATGTGTTTGGTTTAGGGGCCAAAAATTTTGTCTAAAAGTTCCCTATCTTTTTGTTTTCTTTTATGGTGATTTTTAAGTTTTTGGGGTTTTGGAAAATTTTACACCCAAATTTTTTTTTTCCCTTTTTTTTCAATATTTCCCCAGGTTTGTCATTCAGAGTGGCAAGGCCGTCTCCCGTACAGCCATTTTGTTTTCCAAGGGGGTTTTTTTCCCCCGAATATTAATTTAAAAATAATAGTCTGACAAGTTTGCAAAATTTTGGCACCATCATAAGATCCCCCTTGTGACATCGAAAGGGTTCCGGGGTTGGGGTTCTTAAACCAGGGTTTTTATTTTTTACTGTGCATGGGAAATTTTTTTTTGTGTGGGGGAAAAGGATTTCCATTTTTTTGACCCTGGGTATTTCTTGGGAAAATGTTGGGAAATTTTTAAAAAGCTTTAGTTTTAAACTTTTTAAACATGATGGGGAAAATCTACTAGTCAAAAGTTATAAAAACTGTATTTTCTTGTTTTATTGAGTTTTTTGAACCATTTTATTACTTCATATTTGTTTTTTTCCCGAGAAATTGGGGTTCAGTGTTTTCTTTTTTTTTTTATTTGGTTTTTTTCTAAGATTTTTTTTTTCTAAATTTTTTTCCCTAGTTCAAATTTTTGGGAAGGGGTTTTTTTAAACACATGGGTTTGGGGTTTTTCAGAAATTGGGGTTTGGGGGTCTTTTTAAATGTAAAAAAGGCCCTTTTCTAGCGGTGGTCTCTACTCTGTCACCCTAGGTCCTTTGGGGTAAAAAGTTCCTTTTCTTTCTTTCTGATTTTGGGCAGCCACAGCCCTTTTCAGCCTTTTCTGTAAGTTTTTTTTATATTTTTTTTCAAGGAGTTTTTAAAACTTTTCAGGGTCTATTTTTTTAAAAGTTTTTGGGTTTTTTTCCCCCTTCCCCAAATAATTTTTTGTAAAAATTTTAATTTTTTTTAATTTCCATTTCTAAACCCCATTGGAAATTTTTTATTAGATTTTTTAAAATTTTAATTTTTGGCTAACATTTTTTTCATATTTCTTCAAAGTTTTCATTTCTTCAATGGCTGGTGGGGGGCCCCCATGAAATTTTAAGCCCTATGTAAATTTTTATCCCTTTTAGCGGTTGGGGGTTTTAAAAAAAAAAATGCTTTCCATCTCAAATTTTTTTATGGGAAAATTTTTTCAGTTTTTTCCCCATCAATTTCCTCATTTCACTGGGGTTTGGGTTTAAAGGAATGTTTTTTGGAAAGGGGGGGGGTTTTTTTTTTTTTAAAAAAATAAATTTTTTTCCCTTTTAAAAAATTTTTCTATTCAAAGTGCTCAACTTTAAAACCCCAGTTGGCAACTGTAAATGCTAGAACAAAAAGGCAACAAATTTCAGACACAGATGGAAGTTCCTATCATGAAAAAAACCAACACCGAAAACACATGTAACACGGGAAAAAACAACAAACAAGCCAGCTAGCTAAATTTATATAAAGTGTCACTGGCAATACAAGCTCAACAAAATCCTCCGGGCCCCCCACAGCGTGAAACAAAATTTTTAGATTTTTTAGCAGCCCCGAAATTTTTAAATTGGGTTTTTAAAAAATAACAAAGTCCCCTCCCCCCTGTGGTTGAGAAATTTTTTAAAAATTTTCCCCTGATCCCCCGTACCATTCTCTCAACTGGGTCCATACGTTGAAACACTCTGAATCACAAATTGTTAAAAAGGAAAAAAAACTACTTTTAAAAAATCCAACAAAAAAATTCCGTTTTTGCCAAAACCCCCTTGGGAAAAAGAGGAAAAAAGATAGGACAAACGAAAAAAATTTATCAAAAAATGAGAAGGAAAGCATTTTTTTTTAAAAACCCCCAAAGCCTAAAAAAGGAAAAAAAAAATTTCAAAAATTCTTCAAGTCATGGGCGAGGGACCACCACCATTGAAAAATGAAAAAAATTTGAAGAAAAAAAAAGAAAAATGTTAAACCAACAAGAATTAAAAAAATCAAAAACAAATTCCCAAACGGGGTTAGAAATGGAAAATTTTAAAAAAATTCAAAATTACAACAAAAAAATTTGTAAAGGGGGATAAAAACCCCAAAAACTTTTTCAAAAAAGAACCGAAAAGTAATTTAAAACCCCCTTTACAAAAAAAAACAAAAAAACTTACAGAAAGGCTGACAAGGCTACTATGACCCCATCAGAAAGACAGAAAAGGAACTTGTACACCCAAAAAAACCCCTTTTGGGCAGGGGTAGAGACCACAGCAGCTTTAGAAACCTTTAATTTCACTTAAAGACCACAAACCCAATTTTCTTGGAAAAAACCCCAAAATGTAATTGAAAACCCTTTCCCAATCTGAACAAGGGG
>CM031608.1:56964928-56967428 GCA_018398815.1 Conus ventricosus
AAAAAAAAAAAAAAAAAAAAATAAAAAAACCCCCCTTGTGGGAAAAAAATTTGGGGGAAAACCACACACATACAACCTTTTTTCCACCTTTTTTCAATATCAGTTTTTCACAAAACCCCACCCACTCTTTTTTATGCTTTAAAACCGAAAGGGTTTTTCCTCCTGTATAGTCGGGATAGTACTCATTCCCACAGCCCCTGCCACCCCAAAGAGGATTTTGCACAGTCGGGTTTAACGGGGGAAAACAATAAGGGTTGAACGAAAATTAGACAGGATTTCCCTTTTTTTTTTACCTCTCCCAAGAAAAACTTTTTAGGTTTTTCCTTTTCCAAGATGCTGCGGATTTTAAAAGGGAGAAAAAAACTGAATTAGTTTTAAATAAAATTTTCAAAAGCAAGCTACTGGGTTAGGGGTTGCCTTTTTCCCCCTGTTTTTGATCAAAGTAGCAACCCATTTTTTAAACGTACATTAAAAAAATGGACGTGTGAACTCGAAAATTTCCGTAAACGGATTTAGTTTGGGGTTTCAATCAAATCATATAATGAAACCCGTTACATCACATTAGCAATTTTCATAGGTGTTTTTTTACCTCCGTTTTTTGGGAGGGCGCACTTTACTGGGGTCTGGTAGTTGTTCCCGCATATTTACATCCCCCCGTCACTTTTTTTAGCTTGAGGGAGACCCCCCATGGGAAAATTTCCAATCCCGAAAAAGGGGGCAGGGCCATGCTGAAAAACTTGTCCATTTTCAAAATTTTTTTTTCCCCCCAAGGGGGTAAAAAAAAAAAAAGTTAAGGATCAAATCCCCCAAAAGAAACAAAAACTCTTTCCCCAAACGTTTTCCCCCCTTTTTCTCCCAACCCACCTCTCCTATCATCCTTCAGTAAAAAGGGAACCCAAATGGTTTTGGCATGCCTGGGGCAGCAGCAGTAAAGGGGGGTCCTCTTTTGTTAAAAGCTTTTCAAAGATGTTCAAAAAAACCCACTACTTTTGGTGGTTGATTTAAAAACTTTCCCAAAAATTAAAAATTTCAACTTTTAAAAGGGGCACGGGGGTTTTTCCCGCTCTCCCCTCCCCTCCCCCCCCCTCTCCTTTTCTTCGCTCTCCTCTCCCTCTTCTCTCTTCTCCTCTTCTTCCCTCTCTCTCTCTCGGAGGGGTTTTCTTTTTTTTCCAAAATCCCTTTGGGTGGACCTACCGGGTACAACTTGCCCTTTTTAATTCCCCTTTAACCTGATAAACCTTCACCCACAACTAAACAGGCACGGGTTTCCCAAAATTTTTCCTTTTTCTGATAAAATTAACCTTTTTCCCCCACACTATTTCCTCCTTGCAGTCTTTCCCTTGCTGAGGGCTGACACAGGGTGCACATCCATCATTTTCGGCACAACCTTTTTTTGTTTTAAAAGGTTTCCTCTGCCCGGGGCCATAAGGGGTTTTTATCCCCTCCCCCCCCCCCCCCCCCCCCCTCTCTCTCTCTCTCTCCTCTTTTCTCCTCTCTCTCTTTTTCCTTTTCCTTCGATCGGGTGTCTCCGTCCCCTTTTCTTTTTTTGGTCCCCTATCTCTGTCTCTGTCCCCTTTTTTCCCCCCTCCCCCCCCCCCCTCTCTCTCTCTCTCTCTTTTTCTCTACAAAACACGGGTTTAAAGGGTTATCCAAGTGAAGACCGGTTTCTGGTTTCAAAACCAATCCCCCCCCCCAAAGAGACCGCCCTTCAGGTAAAAAGGGGGAAACGTTTCCGCCCAAAGGTTTTAAAGGGTGCCCCTGTTTTATTTCCCAAATTTTTATCTGTCTCATTTCGGTTTCGCTCACTCCCACAACCCCCACGACGCTTTTTTCCGGGGCCCCGCCCCCAATCAAAAACTCAGCACGGGCAATCCACGGGGAGAGTAAATTTTCGGGTGGGAAAAGGGGCAACCCCTATAAAAAACCCTTTCCTCCTGACAAATTTAAATTTCCAAAAGGGGGAAAGGCTTAAAACCATTAAAATCCCAGTAAACGCGAAAATCGGGCTATAAGCCCCCTTATTGACGAGGGAAATTTGTACAGTCAAGGGGCCCAAAGGGGGAGTTAGGGGTGCCCCCCCGGGGGAAACGCCAGCATGTCATTGCAATAGGGGTTCCAATGAACTCGCCATACCAGCGAAAAACCGGGAGGAAATAGACTAGAAAAAAAAAATCGAAACTGAGGCCCCCCCCGAAGGGGGCGTAAAGGGGCCACAGTTTTCTGAACATTTTTAAGCTGTCGAAATGGGAGATATGAATATTTAGGCCCAAAAGGGGTCTTTCCTTTTTGGGCCTGAAACCAAAATTTGGCGGGGCATAGTCTACGCAAATTTTTTAACAAAAGATTCAGCCCCGAAATTTTGGGGTCATGCAGTTTGCCCAAACACTCCGGGAAAAAACATTTTTTCAATTTTATAAACCCCAACTCTGGGGCCCCCATTTTTCAACCTGATCCCATTAAAGGGAAGGGTTTCCACAGGACCCCCGTAGGGGCCGAAAAC
>CM031608.1:56972428-56981127 GCA_018398815.1 Conus ventricosus
CTCACAATGAGTGTGTGCGCATTCATAAGCACGCACACAGGGACAGACAGACACACACACACACACACACACACACACACACACACACACACACACACACACACACACACACACACACACACACACACATATGCATAAGCACTATCAAACACACTAAACACACGCACACACAGAGAGAGAGGGAGGGAGGGAGGGATGGAGACAGCAAGGGAAATGTTAACATGTAGTCTAGACACAGGAATGATTAGTGTGTTCCTATCTGGCAGTCACTGCAACATCTGTTTTTGTTTCCACTCGTCATTGGAGGGAGGATATCACTGGTTCCCCCCATCTGTTTAATCTTTCATTTGTGATCTAGGGTCCTCTGCGACTCTAATGAAGCTGTAATTTCCTGACGGATACTAATGACACTATTTTGCGAGCTGCTTTTGTTCCAGATCATAATGGGTTTCATCGTGTGTGTGTGTGGTGTGTGTGTGTGTGTGTGTGTGTGTGTGTGTGTGTGTGTGTGTGTGTGTGTGGTGTGTGTGTGTTTGCGCGCGCGCGAAAAATATTCAGTTATTTAGTTGGTTGGTTGTCTACGCTCTTCAGCTGAACGCTCTGGGGACCCCCCCCCCCCCAACCCGAGTATATGGCCATTGATGGGTAGCAGCCATTGCCATGTCACTTAGCACAGTTCATAGAACGACACGATGACGTGTGTGTGGACAATTCTTGCCTCCTCGCAACTTCATCAGCCCAACTCTAACTTGTAAGGGAGAATAACCTGTTCAGAAGAATTATTTTGTTTTCTCAATAATGATTGCTACACGTTGGATGAGTTCTAAAGAGGGAGAGGAATGCTGGTGTTAATTGACTCATTCATTTATTTATCTATCTCTTTATCTGTCCATCTATTCAGATTTGCGTTGCCAGCATATGAGTTGTTGGAATGAATACTTTGTTGTAATAATGCATGGTACAACGTGATCTGCAATTTATGCCACTGGATGACCGTAACTAGAAAAAACAGTTGTATTCAAAAGAGGTAAAATGTACTCTTGAGAGACTCAAATTAATACACGATCAACTTTTGAAGATATTAAAGAGAGTATTGTAGTTCAGTTGAAGGGAATAGTATTAGAGCCTTAGCCTGAATTAATGTATGAATCAGAGAGTCAGACAAGCTGAAGAAAAGAAGATATGTAACAAAATAGACATCTGTCAATGTACAGAAGATGCTGGCAATGGCTCTCCTGTGTTTCTCCGTGTCTCTGTATCTTTCTGTCTGTCTGTGTGTCAGAATCTCTTTCTGTCTGGCTGGCTGTCAGTCTGTCTGGCTGGCTGGCTGTCTCTCTCTTCCCCCCCCCCCCCCCCCCCCCCCCCCCCCCTCTCTCTCTCTCTCTGGTTGCAACGAGCACTCTGACATATTCAGATCATTTCTGGGCAAAGTCCTACCACTCTACTGCCATTGGTTCTCAAAAGAACAATAATTCGGTCCCCTGATCATACAACGCTCTCCCCACCACCTCCGTCTCCAACCCCTATATATTCCACCCCCTTCTATTCTTCCCCTGCCAACAGTGGAGTGGACAACTGGCGGAACAGCTGATAACGACCCATTGCTGACAGACAAATCCCCCACAACCCTCCATTAATGACGTCAGGCTCCAAAGTGAAGTGGCTTGGGACAGTCAGGTATGGCTGGCAGACTGACGGGTCCACAGCTTGATGAGAAAGGCTTAATGTGATGATGGCTGATGTGAGATGTGGTGGCTGTTATGAAGTGATGAGAGAGAGAGGGGGGGAAGAGAGAGAGAGAGAGACAGAGACAGAGAGAGAGAGAGAGAGAGAGAGAGAGAGAGAGAGAGAGAGAGAGAACGTGTATAGAAACTGTCATGCAAAAAGGGAGTGAAAGATCATTCGTCATCAGTGGGGGAAGATGGGAGGGAGGGGGGGGGGGGGGGCGGGTTGTCATAATACGGTCTTCAACATTTTGAATTTAGCAGTTTAACACTTTGTCTTTAATAACCTAACTGTACGTTGTTTCCGTCCCCCCCTACAACATGTATCCCTTTAACCGTTTACCACTTTGTCTTTAACAACCTGACTGCATGTTGTCTCCCTCCCCCTACAACATGTATCCCTTTAACAGTTTACCCCTTTGTCTTTAACAACCTAACTGTATGTTGTCTCCCTCCCCTCTACAACATGTATCCCTTTAACAGTTTACCACTTTGTCTTTAACAACCTGACTGCATGTTGTCTCCCCCCACCCCCACCCTCCAACACGCACCCCACTCCCATTACCCTCCATCACCTTCTCCCAACACCCTTTCTCCCGCCTCCCCCCTAACATTGCATTTAGTATTTTCTTTTACATTTCCCTGTGTGCCAATAATTCATTTTCTCCCTCATCCTGCTTTCTCTGCTTTCTTGTTTCTTTCATGTTGTTCTGACGCATCTTTGCTTTCTTCGCTATTGACCTACACACGCTGACCCGAGCTAGGAGTGTCTGCACGTGCAACAAGCAGTCGTTGCAGACACCGTGTTGTGTGTAACGAACGATTTTTAATTTGAATATCTGACTTCTTTTTTCATTCAAATTCTTTCTCTTACCTCTTTTCATCAATGTCAGTCGCTGCGTTTAAAGGTCAGTCTGAATGGTGGTCTTATCACATGTCTTTTACGGGATGGATATTTGAGGTTTCTCCTTTCTAAGAACCGTGGTGGCCTTTATGGCTGGTAATGAGACAATTTGTTGTCAAAAGGAAAGCAGAAAAAAGGGCAACAGGTTGCCACATGTATGATGTAACCATGACAATGAAGGAGCCTGGCAAATGTCTGGGATGTCGTCATCGGTCCTTAGAGCTGGATCACGTGAAGAGATGGCCACTTTGCACAACACACACACACACACACACACACACACACACACACACACACACACACACACACACACACACACACACTTATAAACACACACACACACGCTTGCACGCACGCACGGACTCAAACTCGCACGTACGCACGCATGCACGCATGCACGCGTTGCGCGAGCGCGCGCGCCCACAGCAGCGCCCCACACACACACACACACACACACACACACACACACACACACACACACACACACACACACACACGCATTCGTGCTTGCGCGCGCGCGCGTGCACACACACACACACACACACACACACACACACACACACACACACACACACACACACACACACACACACGCACGCACGCACGCACGCACGCACGCACGCACGCACAACACGCACGCACGCCGCACGCACCACACACCTACTGACTTATCGCTCTGTTGCACTGTGTGATCCTTACGAAACAACGGAAGAGATATTATATTCACTGACATTCAAGGAACAGAAGATCAACCATTACTTTAAACATTTATGTTGACCTTTCATCAGGGTAATTAGAAAAGGCCACTCTAAAGGAATATTTCTCGCTGAGTCGCACCTCCCAGGAGTTGACTGAATCAAATATCAGTTATTGCTAGCCTATCTATACAAAAAGTAAACTCCCTTTTTAATTTAAACACGGTACTGACTTTATCTGAACACAAAGTGATGTAGGATGATCACGATAATAATCGGCCTTTTCCAAGTGTATCTGCCATCAATCCGTGAAATCAGGCAATGTGTGTAATAAGCATGACATAGGGAACCCTCTCGAGTCAAAGTTAGGGTTAGGTATAGGGTTAGGGTTTGGGTTAGGGTTAGAGTTTATTAGAACTAACCCTAACCCAAACCCTAAACCCTAACTAATTTCCCTAACCCTGACATCGAGAATTTCTCTATATTTGAATCGGCTGTGAATCTCGCTACACACATTGCCTGATTTCACGGATTGACGGTAACATATCCACCAAAACAGAAAATCAACATTCCTTTAAAACTACGTGATAGCGATTAACTTGGAACAAAAGATAACTGGTCTGGACAGGACAGCGTTATTCTCAGAACAGATTATTCTATGCTGAACAATTAAGTATGTGAAATGTTCCATGGTCACAGCCAATTATTTATTCAACGGATTTTTTTTAGAACGGGGGAGGGGGGGGGGGGGTAGTTACCGCCAAGGACATAGACAAAGTATACACAATGAATTTCAACCTCTTGGGTCTTCTTCAAGCAAAAACAAATAACATTTAGGACAGTGAAAACAAAAAAAACGAGAAACCACTTAATTTTCTCATGTTGGACACACCGGTAAAAATAGAATAGATCGGATTTGGTGAAATGGGCTGAATTAGATGATGTACACATCTCTCATATTAATAGTAATAATGTTAATTAATATAGCACCTATTCTCTAAAAATTAGGGCTCTAAGCGCTTTACATAACCAACAACACAGACACACACACACACACGTACACACACACACACTCACACACACACACGTACACACACACACACCACACCACACACACACACACACACACACACACACACACACACACACACACACACACACCACGCGCGCCGCGCGCGTGCGCGCGCGCGCAAGAGCGCGCGTGTACACGTGCTCACGCAGATTATAATCTGTGTGGAATCAGTCCTGTATTTCTTTGGCACAGTGCACTGCAGTTGGTCTACAAATGTGTGTTCTTCAAACCATCTTCATGTATCTCTGCTTCCTTTTCCCCCCACAAAATCAACTAGATTTATCCTCTGCTATAGTGGGTGTTGAATACGCACTGAGTCCGTGCTGCACAAAGAATGCCGGTGTGTCATCTCATCTGAAAGACTAGCATTCAGACCCTCAAATGAGATCACGTGGAGAGGAATAGTTCGAAAATCATCTTGTTCCAGAACTGAACCAAGGACTTGTAATCTGTTTAAATGCCATGCTAGTTACTCTTTTTGTCCCCTCTTCATGTATGGTCAAAACTGCATGTGGTGACCATGTGATGCGACCATGACAGAGAGCATTCAATGCGCTCGATCTACCGATCAGAGGACGTGCTGTCTCTGGTGCTACAAGAAATAGCTGAACAATGTCAGACAAGATTTTTGAAAACTCTAGTTTCTTAAGACTTCCATTTGTTTGTATTCAATATGCCTTGGAGTTTTAGCCGAAGATGGCTTAATCATTAACCACAGGAATTTAAAAACAACACTTCATCAGTATCCCTCTTCTTACATGTACGTTTTCATCATAGTCCACTATTATCTTATTGTTGCCATCATTACTATTATTATCACGGTCATCATTACAATTTTAGCTCCCATGACCCCCTCCTTAACGGCCTCGTTTTCACCCAACAGCCATTTTGCGTTGAATATGAGAAGAAGTGGTTTCTCGTTCTTCGTTTTCACTGTCCTAATTGTTTGTTTTTTGCCTGAAGAAGACCCAGGAGGTCTAAATGCATTGTGTCTTGTCCTGTCATCTCTTTGCCTGAAGAAGACCCAGGAGGTCTAAATGCATTGTGTCTTGTCCTGTCATCTCTTTGCCTGAAGAAGACCCAGGAGGTCTAAATGCATTGTGTCTTGTCCTGTCATCTCTTTGCCTGAAGAAGACCCAGGAGGTCTAAATGCATTGTGTCTTGTCCTGTCATCTCTTTGCCTGAAGAAGACCAGGAGGTCTAAATGCATTGTGTCTTGTCCTGTCATCTCTTTGCCTGAAGAAGACCCAGGAGGTCTAAATGCATTGTGTCTTGTCCTGTCATCTCTTTGCCTGAAGAAGACCCAGGAGGTCTAAATGCATTGTGTCTTGTCCTGTCATCTCTTTGCCTGAAGAAGACCCAGGAGGTCTAAATGCATTGTGTCTTGTCCTGTCATCTCTTTGCCTGAAGAAGACCCAGGAGGTCTAAATGCATTGTGTCTTGTCCTGTCATCTCTTTGCCTGAAGAAGACCCAGGAGGTCTAAATGCATTGTGTCTTGTCCTGTCATCTCTTTGCCTGAAGAAGACCCAGGAGGTCTAAATGCATTGTGTCTTGTCCTGTCATCTCTTTGCCTGAAGAAGACCCAGGAGGTCTAAATGCATTGTGTCTTGTCCTGTCATCTCTTTGCCTGAAGAAGACCCAGGAGGTCTAAATGCATTGTGTCTTGTCCTGTCATCTCTTTGCCTGAAGAAGACCCAGGAGGTCTAAATGCATTGTGTCTTGTCCTGTAATCTCTTTGCCTGAAGAAGACCCAGGAGGTCTAAATGCATTGTGTCTTGTCCTGTAATCTCTTTGCCTGCATCTGTATCTGTGGCGGTAGCTAACCCCTTTTCTTTCAAAATTTCATTAACCACAGTTCAACAAGGTTCCAGGCATGCATTGCGTATCTTTCCGAGTTTTCATTAGAATAAGTAACACCAGTGTTTCCATTCTGGTCAAATACGTCATGACAGCTCGATAGATCAGTCCATTGGATCTAGTCTAAAACTTGAATTGTATGACGTCACATTTCGATATGAATATGGATCAGTCATTGTGTTGCTTCCTGAGGCAACATTATCATGGTCAGGTAGTAACGTAGCTGTATATTCCCATCTCTCTCCATGCGTTTAGGCTGACAAAGAGACCCCCAAAGGCACAATTCCAGCTTGGGAAGCACGTGACATACCATGCTGGAAACCTTTCAATTATTCAAAACACCTCCTCAGGGTACAATTGACCCGATCAAATCTTTCTCCGGGAATTCTCTTCATTATAGTATAGTCCCCCACTAAAACAGCCGGTAGTCACGACGTCCATCCCAGACCCCCCACCTAACCACAATCCCTCACTTCCCTGTCTCTTGCCTCCCTGTCAGAAGGGCTAGTCTCTGTTGTTTTAGACAATTCAGAGGCAAAGGAAAATTCTACTTTACCTGTAATTCACATTATGATATGAAATATATATCCGAAGTAGTCAGTATCTCGAAAACTCTCTCTCTCTCTCTCTCTCTCTCTCTCTTCTCTCTCTCTCTCTCTCTCTTTCTCTCCTCTCTCTTTCTCTCTCTCTCCCTGTGCGCGCGCGCGTGCGTTCGTGCATGCGTGCGTGCGTGCGTGTGTGTGTGTGTGTGTATATGTGTGTGTGCGTGCGTGCGTGCGTGTGTGTGTTGACAGTACAACAATATGTTAATCTGACAGTAAATGGTTTCAGTCAGTCAGTTAGTCAGTCAGTCAGTGTGTGTGTGTGTGTGTGTGTGTGTGTGTGTGTGTGTGTGTGTGTGTGTGTGTGTGTGTGTGTGTGTGTGTGTGTGTGTGTGTGTGCGTGCGCGCGCACATATGTGCACGCATGCATATGTTTATACATCTTTATGAATATCGATCACATCTCTGCGTGTGTACGTATGTGCCTTTTCTGTTTAGACATCCATCAGTTAACCTAGTTACTCATGTCCCTTTTGTCTTATGGATTTGATAGCTTGTAATTATCAATACTATCTACAAGAGGTATTTTTGCGACACTTGACACCATCACCTGCCTACACACCACTCAACCAAACGCATACATATTGGAATCCTCTACCCTTTTTTCTTGCTAAAAGTGTCTTCTAAACTTGCCAGGTAGGCGTGGACACCACATAAATGTAACTGAACTTTGTTTTAAACGGGGTCTGAATCAAAACGTTGTAAGCCAGAACAAATGTTGGCTACTTTGCCAACTATTGGCTATCCTGCTATAAGAGAATTGACTATCCTGCTAGGAGAGAATTGACTATAGTCGCCAGGATATTCTTCACTATCTCTCCAGAAGAGCATTAACTATATTGACAGAGGCGTTTTGCCTTGCCAGAATGATCTTGATTATCTTACCAGAAGACTATTGACTAATTTACCAGAAGACTATTGACTACATGTCAGAGGTGTATGGTTATCTTGCCAGAAAGAAAAAAAAAAACATCGACCAAAAGAGTATTGACTATTTTGCTTAAAGGATGTTGACTATGTTGCCGGCAGCCTGTTGATCATCTTATCAGAAGAGAATGTACTCCCTTGCCGGTACAGTGTTGTTTATCGTGCCAGTGCAGTGTTGAATACCTTGACTGAACAGTATTTTCTATCTTACCACCAAAAGATTATTGACTACCTGTTCAGAAGAATGTAGAATATCTTGCAAGAACAGTGTTTGCCATCTTGCCAGAAGAATGTTGACTATTTCGCATAAAGAGGATTGACTCCTCTCTCAGAACACTGACCATCTTTTCTAAACAGTATCGACAATTTTGCAAAAAAAAAGTGTTACCTATCTTGCGAGACGACCATTGACTAAGATAGGCAAGGTGCCAGAGAATATTGAGCACAACGCTGGAAAACTGCAGTCGTTTCAGAACAGCAATGACTGTCTGGCCAGAAGAGTGTTAACTCTCTTGTCAAGAAATCTTAAATAAAGGTTAGCGAACCGCCCAAAAAACGTGGACAAACGAATCACAAGACAAAACACGACGCGTTTCGACCTCTTCGATCTTCTTCAGGCAAGATACAAAACAATTATTACAACGAAAATGAACGAACAATCACTTAGCTTCAGTCTCTTCAGCGCAAGATAGGCGTTGAATCTTTGTCCACGTTTTTTGGGCGGTTCGCTGACATTTATTTAAGATTTGTTCGGATTTCCGCAACCAGTCGTCTCACTTTGCAACTAAATCTCTTGCTAAGGCTTGATCAAACATTGGTAGACCAATGATACTGTTTAGTGATCTGGCATTTGCTCTTTTGCAAGTCGTGTAGGCTTAATGTGATTTTTATTTCGCAAAGAGCCTGCTCCGCATAAA
>CM031608.1:56981227-57014379 GCA_018398815.1 Conus ventricosus
GGTTTGTGTGTGGGGGTGTGTGTGTGTGTTGTGTGTGTGGTTGGGGTGTGTGTGTGTGTGTGTGTGTGTGTGTCTTCAAGCTTGACCTTTTGGCACCATGAATGCGGGGTACTGACAACCAACGAAAGCAAAGGCAGAAACAGAGCCTATCAGATCAACAGGAAAGAACAAATGCCTTCAATGTGACCAACAGGAAGAGACCAGTGCCTTCAGTGTGACCAACAGGAAGGGACCAATGCCTTCAGTGTCACCAACAGAAATAGACCATTGCCTTCAGTGTCATCAACAGAAGGGACCAATGCCTTGATGTGATCAACAGGAAGGGACCAATGCCTTTGATGTGATCAACAGGAAGGGACAATGCCTTCAGTGTCACCAACAGGAAGGGACCAATGCCTTTGATGTGATCAACAGGAAGGGACCAATGCCTTTGATGTGATCAACAGAGGACAGGCCTACCAATGGCCATTTGATGTGATCAACAGAAAGGGGACCAGTGCCTTCAGTGTCACCAACAAGAAGGGATTACTGCCTGCAATGTGTGCAAAGGAACTCCAACTGAGGAAAAGCGAAGATCATGACCCTGTCTTCTCTGCATCTTTGTCACACCCAAGCAAGAACTAAGTTCACTTCTAAGCTGGCAGCTGCGGACAAAAAATAACACCCTTGATCATAAATCATCCGTTAGTTGGCAAAGTCCAAACTTTACAGCACAGCAATGTAGCGTTCGGGGATCAAACTGCAAGACTTTGATCTCAGTGTTAAATTTTGTTTCACTGTATAATCTGAATTATCCTGACTGAATTAAGATCCAAATACGTTGGTTCACGTGTATCCTTAGAGTTAAGGTTGTAACTTATTGTCAAGAATATCAAAGGAAACTTCCCCAACGTCTCATTCGCGATTCGATCGGACGATTATCAAAATTTTCCGTGAACTGGAGAAAACATCGTTCCCTAGCGACATTCAGGAACCATTTACTCTTTACGCTGCACTATAAACATCACTACGTCTGCCACACCAGCCTAAAGATCAAAACATCGGTGAAAGGACTAGCAGCGAGTGGGATCATCAACCGAGCCCAACGAGCACTCATGAACGAACGTATTAAACAGATCAACACTCGGATTACATTCACAGAACGAAAATTCGGGACCTTTTCGGAATCGGGTTCGAACTCCAATTACCAGACCCCTTTCTGTGGGGAAATCAAAAGGGGTAGTGTGCGAAACGATTAATGGGAAAAAAGTAGCTGCGCCAACGGAAGAAATATAGTTTTGGTGAAGAGACGAAACGACTTACACGAAGAAGGAGCCCTATTGGTTTGGTCAGAAGAAAGAAGTGTAAAGATAGGTGGGGATCAATTTTTCAGAACCCAATCTCCCCCTGAGAAGGAAGAACTAGAAAAAGGATTGAATTCGCAGAAACCCCGGGGCAAACTACCAATGGTGCCCTTTAAAACACGAGCGGGAAAGGGCGGGTGATACATTGGCCCCAACCCCGAAGAAGCGACACACCAGGGTTGACGCGTCAGAATCTAAAGCAAGCCAAGCTCCCTAAACCAACCTCACGGCTGATCAAGACGTGCTCTGGCGGACTTGAAAAAAGAAATTCCATAATGATTCGCAGCGACAAGGGGCGTGAAACAGTTACTACGTCCAGTACTAGAGAAGGCGAACAAACTCCGGGAAACCGGCAACCTATGAACTTCTCAAAAAACCCCCCAAAAAATTCTCAACAAACGAAAAGATACTCAAACGCCGAAGACGGGGGCCACTAACGTTTGGAACAAACAGGAAAGTGCCCCACCGTGACGGATGAACCGAATTTCATGTCTGCGTAAGGTGCACAAGACGACTTCCCCCCTCCATATTGCACCCAGAGGTTCCCTATTATAAACGGCGAGATTCGGGGCGGACATTCGGGCCCCCTTTTGGGGGACACACAGACACCACATCCCCCCTTTCCCGACCTAGGGAGAAACTGATAACTCATTTTTTCCCCAGGATAAACTCCTGTGTCATACGACTTTTCCGGCACTTTCTACCAGTAAAAAAGGGAAAGGAGACGGGAAGCTTAGACGCGGGTTACAGAACCCCAAAAACTCTCCACCAAGCACATCTCGGACAGGGGATGACACCGACACTTAGCTTGATGCCTCACTACCCCCACTTCCCCCTTCCAAGGCAATTTCTACCAGAGAAAAAGGGACGGCCATGGTTACCGGTGAGCCCTATAGTACCAAAACCTCTTCATGGAGGTTTTGAAGAGAAAGCACTGCCTTTTTTCCACTCTCCCCACCCCTGGCCCGCAAGTAGACGACACCATGACCATCCTCCCCAAACCCGGGTGGAACAGTTCAAAAAATCTAAACAACCAACACCCCCTCACTTTCACGGGGGAAGTGAAAATATGACTCCATTGCAATGTGGACACGCTCATCACCAGAACAACGGCGTGCCCCTTTCAGGGTCTACAGCAAACCGCCCACACTCCAAACTTTGAGTTCGACAGCCCCAACCCCCTGAACACAAACTTGGGTTGGAGGTAACTTCATTTTTTTTCCTGTTTAAATATAGGAGCTCGATCTGCTTTGTTAATGTATACGCCCAAATTAAACAACCCAGATTTTTATGTAACCTAAAAATTACTTTAGAAAGTTTAAAAACCCGAAATATAAGGGGTTGAGACGGGAACCTTTATTAGCCCTTTTTCTATTGATTAGAAAACTAAAAACATAAAAACAATCCCAAAGCTTAGGAAATTTCTAACATGACGAAGAACGCTTTACAATAAAACCTGATAGCAGGAAAACACTGGCAAAGATAAGCCTTCTTAAAAAAAGTAGTTTGGACATTTTCAAATTTTCCGAAATACCTGTTTTTTTTATGTAGAAGCCGACTCCATGTGGATATCGATGGGACCCCCAGGGTTTAGATTAAGTTAAATTTTGGGAAAACAAACCATCCAAAAAAACTATTGGAAATTTACAATTCCTACCCCCGAGTCGCCAATTTTTAAAAAATTTAATGACAAAATTGGTAACGTTACTCAAAAAAATTTGCTGCGCTCCTTATGACAAACAAACTAAAGGTTTGTCAAAGCGAGTACAACTAACGGTCCCTTAACTTTTTCCCTTGGATTTCTTTTTAAATGAAGTCAGAGAAAAAAGGTTTTGCATAGAAACAATGAAAAAGAACAAAGAAAAAAAGAGTGTAGTTTAGAAATCAAATAGCAAAAATAGAAAAAAAAGGAAAAAAGAGGATAACATGCAAAAATTTGGTTTTTTAGGTAGAGAATT
Organism: Conus ventricosus; assembly: GCA_018398815.1. Taxonomy (NCBI): domain Eukaryota; kingdom Metazoa; phylum Mollusca; class Gastropoda; order Neogastropoda; family Conidae; genus Conus; species Conus ventricosus. The sequence goes on from CM031608.1 coordinate 56,984,529, forward strand.
GGGCCCACGTCAAGAGAGAAAAAAATGAAAGGGAATTTTTAATAAGACAAAGGCAAGAGGGGTTGGCCCCGGGGGAAAAAGTAACCAAATATTTTGTAATCTAGAAAAGAGACCTTCGTAAGAAAAATTATGTCAAATTTAGTATCAGATGACGGGATAGTATAAAAGCTGAAATCCAACGAAGTGAAACTTTTATAAAAAACCTAACACGAGAGAAAAGGGGAAGAATATAGTACGGACTTGATCGAGGAAATCCCAAAAATTTAAAACAGAGAAAAACAAGAATCGTTGAGGGAGAAATAACACTAAAAGGGGGCGTCTCTTAAAAAAAAAGCGAAGGGGAAAAGCCCTGGTTCAGAGGGGTTTCACATGGGAATTTTTTTTTAAGTTTTTCTGGAAACAGCTGGGTGTTTTTGTCCCCAGATTTTAAAAACCAGTCTTTCAAAAAGAGGAAACCCAAATAAAAAAAAAAGAAGGAATAATTACATGTACCCAAAAGGAGACAAACCTAAAAAAAAATCTTTTAAAAACGGGAAACCAATATCCTGCTCAAGGTCATAAACGGGGTCTTTTGCATAGCAAATCGTATTAAACCGTTTTCCCAAATTAATCAAAAAGATCAAAGGGGGTTTTGGCAAATGATATAGATTTTTACGGTTAAAAAGCGACAGGGGCCCGCCCCAAAAAATTTGAAATTTTTTGGAAAATCCGACTACCCGGGCGGTTTATTTAAAAACTGCAAAAGTTCTGATGCAACTCCCCTTTTCTGTTCTGATCACGAAAAAGCCGGGCAATCATTTGCAGGGACGGAGTTAGGGCCCTGTCCCCAAGTTGCTCATTTCACCTTACCGCAAAGTGCCACTGTGTCGTTAACTGAGGTCAGATTCACGTAAATAGTGTCCTCTGAAAAAGCAGGGGATACACACGGTGGGGGTAAAATCAAAGCCACAATTTTTGGTTTCAGGGGAAAAAAAACAACTCCAAAAAAGGTTACTTTTCCTCAACACCACAACCCCAAAAGGATGCCGCTAGAGGTCACATGAGCGCTGGCGACCCATCGGCTTTTGGAGGCTGGAAACAGGGCAAGACGTCGCTGGGGCCTAAATTCCCCGTCGAACATTTATCGTTTTGCAAATCGCCAAAAAGCCAGGGGGACGTTCGGACCCCCCAGACCGGTCGGCCACCGTCCCCTCACTGCTCCCCGGAGCGATTTGGTCGTACTTCAGGCAACCCTTTCCAAAGTCCTTTCAGGGGGACGAAAATTTCGGACCCGGCAACGGTTTTTCCCCCAGCACACCTGCAGCTTCTCAGACGCACCAGCTGTACTGCCGCCGACCCTACCGGGGTCACTATTTTTGGCCACAGCAGGGGGGGGTGTCCCCGTTTGAAGGGGGTTCACAGCACAGGAACACAAACTGGAGAACTGTCGGTTCGGACGGGGGTTCGATTCGTCGGGATCAATTGACGGGCGTGTTTTGTACGTCCTCGTGGCCCCAGCGCTTTGCGGTCATACTGCAGCAGCAAAACCCTGGGGGGGGCCAAATCCGATAGGGGGGGGCAATGTGTGGAAACAGACCATTGGCCAGTTTTCTTAAACCTGCACCCCAGGTCTGCGGTGGAGTCATGCCCTTCGCTCATAGCACGGGCCGGCCTGTCTAGTGCCCTTGTTTGAAAGAGGGCCGCCAATATTTTTTTCCACAAGACAACGCCCCGGCCCCGAGCACAGGTCACACAAGCCTTCCTCCGAACAATGCCAGTGATAGAGGGCCTGCTCTAACCAACTAACCCATCGAACAGTTGTGAGCCTTCCTAAAAACGCTGCATCAACGAGCGCCCAACCGCCCTCACAATGGTGGCTCTAGGGGGAGATCCACTCAGGGGAAAACCAAGCCCCTCAGGCCTTTTTTGATCGACTTGCAACTCCATGCCAAATCGGTGCAATCTCACCGTGATTGGAAGGTGCCACATCCGAATTGAGGCCTTTGCGCGGGTCCCCGGATCCAAGGGCGAAAACTCTTGAAAACTTCCCAGTGACAATCGTGTTTATTTTATCTGAAAAGTCAATTTTCAATCAATTGCTATGAAAAAAAAACGCTTTGAAATATGTCACGTGAATGAAATGGTATCATTTTAAAAGGTTTTCGTTGCAATTGCCTCTTGATTTGTCGCGTTTCTAACCGTAAAACTATATAGGGGCACAATTAATCTATGATCTAATCCATTCTAAAAACAAAAAATCTCCCAGGAAATGCTATCTCATAGATTTTAAAAAAGGCTTTTGTTCATTGAATTGGCAATTTATTTGAGGTTTTAAAATCTTTTGGGGATTAGTAAAAATTATGTCGTTGAACACGACCTTCAAAGGGAATCAATCATCTGAAATATAAACATCAGAGCTCAACTGGTTTTGAAATACAAATAGTTGTCGACAAGGTACCCTTATCTCCCAATTTTATTTAATATTGTCCGCAGAAATATTACCCATTATGATCGGGAAAAATAAAAATAAAGGAATGCCATTACCAACTGAACACAAGCCTTTCGTCTGCAGACATACACAGTTGACAACGAAGGGACCAGAACATCATTTGAACATTCAAATAACTTTAAACAAATTGCAAAAGGTCTGGGTTTACATAAATATCGAAAAAACGAAGGCAGTTTGGCTAGGAAGCAAAGGTTATCAAAGACAGTAAATATCCCACCTAAAAATAGTCGGAATCCAAACAGTTTTAATCCTTGGAATATGGTTCACCCCAAACTTCACATGCATAGAACTGATTTAAAAGGGACAAATTTCTGAAAAAAATCGCATTCAACGCCGGGAGTAAGATTATTCACCTGTTGGCAAGTATCCGTTTTAAAACATGATTCTCTAAAAATTGATATACTTTGGACCTGGTTACCTAGCCACCAAAAATTGAATATCTTTTGGATCTTGTTACCAATCCACCAAACATTTTATGGATAAGCTTCAAAAGCAATGCTTTAAATTCGTATGAAAACAAAAAGTAGGATAGCCCGAAAACAACAGTAAAATATGTTCGAATGGAGAAATTGGGTTTATACCTTCATTTAAAAACACAGAAATGGCATTGAAACTTACATGGTTCAGAAATCTCAGGTCACCCTCTTGTTGCCCTTGAGGGGGGACTGTTTTTAAGTGGGCTTTTTTTTCTCTGTTTTTTTGGTTTTTTTTTCTGCCTACCCGGGTTCTTTCACCTGCATTTTTTCTTTCAACTTTCTCCTTTATTATCTGCTTTTCCCTGTTTTTCTATCTCTCCCTTTACGGACCCTTTATCCTATTCTTTTCCTTTTTTCACAAGTTTTTCTGTGCACTTTCTATTTTCTCTTGGCCTTTGGCCCCGTGTTAAACCGTGCGGTGCGACCCGTGTCGGGGAGAAGGGTGTCCTGGTGGTTAAAGAGGGATTCGGAGTAGGATCTGCGCCCTCAACACGCCACTTGGCCCGGACTTCCCCTAGACGGGGACAGCAGGGGCCAAAGGCCTGTAAACCCGGGTTTCGCCTTCACAGTGTGGGCATGGATGGGTAAAACCCGTGTGCCACGTTGCTTGCCCTGGAAGCCAGGTGAATGGCCTCCTGTCCGTTCCCGGCAGTTGGTCATGAGCCTGGTGGATGGGGTGGAGCGCGTGCCACGCGGTGTATACCCGCACTATAACCCCGGTGTTTTCCCTTTGCTGGATGACCGCTTAGGGGCATCGTCCTTGTGGGCACTCGATGGCGGGGGGGGATAGGGAGGTGAAGTTTTTTTTTTTTTCTTTATAGACATCTAAAAAAACTACCCCCTAACAAAAAGAGAAAAATGATGATGGACAGGCACGCTTATGGACGAGACTATGAGTAGAGATTCAGATTCAGATAACGAGATAAGAGAAGTGGCAAAGAGAAAGGGTATCCAAAACACATGGCCAAGCTTCCTTTTAGTGGAAGCAAAAGATCCGAAAGAATCCATTGCTCGGATTTATCCGTTTGCTGTTTGCAAGTGGTTCGAGGGAGTTTCGTCCACAGGATTTAAAATGATTAAAAGACTCCGATCTGGGAGTTACCTTGTTAACTGTGCTACGGAAGCGGCGTCTCGGTTGCTGCTGAAAAGGATGGTTCTCAACTTTATGCAGATTACAGTTAAGGTTTCCATTCACCCTTTCTCAATACTCGAAAGGGGTAATCAGATTGTTGACTTGGCTGGAGTTGCTGAATCAGAAATTCGGACTGAGATGGAAAGTCAGGGTGTTCTGCAGGTCCCATAGGAGTTAAAATCCTCTAAAGGAAGTGACTTAATTGAAACCAAACACGCTATTCTTTACTTTTGCTATGCCCTCTCCCCCAGAGTTTGTCAAAGTGGGTTATGTCCAAATGAAAGTTACGCCTTTTGTACCATCTCCTTTGGCGGTGTTTCAAGTGTCAACGCTTTGGGCATTCCAGCCGAGCTTGTCGGGGGCATGAGATCTGTCGTGAGTGGACAAAGAAACGATGAATTGTACCAAATGCTGTATACTGTGTCAAATTGTAAGGTGATCATTCAGCAAATTCAAAAAGTTGTCCAGTGTGGAAAAGGAATGCGAGATTCAGAAAGTAAAGATTGAGAGGAAATGTTCCTTTCTTGAGGCTAGAAGGTTAGTGGAGGTCAGGACTTTCCTTCGGCTGCTACTTATGCACAGAAGGTGGTTAACGATTCTGCAAACCGGTCATCGGGTGATGATCTGGGCAGCTCCATTCACTGCCCCTTTGGGGAAGAAATTGACAGAATTGTTTTCATCGGTTTTTTGGGTCGCCTTACCATACTTGAACAATCAGTTTTAGGTTTTGTCTCAGAAATGCAATAGTGTTCCGTCCAGCGTGTACAAACAGGCTTCAGTCCCTGCTGGTGAGGGAAGAAGTGTTTCAGTTGTACAAAGTGTGTGGATCAGAGGGCAGGGTGTGAAGGATGGAGGAAAGAGATGTCCCCTCGCTCACAGGCAAAAAACAGCAGTACGAGACAGGGACGCAGTGGAGCGTCCTTTTCGGACTCCAGACCCTCCTAGGGGAAAATCTCGAAGTCAAAGGGATTTGGTTGCAGCAGGTTTCAGTCCAGTAAGAGCAAAATTCCAAGCATGGCAACAAAACAACTTACAAATTTATCAGGAGCATCGGCTTTTGATCTTGTCTTGAAGAACCGTTTTAGTTCTTTGGTGGACAGTGAAGTTTCTGGAGAAGAGGGCTGATAATATTTTTTTAACAACCTAACATGGACATAATCCAGTGGAACATAAGGGGAGTTAAAGCAAATTGTCGGGACCTTGAGCTATTATTGACAGAGTATAGATCTCGGTAATTGCTCTTCAGGAAACCCTTTTTAAATGCAAGTAAGACGCATGAGATTCCCGGTTTCTCCTGCTTACTCAAGCCAGCTTCTCAGACTTTTCAAGGAGGCGTTTCTCTTTATATTCATAATTCGGTCTACATACAGAAATTCCACTTCAGACGGATCTGGAGGCAGTGGCAGCTCGTATCTCGTTAAACCCAAAGGGCGTTTCGATATGTTGTTTGTATCTATCTCCATCTTCTGTGATTTCGAAGAGTCATTTGGATGGTTTAATTTCTCAGCTCCCTCGCCCCTTTCTTTTATTGGGTGATTAATGGCCATCTCCCCAGTGGGGAAGTAACTGCACCAATTCTAAGGAAAGTTCGTGAAGATTTTATATCGGATCATGATCTCTGTCTTCTGAAATTTAGGCTCACCGACCTTTTGTTCTCCTTCTGGTTCTTTGACTCACTTGATTTGTCCATTTGTGACCCTTCCTTTTTTTGGATTTAGAAGTGGCAGTTCATTCGGACCTAAGCAGGAGTGATCACTTTCCGATTTTTATTTATTTACGAAGCAAATGCAGGAGTCCCATCGGGAACATGGAAGTTTCGCTCTGCAGATTGGAGTCTTTATCAGCAACAGGTTTTAAGTAGACTGCCTATGAATCTGTTGCGGAGTTTATGATATCCGTTTTGCAGTTCACTAAAGTGGATAGTAAGAGTTTCTAAGGAAGCTTTCCCAAGTCCGTGATAAACCAAATGATGTTAAGACTCATTGGTATGATAAAGAGTGCAAAAAATTTGAAGGTAAGAGAAAAGGTGCTCAAAAATTTTTGCTAGTTTCCTATGGGGGGGAACAAAATTAAACATCAGGCGTGTAGGGCTAAGTGTCGGTATACTTTTAAAACTAAAAAAGAAAGAATCTTGGAAAAAATTTTTGTTCAAATCTGTCCTTTAAGGTCAATTCAAGGAAAGTCGGAAACTAATCCGTAAGATTTAAAGGGGAAAATCGGCTACATCAGTTTTTAAAATGTTTGCAAGTAAATGGATCATATTACTAATAAAAAGGAGGTTGCTAACTTGTTAGCTGTTACTATCCATCAAAATTCGTCAGCTGTCATTATTGCAAGGAATTCCCGCGTATCAAAAGATCAGCGGAGTCAAAATCTTGTTCCTTCGTGCCAGATAGTTCTGAGGATTTCAACTGCGGTTTTCAGCATGGATGAGTTAAAGGACCCATTTTGAAAGCCAACAAATCAGCTCCTGGCCAGATGCAAATTTATTAAACAATTTATTCAACATTTGCCAGCTGAGGGTTAAAAGGTGTTGTTGTCTCTGTTTAATTATGTTTTTGGGGTTCAGGGGTTTTTTTTCCACCTTTTGGAGAGAGGCGGTTGTTATCCCTAATCCTAAACCAGGAAAGATCATTCGGATCCTAACAACTACGTCCTATAGCTCTCACTAGTTGCTTATGTAAAACTATGGGAAATGGTAATTCTCGATTGTATGGCAGTTAGAATGTCTGGGGGGCCTTAGATGTTTCCCAGTGTGGATTCGGAACAACCGCAGTAACTACTGATCACCTGGTTCGGGTTGAGTCTTTTATCAGGAATGCTTTGATTAATGGAGAACATGTAGTTTCTATTCTTTTGATTTAGAAAAAGCTTATGACACAACATGGAGGCATGGAATTCTTCAGGACTTGAAGGCACTTGAAATTCAAAGGTAATTTACCCAAAGTTTATTGCTAATTTTTTTGTCTAACAGGACTTCATTCGACCTTTTCGGGTCCTTTTGAGCAGGAGATGGGTGTCCCTCAGGTAGCATCCTTTCTCCACTTCTGGGTTTAATCTCAAGATTAATAACATCGTCCAGTCAGTAAAGTCTGGAATTGAAAAATCTTTTTGTGTTGATTCTCCATCTCTGCCAAGAGGAAAACTTTGGGTGCAGCCCGAGCGTCAACTTCAGTTGTGTGTTAATCGTGTTCAGCATGGGTTACTGAAAATTTGGATTTAAGTTTTCAGCTACTAAGACAGAGTGTATTCATTTCCATAGGAAAAGATCTCAGGTCTTAGAACCAGCTATCAGTCTCAATGGTCAAGGGAATTAAAATTTTCCCAAAAAAGTGAAATTTTTGGGGGTTATTTTTGATAATAAGCTTTCTTTTTGCCTCACATTAAGTACATTAACAATCTTGCCAGTCAGGTTTGAATGTTTTGAAGGTTATTAGTCACACGATTGGGGTGCAGACAAGCGAACTTTGGTTTTCGATTGTATCGGGCTTTGGTGAGACCAAGCTAGATTATGGGTGTGTGATATATGGTTCTGCAGAAAGTCTTCCTCAAAGCTCTTGATCCAATTCATCATCAAGGACTGCGGATTGCTCTGGGGGCACTTCGCACATCCCAAAAAGAGAGTTTGTATGTTGAATTGGTGAACCCCCTCTGGAGCTAAGGAGGTTGTGTCTTTCCCTGAATTACTATCTGAAACTGAGGGGTAATCCAGAAAACCCTGCCTATGATTTTGTCATGAACCCGCCTTTTAGAGCCAAATTTTACTTAAAGCCAATTGGGTTCCTCCCTGGGTATTCGTATTTTGCCCCACTTCGGGGGAGCTGGGATTGACCTTTGATGCTGTTGATGACGGTCCATTACAGACTGATTTACCTCCTTGGAAAGTTGCCAATCCAGAGATTAATTTATATTTAACTCAATTTCGAAATGAGGTCCCCCTCGAGTGCTGCATATAAACAACTTTATCTTGGGCAATGTTTTAACTTTATAAAGATTTTATCAAGATTTTTTTCTGATGGTTCTAAAAAGGTGAGAGGGCTGCAGCTGCCATTGTTGGGGATAACATTTTCAGGAGCCTACTTTGTTAAATTGCGGGATTGGTCGTCTGTTATACTGCTGAACTGAAGGCTTTAAATCTGGCCCTCAGTGCGGTGTCCAGGTCAGACAGAATGATTTCCTTATTTTATCGGATTCATTGTCGGGTTTATCGACAAGAGAAGTTTCACATCCAGTTTTGGTGATATTCATGATCTTCATACTCAGCTTGTCTCTGCGGGAAAGCATATAGTTTTTGTGGGTCCCCCCGCCACATGGGAATCTATGGTAACTCAGTGGTGACAAAGCAGCCAAACAAGCTCTCGGGCAAGTCTTTCCAGGAGACCTATGCAGTTTTGTTCCTCACTCTGATCTACGTTATAAATCTAGTTTGTATTGTCGTGAACGTGGCAGAGTGAATGGTTTTAATCAAATTCATAATAAATTGTTTAAAATTTTCCCAGATTTAACCAATCCTTTCCCATCGGTGGTACGTAACCGTAAAGAGGAATTTGGTTTTGTCACGGTTACATATTGGGCACAGCTATATAACGCACAGTTTGGGTATTAGAAGGGAAGCCCCCCCTGGTGTGTTTTCGTTGTGACAGCTTGTTCAGTTTTTAATCATTTTTGACAGAATGTGCTTATTTGATGTGTATCAGAGAGAAGTTCTTTCCACCAGTTGATTTATTTGGTTCTTTTTCGTGAGATTTCAGTAGATCTTATTTTTTCTTTTTTGAAAGAGGTAAACTTATTTTATAAAATATAGTGTTTTAATAATGTATACAGGTGTCATCGGAGTTGAACAGATAATTGTGCTTTTGTCCTCATAAATTTTTAGCGATGTGTTAATACTAGTGTGGGTATTTGTATCTAGAGACTTAGATATGATAGCTGAGGTCCTGATTTAGCTCCTAGTAGTTCGCTGGACCCTATAAACACTAACTAACTAACTAATGGATCAGAAAACTTAAATTTAGTAATCATAAATGGAAGTCTGTGATAGAAACAACGTATCCTATGGTAAAAGATCTCGAAAAATATGGTTATGCTTTACCAGTTAGCCGAAAAGAGACTAATGCCTTTTGGAATGACACTTTCCCAAGCATATAAAATCTTTGGTGACAAAGTAAGCATTGAGGATCCTAGTGATGTTTTGGCTGAAAACATTTTTTACAATAAAAACATTAAAATAGACGGGAAAAGTATATGTTTCAAGAATTGGATAGACAAAGGTGTATATCGTATTGCGGATTTAATAAACCAAGCAGGTCGTTCATGACATATGAAGAATTCAAGCAAAAGCATACCGTTCAAACAAACTTTATGCTATACCTAGGTTGTGTACAATCTGTCAGAAAATATATTCGAACGAAGAATATCAGATTCGCTAGTAATATGCCTACGACCACTGAAAAAGCTCTCAGTATCATCTGGAGCGCAAAGAAAGGAGCTCGACTTTATTATGATATCTTAAATGCAGATAACTCACAGCCAAGGTGCTGTGAGAAATGGAACAATGAAATAGGTAAAGAATTGAACTGGAAAAATATATTTCTTCGCACACACAAAATAAAAGAAATTAAACTGAAATGGTTTCAGATGAGATTAATTCACAGGATCCTGGCCACAAATATTGTTCTTGAAAATATAAACATCGTTGAAAATAACAAATGTACTTTTTGTAAGTCTGAAAAGGAAACTATAGATCATCTATTTTTCGCATGCGACGTGACAACACAAATTTGGACTGACCGTCAGAATTTCTTAACAGACAATTGCTCTACTGTACCTGAAATTGTATTATCAAAGGAACTTGTTCTGTTTGGCAATGACTCTCGGATAAAAACTGGCATCATACTCGATTACATTATTATATCTGCAAAGTTCTTTGTATATAAATCCAGACTTGAAAAGGTGCTTCCTCTGTTTCCAGTCTTCAGAAAATATTTAAAAACCAAATACCAAGTAGAATGCATTGCAAAAATGAATTTGAACTATGCTGATTTTGCAAACAAATGGCAACAATATGATTTTTTTTATTGAAAACTGAGATTTGTATGCGTGTGCTGGCGCGCGCACGTCTATGCATATGTGTAGTCCTGAGCAGAGCCTGGCGTGGCAGCTAAAAGTCAACCGTTGTTTCTGGATAAGTAATTTATTTGTACTGTTGATGTCGATTCCTATGCTTCTGTATAGAAAACTTTAGGAATCTAGGGTGTGTGTTGTGTTGTTGTGTATTTTTTTTTTTTTTTTTTGGGGGGGGGGGGGGTTCTGTCTCTGTCTGTCTGTCTGCTCTTTGTCTGTCTGTCTGTCGCTCCTGTCCTGCTCTGTCTCTCTCTCTCCTCTCTCTCTCTTTCTCTCTTCTCTCTCTCTCTCTCTCTCTCTTCTCTCTCTCTCTCTCTCTCACTCTCTCTCGTCTCTCTCTCTCTATTGATTTTGATAAAAAGAAAACCTCCAAAATAGTAAGTTTAATGTGTGACACTGACAGTGTAGACACAATGTTGTGCATATCTGTAATGTGTATATGCTAAATAGGAATGGCTGTTCTTTTTGCGAACTTATTGCAGCTTTGTTATGTATTTATGTAAGATAAGATCTACTGTCGTAGTGCTGTTTTTGTTGTTGTTGCTTTTTGTTGTTGTTTTTTTCTTTCGCGTTTTCCATTTGTAAATTTCTTACAAGGAAATAAAAGCGTTTGCACTAAAACTTTAAAAAATTAAAAATTGGGGGTGATTCGAACTCTCACCCACAGAGCCAATACCATCTGCTCAACTCAAGAGGCACAGCAGAAGGAAAAGACCATCTGAAGGAAGTGCTCACCATTGCTCGCCTGGAACAGCCCAGAAAGCAAGATATCTACCAACTCACCCCAACCACTAACGAGAGAACAAGAGCGCAAGGGACATATAACCATTCCCTACGTTGGAGGTGTGAGTGAAGCTCTGACCAGAAGATCAGAAACTAGGGGTCGCGGTCCATCCCAAGCCCACCAACACCATCCGCAGCCAACTCGTCGCCCCCAAGGACAAAACAGCAAAATCGACAAATCCGGCGTCATCTACAGAATACACTGCCGTGACTGCAACCAACACTATGTTGGAGAAACAGAACGTCCCTTCCAAAAGAGACTCACAGAAAACAAGAGGACTCTTCACCTGTCGGAGCACACCTGCACTCCGAGCAACACCAATTTGACACGGACAACGTCAACATCCTGGACAGGGAAAATAAGTGGTTCCAGCGAGGGGTCAAGTAAGCCATCTACACCGCAGCCACCAACCCCCCGCTCAACAGGAACCAGGGCCGCTACACCTTGCCCCCGTGTACGCTTCATTGATTCGGTCACGTGACCTGGGTATGTCCCATGGTCGCGTGATCTGAATCGAGTTCCCTCAGTCAGCAACAGCATCGCTGAAGAAGATGCCGGATGGCTGTCGAAAACTACGAGTGAGTAGTAGGGAGCCGGAATAGCTCAGTTGGTAGAGCGCCTGACTCGCAATCTTGGTGATCCTGGGTTGCGGGTTCGAACCTCCGCCGGGGCGTTTCGGTACAGGGGCATTTTTTCCCTCGGAGTTAACATTGGTTCTGACTCATTTCCCATACAGTCCTTCGAATGAGACTATAAACCGAGGTTCCGTGTGGAACGCACGCATTACATTGCATACACGTAAAATCCCATCACCAACTTTCGAAAGAGTAGGCCAGTTTGGCCGTTGGTATGGATGACACGTTACACATAGCATGCACCCTGCGTGAAAATGGAAAGAATGAAGGAAGTAAGGAAAATGAGTGATCGATATTGAACAATACTGACTGGATGACACGGAAACGACTGAATGAAGCGCCAGCTTGCAGCTCTTCAGTCGGCACTACCCAGGTAGGCAGCCCGTTGTGTAAATGAGTGTTGATTGAAAAGCGCTTAGAGCTTGGCCTCTAGCCGAGAATAGGCGCTATATAAGTATTCATTATTATTATTATTATTATTAGTGCATTTTCTTTTGTTTGGAGACTAGGTATAACTCCAGGTAGCAGTAAATGTCAAAAGGAATTATCTTTTTCAGAACAGTGTTGTCGCTAGGTTGATGTTTTATGGCTAGAGAATAGGCATCTTACCCATTCAGAAAGTGGGGCCGACTTTGGCGAATGCTGAGCCTACTGCTCTGGAAGTATGACCGGGCGCAACAAATTCTGATCGTATTTAGTCACATTTTTTCTTTTATGCGTGGGTCCTGAGGAACCAGGCCATAAAGATTCTCAAACGGAAGTAATTCATGCCATTGCTTCACACTCTCCACACCCCTAACAGAATTTCGCCCACATGTTCCCAAGGCTAAAGTGACCGTAAGAGTGCTTCAGCGACGAAGTAGTGCTACTGATAAAGATTTAACGCCCATTGTCAGCGTATGTCACGCACCCGACGATGTCCTATCGGCGAGGCTGTTTGTAATGAGTTATCATGACTGCAACAAAGGTGATCAGAGCATTGATAACACTGGTAGCACTTGCTGCAAGGCTACAAAATTCCAGCAGTTTGGCACAGGGTCCCAGGGGCATGCAGACAACATCCCAAGAAAAACATGGCCCCAAATGTTGCACGTGTGGACAAAAAAGACACGCCATTCATACACCTAACCCCCTCCCCCACCCCTTCTCACCCCTCCGCCCCTCCTTCCTCCGCCCCCCCCCCCCCCCCCCCGCCCCCCCCGCCCCCTTCCCTTTCCTTCTCCGCCACGCCTCTTCACGAGTATCTTAAAGATTTATAATGATTAATGTTCTTAGTTGTTCAAACTATGCAGCTGTGCTGATGAACGATTGATTTGGGTGCAGGTAAGAGCGGTCCACCACGGGCAGTTAAGAGTGACACATAAAATCCAAAAGTGTTATACCGCATCTTTGACCTTTTCTCCCCCAGTGTAAACCTCTGTCACGGAAGACTGTACCGAGATAAAGTTTCAACAGCCAATTGCCATGGTGGCACAGACATTAACTGACAACTGGACCAACAAATTCTTGCCCATATTTGGCCAGCTTAGCGAATGCGTGCGTCTGTCAGACCCGGATGTGATCAAAATGTCTGTCTGGACAAAAAGTTGTAAAATAAAGGCCCTGTAAAAACTCAAATGGCACACCACAGAACCATTGTCATATCCACATTGACTCATAAAGTAAACAAAAATCATTTTGGGTTTGACGATCTTCCAAGCCCTATTCTCATGGTGACTTCAGTTTCGATTTATCGTCTATTCCACTCTTCAAATGTCTTTCCTGTCAGCAGATCAATGGGACTGTCTCTGGAGGAATAAGCGATGATCTCGCTCTGGCGGAGCGGCTAGCACAGAATGCTCCTCAGCTATGGTATCACTATCGGTCATTAGGGTTTTACTGGTTGGTACCCTGCATAGAAATCAGAACAGACCTTGCTGAACACTACCAAAGTGATGCAGCAGCCTTCTGATGAGTGGCCTCCTCAACAATGTTCCATGTGTCCTGCTAGCGCTGCAGAATGAACCTGTGGTTTGCATGGATAAGCTGAAAGGAATGGTATGAAGATTGTGGCACAGAGAAGGTACCGAAGAAGAGGCAATGATTTATTGAAGACACTTCAGAGGTTGTGTCATGACCCTGCATGCTGGAAAGTTTGGGTTGACCACCATCAGACGCAGGATTTGTCGGTCACAGCCGATCATGCCTAGTGTTCCATGGACTCCGAAGGAGAAGACTAGAATCACGCTGTCGAGTTTCATCTAATAATGGATGCCACTTTAAAAGTTTTTTGTTCAGTTTTCCCTTTGCCCAAAAAAAAAATTTTTTGAGTTGTTTACAGGGTTCACTTAAACCGGAAGCGCAGAGGACTCCCCTTTTAACCAATCACCCTTTCCAGCATTCAAATTCGGGGAAAAATCTGAATGGGGAAAGGATAGCATCACTTTGTAGGCGTCAAAGTCTGTATCGCCAAAAGGGTGCCATTGCCTCGGCTTTGGACCACTAAAGGGGTTTAAACCCAGGAGGGTTGACCGGCGATGATGCCCATTTTCCATTTTTAGAACTAGCTTTTGCAGCTGCAAACTTTTCTGATTCAGGCGTCGAGCACGGAAAGTATGGGGGTCCCTGTGTCTCAATTGAGTTCTACGCCATTTATTATAGTGGAGCAAAACGTGGAGAGAGCTCTGAAATTGATAGAGAAGGTCAGAGTACTCATTAGTGGATGAAGGAAACCTGAAAGAGTCGGAAAACCAGGCTGTTAAGGAAAGCAGAAATTTATCAAAAGACAGGAGACGCTTGCCTTTTAAAGCTCGAGACAAGGTTATGAAGCAATGAAAAAATCAGCACCCAGGATGGGGCGGATAACATCAGCGAGATAAAACTTGTGTGGGTGTGATCTTCAAGGAGATGTGCGTGTACCCCAGGTCTTGATGGACGTTCCATTTGCACAGAGAGGGGAAAATGGAAGGCGAATCATTTTTTTGCGATCCCGTGGAGGGGCGGGAAAAACTGATACGTCAGCCCCAGTGTCCAATCAAGAAAGATTGGCCAGAGTGTCGGTCATAAACTGAAAACGTGTTCGAATAAAAAACGCCAGCCGTTGACACTTTCAACGGCTGGCTTTGCGTTTCCCGAGGATGATGTGCCTTGCTGGCTTCCTTTGGTGAGTAAGCAATGCGAATTTGCAACCAGGGAGACAGCGACGAGCGTCGGGTCCGAACCCTCTGATGGTAAAAACACACAGAGGCTGAACTGTTCGTGCCACGTTGTTGAGGGCGAGGAGGACGTCTACCTTTGTTGAGCTGAGACGTTCTCATTTAATGATGGCGTGACCACATTCAGTTCATTGTGTGATTCTGTTGGAGCCATGAAGACCTGCTGAAACGCCAGAATGCGTGCTTCCCAAATGCGGTCTGCTGCCCCTCAGCGAGTGTGTCTGTGTCTGCGAAGTTATCCCCCGGGGGCCAAAATACCTCGTACGTCAGACGGGAGATTTGCTAGGAACAGCGCACGTTTGAGTGTTTGTGGATCACATTAAGGGGAGTTGATCTTGCGCAAGAGAGCAGTTGGGCGTTTGTCACCAAGTCCATTAAAAATTTAGAAGTTCTGCTTTTTTTTTGGGGCTTGAGATTTGCCAAACGTCTTAACAGAGACTTTTTCCAGAGTGTTGTATTTGTTCTCAGCTGGTGGGTTGGTGAGAAAGGATTGAACTTCTTCGGCTGGTTATGTCCCAGCGCACTGACAACGTAGTCATATTTCGTCTGGTCTTGGGAAATGCCTTTGGGTTCCAAATTGTGCTTCAACCCTAGCAAACCACACCTCGGCGACTTTATCCAAAATTCTGGAATTTTGATAGACACTGTATTGACCTGGCTGGTTTGAGCGTTGAAAGTTTCCCCAGTTGAGTGGCTAAGTTCTTTTAGGATTTCTTCAGCCATATTTGCGTTGTTCAGCGGGCAGGGGTCACCAATTTTGTAGCTAATAAATTAACACACAAAAAACTCAAAGACCTTGAGTACAGTTTCTGAGTTTTTAATAGCTCTGAATGGCTTTATAGGCCAACCAAGAAACCTAAGACTCCTCAGCCGTTAAACATACAACCCAAACGCAGGAACTCCCCCGTCCCTTAACAACAGAAAAAGAAAAGATAACTCTCAAAACAAACAGAACGAACTGTGCTTCGTGGAAGCCGATGTAGTCGCTACAATATCATTAATATTTTTTATACTTCGATCAGATCACCGCGGTTTCGTCTACCTTTAAGGAGTGTAAGTTTAAGTACTTAGCCGTTGTTCATAATTCATATTTTTGCATTCCCGTAGTTTGCTTTGTAGCCCTTCTTTGTACCTTCTCTACTGCCTTTGACTGCCTTTTGAGTAAGGGATACCAAATGATATTTCCATATTCTAAGTGCGGCCGTACCAGACTTTTGTACAATTTCAATAATATATCTTTATTCAAGTATGTGAAAGTTTTGTTTATTAGTCCTATCATTTGGTTTGCTTTATTGATGATTTTTGATGTGTACATCGAAAGAAAGTAGTGGGTCAAAAAAAACACCAAGATCTTTTTTCTTCCTCACACTCGTTTATTTATTTTCTTGTTTTATTTACCTTCCCTATAATATTTATGATTGGGTTTGTTTTTACCATAGTGCCCTAACACATACATTTGGATACGTTGAAATGTAAAATTCCATTCATTAGACCATTCTTGTAATGATATACATCCCTTGTATTTTTGTATGATTGTAGAATTTCCATACAGTTTCGTGTCATCAGCAAAAATCTTACAATTTCTTTGGACAGATTCTGGAAAATCGTTTATGAATATGGGGGAAAAGTATTACCATAACAAACATCGGGAAAAAAATCCGCTTTAAAACAAATTGCAATAATTACGACAGAAAGAGACGGCGCCGCGCATGCTGAGAGGCCTCGTGGTTGTGTAATCTGTTTTGTGTCACATACACCGTCGGAGTCGCTCCGCACGAACTAGTGGAGGATAAACTGGTATCTTTATAATGTGTCGATAGTTTACCCTTGATCTGTGTGCACTTTTTCAGTTCTATGGGTAGCTTGGGTGCCATTACAATGTTCAGAAATTGGGGCCAAAACCTTCTTGATCCATACAATCAGGTGAAGAGTTGCCATCATTATTTTGATGAATCTTGGTAGAAAGCATTTATCTACCACCATGCAAAGTTGATGCAGGTAAGTTATAGCCACATAATTTCGTTCACCACTTTTTTGTAGGTGTATTTCGGCCATTTCCGATCGCCGGGCCCTGCCGGAAAAAGAGCTGTCGGGGAAGCAACTCGTTATGGAGAAGCTGCAGTTATTTTCCTTGTTGGCCACCATTCCTGATTTACGTCTCTACTGTAAATGTTAATGAAAACATTCTATCACATGATCTGGTCATTGTATCACCGAAAGAACTTTTCGTCCTTTTCAAAGGCGTGAATTTCATTCGTCTTCATGGACTTTTTTCTGACAGATCTAAAATGCCTACAACTAAAAACAGACAGCAATGCACACAGCCAAACCAACTGACAATCAGCTGACAAAATGTATCAGATCATATGCATGTTTGCCACTTAATCAGCCTCAACTATTTGTCCCATACGTATCTTCCCTGGTAATCTGCAACACATCCTCATAAACGACACTACTGTACTATCAACATATCAGCGAACTAAACACACAATCTTTAAACACCAAAAAGACCAGACAGCCAGCTAGCCATCCAATGGCACACTTACTTAGTCATTTATTACCGGTCCCAGCAATCAAATAAAGCAACCCCACCCCCATCCCCATCCCCATCCCCACCCAAGTTCCCCACAAGCAACCGATGACGTTACGTTATCAGGTCATCATCCATTCGTGTCTGGTTCATTCCTTCCTTCCACATCTCTCTAGACATCTGCCCACCACCGGCGTGCGTAACGATGGTGGTCACACAGCCTCTGCAGCAGCAAAGACAGCACGGACACCGACAGCACTTCCGACACGCTCAGCGACAGCAGCAGTACCGGAACCAGCGTCAGGACCGAACAGACTTCTAACAGCCTTGTCGGAGACGGTGGAAGCTCCGAGCGCTCCGCTTCTTTCATTGAATTGGAAGAGGAGGTAGACGTCGATGAGACTGAGGACAACGTTGACGAGCTCCAGCATGACCTTTCTCCCGTTGGGGATGACATTGGTAAAGTCCAGGACAGGGTCAGATCGGGGTTCTGTGGGGTCCTGGGAGGGAGGAGAGACTGAGCAAGAGGAAAGAACTCAGATTTCGTTTTGAGGGAAAGAGAGTGTGGACGATGGTGTTACTTTAAAGTGTTCATGGTGTAAGGGAATCGATGACGGAAAGGAGCAATTGTGTTTCAATTTCGGAAATGATACGCCACTATCACAATGAGGAAGGCTTAAATTTTTGTTTGCTTGTGCATCGGTTTGTTTAGAGGTTTTGTTTTGTTTTGTTTCCTTTCTCCTCGACTATACTTCGCATTTCAGTGAATAATTTGACGATTCTCTGGTGCTCCTGATGCAAGTTTCTTGCTGTAAGGATACTTTTCAAGTCTGTCAGTTTAAAACACAAACATTTGTTCATTCCAAACGTTGGTGACATGACTAATTCACGGTAGTACCTGCATATAATGTGTCAGTCTTTGGCGCTGTGTTGGTGATTGTGTTCAGCATGTTTACATTGATGTTTACCATGTAAGTGAGTAAGTGAGTGTGTATGTGTGTGCGTGAGTGTATGTGTGTTTGTGTGTGTGTGTGTGTGTGTATGTGTGTGTTGTTGTGTGTGTGTGTGTGTGTGTGGTGTGTGTGTGTTGTGTGTGTGTGTCTTGAGTAGGTAGCACGTTCAGGAATTAGATTTTACATTCATTATGACATTGTCATCAGTTTTCTTACTGTGTTTTTGTCGAGGAGAGGAGAAAATGAAAGTGTCTTTGTTCCTTTTCCCATCCGACAGAGACACTGAACACAGAGCTGGAAGGGTATGTTGACAACACAGACGCGGACAACGTAGCCGACAACGAAGATGCCAAGACGCTGGGCGATATCTTTGCGAACAAAATGAAGAAAGATCCCAAAGTATCAGCACAGAGTAAGCAGATAGGAACGCGAGATAAAGGGCGACTTGCTGCACAAAATACTAAGCCCGTGCAGCAAGCGCCAGAGAAGAAGGTACGCTCCGTCCGGGATCCTGATCACCTGGAGCAGATAACGCGAGAGAAGAGGATTTCAACCATCCGGGACCCTACAGCCTTTGAGCAGTTCAACGTGCGAGAGAAGAGGGTATCCTTTGCCATTGATCCTGGAGAGAAACCACCAGAGTCTGCTGGTTCAGACAGGAAGATTACGCACGTGCGGCCCTCTGGTCAGATCTCCCGTCACGAACGGCGCAAAAGAACCACACTGGGTGACAAAGGGAAGATTGACAGCAGTCTGCAGAGAGCCAGTCAAAGAACAGGTGAGAAGGAGCAGCACACTGGGAGTGGGTGGTGGGTCACCTTAATGAATTTCCCTGCAGGCGAATGTGTAATTCAACATTCACAGTTGCAGAAAGGCCAGGATAGGTTGTGTATTCTTTAGGGCACTCGAGGTTGCATGTGACACCTACTGTCACAGACCACCTCTTGAACAACTGATATAGTGCTGAAACTGTGCGCAAACAGTGTCCTTTTTTCTCTCGGTTTGTTGTGCCTCTCATATTGTGCGCAAACAGTTTCCTTTCTTCTCAGTTTGTTATGGTGCTGATATTGTGCGCAAACGATTTCCTTTCTTTACGGCATGTTATGGTGCTGATGTTGTGCACAAAGTTTCCCTTCTTTACGGCATGTTATGGTGCTGACAGTGTGCGCAAATAGATTCCTTTCTTTACGGTATGTTATGGTACTGACAGTGTGCGCAGTTTCCTTCCTTTACGGTATGTTATGGTACTGACAGTGTGCGCAGTTTCCTTCCTTTACGGTATGTTATGGTACTGACAGTGTGCGCAAACAGTTTCCTTTCTTTACGGTATGTTATGGTACTGACAGTGTGCGCAAACAGTTTCCTTTCTTTACAGTATGTTATGGTGCTGACAGTGTGCGCAGTTTCCTTTCTTTACAGTATGTTATGGTGCTGACAGTGTGCGCAGTTTCCTTTCTTTACAGTATGTTATGGTGCTGACAGTGTGCGCAGTTTCCTTTCTTTACAGTATGTTATGGTACTGACAGTGTGTGCAAACAGTTTCCTTTCTTTACAGTATGTTATGGTGCTGACAGTGTGTGCAAACAGTTTCCTTTCTTTACAGTATGTTATGGTGCTGACAGTGTGTGCAAACAGTTTCCTTTCTTTACAGTATGTTATGGTGCTGACAGTGTGTGCAAACAGTTTCCTTTCTTTACAGTATGTTATGGTGCTGACAGTGTGTGCAAACAGTTTCCTTTCTTTACAGTATGTTATGGTGCTGACAGTGTGTGCAAACAGTTTCCTTTCTTTACAGTATGTCATGGTGCTGACAGTGTGTGCAAACAGTTTCCTTTCTTTACAGTATGTTATGGTGCTGACAGTGTGTGCAAACAGTTTCCTTTCTTTACGGTATGTTATGGTGCTGACAGTGTGTGCAAACAGTTTCCTTTCTTATGGTATGTTGTGGTGCTGATATTGTGCGCAAACAGTTTCCTTTCTTTACGGGTATGTTATGGTGCTGATATTGTGTGCAAACAGTTTCCTTTCTTTATGGTATGTTGTGGTGCTGACAGTGTGTGCAAACAGTTTCCTTTCTTTATGGTATGTTATGGTGCTGACAGTGTGTGCAAACAGTTTCCTTTCTTTATGGTATGTTGTGGTGCTGACAGTGTGTGCAAACAGTTTCCTTTCTTTATGGTATGTTATGGTGCTGACAGTGTGTGCAAACAGTTTCCTTTCTTTATGGTATGTTGTGGTGCTGACAGTGTGTGCAAACAGTTTCCTTTCTTTATGGTATGTTGTGGTGCTGATATTGTGCGCAAACAGTTTCCTTTTTATGGTTTGTTGTGGTGCTGACAGTGTGCGCAAACAGTTTCCTTTCTTTACAGTATGTTATGGTACTGACAGTGTGTGCAAACAGTTTCCTTTCTTTATGGTATGTTGTGGTGCTGACAGTGTGTGCAAACAGTTTCCTTTCTTTATGGTATGTTGTGGTGCTGACAGTGTGTGCAAACAGTTTCCTTTCTTTATGGTATGTTGTGGTGCTGATATTGTGCGCAAACAGTTTCCTTTTTATGGTTTGTTGTGGTGCTGACAGTGTGCGCAAACAGTGTCCTTTCTTTACGGTTATGTTGTGGTGCTGATATTGTGCGCAAACAGTGTCCTTTCTTTATGGTTTGTTGTGGCCTCATGTTCAGTGGCAGTGTGCATTGCTTTCACGCCGTTCATTTTGGTTTGCCTTAACACAGCAACCACCACTATCCTCATCCCCAACTCATCGGATTCATGATATCCATCATGTCAAAGTCTCAGCAGCAGCATTCACACAGGGTAATCAATATCGGGTCCTCATGTGGCAACCCGTCAGCGAAGACACTGCAAATTTGCTGAGTCACTTCGACTGTGTTTAAGGATGCCTGTTCTGATTCACAATAAGCAGGACACCATCTTCTTAACGACACCAACTACTTATTCACAGAACAAGCATGAGTGAGTGTCTCCCTCAGGACGAAGACCATAACCATGTCAATCCAGTGATAGTTGTCAACAAAATTTGACGCGAACTTACCTCGGCATGGAAGCGGAGAGGAAATTGAAACCAAGGTCACAAGAATCGGGCGTGGAAGACTTCTGTACGTTTTGTGTTTATCAGTGAGGATAGGAATAATGGAGATGATGCAATGGGTCAGTGAGGATAGGAATAATGGAGATGATGCAATGGGTCAGTGAGGATAGGAATAATGGAGATGATGCAATGGAGTTCCATTCTGTGCTAATACCAAACGACAAGGTAGTACTCTTTATTTTCCTGTCATTATTTAGTCTGGCATCAGTCAGACCCGAAAAATACAGGCACTTGCAGCGTTGATCAGGACATTTGACCACCATGTACTGAGACAGATCAGCTTCAGTAAATAAAAGACAGCTGCGTTGTCTAGTCATCGCTTTGAGCAAATCAAAAGATCTGGATAATCCTGAGCTGGCCAAAGCCGATTTCAACTCAAAGCCTCCAAAAGTCCCCCTTCCCCTCCCCTCCCCCTAATCGGCGACGGTGAGTTCTGCATCACGGTGGCTGGTCCCTGCATGCACAGATGGGTATGCATGCACAAACATTTACTCATTTTGAGTCGCAACTGTATTGATCTGACTGTAGGAATACAGTAAGTCCGGACATGATGTTCATTTCCACCCGTATCATCAGGATACATAAGGAAAGTATGTGACATCACAACTCCCCATCGTTTATTTACATAAAAAAGATGAATTTAGCATACAGTGCATCTAAACAAGCAAGGAATTCAACCAAGTGATTTACCAAGTGGAAAAATGTGCAACCTAATATAAACATTAAAACATGAATTTTGGCCAAAAACCGGTTAAAAGGTTGAAGTCCCAAAGCCTAAGGGGCTGTGAACTGTCGGCGATTCATCCTGTTTGGGGTACGGCATGATGGAAGGCGACGCCCATCCTTCTTCCGCCGCTTTCACCTTCCCTGTTCGAAATCAGGTACCCATTTACTGCCGGGTGGAGAGAAAGCATTTTCTACCCGTAGAAACCCGGCCCCACGAGTGGTTCGAACACACGACCGTCGCTCCGTAAAGAGACACCCTCACCATCTGACTACGGGCCTCTCGTTAGAAAAAAAAAAGAGAGAGAAAGAAAGAAAAAAAAGCTCTGTTCTTAAGCAAAAACAGACCTCACTACTGGACAGGAACTACTAAGGCCAACAGTCCTAAGGAGCGATTATTCTGATGGGTTTAAACTTCCCATCGTCCATTGGCGATTGCCTGCCGCTGTGACGGTATGGCTGGTGAACATGAAATGGTTATGAACACATTTAGATGTGTGGTGTTCGATTATTACATTATCTTGGGCCATCGGCTAGATTGGTTAAAGAAATCGGACTGAAAAGGCATCGTGTAAAACATCTTCTTCATACTCATATCTGCACAACACACACACACACACCACACACGTACACACACACACACACACACACACACACACACACACACAAAACACACACACACACATACACACACACACACACACACACACACACACACAAACACACACACACACACACACACACACACCACACACACACAAACACACACACACACACACGTTTTCTCCCGTATCTACATGTGTGTCTAACTTTCTATGTATCTATCTATCCATTTAGAGAATATCAATCTTTTGTCTCACACTCTCTCCCACTCATGCATGTTCTTTTCCTTTGGAGGCAATGATGGCCGCAGTATATCTCGAACAACAATGTCCGAGACAAAAACGACACCGTCAAAGACCTCAGGCAGTCCATTCACATCCACCCCGAAGAAAGGAAACAGTGTCTTCAAACCTTCTGGCCTCCCATCCAGCTTGACAGAACAGACAGACCATGGTCTGGCGCCAAGTTTGGCCCAAGCATCAAGGTCAGTCCAGGCCAACGTGGCTCCTACTGTTCACAAAAACAACTGAAAAATTGCGGTTCGTCTCATCAGCAACAACTCAGCACCGTCTTCCGTCCAGACAGAAGAGACAGTCAGAAATCCTTGATGATGACGATGATGACGTCGTCGATGATGATATCACTAGCCTGGTAACAGAGGGAGCGACGACGACGACGTGGACACGACGAATATTGATTTTGCGACTGAGCGACGAAGAAGGGCAGCAGGTGATTCGATAGAAAGTCACCATCAAAAGGCTTCAGAACTTGCCGCACATGAAGCTCCTGAAGGACGTCCAGGTCTGAATTCTGCATCCCTGAGAGGTCTCCGAGCGGCCAGTGTACGCTCCGTGGCTGAGCACTATCGTCATGTCCGGCCACAGAGAGCTTTGTCTGCAGGTGACAGTGGTGATGATAAGGAGGCGGAAGATGTAGAGATGAAGTGGATGATGTTGCTGGTGATGACGATGATGATAACCCAGCATCTGGACCTACTGCAACCGATTTTTTCTGGAGAGAGATGGAACGTGCATCTAAGATAGGTAAGGGCAGAGACCATCTCTCTCTCTCTCTCCTCTCTCTCTCTCTCTCTCTCTCTCCTCTCTCTCTCTCTCTCTCTCTCACTCTCTCTCTCTCTCTCTCTCTCTCCTCTCTCTCTCCTCTCAGTGTGTGTGTGTGTGTGTGTGTGTGTGTGTGTGTGTGTGTGTGTGTGGTGTGTGTGTGTGTGTGTGTGTAAATTTGAACTATCAAGTAACAACACACGTGGTGGTAGAGCAAGCTCTAGAAGAGTTTGACAGCAAGAAGGTCTTCACAGCCCCACTTTCCTCGGACAAGAATTTGGTCCTGAAGTCCTTGTACTCTAAGGGAACTTGGCTGCATTCAGGTCATGACACCTAGATGCTCTTCTGCTGTCACATGTTTTTCTTCGCGGTGCTGGAATTCGAATCGGTACCTTCTGGACGGATACTTTACCCCCATATTGCTATCGGATGCCTGTTGTACCTTGGGAGATTTAAGCCATATGAGATTCGCTTTTGTTCCTCCTCGACCAGATCAACCTGAAACACTTCAGCTGTCTGTGCCATTGTCTTTTAGGTTGTAGTCCTCTGAGTTCTTCAGGCTGCTGGGTATACTTGCATACGTTTCAGTCTTGTAGACTTCCTCCATTCTGATTTGGCACATTGATTTCAATCAGACTCATTTGTTTTAATGAACCTGAGTGGAGAACGAGATCCGGTTTTATGCTACTCTTCTTAATTTTCTCCGGATGGTTTTTCATTCTGGTAGGTTTGTTGCCCGCTTCCGTTAGCCACTCCATCTAGTAAACCCCAGTTCCATGCTCTGAATGTTCCAGCGTGACCTTCTGCCGTGCACAATGTCGTTGCTGGAGCTTCGAATGGCGTAGAGTTTCCTTTGGTCTTGCCAACCGTATGTGCGATCTCTGTCAGCACTTGGTTGTGTCTCGATGTTCTTTTTCCCCGGGCTTTGCATGAGCCAGGCTATGTTCTAATGTGTATTTGTCCTGACAGGACGGACACGCAAGGTCATCTGATTTCCCTCATCTTACCGGGTTTAAATCCGAAGGCAGGAGGTAATACACCAATCTGGGGATGAAGCAGATCTTCAGAAACGCCATGAGTCGTATTTCATTCTATTTGAAAGGTTTTTTCGAGCGCGTTTTCCTACGTAATCCAGCGCCACTGTTGACATCGCTGGAGAAGCCATGTGAAAACATGCTTTGAAAAAAAAGAAAAAACCTAAACTGGCATACAATAAATCTCACCCCATCCTACGCAGAGGAGTAGACAATCATGTGACATTAGGATGGATGACACACATCAACAAAAGTGAAAAACGTGACTCCAAACATAATTCTTGCTATCTTAATAATGGAATTACAAACACTCACGCAAACTTCTCACCAAAATTGAACATAGGACTTCTATCCGAAAAAATAAAGAAAAGGAAATGGTAGCAACTGTGTTCCTTAAAATCTGCGAGAAGACGACATCAACACCCTCACTGACAGCACTGCTAAGTCACCCCACGATTCAGCAGTAGAGGCGTAAAGGGAGGGCAAGATGAAGTACAATCCATGGGTCACTTATAACAAAGTAACCATAGCGACCCAAGACAGGATCTGAAAATGTTAAAAAGATAGTTCCCAAAACGCTCCACAATACAATCATCACTTAAAACATGAAGAAGAAGGTGAAATAACCAACAAGAAACGGATAGCTGACAACACAGATACTAAGGTGAAAGTTTGCAACAGCAGGTTAACCATTCACATACATAAGAGGCTGACCTGGTCACAGTCATCATCGTCATCATTCTCTTGCCCATGATGGGCGTAGAGGAGAGATGAGAGACACTCTCGAAGCCAGGCGCTGCCATCCGGCCCTGTCCTCTGCCTGTCGCATCAGCGTGGGCCATCCATCCTGGTCCATTCTTTGATGTTGTTCATCCAGCATTTGGCTTGTCGTCCCCTTCGTCTGCCGCCTGCCAGCGTGCCTGAGGACTGTTTGGGCAGTGAGTTGTGGCTTATGACATGCCCGAACCACGACAGCTTCCTCTTCTTGACTATTGCCAAGAGGGGTTCTTGGGGGCCTGCAAGTGATGTTATTTGGCTCCTCACAAGGTCGTTCGTCTTCCGGTCTTGCCAGAGATCCCGAGCAAGCGCCTGAAGCATTTAGTTTCAAACGTCTGCATTCTCGTGGTGGTCTCTGCTGTCATGGTCCAGCTTTCGCAGCAATACAGCAGGATGGACAGCACCAGGATTTGTACAGCTTCATCTTCGTAGGAAAGCTGATCTCCCTGCTCTTCCAGATCTTGTTTAGCTTGCCATTGCTGCTGTTGCGATCGCTAGTCTGGTCTTGATTTCTGTTGTAGAGCGACCGTCTTTTGGTGAGAGTGGCGCCAAGGTATTTGAAAGCGTCCACTTCTTCAAGCTGTTGCCCGTTCATGTAGATTTTCAGCATGGGTGTTGGTTTGTGCTGTTGACCAGGACTTTGCTTTTTTCTGTGCTCACTTCCATTCCATATGCACCTGCCCTTTCTTCCAGTCTGTTTGTCAGGTCTTGTAGTTCTTCGTTGCTGCCTCCCATCAGGTCGATGTCATCTGCGAACCTCAGATTATTGATGGTTCTTCCTCCGATGGAGACAGTGGAGTGGAAGTCATGGAGGGTTTCACGCATGATGTTTTCCAGGAAGAGATTGAACAGTACGGGAGATAGCAGTCAGCCTTGACGGACTCCAACTGTGGTCTTGAAGTAGTCCCCTATCTGGTTGTTGAGGAGGACTGCGCTGCTGCGGTGTTATACAGCGCCTGGATGGTTTGGACAAGACCCTCCTCTATGCCAAACTTTCTGAGCACCTACCACAGACCCTTGTGCCACACCCTGTCAAACGCTTTCCTAAAGTCAATGAAGTGTGGAACAGGTCTCTCTGTCCCACAAACTGTCAAGAAGAACAACCTGGCATGCGCCGAACGGAATGACTCACAACCAGATCGATTTTGTCCTCACACCGCGGCGCTTCAAATCAAGCATCAATAAAGCAAAGACGAGGACATACCCCGGAGCTGATATAGGCAGCGACCACGATCTCGTGCTGCTCACAATGAAGATCAAATTGAAGAAGAAGTACCAAGCTGCGCAGCCACGCATCAAGTTTGACCTGGAGAAGCTAAAAGACCCAAGATAGAAGAGGCATTCCAGGCACAGCTCGGGGGGCGGTTCGCGGCACTCAACCTCCTGGACAGTGACATCAACGACCTCACAAACAGCTTCAATGAGGCAGTCCGCGAAACAGCAGAGGAGGTACTTGGGCGACAGAGGAAGAAACACCAAGCATGGATCTCAAACGACATCCTTGACCTCTGCGACAAAAGAAGATTACTGAAGAAGACGAAAAATTCCAGCCCTGAGCAAGCCTCATAGAATCGAAAAACCAACAACCTCGTAAGGAAGGAAATGATTGAAGCCAAAAAAACAATGGATCAATAACCAGTGCGAGAACATCGAGAAAGGCATGGAAAAGAGAAACAGCAAACATGCCTTCACCACACTGAAAAACCTCCCCAAGACGCAGCAAAACAGATCGTCAGTCATCGAGGATACCTCAGGCGAGCTGCTGACAGAAAGCTCCGCTGTTTTGAACAGATGGACACAGTACTGCCAAGAACTTTACAACTACCCTATACAGCCAGACGACAGTTTGTTTGAGGGGACTCAACACCATACCATCAAGGGAATCCTCACCGCTACCAGTGATGAGAGAAGAAGTGGAAGAAGCCATCGGCAGCCTTCCGGCAGGGAAATCACCTGGAGCAGACAATATTCCAGCAGAGCTGCTCAAACATGGAGGAAGGAATTGGTCACTCTAGTAACATCGATTTGTCAGAAGATCTGGGAGACAAAACAGTGGCCCACAGAATGGACTCAATCACATCATCATCCCCCTGCCCAAAAGGGAAATCTACGCCAATGCCAGAACTACAGAACAATAGTCTCATTAGCCACACCAGTAAAATCATGCTCAGAGTCATCTTGAATCGACTGAAGAAAGAGGCGGAAAAACACCTGGCGGAAGAACAAGCTGGATTCAGGGCAGGCAGAAGCACAGTAAACAGATCTTCACCTGCCGGATACTGATGGAGAAACATCTGCAACATCAGAAAGACCTGGTCACAGTATTCTGGGGCTATTAAAGTGAATGTTGAAAATGTCCTTGTTTTCGATAAATTCTGCTGCCGTTGATGACTATAAACGCGAAAATGTTCTGCCAAGACCTGTAAAAACTGTTACCTTCGACTTAATATCATTATATCAGAAATATTAAAAACTATTAAATATATTAGATTAAATAATAATAATAATAACATTAAAAACACTGAGGAGTTCAGTAATCGGTGTCCTGCATACATTGGATCAGAACAGGCATCACAGAACACCTGACTGAAAGGTGGCGCGCTGTCGTCTCTGGCCAGTGCATTACGATGAAGTGGTATTAACTGATTCCTGTGAACTGTCTCCTAAAGCCGAGACAGGCCAACATTACGATGAAGTGGTATTAACTGAATCCTGTGAACTGTCTCCTAAAGCCGAGACAGGCCAACATTACGATGAAGTGTATACTGATTCCTTGAACTGTCTCCAAAGCCGAGACAGGCCAACATTACGATGAAGTGGTATTAACTGATTCCTGTGAACTGTCTCCTAAAGCCGAGACAGGCCAACATTACGATGAAGTGGTATTAACTGATTCCTGTGAAACTGTCTCCTAAAGCCGAGACAGGCCAACATTACGATGAAGTGGTATTAACTGATTCCTGTGAACTGTCTCCTAAAGCCGAGACAGGCCAACATTACAATGAAGTGGTATTAACTGATTCCTGTGAACTGTCTCCTAAGCTGAGACAGGCCAACATTACGATGAAGTGGTATTAACTGATTCCTGTGAACTGTCTCCTAAAGCCGAGACATCGACAGGCCAACATTACGATGAAGTGGTATTAACTGATTCCTGTGAACTGTCTCCTAAAGCTGAGACAGGCCAACATTACGATGAAGTGGTATTAACTGATTCCTGTGAACTGTCTCCTAAAGCTGAGACAGGCCAACATTACGATGAAGTGGTATTAACTGATTCCTGTGAACTGTCTCCTAAAGCTGAGACAAGGCCAACATTACGATGAAGTGGTATTAACTGATTCCTGTGAACTGTCTCCTAAAGCCGAGACAGGCCAACATTACGATGAAGTGGTATTAACTGATTCCTGTGAACTGTCTCCTAAAGCTGAGACAGGCCAACATTACGATGAAGTGGTATTAACTGATTCCTGTGAACTGTCTCCTAAAGCCGAGACAGGCCAACATTACGATGAAGTGGTATTAACTGATTCCTGTGAACTGTCTCCTAAAGCCGAGACAGGCCAACATTACGATGAAGTGGTATTAATTGATTCCTGTGAACTGTCTCCTAAAGCCGAGACAGGCCAACATTACGATGAAGTGGTATTAATTGATTCCTGTGAACTGTCTCCTAAAGCCGAGACAGGCCAAACCTGCGCATGGGTGTGTACATCAAGAAGGGGCGACGTAAGAATAATAACAATGACAGGGCGTGGAGGTTGGGGCAGCTGAAGAAAAAACATTGCCAGCAATAACACAATGAAACAGAACAATCATGTCAACAGTAACCATAGAAAGTTTTCACAGAAGAACGAGCAGAATTAGACCTAAAATAAATACGTCGTTAAACATCTTGAGCATCAGATCAATGACTGAAAGGCATCTACAACGTCATGGACATCAAGAAGCCGTAATCGTTGGCGCGAAAGCTTGAAGCAAATTATGAGGAACTAAACATGCCTATTGTGTACCGTCTGGCCGTGTCTGCAATGACAAGATTCAAAGTCATCTGAAGCGGAAATTCGTCAGCTTCCTGTGAAGATCCAGTTCTGCAGGTCCCTAGTGGCATTCGTTCCACCGTATGGATACGAGAGCTAGTTTCTTCCAGTATGACCGTGGGTATTGCTACCATTCTTTGTCCCTTGTAAATTTGTACACTGACTGTAAGATGGGTTTCACTAGGGAAACAC
>CM031608.1:57015379-57085379 GCA_018398815.1 Conus ventricosus
GAGGGTGGAGAGAGAAAGAGAAGAGAGAGAGAGAGAGAGAAGGAGAGAGAGAGAGAAAAGCAGAGACAGAGGCAGAAAAACAGACAGAGAGAGACAGAGACATACCGACGCCCATACAGACAGCACAGAACGAACCCGTGCCTCCATTCTACCCATCGTCATCATCTGCGTTATTACTATCCCCCTTCCCGCACCCACCCCCTACCACATCCTTCTTCCACCCACCCACTTCCACTTCCCTCCACTCTTCACACACAATCGTTGTCGTCTTCATCTTTGTTTGAATCCTTTGCGGCTCCGGTGGACCTACCAGCCTGGTCTGCTGTGTTAAGGGAGCGACCTGGTGCTGGTTCCGACAGAATGGGGCTGGCTGCTCTTCTTCGCTTGGAAGCTGTACCCCCCGTATCCTCATCCATCAACTCACTTGTTGTCACCTCTTCTTCTAGCTCCTCCTGTATAGCATCGTTATCATCGCCATCGTCTTTTTCGCCTGTTCAAGTTGAACACAGACACTTGCATGAATCGAAAGTTTTATTTCGTTAATAAACATACCTGTGCATATGCACGCACACATATGCTGGGACACACAAGCTTGTGAGCGTTGGCATACATGTACATAAATATATTTACAGACTTACCACACACAACACACACACACACACACACACACACACACACACACACACACACACACACACACTATTGTCTGTCTAGGACGCCAAGTGTTTCCCTATGTGAAACCCATCTTACAGTCCAGTGTACAAATTTACAAGGGACAAAGAATGGTAGCAATACCCACGGTCATACTGGAAGAAACTAGCTCTCGTATCCATACGGTGGAACGAATGCCACTAGGGACCTGCAGAACTGGATCTTCACCAGGAAGCTGACGAATTTCCGCTTCAGATGACTTTGAATCTTGTCATTGCAGACACGGCCAGACGGTACACAATAGGCATGTTTAGTTCCTCATAATTTGCTTCAAGCTTTCGCGCCAACGATTACGGCTTCTTGATGTCCATGACGTTGTAGATGCCTTTCAGTCATTGATCTGATGCTCAAGATGTTTAACGACGTATTTATTTTAGGTCTAATTCCTGCTCGTTCTTCTGTGAAAACTTTCTATGGTTACTGTTGACATGATTGTTCTGTTTCATTGTGTTATTGCTGGCAATGTTTTTCTTCAGCTGCCCCAACCTCCACGCCCTGTCATTGTTATTATTCTTACGTCGCCCCTTCTTGATGTACACACCCATGCGCAGGTTGGCCTGTCTCGGCTTTAGGAGACAGTTCACAGGAATCATTAATACCACTTCATCGTAATGTTGGCCTGTCTCGGCTTTAGGAGGACAGTTCACAGGAATCAATTAATACCACTTCATCGTAATGTTGGCCTGTCTCGGCTTTAGGAGACAGTTCACAGGAATCAGTTAATACCACTTCATCGTAATGTTGGCCTGTCTCGGCTTTAGGAGACAGTTCACAGGAATCAGTTAATACCACTTCATCGTAATGTTGGCCTGTCTCAGCTTTAGGAGACAGTTCACAGGAATCAGTTAATACCACTTCATCGTAATGTTGGCCTGTCTCGGCTTTAGAGACAGTTCACAGGAATCAGTTAATACCACTTCATCGTAATGTTGGCCTGTCTCAGCTTTAGGAGACAGTCCACAGGAATCAGTTAATACCACTTCATCGTAATGTTGGCCTGTCTCAGCTTTAGGAGACAGTTCACAGGAATCAGTTAATACCACTTCATCGTAATGTTGGCCTGTCTCAGCTTTAGGAGACAGTTCACAGGAATCAGTTAATACCACTTCATCGTAATGTTGGCCTGTCGTGTCTCGGCTTTAGGAGACAGTTCACAGGAATCAGTTAATACCACTTCATCGTAATGTTGGCCTGTCTCAGTTTAGGAGACAGTTCACAGGAATCAGTTAATACCACTTCATCGTAATGTTGGCCTGTCTCGGCTTTAGGAGACAGTTCACAGGAATCAGTTAATACCACTTCATCGTAATGTTGGGCCTGTCTCAGCTTTAGGAGACAGTTCACAGGAATCAGTTAATACCACTTCATCGTAATGTTGGCCTGTCTCAGGCTTTAGGAGACAGTCACAGGAATCAGTTAATACCACTTCATCGTAATGTTGGCCTGTCTCAGCTTTAGGAGACAGTTCACAGGAATCAGTTAATACCACTTCATCGTAATGTTGGCCTGTCTCGGCTTTAGGAGACAGTTCACAGGAATCAGTTAATACCACTTCATCGTAATGTTGGCCTGTCTCAGCTTTAGGAGACAGTTCACAGGAATCAGTTAATACCACTTCATTGTAATGGCATTCTCGGCAGAGACGACAGGACGATTTACACTTCACGTGTTCTGTGGCCTGTTCTTTGAACATGTACAGGAATCAGTTAATACACTTCCTCAGTGTTGCTGTATCGTTTTAGACATTATTAGATTTATTAATACATTTAAACTAATAGTTTGCTAGTTCTTTAAGACAGTTCAATGATATTTAAGTTAATACCAGTTTTAATGGTCGTTGGCTTAGAACAGTTCACGATCAGTTATAGTCATCATCGAAGCTTTCGCATTTACGAAACAGGAACATTTTCACTTCACGTAATGCACCCAGAAACGACAGGTCGATTTGTCAGTGTTTGATGCCTTTCAGATCCGGCAGGAAGATCTGCTCCTCACTGGTTTAATGTTGAATCAGCTTATTTTTACCATTGTTTTTTCCGTTTTTCATATTCAAATGATATGAGCAAAGGATTTTACGGTTTGGCTAAGAGACTTTTGGTTTTAGTTCGGCAGGCTAGATTTCTTTTCGGAAAACAGGCATTTTACATTCATTAATGAGTCCAGATCTGTGGGCACTTTTGTGTTCCCAGATCTTCTCCATCGAGTATCGGAGTGGAAATCGTTCTCTGTGTTACTGCTCTGCTGAATATTGTTCTCGCCAGGTGTTTTCCCCCTTCCGAAAAAGGCTGGCGAATGGTTCTTGAGACTTATTGTTCTATCTGGTAGCGGGAGTATTCCCTTTTGCAGGGGATATGGTGTTGAGTCCATTCTTCCAAACATTTTTGTCTCGTCTTGACTGTTATAGGGTAATTGTTCACATTTTGGCAGTTACTGGTGTCCCACTGTTCAGAAAGCTGCCGAGCTTTCTGTCAGCACTGCTGAGTCTCCTCATGACTGACGATTCTTTGATGGTCTTGGGGTTTGTTCCAAAAAGTGTTTGGTGAAGGTAGTTTGTTTGAGCTGTGTCTCTTTTCCAGCACTTGTCTCGAGTTCTCGGCGACACTGTTTTGCTGCCATTGTTTTTTGGCTTTTTTTATCATTTCTCCTTCCTTTACGAGCTTGTTGGTTTTTCACATTCTGATTGTTGGTTTTTGCTCATGAGGCTTGAGGCAATTTTTCGTCTTCTTCAGTAATCTTCTTTTGTCGCAGAGGTCAAGGATGTCGTTTGAGATCCATGCTTGGTGTTTCTTCCTCTGTCGCCCAAGTACCTCCTCTGCTGTTTCGCGGACTGCCTCATTGAAGCTGTTTGTGAGGTCGTTGATGTCACTGTCCAGGAGGTTGAGTGCCGCGAACCGCCCCCCGAGCTGTGCCTGGAATGCCTCTTCTATCTCTGGCTCTTTTAGCTTCTCCAGGTCAAACTTGATGCGTGGCTGCGCAGCTTGGTACTTCTTCTTCAATTTGATCTTCATTGTGAGCAGCACGAGATCGTGGTCGCTGCCTATATCAGCTCCGGGGTATGTCCTCGTCTTTGCTTTATTGATGCTTGATTTGAAGCGCCGCGGTGTGAGGACAAAATCGATCTGGTTGTGAGTCATTCCGTTCGGCGCATGCCAGGTTGTTCTTCTTGACAGTTTGTGGGACAGAGAGACCTGTTCCACAACTTCATTGACTTTAGGAAAGCGTTTGACAGGGTGTGGCACAAGGGTCTGTGGTAGGTGCTCAGAAAGTTTGGCATAGAGGAGGGTCTTGTCCAAACCATCCAGGCGCTGTATAACACCGCCAGCAGCGCAGTCCTCCTCAACAACCAGATAGGGGACTACTTCAAGACCACAGTTGGAGTCCGTCAAGGCTGACTGCTATCTCCCGTACTGTTCAATCTCTTCCTGGAAAACATCATGCGTGAAACCCTCCATGACTTCCAATCCACTGTCTCCATCGGAGGAAGAACCATCAATAATCTGAGGTTCGCAGATGACATCGACCTGATGGGAGGCAGCAACGAAGAACTACAAGACCTGACAAACAGATGGAAGAAAGGGCAGGTGCATATGGAATGGAAGTGAGCACAGAAAAAAGCAAAGTCCTGGTCAACAGCACAACCAACACCCATGCTGAAATCTACATGAACGGGCAACAGCTTGAAGAAGTGGACGCTTTCAAATACCTTGGCGCCACTCTCACAAAGACGGTCGCTCTACAACAGAAATCAAGACCAGACTAGCGATCGCAACAGCAGCAATGGCAAAGCTAAACAAGATCTGGAAGAGCAGGGAGATCAGCTTTCCTACGAAGATGAAGCTGTACAAATCCCTGGTGCTGTCCATCCTGCTGTATTGCTGCGAAAGCTGGACCATGACAGCAGAGACCACCACGAGAATGCAGACGTTTGAAACTAAATGCTTCAGGCGCTTGCTCGGGATCTCTTGGCAAGACCGGAAGACGAACGACCTTGTGAGGAGCCAAATAACATCACTTGCAGGCCCCCAAGAACCCCTCTTGGCAATAGTCAAGAAGAGGAAGCTGTCGTGGTTCGGGCATGTCATAAGCCACAACTCACTGCCCAAAACAGTCCTCCAGGGCACGCTGGCAGGCGGCAGACGAAGGGGACGACAAGCCAAATGCTGGATGGACAACATCAAAGAATGGACCAGGATGGATGGCCCCACGCTGATGCGACAGGCAGAGGACAGGGCCGGATGGCAGCGCCTGGCTTCGAGAGTGTCTCTCATCTCTCCTCTACGCCCATCATGGGCAAGAGAATGATGACGATGATGACTGTGACCAGGTCAGCCTCTTATGTATGTGAATGGTTAACCTGCTGTTGCAAACTTTCACCTTAGTATCTGTGTTGTCAGCTATCCGTTTCTTGTTGGTTATTTCACCTTCTTCTTCATGTTTTAAGTGATGATTGTATTGTGGAGCCGTTTTGGGAACTATCTTTTTAACATTTTCAGATCCTGTCTTGGGTCGCTATGGTTACTTTGTTATAAGTGACCCATGGATTGTACTTCATCTTGCCCTCCCTTTACGCCTCTACTGCTGAATCGTGGGTGACTTAGCAGTGCTGTCAGTGAGGGTGTTGATGTCGTCTTCTCGCAGATTTAAAGGAACACAGTTGCTACCATTTCCTTTTCTTTATTTTTTTCGGATAGAAGTCCTATGTTCAATTTTGGTGAGAAGTTTGCGTGAGTGTTTGTAATTCCATTATTAAGATAGCAAGAATTATGTTTGGAGTCACGTTTTTCACTTTTGTTGATGTGTGTCATCCATCCTAATGTCACATGATTGTCTACTCCTCTGCGTAGGATGGGGTGAGATTTATATGTATGCCAGTTTTAGGTGTTTTTCTTTTTTTTTCAAAGCATGTTTTCACATGGGCTTCTCCAGCGATGTCAACAGTGGCGCTGGATTACGTAGGAAAACGCGCTCGAAAAAACCTTTCAAATAGAATGAAATACGACTCATGGCGTTTCTGAAGATCTGCTTCATCCCCAGATTGGTGTATTACCTCCTGCCTTCGGATTTAAACCCGGTAAGATGAGGGAAATCAGATGACCTTGCGTGTCCGTCCTGTCAGGACAAATACACATTAGAACATAGCCTGGCTTCATGCAAAGCCCGGGGAAAAAGAACATCGAGACACAACCAAGTGCTGACAGAGATCGCACATACGGTTGGCAAGACCAAAGGAAACTCTACGCCATTCGAAGCTCCAGCAACGACATTGTGCACGGCAGAAGGTCACGCTGGAACATTCAGAGCATGGAACTGGGGTTTACTAGATGGAGTGGCTAACGGGAAGCGGGCAACAAACCTACCAGAATGAAAAACCATCCGGAGAAAATTAAGAAGAGTAGCATAAAACCGGATCTCGTTCTCCACTCAGGTTCATTAAAACAAATGAGTCTGATTGAAATCAATGTGCCAAATCAGAATGGAGGAAGTCTACAAGACTGAAACGTATGCAAGTATACCCAGCAGCCTGAAGAACTCAGAGGACTACAACCTAAAAGACAATGGCACAGACAGCTGAAGTGTTTCAGGTTGATCTGGTCGAGGAGGAACAAAAGCGAATCTCATATGGCTTAAATCTCCCAAGGTACAACAGGCATCCGATAGCAATATGGGGGTAAAGTATCCGTCCAGAAGGTACCGATTCGAATTCCAGCACCGCGAAGAAAAACATGTGACAGCAGAAGAGCATCTAGGTGTCATGACCTGAATGCAGCCAAGTTCCCTTAGAGTACAAGGACTTCAGGACCAAATTCTTGTCCGAGGAAAGTGGGGCTGTGAAGACCTTCTGCTGTCAAACTCTTCTCAGAGCTTGCTCCTACCACCACGTGTGTTGTTACTTGATAGTTCAAATTTACACACACACCCACACACACACACACACACACACACACACACACACACACACACACGTAAGAGAGAGAGAGAGAGAGAGAGAGAGAGAGAGAGAGAGAGAGAGAGAGAGAGAGGAGAGGAGAGAGAGAGAGAGAGAGAGAGAGATGGTCTCTGCCCTTACCTATCTTAGATGCACGTTCCATCTCTCTCCAGAAAAAATCGGTTGCAGTAGGTCCAGATGCTGGGTTATCATCATCGTCATCACCAGCAACATCATCCACTTCATCTCCTACATCTTCCGCCTCCTTATCATCACCACTGTCACCTGCAGACAAAGCTCTCTGTGGCCGGACATGACGATAGTGCTCAGCCACGGAGCGTACACTGGCCGCTCGGAGACCTCTCAGGGATGCAGAATTCAGACCTGGACGTCCTTCAGGAGCTTATGTGCGGCAAGTTCTGAAGCCTTTTGATGGTGACTTTCTATCGAATCACCTGCTGCCCTTCTTCGTCGCTCAGTCGCAAAATCAATATTCGTCGTGTCCACGTCGTCGTCGTCGCTCCCTCTGTTACCAGGCTAGTGATATCATCATCGACGACGTCATCATCGTCATCATCAAGGATTTCTGACTGTCTCTTCTGTCTGGACGGAAGACGGTGCTGAGTTGTTGCTGATGAGACGAACCGCAATTTTTCAGTTGTTTTGTGAACAGTAGGAGCCACGTTGGCCTGGACTGACCTTGATGCTTGGGCCAAACTTGGCGCCAGACCATGGTCTGTCTGTTCTGTCAAGGTGGATGGGAGGCCAGAAGGTTTGAAGACACTGTTTCCTTTCTTCGGGTGGATGTGAATGGACTGCCTGAGGCTTGACGGTGTCGTTTTTTGTCTCGGACATTGTTGTTGTTCGAGATATTCTCCAAGGGCCATCATTGCTCCGAAAGGAAAAAGAACATGCATGATGGAGAGAGTGGAGACAAAAGATTGATATCCTAAATGGATAGATAGATACATAGAAGTTAGACACATGTGTAGGTGAGAACGTGTGTGTGTGTGTGTGTGTGTGTGTGTGTGTGTGTGTGTGTGTGTAGTGTGTGTGTGTGTGTGTGTGTGCAGATATGAGTATGAAGAAGATGTGTACACGATGCCTTTTCAGTCCGATTCTTTCAACCAATCTAGCCGATGGCCTAAGATAATGTAATAATCGAACACCACACATCCTAAATGTGTTCATAACCATTTCATGTTCACCAGCCATACCGTCACAGCGGCAGGCAATCGCCAATGGACGATGGGAAGTTTAAACCCTATCAGAATAATCGCCTCCTTAGGACTGTTGGCCTTAGTAGGTTCCTGTCCAGTAGTGAGGTCTGTTTCTTGCTTAAGAACAGAGCTTTTTTTTCTTTCTTTCTCTCTCTTTTTTTTTTCTAAACGAGAGGCCCGTAGTCAGATGGTGAGGGTGTCTCTTTACGGAGCCGACGGTCGTGTGTTCGAACCACTCGTGGGGCCGGGTTTCTACGGGTAGAAAATGCTTTCTCTCCACCCGGCAGTAAATGGGTACCTGATTTCGAACAGGGAAGGTGAAAGCGGCGGAAGAAGGATGGGCGTCGCCTTCCATCATGCCGTACCCCAAACAGGATGAATCGCCGACAGTTCACAGCCCCTTAGGCTTTGGGACTTCAACCTTTTAACCGGTTTTTGGCCAAAATTCATGTTTAATGTTTATATTAGGTTGCACATTTTTCCACTTGGTAAATCACTTGGTTGAATTCCTTGCTTGTTTAGATGCACTGTATGCTTAAATTCATCTTTTTTATGTAAATAAACGATGGGGGAGTTGTGATGTCACATACTTTCCTTATGTATCGTGATGATACGGGTGGAAATGAACATCATGTCCGGACTTACTGTATTCCTACAGTCAGATCAATACAGTTGCGACTCAAAATGAGTAAATGTTTGTGCATGCATACCCATCTGTGCATGCAGGGACCAGCCACCGTGATGCAGAACTCACCGTCGCCGATTAGGGGGAGGGGAGGGGAAGGGGACTTTTGGAGGCTTTGAGTTGAAATCGGCTTTGGCCAGCTCAGGATTATCCAGATCTTTTGATTTGCTCAAAGCGATGACTAGACAACGCAGCTGTCTTTTATTTACTGAAGCTGATCTGTCTCAGTACATGGTGGTCAAATGTCCTGATCAACGCTGCAAGTGCCTGTATTTTTCGGGTCTGACTGATGCCAGACTAAATAATGACAGGAAAATAAAGAGTACTACCTTGTCGTTTGGTATTAGCACAGAATGGAACTCCATTGCATCATCTCCATTATTCCTATCCTCACTGACTCATTGCATCATCTCCATTATTCCTATCCTCACTGACCCATTGCATCATCTCCATTATTCCTATCCTCACTGATAAACACAAAACGTACAGAAGTCTTCCACGCCCGATTCTTGTGACCTTGGTTTCAATTTCCTCTCCGCTTCCATGCCCGAGGTAAGTTCGCGTCAAATATTTGTTGACAACTATCACTGGATTGACATGGTTATGGTCTTCGTCCTGAGGGAGACACTCACTCATGCTTGTTCTGTGAATAAGTAGTTGGTGTCGTTAAGAAGATGGTGTCCTGCTTATTGTGAATCAGAACAGGCATCCTTAAATACAGTCGAAGTGACTCAGCAAATTTGCAGTGTCTTCGCTGACGGGTTGCCACATGAGGACCCGATATTGATTACCCTGTGTGAATGCTGCTGCTGAGACTTTGACATGATGGATATCATGAATCCGATGAGTTGGGGATGAGGATAGTGGTGGTTGCTGTGTTAAGGCAAACCAAAATGAACGGCGTGAAAGCAATGCACACTGCCACTGAACATGAGGCCACAACAAACCATAAAGAAAGGAAACTGTTTGCGCACACTGTCAGCACCACAACAAACCATAAAGAAAGGAACTGTTTGCACACACTGTCACACCATAACATACTGTAAAGAAAGGAACTGTTTGCACACACTGTCAGCACCATAACATACTGTAAAGAAAGGAAACTGTTTGCACACACTGTCAGCACCATAACATACCATAAAGAAAGGAAACTGTTTGCGCACACTGTCAGCACCATAACATACTGTAAAGAAGGAAACTGTTTGCACACACTGTCAGCACCAAACATACTGTAAAGAAAGGAAACTGTTTGCACACACTGT
Organism: Conus ventricosus; assembly: GCA_018398815.1. Classification (NCBI taxonomy): domain Eukaryota; kingdom Metazoa; phylum Mollusca; class Gastropoda; order Neogastropoda; family Conidae; genus Conus; species Conus ventricosus. The sequence goes on from CM031608.1 coordinate 57,025,184, forward strand.
CAGCACCATAACATACTGTAAAGAAAGGAAACTGTTTGCCCACTGTCAGCACCATAACATACGTAAAGAAAGGAAACTGTTTGCGCACACTGTCAGCACCATAACATACGTAAAGAAAGGAAACTGTTTGCACACACTGTCAGCACCATAACATACTGTAAAGAAAGGACACTGTTTGCGCACACTGTCAGCACCATAACATACCATAAAGAAAGGAAACTGTTTGCGCACACTGTCAGCACCATAACATACTGTAAAGAAAGGAAACTGTTTGCGCACACTGTCAGCACCATAACATACTGTAAAGAAAGGAAACTGCGCACACACTGTCAGCACCACAACATACCGTAAAGAAAGGAAACTGCGCACACTGTCAGCACCATAACATACTGTAAAGAAAGGAAACTGTTTGCGCACACTGTCAGCACCACATACATACTGTAAAGAAAGGAAACTGCGCACACTGTCAGCACCATAACATACCGTAAAGAAAGGAAACTGTTTGCGCACACTGTCAGCACCATAACATACTGTAAAGAAAGGAAACTGTTTGCGCACACTGTTAGCACCATAACATACTGTAAAGAAAGGAAACTGTTTGCGCACACTGTTAGCACCATAACATACCGTAAAGAAAGGAAACTGTTTGCGCACACTGTCAGCACCATAACATACTGTAAAGAAAGGAAACTGTTTGCGCACACTGTCAGCACCATAACATACGTAAAGAAAGGAAACTGTTTGCGCACACTGTCAGCACCATAACATACTGTAAAGAAAGGAAACTGTTTGCGCACACTGTTAGCACCATAACATACTGTAAAGAAAGGAAACTGTTTGCGCACACTGTCAGTACCATAACATACCGTAAAGAAAGGAAACTTTGCGCACACTGTCAGTACCATAACATACCGTAAAGAAAGGAAACTGTTTGCGCACACTGTCAGTACCATAACATACCGCAAAGGAAGGAAACTGCGCACACTGTCAGTACCATAACATGCGTAAAGAAAGGAAACTGTTTGCGCACACTGTCAGTACCATAACATACTGTAAAGAAAGGAAACTGTTTGCGCACACTGTCAGTACCATAACATACCGCAAAGGAAGGAAACTGCGCACACTGTTGCACCATAACATACTGTAAGAAAGGAAACTGTTTGCGCACACTGTCAGCACCACAACATACTGTAAAGAAAGGAAACTGTTTGCACACACTGTCAGCACCATAACATGACCGTAAAGAAAGGAATCTATTTGCGCACACTGTCAGCACCATAACATGCCGTAAAGAAGGGAAACTTTGTGCACAACATCAGCACCATAACATCCGTAAAGAAAGGAAATCGTTTGCGCACAATATCAGCACCATAACAAACTGAGAAAGAAGGAAACTGTTTGCGCACAATATGAGAGCCACAACAACCGAGAGAAAAAAGGACACTGTTTGCGCACAGTTTCAGCACTATATCAGTTGTTCAAGAGGTGGTCTTTGACAGTAGGTGTCACATGCAACCTCGAGTGCCCTAAAGAATACACAACCTATCCTAGCCTTTCTGCAACTGTGAATGTTGAATTACACATTCGCCTGCAGGGAAATTCATTAAGGTGACCCCCACCCCCACCCCACTCCCAGTGTGCTGCTCCTTCTCACCTGTTTCTTTGACTGGCTCTCTGCAGACTGCTGTCAATCTTCCCTTGTCACCCAGTGTGGTTCTTTTGCGCCGTTCGTGACGGGAGATCTGACCAGAGGGCCGCACGTGCGTAATCTTCCTGTCTGAACCAGCAGACTCTGGTGGTTTCTCTCCAGGATCAATGGCAAAGGATACCCTCTTCTCTCGCATCGTTGAACTGCTCAAAGGCTGTAGGGTCCCGGATGGTTGAAATCCTCTTCTCTCGCGTTATCTGCTCCAGGTGATCAGGATCCCGGACGGAGCGTACCTTCTTCTCTGGCGCTTGCTGCACGGGCTTAGTATTTTGTGCAGCAAGTCGCCCTTTATCTCGCGTTCCTATCTGCTTACTCTGTGCTGATACTTTGGGATTCTTTCTTCATTTTGTTCGCAAAGATATCGCCCAGCGTCTTGCATCTTCGTTGTCGCTACGTTGTCCGCCTCTGTTTGTCAACATACCCTTCCAGCTCTGTGTTCAGTGTCTCTGTCGGATGGGAAAAGGAACAAAGACACTTTCATTTCTCCTCTCCTCGACAAAAACACAGTAAGAAAACTGATGACAATGATCATATGAATGTAAAATCTAATTCCTGAACGTGCTACCTACTCAAGACACACACACAACACACACACACACACACACACACACATCACACACACACACACACCACACAACAAACACACATACACTCACGCACACACATACACACTCACTTACTCACTTACATGGTAAACATCAATGTAAACATGCTGAACACAATCACCAACACAGCGCCAAAGACTGACAACTTATATGCAGGTACTACCGTGAATTAGTCAGGTCACCGACGTTTGGAATGAACAAATGTTTGTGTTTTTAAACTGACAGACTTGAAAAGTATCCTTACAGCAAGAAACTTGCATCAGGAGCACCAGAGAATCGTCAAATTATTCACTGAAATGCGAAGTATAGTCGAGGAGAAAGGAAACAAAACAAAAAAAACTCTAAACAAAACCGATGCACAAGCAAACAAAAATATTAAGCCTTCCTCATTGTGATAGTGGCGTATCATTTCCGAAATTGAAACACAATTGCTCCTTTCCGTCATCGATTCCCTTACACTATGAACACTTTAAAGTAACACCATCGTCCACACTCTCTTTCCCTCAAAACGAAACCTGAGTTCTTTCCTCTTGCTCAGTCTCTCCTCCCTCCAGGACCCCACAGAACCCCGATCTGACCCTGTCCTGGGCTTTACCAATGTCATCCCCAACGGGAGAAAGGTCATGCTGGAGCTCGTCAACGTTGTCCTCAGTCTCATCGACGTCTACCTCCTCTTCCAATTCAATGAAAGAAGCGGAGCGCTCGAGCTTCCACCGTCTCCTGACGCTGGTTCCGGTACTGCTGCTGTCGCTGAGCGTGTCGGAAGTGCTGTCGGTGTCCGTGCTGTCTTTGCTGCTGCAGAGGCTGTGTGACCACCATCGTACGCACGCCGGTGGTGGGCAGATGTCTAGAGAGATGTGGAAGGAAGGAATGAACCAGACACGAATGGATGATGACCTGATAACGTAACGTCATCGGTTGCTTGTTGGAACTTGGGTGGGGATGGGATGGGGATGGGAGTGGGGTTGCTTTATTTGATTGCTGGGACCGGTAATAAATGACTAAGTAAGTGTGCCATTGGATGGCTAGTGGCTGTCTGGTCTTTTTGGTGTTGTAAAGATTGTGTGTTTAGTTCGCTGATATGTTGATAGTACAGTAGTGTCGTTTATGAGGATGTGTTGCAGATTACCAGGGAAGATACGTATGGGACAAAATAGTTGAGGCTGATTAAGTGGCAAACATGCATAATTATGATCTAATTACATTTTGTCAGCTGATTGTCAGTTGGTTTGGCTGTGTGCATTGCTGTCTGTTTTTAGTTGTAGCATTTTAGATCTGTCAGAAAAAAGTCCATGAAGACGAATGAAATTCACGCCTTTGAAAAGCACGAAAAGTTCTTTCGGTGATACAATGACCAGATCATGTGATAGAATGTTTTCATTAACATTTCACAGTAGAGACGTAAATCAAGGAATGGTGGCGACAAGGAAATAACTGCAGCTTCTCCATAACCGAGTTGCTTCCCCGACAGCTCTTTTTCCGGCAGGGCCCGGCGATCGGAAATGGCCGAAATACACCTAGAAAAAAGTGGTGAACGAAATTATGTGGCTATAACTTATCTGCATCAAACTTTGCATGGTGTAGATAAATGCTTTCTACCCAAGATTCATCAAAATAATGATGGCAACTCTTCACTGATTGTATGGATCAAGAAGGTTTTGGCCCCAATTTCTGAACATTGTAATGGCACCCAGCTACCCATAGAACTGCAAAAGTGCACACAGATCAAGGGTAAACTATCGACAACATTATAAAGATACCAGATATCCTCCACTAGTTCGTGCGGAGCGACTCCGACGGTGTATGTGACACAAAACAGATACACAACCACGAGGCCTCTCAGCATGCGCGGCGCCGTCTCTTTCTGTCGTAATTATTGCAATTTGTTTTGAAGCGGACTTTTTCCCGATGTTTGTTATGGTAATACTTTTCACCATATTCATAAACGATCTTCCAGAATCTGTCCAAAGCAATTGTAAGATTTTTGCTGATGACACGAAACTGTATGGAAATTCTACCAATCATACAAAAATACAAAGGGATGTATACTCATTACAAGAATGGTCTAATGAATGGAACTTACATTTCAACGTATCCAAATGTAGTGTTATGCACTATGGTAAAACAAACCAAATCATAAATATTATATGAAGGTAAATGAACAAGAAAATGAAATAAACGAGGAAGAAAAAGATCTTGGTGTTATTTTTGACCCACTACTTTCTTTCGATGTACACATCAATAAAATCATCAATAAAGCAAACCAAATGATAGGACTAATAAACAGAACTTTCACATACTTGAATAAAGATATATTATTGAAATTGTACAAAAGTCTGGTACGGCCGCACTTAGAATATGGAAATATCATAGGGTATCCCTTACTCAAAAGGCAGTCAAAGGCAGTAGAGAAGGTACAAAGAAGGGCTACAAAGCTACTACGGGAATGCAAAAGTATGAATTATGAACAACGGCTAAGATACTTAAACTTGCACTCATTAAAAGGTAGACGTATCCGCGGTGATCTGATCGAAGTATATAAAATATTTAATGATATGGTGGATGTACAAATAGAGGATTTCTTCAAATTATATACTGATAGTGTTACAAGGAAGCCAGATGGGAAAATCTTCATTGAACACTGTCAGCCTAATAAACGTAAAATGGTTTTTGGAAAGAGAGTAACACATCTTTGGAATGATCTACCAACTAACATCAAGTTTGCACAATCTACTAACTCATTTAAAAATCTCCTTGATGCGGATCATAAATTCACTAAATTGTTATTTGAATTTGATTAACAAACCAATATGCGCATATGCAACAAACCAATTCAGAATACTAAACAATACATGGATGGGGATTCAAGAAAGGCCGCGAGGCCTTGGCTACGTATATCAGCCTGTCCCCTTACTACTACTACTACTACTACTACTTTCAACTGTTTGTTTTTCCCATTGTAACAACAGAGGTAGGAAATGAATCCCAGTGATAAACAACAATGTAGATTCTCATAAATTGCTACCGAGTAGTTACAGTTGCCAAGGCTGTTGACAATAAATAACATCGCGACGAACAGTAACGCTTATAACTTGTACGATGGATTAGGTGCAAGTGCAAAACTTATCAGCAGAGTTAAGATGATTGTACTCGCCAGTTACCTTGCTTCCAATTCCTTTGTCGTTAGGAACACAATTGCCAGGACAAGGAAGGTCCGATCCCAATGCATGCTTTCATTTTTTACCAGCAAGTCCTGTCGGATTGTTAACCAAAGTTTTACGTCATACGGTGACGACGATTTATCATGACGTATTTTCTTAGCGACATGGATTAAAAAGACAATTACTTAGAACTCGGCTTCTACCCTGTGTGACCAGTTCGAATGATCTGTTGTTGATGTTTTTTTTAAACACAACATTGAAATATAGAACAAGCTCAAAATTACTTTCATAATAAGGCGAAACAAAGTAACTCCATGCCAGTTTTCATGGTTGAATTTGTGCCTATAGTTCTCTTTGTATTCATTTCAAAACACATTTTTTCGTGCCCCAGATTCGCCTTTCTGCACCAATTGCAAATATAACTCGAATCGTCTGCAGAACTGCAATATTGACATATGTATAGCACACGCGTGGCAAGAATACTCATACTTATTATACTTGTTACTCATAGTAACAGAAATTGAGACATGTCTTAAAGTAACAGAATCAGAGACATGTCTTATATCAGTACAGATTAGAATGATGAAGATGATGTTACGCTGGCAGTCCTCTGCGCTTCGGTTCAAGATGAACCATGTATCAACTACAAAATTTAGTGTTGGTCAGGAAATCTGAACAACACTTTCAAAGTGACATCCATTATTAGATGAAACTCGACAGCGTGATTCTAGTCTTCTCCTTCGGAGTCCATGGAACACTAGGCATGATCCGGCTGTGACCGACAAATCCTGCGTCTGATGGTGGTCAACCCCAAAACCTTCCAGCATGCAGGGTCATGACACTACCTCTGAAGTGTCTTCAATAAATCATTGCCTCTTCTTCGGTACCTTCTCTGTGCCACAATCTTCATACCATTCCTTTCAGCTTATCCATGCAAATCACAGGTTCATTCTGCAGCGCTAGCAGGACACATGGAACAATTGTTGAGGAGGCCCACTCATCAGAAGGAACCCTGCACGGCTGCTGCATCACTTTGGTAGTGTTCAGCAAGGTCTGTTCTGATTTCTATGCAGGTTACCAACCAGTAAAACCCCTAATGACCGATAGTGATACCATAGCTGAGGAAGCATTCTGTGCTAGCCGCTCCGCCAGAGCGAAGATCATCGCTTATTCCCTCCAGAGACAGTCCCATTGATCTGCTGACAGGAAAGACATTTGAAGAGTGGAAATAGACGATAAATCGAAACTGAAGTCACCATGAGAATAGGGCTTGGAAGATCGTCAAACCCCAAAATGATTTTTGTTTACTTTATGAGTCAATGTGGATATGACAATGGTTCTGTGGTGTGCCATTTGAGTTTTACAGGGCCTTTATTTTACAACTTTTTGTACAGACAGACATTTTGATCACATCCGGGTCTGACAGACGCACGCATTCGCTAAGCTGGCCAAATATGGGCAAGAATTTGTTGGTCCAGTTGTCAGTTAATGTCTGTGCCACCATGGCAATTGGCTGTTGAAACTTTATCTCGGTACAGTCTTCCGTGACAGAGGTTTACACTGGGGGAGAAAAGGTCAAAGATGCGGTATAACACTTTTGGATTTTATGTGTCACTCTTAAACTGCCCGTGGTGGACCGCTCTTACCTGCACCCAAATCAATCGTTCATCAGCACAGCTGCATAGTTTGAACAACTAAGAACATTAATCATTATAAATCTTTAAGATACTCGTGAAGAGGCGTGGCGGAGAAGGGAAGGGAAGGGGCGGGGGGGGGGGGGGGGGGGGGGGGGGGGGCGGAGGAGGAGGGGCGGAGGTGAGAAGGGGTGGGGGAGGGGGTTAGGTGTATGAATGGCGTGTCTTTTTTGTCCACACGTGCAACATTTGGGGCCCATGTTTTTCTTGGGATGTTGTCTGCATGCCCCTGGGACCCTGTGCCAAACTGCTGGAATTTTGTAGCCTTGCAGCAAGTGCTACCCAGTGTTATCAATGCTCTGATCACCTTTGTTGCAGTCATGATAACTCATTACAAACAGCCTCGCCGATAGGACATCGTCGGGTGCGTGACATACGCTGACAATGGGCGTTAAATCTTTATCAGTAGCACTACTTCGTCGCTGAAGCACTCTTACGGTCACTTTAGCCTTGGGAACATGTGGGCGAAATTCTGTTAGGGGTGTGGAGAGTGTGAAGCAATGGCATGAATTACTTCCCGTTTGAGAATCTTTATGGCCTGGTTCCTCAGGACCCACGCATAAAAGAAAAAATGTGACTAAATACGATCAGAATTTTGTTGCGCCCGGTCATACTTCCAGAGCAGTAGGCCTTCAGCATTCGCCAAAGTCGGCCCCACTTTCTGAATGGGTAAGATGCCTATTCTCTAGCCATAAACATCAACCTAGCGACAACACTGTTCTGAAAAAGATAATTCCTTTTGACATTTACTGCTACCTGGAGTTATACCTAGTCTCCAAACAAAAGAAAATGCACTAATAATAATAATAATAATAATGAATACTTATATAGCGCCTATTCTCGGCTAGAGGCCAAGCTCTAAGCGCTTTTCAATCAACACTCATTTACACAACGGGCTGCCTACCTGGGTAGTGCCGACTGAAGAGCTGCAAGCTGGCGCTTCATTCAGTCGTTTCAAGTGTCATCCAGTCAGTATTGTTCAATATCGATCACTCATTTTCCTTACTTCCTTCATTCTTTCCATTTCTCACGCAGGGTGCATGCTATGTGTAACGTGTCATCCATACCAACGGCCAAACTGGCCTACTCTTTCGAAAGTTGGTGATGGGATTTTACGTGTATGCAAGATGTAATGCGTGCGTTCACACACGGAACCTCGGTTTATAGTCTCATTCGAAGGACTGTATGGGAAATGGAGTCAGAACCAATGTTAACTCCGAGGGAAAAATGCCCCTGTACCGAAACGCCCCGGCGGAGGTTCGAACCCGCAACCCAGGATCACCAAGATTGCGAGTCAGGCGCTCTACCAACTGAGCTATTCCGGCTCCCTACTACTCACTCGTAGTTTTCGACAGCCATCCGCCCATCTTCTTCAGCGATGCTGTTGCTGACTGAGGGAACTCGATTCAGATCACGCGACCATGGGACATACCCAGGTCACGTGACCGAATCAATGAAGCGTACACCGGGGGCAAGGTGTAGCGGCCCTGGTTCCTGTTGAGCGGGGGGTTGGTGGCTGCGGTGTAGATGGCTTACTTGACCCCTCGCTGGAACCACTTATTTTCCCTGTCCAGGATGTTGACGTTGTCCGTGTCAAATTGGTGTTGCTCGGAGTGCAGGTGTGCTCCGACAGGTGAAGAGTCCCTCTTGTTTTCTGTGAGTCTCTTTTGGAAGGGACGTTCTGTTTCTCCAACATAGTGTTGGTTGCAGTCACGGCAGTGTATTCTGTAGATGACGCCGGATTTGTCGATTTTGCTGGTTTTGTCCTTGGGGGCGACGAGTTGGCTGCGGATGGTGTTGGTGGGCTTGGGATGGACCGCGACCCCTAGTTTCCTGATCTTCCTGGTCAGAGCTTCACTCACACCTCCAACGTAGGGAATGGTTATATGTCCCTTGCGCTCTTGTTCTCTCGTTAGTGGTTGGGGTGAGTTGGTAGATATCTTGCTTTCTGGGCTGTTCCAGGCGAGCAATGGTGAGCACTTCCTTCAGATGGTCTTTCTCCTTCTGCTGTGCCTCTTGAGTTGAGCAGATGGTATTGGCTCTGTGGGTGAGAGTTCGAATCACCCCCAATTTTTAATTTTTTAATGTTTTAGTGCAAACGCTTTTATTTCCTTGTAAAGAAATTTACAAATGGAAAACGCGAAAAGAAAAAAAACAACGACAAAAAGCAACAACAACAAAAACAGCACTACGACAGTAGATCTTATCTTACATAAATACATAACAAAGCTGCAATAAGTTCGCAAAAAGAACAGCCATTCCTATTTAGCATATACACATTACAGATATGCACAACATTGTGTCTACACTGTCAGTGTCACACATTAAACTTACTATTTTGGAGCGTTTTCCTTTTTATCAAAATCAATAGAGAGAGAGAGAGAGAGAGAGAGAGAGAGAGAGAGAGAGAGAGAGAGAGAGAGAGAGAGAGAAGAGAGAGAGAGAGAGAGACAGACAGACAGACAGACAGACAGACAGACAAAAGAGACAGACAGACAGACAGAGACAGAACCCCCCCCCCCCCAAAAAAAAAAAAAAAAAAAAAAAAAACACACACACACACACACACAACCCTAGATTCCTAAAGTTTTCTATACAGAAGCAGAGGAATCGACATCAACAGTACAAATAAATTACTTATCCAGAAACAACGGTTGACTTTTAGCTGCCACGCCAGGCTCTGCTCAGGACTACACATATGCATAGACGTGCGCGCGCGAGCACACGCATACAAATCTCAGTTTTCAATAAAAAAAATTCATATTGTTGCCATTTGTTTGCAAAATCAGCATAGTTCAAATTCATTTTTGCAATGCATTTCTACTTGGTATTTGGTTTTTAAATATTTTCTGAAGACTGGAAACAGAGGAAGCACCTTTTCAAGTCTGGATTTATATACAAAGAACTTTGCAGATATAATAATGTAATCGAGTATGATGCCAGTTTTTATCCGAGAGTCATTGCCAAACAGAACAAGTTCCTTTGATAATACAATTTCAGGTACAGTAGAGCAATTGTCTGTTAAGAAATTCTGACGGTCAGTCCAAATTTGTGTTGTCACGTCGCATGCGAAAAATAGATGATCTATAGTTTCCTTTTCAGACTTACAAAAAGTACATTTGTTATTTTCAACGATGTTTATATTTTCAAGAACAATATTTGTGGCCAGGATCCTGTGAATTAATCTCATCTGAAACCATTTCAGTTTAATTTCTTTTATTTTGTGTGTGCGAAGAAATATATTTTTCAGTTCAATTCTTTACCTATTTCATTGTTCCATTTCTCACAGCACCTTGGCTGTGAGTTATCTGCATTTAAGATATCATAATAAAGTCGAGCTCCTTTCTTTGCGCTCCAGATGATACTGAGAGCTTTTTCAGTGGTCGTAGGCATATTACTAGCGAATCTGATATTCTTCGTTCGAATATATTTTCTGACAGATTGTACACAACCTAGGTATAGCATAAAGTTTGTTTGAACGGTATGCTTTTGCTTGAATTCTTCATATGTCATGAACGACCCTGCTTGGTTTATTAAATCCGCAATACGATATACACCTTTGTCTATCCAATTCTTGAAACATATACTTTTCCCGTCTATTTTAATGTTTTTATTGTAAAAAATGTTTTCAGCCAAAACATCACTAGGATCCTCAATGCTTACTTTGTCACCAAAGATTTTATATGCTTGGAAAGTGTCATTCCAAAAGGCATTAGTCTCTTTTCGGCTAACTGGTAAAGCATAACCATATTTTTCGAGATCTTTTACCATAGGATACGTTGTTTCTATCACAGACTTCCATTTATGATTACTAAATTTAAGTTTTCTGATCCATTAGTTAGTTAGTTAGTGTTTATAGGGTCCAGCGAACTACTAGGAGCTAAATCAGGACCTCAGCTATCATATCTAAGTCTCTAGATACAAATACCCACACTAGTATTAACACATCGCTAAAAATTTATGAGGACAAAAGCACAATTATCTGTTCAACTCCGATGACACCTGTATACATTATTAAAACACTATATTTTATAAAATAAGTTTACCTCTTTCAAAAAAGAAAAAATAAGATCTACTGAAATCTCACGAAAAAGAACCGATAAATCACTGGTGGAAAAGAACTTCTCTCTGATACACATCAAATAAGCACATTCTGTCAAAAAATGATTAACACTGAACAAGCTGTCACACGCAACACACCATGGGGGGACTTCCCTTTCGATATCCAACTGTGCGTTATATAGCTGTGCCCAATATGTAACCGTGACAAAACCGATTCCTCTTTACGGTTACGTACCACCGATGGGAAAGGATTGGTTAAATCTGGGCAAATTTTAAACAATTTATTATGAATTTGATTACACCATTCACTCTGCCACAGTTCACGACAATACAAACTAGATTTATAACGTAGATCAGAGTGAGGAACAAACTGCATAGGTCTCCTGGAAAGACTTGCACCGAGAGCTTGTTTGGCTGCTTTGTCCACCACTGAGTTACCATAGATTCCCATGTGGCTGGGGACCCACAAGAAAACTATATGCTTTCCCGCAGAGACAAGCTGAGTATGAAGATCATGAATATCAGCCAAAACTGGATGTGAAACTTCTCTTGTCGATAAAGCCGACAATGAATCCGATAAAATAAGGAAATCATTCTGATCTGACCTGGACACCGCACTGAGGGCCAGATTTAAAGCCTTCAGTTCAGCAGTATAAACAGACGACCAATCCGCAATCTTAACAAAGTAGGCTCCTGAAAATTGTTATCACACACAATGGCAGCTGCAGCCCTCTCACCTTTTTTAGAACCATCAGTAAAAATCTTGATAAAATCTTTATAAAGTTAACATTGCCCAAGATAAAGTTGTTTATATGCAGCACTCGAGGTGACCTCATTTCGAAATTGAGTTAAATATAAATTAATCTCTGGATTGGCAACTTTCCAAGGAGGTAAATCAGTCTGTAATGGACCGTCATCAACAGCATCAAGGTCAATGCCAGCTGCCCTGAAGTGGGCAAAATACGAATACCCAGTGGAGGAATCTCATTTGGCTTTAAGTCATATTTGGCTCTAAAAGGCGGGTTCATGACAATATCATAGGCAGGGTTTTCTGGATTAGCCCTCAGTTTCAGATAGTAATTCATGGAAAGACACAACCTCCTTAGCTCCAGAGGGGGTTCACCAGATTCAACATACAAACTCTCTTTGGAGATGTGCGAAGTGCTCCCAGAGCAATCCGCAGTCCTTGATGATGAATTGGATCAAGAGCTTTGAGGTAAGACTTTCGTGCAGAACCATATATCACACACCCATAATCTAGCTTTGGTCTCACCAAAGCCCGATACAATCGCAACAAAGTTCGCTTGTCTGCACCCCAATCAGTGTGACTAATAACCTTCAAAACATTCAAACCTGACTGGCAAGATTGTTTAATGTACTTAATGTGAGGCAAAAAAGAAAGCTTATTATCAAAAATAACCCCCAAAAATTTCACTTGTTTGGAACTTTAATTACCTGACCATTGAGACTGATAGCTGGTTCTAAGACCTGAGATCTTTTCCTATGGAAATGAATACACTCTGTCTTAGTAGCTGAAAACTTAAATCCATTTTCAGTAACCCACTGCTGAACACGATTAACACACAACTGAAGTTGACGCTCAGCTGCAGCCAAAGTTTTCCTCTTGGCAGAGATGGAGAAGTCATCAACAAATAATGATTTTCAATTCCAGACTTTACTGACTGGACGATGTTATTAATCTTGAGATTGAACAGAAGTGGAGAAAGGATGCTACCCTGAGGGACACCCATCTCCTGCTCAAAAGGACCCGAAAAGGTCGAATGAAGTCCTGTTAGACAAAAAATTAGCAATAAACATTGGTAAATTACCTTTGAAGTCAAGTGCCTTCAAGTCCTGAAGAATTCCATGCCTCCATGTTGTGTCATAAGCTTTTTCTAAATCAAAAAGAATAGAAACTACATGTTCTCCATTAATCAAAGCATTCCTGATAAAAGACTCATATCGAACCAGGTGATCAGTAGTACTGCGGTTGTTCCGAAATCCACACTGGGAAACATCTAAGGCCCCCCAGACATTCTAACTGCCATAACAATCGAGAATATACCATTCTCTCCATAGTTTTACATAAGCAACTAGTGAGAGCTATAGGACGATAGTTGTTAGGATCCGAATGATCTTTCCCTGGTTTAGGAATAGGGATAACAACCGCCTCTCTCCAAGAAGGTGGAAAATACCCTGAACACCAAACATAATTAAACAGAGACAACAACACCTTTTAACCCTCAGCTGGCAAATGTTGAATAAATTGATAATGAATGTCATCTGGTCCAGGAGCTGAGTTGTTGGCTTTCAAAATGGCGTCCTTTAACTCATCCATGCTGAAAACGCAGTTGTAATCCTCAGAACTATCTGGCACGAAGGAACAAGATTTTGACTCCGCTGATCTTTTGATACGCTGGAATTCCTTGCAATAATGATCAGCTGACGAATTTTGATGGATAGTAACAGCTAACAAGTTAGCAACCTCCTTTTTATTAGTAATAATTGATCCATTTACTTGCAAACATTTTATAACTGATGTAGCCGACTTTCCCTTAATCTTACGGATTAGTTTCCAGACTTTCCTTGAATTGACCTTAAAGGACAGATTTGAACACAAAAATTTTTCCAAGATTCTTTCTTCTTAGTTTTAAAAGTATACCGACACTTAGCCCTACACGCCTGATGTTTAACTTTGTTCCCCACCATAGGAAACCTAGCAAAAATTCTTTGAGCACCTTTTCTCTTACCCTTCAAAGTTTTGCACTCTTTATCATACCAATGAGTCTTAACATCATTTGGTTTATCACGGGACTTGGGAATAGCTTCCTTAGCACTCTCTACTATCACTTTAGTGAACTGCAAAACAGGATCATCATAACTCCGCAACAGATTCATAGGCAGTCTACTTAAAACCTGTTGCTGATAAAGACTCCAATCTGCAGAGCGAAACTTCCATGTTTCCGATGGGACTCCTGCATTTGCTTCGTAAAATAAATAAAAATCGGAAAGTGATCACTCCTGCTTAGGTCCGAATGAACCTGCCACTCTAAATCCAAAAATAAGGAAGGGTCACAAATGGACAAATCCAAGTGAGTCAAAGAACCAGAAGGAGAACAAAAGGTCGGTGAGCCTGAATTCAGAAGACAGAGATCATGATCCGATATAAAATCTTCACGAACTTTCCCTTGAGAATTGGTGCAGTTACTTCCCACTGTGGAGAATGGCCATTCAAGTCACCCAATAAAAGAAATGGGCGAGGGAGCTGAGAAATTAAACCATCCAACTGACTCTTCGAAATCACAGAAGATGGAGATAGATACAAACAACATATCGTAACGACCTTGTTTAACGAGATACGAGCTGCCACTGCCTCCAGATCCGTCTGAAGTGGAATTTCTGTATGTAGTACCGAATTATGAATATAAAGAGAAACGCCTCTCCTTGAAAAGTCTGCAGAAGCTGGCTTGAGTAAGCAGGAGAAACCAGGAATCTCATGCGTCTTACTTGCAGTTAAAAGGGTTTCCTGAAGAGCAATTACCGAAGATCTATACTCTGTCAATAATAGCTCAAGGTCCCGACAATTTGCTTTAACTCCCCTTATGTTCCACTGGAGTATGTCCATGTTAGGTTGTTAAAAGAATATCTATCAGCCCTCTTCTCCAGAAACTTCACTGTCCACCAAAGAACTAAAACGGTTCTTCAAGACAAGATCAGAAGCCGATGCTCCTGATAAATTTGTAAGTTGTTTGTTGCCATGCTTGGAATTTGCTCTTACTGGACTGAAACCTGCTGCACCAAATACCTGACTTCGAGATTTTCCCCTAGGAGGGTCTGGAGTCCGAAAAGGACGCTCCTCACTGCGTGCCTGTCTCGTACTGCTGTTATTGGCCTGTGAGCGAGGGGACATCTCTTTCCTCCGATCCTTCACCCCTGACCTCTGATCCACAGCACTTTGTACAACTGAAACACTTCTTCCCTCACCAGCAGGGACTGAAGCCTGTTGTACACTGCTGGACGGAACACTATTGCATTTCTGAGACAAAACCTCAACTGATTGTTCAAGTATGGTAAGGCGATCCAAAACCGATGACAACAATTCTGTCAATTTCTTCTCCAGAGCAGTGAATGGAGCTGCTCCCAGATCATCACCCGATGACCGGTTTGCAGAATCGTTAACCACCTTCTGTGCATAAGTAGCAGCCGAAGGAGTCCTGACCTCCACTAACCTTCTAGCCTCAAGAAAGGAACATTTCCTCTCAATCTTTACTTTCTGAATCTCGCATTCCTTTTTCCACACTGGACAACTTTTTGAATTTGCTGAATGATCACCCTTACAATTGAACAGTATACAGCATTTGTACAAGATTCATCGTGCTTCTTCTGTCCACAGTCACGACAGATCTCCTGACCCCGACAAGCTCGGCTGGAATGCCCAAAGCGTTGACACTTGAAACACCGCAAAGGAGATGGTACAAAAGGCGTAACTTTCACTCGGACATAACCCACTTTGACAAACTCTGGGGGAGATGGCATAGCAAAAGTCAAGAATAGCGTGTTGGTTTCAATTAAGTCACTTCCTTTAGAGATTTTAACTCTATGGACCTGCAGAACACCCTGACTTTCCATCTCAGTCCGAATTTCTGATTCAGCAACTCCAGCCAAGTCAACAATCTGATTACCCCTTTCGAGTAGTTGAGAAAGGGGTGAATGGAAACCTTAACTGTAATCTGCATGAGTTGAGAACCATCCCTTTTCAGCAGCAACCGAGACGCCGCTTCCGTAGCACAGTTAACAAGGTAACTACCAGATCGGAGTCTTTTAATCATTTTAAATCCTGTGGACGAAACTCCCTCGAACCACTTGCAAACAGCAAACGGATAAATCCGAGCAATGGATTCTTTCGGATCTTTTGCTTCCACTAAAAGGAAGCTTGGCCATGTGTTTTGGATACCCTTTCTCTTTGCCACTTCTCTTATCTCGTTATCTGAATCTGAATCTCTACTCATAGTCTCGTCCATAAGCGTGCCATGTCCATCATCATTTCTTCTCTTTTTGTTAGGGGGTAGTTGTTTAGATGTCATAATGAAAGAAAAAAAAAAAACTTCACCTCCCTACTCCCCACCCGCCATCGAGTGCCCACAAGGACGATGCCCTAAGCGGTCATCCAGCAAAGGGAAACACCAGGGTTATAGTGCAGGTATACACCGCGTGGCACGCGCTCCACCCCATCCACCAGGCTCATGACCAACTGCCGGGAACGGACAGGAGGCCATTCACCTGGCTTCCAGGGCAAGCAACGTGGCACACGGTTTGACCTATGCCATGCCCACACTGTGAAGGCGACCGGTTGACAGCATTGGGCCCCATGCTGTCCCCGTCTAGGGGAAGTCCGGGCCAAAGTGGCGTGTTGAGGGGCGCAGATCCTACTCCGAATCCCTCTTAACCACCAGGACACCATTCTCCCCCGACACGGGTCGCACCGCACGGTCAACACGGTGGACCAAGAGGCCACAGAGAAAATAGAAAGTGCTACAGAAGACTTGTGAAAAAAGGAAAAGAATAGGATAAAGATCCGTAAAGGCAGAAGATAGACAAAACAGGAAACTGCAGATTAATAAGGAGAATGTTGAAAGAGAAATGCAGGTGAAAGAACCATGGGTAGGCAGAAAAAACACCAAAAAAAACAGAGAAAAAGAAAGCCCACTTAAAACAAAGTCCCACCCTCAAGGGGCACAAGAGGGTGACCCTGAGATTTCTGACCCATGTAAGTTTCAATGCCATTATCATGTGTTTAAGTGAAGGTATACCTAATCCTCCATTTCGAACATATTTTACTGTTGTTTTTCGGGCTATCCTATCTTGTTTGTTATTCCATACGAATTGAAAGCATTGCTTTTGAAGCTTATCCATAAAACTGTTTGGTGGATTTGGTAACAAGATCCAAAGATATATCAATTTTTGGTGGATTAGGTAACAGGATCCAAAGATATATCAATTTTTAGAGAATCAGTGATTTTAAAACGGATACTCTGCCAACAGGTGTAATAACTCTCTTACTCCAGGCGTTGAATGACGATTTTATTTCAAGAAATTTGTCTTTGAAATTCAGTTCTATGCAGTGTGATAGTTCTGGGGTGAACCATATTCCAAGGATCTTAAACTGTTTTGGATTCCAGTCTATTTTTAGGTGGGGCATATATCTAGTCTTTGATAACACTTTGCTTCCTAGCCAAACTGCCTTCGTTTTTTCGATATTCATGTACAACCCAGACACTTTTGCGAATTTGTTTAATGTCTCTATTGAATGTTCAAATGATGTTCTGTCCCCTTCGTTTGTCAACTGTGTATCGTCTGCAGACTGAAAGAGCTTGTGTTCAGTTTGGTTAATGTGCATTCCCTTTATATTTTTATTTTCCCTGATCATAATGGCTAATATTTCTGCGGACAATATAAATAAAATTGGGAGATACGGGGTCCCTTGTCGACAACCTATTTGTATTTCAAACCATGTTGAGCTCTGACTGTTTACTATTACAGATGACTTGATTCCCTTATGAAAGGTCGTGATCCAACGACATATATTTTTACTAAATCCAAATGATTTTAATACCTTCAACATAAATTGCCATTCAATGAATCAAACGCCTTTTCAAAATCTATGGAGATAAGCATGCCTGGGAGATTTTCTGTTTTTAGGTAATGGATTAGATCATAGATTAATCTGATGTCCCCTATATAGTCTTTACGGTTAGAAACGCGACAAAATCAAGAGGCAAATTGCAACGAAAACTTTAATATGATACCATTTCATTCACAGTAGACATATTTCAAAGCGTTTTTTTGCATAGCATTGATTGAAATTTGATCTTTTCAGATAAAACTAAGCACGTATTGTCACTGTAAAGTTTTCAAGAGTTTTCGCCCTTGGATCCAGGCACCCGCGCAAAGGCCTCAATATCGGATGTGGCCACCTCCAGCAATCACGGTGAGATTGCACCGATTTGGCATGGAGTTGACAAGTCGATCAAGAAAGGCCTGAGGGACTTGGTTCCACTGACGCTGGATCTCCCGTCTCAGAGCCACAGCATTGTGAGGGCGGTTGGGCTGCTCGTTGATGCAGCGTTTCAGGAAGGCTCACAACTGTTCGATAGGGTTCAAGTCTGGACTTAGAGCAGGCCAGTCTATCATCTGGACATTGTTCTGCTGAAGGAAGGCTTGTGTGACCTGTGCTCTGTGGGCCGGGGCGTTGTCTTGCTGGAAAACATATTGGCGGCGTCTTGCAAACAAGGGCACTACGACAGGGCGCAGGACCTGTGCTATGTAGCGAAGGGCAGTGACTCCACCGCCACGACCTGGCTGCAGGTTGAAGAACACTGGTCCAATGAGTCTGTTGCCACACATTGCCCCCCACATCATGACGGACTGGCCGCCCCACAGGTTGTGCTGCTGCACGTACTGACCAGCAAAGCGCTGGCCACGAGGACGATACACGTAAACACGCCTGTCAATCTGATCCAGACAGAATCGAACCTCGTCGCTGAACACGACAGTTCTCCAGTTTGTGTTCCTGTGCCTGTGAACCCAATTCAAGCGGGCAGCACGATGCTGTGGCGACAGATAGTGACCATGGTAGGGTCGGCGGCAGTACAGCTGGTGGCGTCTGAGAAGCTGCAGGATGATGCTGGGGCGAATTACCCTGTTGCCGGGTCCATGAATCTGTCGTCCCACTGAAGAGGCACTTTGGAAAGGGTTTGCCCTGAAGCTACGCACCACATATCGCTCCTGGCGAGCAGTGAGGACGCGTGGCCGACCAGGTCTGGGGGCATCACGAACAGTCCCAGTGGCTTGATGGCGATTTGCAAGACGATAAATGTTCGACCGGTGCACATTTAGCGCCCTAGCGACGTCTTGCACTCTGTTTCCAGCCTCCAACACGCCGATGGCTCGCCAGCGCTCATGTGACGTCATACGCGGCATCCTTTGGTGTTGTGGTGTTGAGGGAGAAAGTAACCTTTTTTGCGAGTTGTTTTTTACCCACTGACACCAAACATTGTGGCTTTGCATTTTACTCACTGTAGTGTATCCTCTGCTTTTTCACGAGGACACATATTTCACGTGAATCTGACCTCAGTTAACGACACAGTGGCACTTTGCCGAGTAAGGTGAAAATGCAGCAACTTGGGGACAGGGCCATAACTCCGTCCGTGACAAAGTGATCTGCCCGGCTTTTTCGTGATCAGAACAGAAAAGGCCTAGTTGCACTCAGACACATTTTGCAGTTTGTACAATAACCTGCCAGGCTATGTCGGATTTTCCAAATATTGCAACATTTTGGAGCGGCCGTGTCGCGTTTCTAACCGTAAAGACTCTATATCTATTTGCCATAAACCCCGTTTGATCTTCATTGATTAATTTGGGAAGAACGGATTTAATACGATTTGCTATGCAAGAAGACCCTGTCTTATAGACAACATTGAGCAGAGATATTGGTCTCCAGTTTTTAATGATTTTTTTTAGGTTTGTCTCCTTTTGGGATACATGTAATTATTCCTTCTTTTTGTGTATTGGATAATTCCTCTTTTTGAAATGACTGGTTTAAAGCTCTGGGTACAAAAACACCCAGCTGTTTCCAGAAAACTTAAAAAATTCGATGTGAAACCGTCTGAACCAGGACTTTTCCCGTTCTGCATGTTTTTAAGAGCACGTCCTGCTTCCTCAAGTGTTATTTCTCCCTCAAGCGATTCTTGTTCTTTCTCTGTTAATTTTGGCATTTCCTCGATCAAGTCCGTATCTCATATTCTTCCACTTTTCTCTCCGTGTATAGGTTTTCATAAAAAGCTTTCACTTCGATCAGGATTTCATCAGCTTTGTATACTATCCTGTCATCTGATACTAATTTAGACATATATTTACTTACGAAGTGTCTCTTTTCTAGATTACAAAAATATTTGGTTACCTTTTCACCCTGGGCCACCCATCTTGCCTTTGATCTTATTAAAATTCCTTGCATTTTTTTCATCTCTTGACGTGGCTAATTCTCTACCTAAGAAATCCAGTTTCAGCATGTTATCCTCAGTTTTAGTTCCTTTTTCTTCTATTTCTGCTATTTGATGTTCTAAACTACACTCCTTTTCTTATCTTTGCTTCTTTTTCATTGTTGCATATGCAATCGCTTTTGCTCTGACTTTCATTAACAAGAAATCCAAGAAAACGTTGACAGGCACCGTTAGTTGTACATCAGCTTTAGACAGATCCTTTAGTTGTGCTTTGTCATAAGGAGCTGCAGCATATTCTTGAGTAACGTTACCAATTATGTCATTAATTTCTTCTAAAAATTGGCGATCTCGGAGTAGAGAATTGTTAAATTTCCAATATGTTTTATGGATGGTTTGTTTACCAAATTCTAACTTTAATACTAACCATGGAGTGGTCCGATCGATATCCACAGTGGATGTCAGGATCTTCTACATAAAAAAATCAGGTATTCGGAAATTAAGAAAATGTCCAATCTACTTTGTTTAAGAAGGCTTATCTTTCGCCATGTGTATCTCCTGCTATCAGGATATATCTGATAACTGCAGTTCTTCGATCATGTTCAGAACTCTATCCTAAGCTTTGGGATTGTTATTATGTTTATAGTTATCATAATCAATAGAAGGGTCTAATACAAGGTTCCAGTCTCCAACCGCTATGATATTACGGGTTTTTAAACTTTCTATAGTACTTTTTAGGTTTACATAAAAATCTGGGTTGTCTCTATTAGGTCCGTATACATTAACAAGAAGCAGATCGAGCTCCATATATTTAAACAGGAAAAATATGAAGTTACCATCCACCCCAAGTTTGTGTTCCAGGGTTGGTGGCTGTCGAACTGCAAGTATTGGTATGTGTGGGTCGGTTTGCTGTAGACCGTGAAGGAGAGCACGCCGTCTGTTCTGGTGATGAGCGTGTCCAGCATTGCAATGGAGTCACTATTCTCTACTTCCCTCGTGAATGTGATGGGTGGATGTTGGTTGTTCAGATGTTTATGAACTGTTCCACCAGGCCTTGGGGTAGGATGGTCATGGTGTCGTCTACGTAGCGGCCCAGTAGCGTGGAGGAGAGTGGAACGAGGCCAGTGCTTTCTCTTCAAAGTCCTCCATGAAGAGGTTGGCTACTATAGGGCTCACCGGTGAACCCATGGCCGCTCCTTCTTTCTGCTGGTAGAATTCGCCTTGGAAGGTGAAGTAGGTGGTAGTGAGGCATCAAGCTAAGATGTCGCCGATGTCATCCGCTGTCAGAGATGTGCGTTGGTGGAGAGTTTGGTCGTTCTGTAACCTGCGTCTAATGACTTCCACGCTCTCCTTCACTTTTACACTGGTAGAAAGTGCCGAGACGTCGTATGACACGAGGAGTTTATCCTGGGAAAGAATGTAGTTACTCAGTTTCTCCCCTAGGTCGGAGATGTGGTGGATGTGGTGTCTGTGTGTCCTACCAGAGGGGCCAGAATGTCCGCCACGAATCTCGCCGTCTCATACATGAGGGAACCTCTGGATGCAACTATGGGACGGAAGGGAACGTCGTTCTTGTGCACCTTACGCAGACCATAGAACTTCGGTTCATCCGTCACGGTGGGGTACACTTTCCTGTATTGTTCCAACGTTAGTCGGCCCGTGTCTTCGATGGCGTTTGAGTATCTCTTTCAGTTTGTTGGAGAACTTGGTTGTGGGGTCTTTCTTGAGAAGTTCATAGGTTGCCGTGTCTTCCAGGAGTTTGTTCGCCTTCTCGTAGTACATGGACGTAGTAACTGTTGCACGCCCTTGTCTGCTGGCAGAATCATTATGGAATCTTCTTTCTTCAAGTCCGCCAGAGCACGTCTTTGATCAGCCGTGAGGTTGGATTTAGGGAGCTTGGCTTGCTTCATGATTCTGACGCTGTCAGACCGTAGGTGTGTCGCTTCTTCGGAATTGGGACCAATGTATCTACCAGCCGTTTCCACGCTCGTGTTAAGGTCAACCATTGGTAGTTTGTCCGGCGCTACTGCGAAGTTCAGTCCTTTCTCTAGTTCTTCCTTCTCAGGAGTGGAGAGTTGGCGTTCTGAAAGATTGATCACCCACCTATCTTTCACACTTCTTTTCTTCTGACACAAACACAATAGGGCTCCTGTCTTCGTGTAGTCGTTTCGATCTCTTCACCAAACACTCATATTTCTTCCGTTGGCGCATGCGTACTTTGTCCCATTCAATTCGTTGCGCACACTCGACCCACTCTTTGATTTCCGACAGAATGGAGTCTGGTAATTGTGAGTTCGAACTCAGATTCTCGAAGAGGTCCCGAATTTTTCGTTCTGTGAATGTAATCCGAGTGTTGATCTGTTTAATACGTTCGTTCATGAGTGCTCGTTGGGCTCGGTTGATGATCCCACTCGCTGCTAGTCCTTTCACCGATGTTTTGATCTTTAGGCTGGTGTGGCAGACGTAGTGATGTTTATAGTGCAGCGTAAAGAGTAAATGGTTCCTGAATGTCGCTAGGGAACGATGTTTTCTCCAGTTCACGGAAAATTTTGATAATCGTCCGATCGAAATCGCGAATGAGACGTTGGGGAAGTTTCCTTTGATATTCTTGACAATAAGTTACAACCTTAACTCTAAGGATACACGTGAACCAACGTATTTGGATCTTAATTCAGTCAGGATAATTCAGATTATACAGTGAAACAAAATTTAACACTGAGATCAAAGTCTTGCAGTTTGATCCCCGAACGCTACATTGCTGTGCTGTAAAGTTTGGACTTTGCCAACTAACGGATGATTTTATGATCAAGGGTGATATTTTTTGTCCGCAGCTGCCAGCTTAGAAGTGAACTTAGTTCTTGCTTGGGTGTGACAAAGATGCAGAGAAGACAGGGTCATGATCTTCGCTTTTCCTCAGTTGGAGTTCCTTTGCACACATTGCAGGCAGTAATCCCTTCTTGTTGGTGACACTGAAGGCACTGGTCCCTTTCTGTTGATCACATCAAAGGCATTGGTCCCTTCCTGTTGATGACACTGAAGGCACTGTCCTTCCTGTGTCCATCAAAGCTTGTCCCTTGTTGATCACATCAAAGGCATTGGTCCCTTCCTGTTGGTGACACTGAAGGCATTGGTCCCTTCCTGTTGATCACATCAAAGGCATTGGTCCCTTCCTGTTGATCACATCAAAGGCATTGGTCCCTTCCTGTTGATGACACTGAAGGCAATGGTCTATTTCTGTTGGTGACACTGAAGGCATTGGTCCCTTCCTGTTGGTCACACTGAAGGCACTGGTCTCTTCCTGTTGGTCACATTGAAGGCATTTGTTCTTTCCTGTTGATCTGATAGGCTCTGTTTCTGCCTTCTGCTTTCGGTTTGGTTGTCAGTACCCCGCATTCATGGTGCCAAAAGGTCAAGCTTGAAGGACACACACACACACACACACACACACACACACACACACACACACACACACACACCACACACACACACACACACAAACCGATGGTTTGCTCGCAGGCAAAGGCTGTGTGCAGACAGCAGGCCGACCTCGTGACACAACCCACAAGAACTAGCTGGCATATCTGCTTACCGCGGAGGGCAACTCAGCCTACTGAATAACGCTGTCGCCCGGAAATGGTCAGTTACCTGCCGGAGAAACAATGATCCTTTCTTCTCGACATCTTTGGACATGATCTGTATCTAACCATACGTCCTGCATCTAACCGTGCATCCCCAATTAACCTGGTTCAGAAGTACAAAATGGAACATAGCCTTGTCAGAAACACCGGACATTAATCACTTCTCTTCATGCTTGATCAGCCAGATGTGCATAAAGGGTGCCAGGCATTTCAGTTTGTGATCCCTCGATCCCCAGTGACTATAAATGCCCACATGCCCTTAGCAGGCTGGAGGATGTTAACATTTTTTTTAATGGTGATCATCACGCTAGTTACATTATATCCCGAACGGACGGCCGTCATTTTGCAAAAAAAAGTGTTCTCCTGCTTTGAAATTGGTCTCTGTTGCTGTAAAAAGAACCATATTCGTATGGCTTTATGTGGTCCCCGTAGTTGGCTGGGCTATAGACAAAATGACTTGACTGTACCGATAGAAGATCAGTCGCTGAGATCCAGTTTTCTAATGCAACAATGTGTGGATGCAATAAAACATCTAAACAGACCTACCACCACCCACACCCATCCTGCCAACACCTCCAAACAATGCAACGTCACAGTGATTCTGTAATTTTTTTTTAACAGAGAGTCATAATAAACCTGTCCGTAGTAAATAATGAGGACGCGAGTGGATTTTTACTTCTATGGCGAAAAGGTCGCATGCCCATAACGCCAAATGATGTTTGTGGTACCTGTTCAGCTAACACAGATGCCAAAAATTGCACAGAAAACAAACCAGAAAACGTCACTTGAAAGAGCAAGCTCTAAGCCTTCCCATATACCCCATTCGCTCGTCCTCGTTCTGGAAGCTCTTGTACACTTCTTTCTCATCACAAGTCCATATTTGCCAGCTGTTTTGTTGTTGTAATCTGAATACTGTGTAATGACAATGAGACACATTGTCCAGAGTGGACACTGGATGTCCATGCTGCTGTGTCCATTTGCCCATATGTTTTTATTTTTTATTATCATTACATTTAATTATTTTTCATTATAACACGATTTAAGAAAATGGAGTTTGAAAGGTCAGAGGGACTGGCTGGTGCTCCCCGTATGACCTAGTCTTCTCCGCCTTAAGGATGTCAATGGTTCAGCTACCATGTTTATCTATTCAGGTTCAAACAAAACGCAGGACACAAACACTAAAACCAACAGGTAAAACATCAGGATTGAAATTTTACCTGTTGGTTTTAGTGTTTGTTTCCTGCGTTTTGTCTGAACCTGAATAGATAACATGTGCTGAGACTAGTTAAGCTCTCCTGTCCCAGAAGGTCCCTTTTGGGACCGAAATATTGGACTGAAATAAAAAGGAAAAGGAGTCAACCAAGCGGTTTTGGGATCCAGTTTTTTTTTCCTTTCTAATTTCTACTTAAATCTTCTCATGACAACAACAGAAAACAAACAAACAAAACAAACAACAAAAAACGGACCTAGCATAGAGAAAGTGGCGCTTCTGGATTTTTAAGGTTTATACGTTATATGTATGTTATGTATGTATGTATGTATGTATGTATGTATTATATATATATATATAATATATAATATATATATATATATATATATATATATATATACAACAAACTAATAAATTCTCAAAATGAGCCTTCAGCAAGCTTATATTCTCCAAGGGGGAGAGACATCCTCCAATAGGGAGGGAAACTCACTAACATATAACTCCTGGTCATATACCGATATTTCGAAACTTGGTGGTTTCTCCTCAGTGACCGCGGAAAGTGGTAATTTGACTCCTCTGCCTTTTCTGGATTGCATTCTTCTTAAAACTGAAAGGCAGAGGAGTCAAATTACCACTTTCCGCGGTCACTGAGGAGAAACCACCAAGTTTCGAAATATCGGAGTTATATGTTAGTGAGTTTCCCTCCCTATTGGAGGATGTCTCTCCCCCTTGGAGAATATAAGCTTGCTGAAGGCTCATTTTGCGAAGCATTTATTTTATTTTTTCCCCATCCACCCACTCAAGCACATACTGTTAGTTAGGCAGAATCATCTGCCACTGCAGGTATGAATGCGTATCTCCCCCTATTTCTTCAATCTTAGACATAAGAGCAAGCTTTGTTTATAATTCAATATTTTTTGCAGTCATTGCAACACCAAGCTGCTCTGTAAGTTGCTGGAACGGTGCTCGGTACTTATCCTTGGAATTTATTAGTTTGTTGTATTTAGCCCCTTGTGGATTCATTCCAAGAATGGCCTCAGATTGTGTCTTAGAGGATATTTTTTTATATTTTCTACTTTTCACAAGAAAATGTAGCTTGTTTGCTCTTTCATGATTTTCTTTTGCTTCTTAGATGGCACCTTTGGTTGGTATTTGAAAACTCAACAAACATACTACGGTATTGCACACAGCCTTTTTGGGATTGCATTCTTCTTAAACTGAAAGGCAGAGGAGAAAATTTACCACTTTCCGGGGTTCACTGAGGAGAAACCACCAAGTTTCGAAATATCGGTATTGACCAGGAGTTATAAAAGCTTGCTGATGGCTCATTTTGAGAAGCATTTATTTTATTTTTTCCCCTTTCCACCACTCAAGCACATATGTTAGTTAGGCAGAATCATTGCCACTGCAGGTATGAACGCGTATCTCCCCCTTATTTCTTCAATCTTAGACATAAGAGCAAGCTTTTTTATAATTCAATATATATATATTTATGTGTGTGTGTAGTAGTAGTAGTACTTTAATTTTACGTCTTTTCACAAACTATGTGATATTAGACAAGAAAGGAGAGATAGCAGGCAATTAGGGGGAGATAGATAGAATTTGTTATGTTGCATACTTTGTGCGGGTGTGTGTGTGTGTGTCCTTAAATTTAATGTCTATCCACTATTCGTGATGATAGACACACACACACCACACCACACAAAAAAAAAAAAAAAAGTGAATGTGTACGGAAGTAATTGCGGGCATGCAAAATAATGTATGTGTATATGTATGGGTGCGCATGCACGCGAATGTGTGTTGTGTGCGTGCGCGCGTGCGTGTGAGTGAGAGAGTTGTGGATGGTAAGTGTGTGGATATCTTTACACAAGTCATAAGTGAAGTTTAAAACATGAAACAAAATACTTATAACCAACAACTAACTAATCAAAGTCAAAACGGATGACAGTATTAAAGAAAAAAAAGACAAACAAACAAAAAAAACCCTTTGCCCCCCCCCCCCCCCATTTTATCCACCCCACCCCACACCCCTTGTGCCCCGGCGCGCGGCCGGCGTGCGTGTGTGTGTGTGTGTGTAGGGAGGGGGTGGGGCTGTGAGTGAGCGGAGGGTGGTGTACAAAAATCAGAAAACAATCAGACAGACAAACGAATAAACAAAAAAAACTACACACGCTAACAGTATCAGATTAAAGCAAATATCTCACTGGACTAAAAATCAAGCAGAAGTAACTTTCAAAGCAAAATCAATATCAGAAAAAAAAATCTGTCACAGACATGCCTGACAATGTGGCAGAAATCCCTGAGAGGCACACTTTCGAACAAAAAAAATTTTCTCTTGTCAATTTTGTTTCCCGCATATGCATTTTGTTGCAGAGCTATATTTAGTTCTAAAACCTTTCCTGTTTCAATCGATGAAATATTGAAAAGAAGTTTCTGTATTGATGCATATCATTTAAAAGTGCAGATTTTGGATGCTTTTGAAATTATCAATACTAAAAAGGGTTATTTAGTGTCTGAACATGAGTAACAGCTTTGTTCTGCCCATTTCTGAAATATCCAAACTGTTTGTTTTAAAATTTGTTGACTCTCTTTCAAGTGAACTGTATGGAAATAGTTTGTACCCTCGTTCCATTTTCAGCGCCTTTTTTCGACACATTTTTCACAAGTTCATTGCCGAAATTCCACAGTGTGAAGGAACCCAGAAGAAAGTTATATCTGTTCCTTTACATATCAAGACGTGGATTAAAGTTGAATTTCCTTCAAAATAAAGTTACTGAATTTGAATTAAAAAAACTTGATCGATTGTAACACTGACAGCGAATGTTACAAAAACAACCTTGAAAAATTGACTGCGGTAAATCAATTAGAAATTTTCAAAGCATAAGTATCGCTATCATTTCAGCTACGAATATGGACCGATATTTTCCCAAAGAAATATGCCTTTTGTACTTTCGCGTTGGAAAAACAAATGCTGATCCGCATCTTTGTTACTCGTCAACGATCCCTCTGTGTACGTGTACACCTTAAGATGGTTGGAATACCATCTTGCATTTGCATCTTCGTTAAATATGACAATATGTAAGGATGATTTGCTTTTATTTGTATCAGTGTAATCAAGATCAAACTTCGCGCTCTTTCTTTCCACGTTGGAATGGGATCTTAAGAGACGTTTTGACAAAGACTTAACATCTATATTACTTTTCTTAAACAATTCAGCAGTGTATGAACTGATAGTGCACAGAGAGGCAATATGTTTTGCTCTTTTTGGATAATCACTCTCTGGGTTTATAGATATTTCCGTTTCATTTACACCTTCCATGGTTGAACATTTCATGAAATATTTTGCAAGTGATAGATTCCTATATTCATTTAAATGTAAAACGTCTATTTCTCTGTATGTCCTCAAAGTGGAGGCATATACCGGAACTCCTAGGCATATTTGAAGGCTTTGCTATCCCACGTTGTAGTTTTTGTAACAAATATTTAGGTGCGCTAAAGAAAGCCTCTTGGGCGTATGATAATTTAGAACGAATTAATGCCAAAGCCAAGAGCTTTAATGTTTTTCCATCTTGGCACCAGCTTTGCTTGCTCAAATGTTTAGAAAATTTAAAGTTTTCTTGCCCTGTTTAAAAGGTAATCATATGGATATTCTATGTGAGTTTCGATGTGAAGTGGACACCTAAGAATTTGATTAGTGTACGTATGCAAGTGTTATCCCATCCAGCATAAAAGATGGAAAATCAGAGGGATCATCCCATTGTTGAATAAAAGCATATGAGTTTTTTTTTGGGAAGCTTTAGACCATTTATAAACAAGTATTTGCTAAGGTTATCAAGCTCTGCCTGATAGTTTTCTGTGGTAATTTATTGCTCTTTTGGGTGTGTTTTTTCTCATACTAGTATTTATCCACATCACAGATCATCGGCATATTGTACAACTGTAGATTTTTAGTTACATGCTTTGGAAGATCATACAGCAAAATATTAAATAGCATTGGAGATACTACAGAACCTTGAGGAATACCCATATCCATTGGTTTAAAACTGGAATATGTTTTTGTACTCTGACCTGTAAACTTCTTTGTGTTAGAAATTCTTTAATATAACTGTAGAAATTACCTGGAATCCCAATCGCCTTTAATTTGCATAACAATTAGCATGCCATACACTATCAAAGGCTTTCCTAATATCAAAGAATGTAGCCAGAACACTCTTCCGTCTGGCAAACTGATATTTGCGTGTGTGTGTGTGTGTGTGTGTGTGTGTGTGTGTGTGTGTGTGTGTGTGTGTGTGTGTGTGTGTGTGTGTTCTCTTTGTACACGTCCATAGTTTCGTCCGATCTGTTTAAAAGTTGGTATGGTGACTCACTGGCTTACTGGGCAAATAAATATTGAATTACTTGTCTGCTAGACAGCCGTATTGGTTGCGTTTTTTAGTGGGATATCCGTCCTGACAATGACGCAGGTTGCATCTCACTGTCAAGGGTTCATCGTAGAGTAAATCCGCTGTCAGATGGTTTTTAACCGACGTGGGTTTTTTGTGTTTAGTATATAGAAGTTCTTTGTTAATGACTCACCACACGGAAATCTCTCTCTCTCTAACTATACCATATCTGTCTGTCTATCTCCCTATCGATCGATCTACCTCTCTATCTATCTGCCTGACTATACCATACCTATCTGTCTATCGATCGATTGACAGATCTGCCAGTCTTTCTATATATCTATTTCTATCGATCGATTGACAGATCTGTTTGTCCATCTATATATCTACTTGTCTAAAGTGCATTCCATCTGTAAGCGTGCGTGTTCTGTCTCTTTATTATCCATAGTTTCGTGCGATCCGTTTCAAAATTGACATGGTGATTCTGTTGCATACTAGGCAGATTCGCAGTGAATCAGTTTTGTGCTACTAGTAGACAGTCGCATATTTAATGCGACAATATTGTAGACCAAAGCATTGCCGGGATTTGATGCGGGTCCACGGGAGATAACCCATGATCTTGGTAATATTTTCCCCCTGCATGCACAAACTTTTGACAGTCAGAGGAGGCGGGTGGAGAAGAACAGAGACAATTGAGGAGGGAAAGGGGTGCGGGTTGGGATGAAGAGGAGATGCAAGATGTGTGAGATGGGAAGGGGAGGGGGAGGAAGGTGAGGGCGTGTAAAACAGCCAGTACCCCCCCCCCAAAAAAAAAAAAAAAAAAAAAAAATTCAGGGGTCTACACATGAAAAATGTTTCTCTCTCTCTACATATTATATATATATATATATATATATATATATATATAATATATATATATATATATATTATATATATATATATATATATACACATGTATATACATATTTATATTAAGAGAGAGAGAGAGAG
Source organism: Conus ventricosus (assembly GCA_018398815.1). NCBI lineage: Eukaryota > Metazoa > Mollusca > Gastropoda > Neogastropoda > Conidae > Conus > Conus ventricosus. The sequence goes on from CM031608.1 coordinate 57,055,630, forward strand.
AGAGAGAGAGAGAGAGAGAGAGAGAGAGAGAGAGAGAGAGAGAGAGAGAGAGAGATTGAGATTGGAATGACTGTTTACTGTAGTTGCTAAAGTGTTCACTTAGACAATGATTTGTATTTGATGAGAGATCATGATTGATATTACTGTCATCGCCATCATCATCATCGTCATCAGCTGCTGCAGCAGCAGCATCGTTTCTCGCAACGGTACTTGTTTGATTAGATCCATTAGCAAAGGACTTTGTACGAAAACCTGCTTCAGTAGAAACCATGCGGCAACTAATTAATTCTACAGTTATTACTGGACAGTGTGATCTGATTTACATCACTATGTCCAGACGAATGTCGTTGCTGACCGAGTTCTTCTCACAGTCTATCTCGCGACCATAAACATGACTCAGAAGGTTATCCTTTCATTGTATTTGTCTTGGCAACAATGATCATTGAACATACTCACCAAGTCCAACCAGCTTTTCCAGAGTCCATTCGTTTTAATTTTTTTTTTTATGTGATCCAGTTTTTTGTCCAGCTCAAGAAAACTGACCATCAACAACACAAAGTCTTAGTGCAGGTTCAACGGAGTATCATTTATTGAACGTGGACCAACAGTGCAACACGGCTAAACGAGCAGAATTCTTCGGTACCATCTGACGACTGTGCATGATCCCGTAAATCACACATTGTACAGTGAATCACTAATAGTCTCTCACCACGTGTCATGAAAGACCACAGACTAAATTTGCCTTGTCAAGTTAAACTTCTAGAAATAAACAAGTCATAACTTGATCCAACAGTCACCCACTCCTCTTACGCTTAATGAAGGGCTGCACGTGACATTCTTCCCCGAACAACATCTTCACGTCGTTTTCCTGGGACAGTCTAGCGATCTTAACAGGTTCCCGTGAAGGACCGATCATTCTCTATTCCCTACACAGTGCGGTTTGAGAGGTCACACATGAGGCTTATCCCATCAAGTTCACTGGACCGGCACCGCCACCCGGCGCGGGTGGTCCTCCTGGGGGTGGAGGAGCTGCAGCTGCTGGTCCTGGTGGTGGTGCTCCTGGTGGTGGTGCTCCTCCTGGTGGTGGTGCTCCTGCTGGTGGTGCTGCTGCTGCTGGAGGTGGTGGTGGTGCTCCTGCTGCTGCTGGTTGTTCTGGTGCCGGATGTGATTCTAATGAGTCTGATACTAGCGCACGATGCACATCGAGAGTCTTGAAATGATCGCCTGGCCTCTTGCGTTTGGCCAGTCCACTCAGCACCTTTAACAACTCTGGGGTCAGAACCGGAGTCTGGCTGTCGTCTTGCCCCGGAAGAGAGAAGAACTTAATTCTATTGTATGTCGTCTTGGGCTTCATGCCCACAAACTGTACATTTTCTCCGTGTTGTTTTTCGAACCTTCGGAGAAGCTCCAAGTCTTCCTCCTCTCGCTCAGCATTGTCGACTTCGTCCGCCTCGTCTAATTCATCATCATCCTCATCCTCATAATCGACGAGGTCTTCGTCATCGTCTGAAACGAGTTTGAGAAACTGATCTCTTCGCATTCTTCCACTTTTCCTTGGTGATTTGTTGTACTGAATAGTTTCCCGTTTGTCAGGCCGAGGAAATCGTATTCCTTCATTGTTTGTTCCAAACGGCTGCGCATCTTTGTCACCAAGCTCTTCCAATGCCTCTTTCTCTTCCTTCTTTCCTTTCGTCTTTTCATTCCTGGGGTCTCCATCCTCTCTGCTGGAGATTTTCTCATCTTTTTTGAACTCCTTTTCCTTTTTCGACTCTTTTTCTTTATTGGATGAGCCTTCCTCTTCCTGGACGCACTCTATCTTCTGTGATGTTCCCGTCTCCTTGGTGGATGTACTCTCTTCTTGCTTGATGTCTTGGTTTTCCCTTTTGGACCTTTTCTTTCCGAATCAGGCCCCTTCTTTCTTGCGGTGGATTCTTTCTTTGCCGCTTTCCGTTCAGTCGCTTCCTTGCCAGTATCCTTTTCTTCTTTCCCGGGAGTCTTCTCTTCCTCTTTGGAGCCTTTCTGTCTCTTTTGTTCGTCACGTGCCTCCTCCTCTGTACCATTGTTTTTTTGGTCTGTCGCAACAGACTGCGTTTCATTCTGTTTTGAAGATGATCCTCCTTCTGCAGAACTTTCCTGTTCTTGGACATCCTCCTCTCCCTCTTGGGAATCATCCTCTTTCTTTTGAGCTTCATCCTCTTCCTCTTGAGTCTCGTCATCGTTCTCTTGAGATGCATCCTCCTTCTCGGAGTGTCTTTGTCCGTCTCCGAGACACCTTTCATGTCTTTCCGTTGATTTTCCCTTCTGGTCTAAAGATTCGTCTCCCTCCTCAGCGGAATATTCGTCTTGGTTCTCTTCTTGTGCATCTTCCTCATCCTCATCTTCCACCGAAGACCCATCATCTTCTCTCTGCCCTAAAGCAGTTTGAATGAGATCAAACATAAATCTACGGTTTTGGTCCAGCTGATTGTCCACGTTGCTAATGTTTTTCGATTGCTTGCGTGTGAAGTTGGTCAGGACGTTGGTAAGGCGCTCGATCTGTTGGTCAGTATTGCTGCTCTGGTTCTTGGCGTCCTCTTGGACTGCGTCGTCCAGGGCGGTCTCCATAGTTCCTGATGTATGGAGAGTAAATAAGCACAGGTAAGCAATCTACACACAGATGGAGGTCAAAACACACATCTTAAAAAATAATATATGTAAAAAAAAACTATAGAAGAAACAACTCTAAGAAAAATAATATAGTATTCATTAGCATTGTTCAGAAAGCGAGACTAGTCCTCGTGTCAGCTATAGTGATTGAAGGTGATTTCGACTTTCAACACTTCAGTCTGAAACCCTCCTCCCCTATCCTCTTCCTTCCTCATCTTCTCACCCCTGCACCTCTCCAGTTTTTTTTTCTCTTTTTTTTTTTGCAGAGCGTGTTTTCTGGAAAGGTTGATTCCTAATAAGTTCAGATCAGGTCGTCTGCTAAAGTATGTATGTAATTATCAGAACGCGGTACCTCGCAACGGTAGCCAGGGCGGAGAGCTTTACCGTTTCGCATGATTCATACATATCATGTATCCTTTGCCAGTCTGATCCCCAGATACTGAAAGCAGTCGTGTTGTTGTTAGTGTCAGTTGTGCACTCACAACATCACCTCACAACAGACTGTTCAGGGACAATTCCCAGAATAGCTTTTATGTTTACTGAACATGTAGACACAACCGGTGACTTTTATGGACTTTCTGCATTTTTTTTCCGCCTGGCGGCCATTCTCCCTACCACATGGACAACAACAGATGAGTCATTTTTCGTTCTTTGTTTGTACTGTCCTAAATGTTAAAATTTAATGTGATTTTTTGTGTGTGCCTGAAGAAGACCCCAAAAGTTGAAATGCATCGCGTCTTGTCATGTGCTTTGTTTGTCCATGTCATTGGCGGTATTTAACACTAACACCCTCTCTTTCAAAAGTTTGCTTTGTTTTCCGCCGTCAGTCACTCCATTTTGAAAATTTCTGCAATAGGCCAACCGCGTCAATATTCATAGCAGCCTGTTTCCGCTCAGCCTCTGCTTTATTTTACAACGTTGCACTTACAAATTTATGTTATAATGCTGAACAATTAAGTAGTGGGGGAAAACAAGTGCAGGCTAACAATTCTTCAGTCGTTATAGTAATGACTTGACAAATTTATGTTATTCAGAAACACAATATACTGCTTTGGAAGCTGTGTTATATGACTAGATAAATCATACATACAGTACATTTGATTACGGGCCCTTTTTTCAAAGAAGGGGGGGGAAATATTGGCCATTAATTCGAAAAAGTATTCGTCCATATTGTAGAAAAAAAAAAATCAGATTCTCCCCGGTTTTCATTTTCCCTTGTCGGACTGTCGTAGCTTCACCCCCCGAAAAAAAAAGGGGCAGGGGGGATTGGGGGGGGGATTTGATCTGTAAAACCATTAAAAAGGGACAGGGGGGAAAGTGTGATGGGTTTGTCCCCAAGTGACTATCTTACCTTACACACTGACAGCCCAAAACGGGAAAAATAACTTTTAACCTTTGGTGTGTGGGTGTGGGGTCGTGTGTGTTACGGAATGATTTTGGTGTTCTGCAGGTTTGGGATGTCTGACCCACAAAAAAATTATGGAGCATACACACTTTTCTAATTCCACATACACCACCCCTCACCCAAAATTTGCAGGGGGAAACAGAAAACAATTTTTGCTTTATGCTCCCCGGGACCCATCGCACATATAATAAAAAAGGAAAAAACCTTTAAAATAGGTCGGCACGCCAACCACAAGGCTACAAAAAAAAAATTTATTTCTATATGTTTTCAAATTCTTTGGGCGCGGGCGGTTCCCAACGACGACGCGAAGATTTTTCGACAAAAACGAAGAGGGCGAGACGGGGGAGAAGACAAGACAAAGACTCAGCTAAAGGGTCAACCCCGACACGGGCCTAAAAAGAATTTCAGAGCTGGGGCAAAAAAAAAAAAAAAAAACCTTTCTCAACACACTCGCGGCCCTTCTTCCCGGGCGCGAGGCGACAGTTTTCCACGGGGAGCTTTTTGCTCCCCCCACCACAAAACCCCAGCGAGGGCCCTCGCCAAAAGGTGTTTGGTTCAAGCTGGGAGGGGCGCTCTGGTTTGGGCCAAAAGGGGCCCGTCCCCAAGCCCAAACGGGCCCTAAATTGGGTAGGGGTTTCCCGGGGGCGCAGTGGCAGGTAGGGTGTTTAGGGCACCAGCCCGACCCTCCACGCCGACACAGGGCGGAAAAAACAGGGGCTTAGATTTTCAGTTTACGGCCCTAAACCCTCAAAAAAGACAGCCACCCCCCCTCAGTCCGGGGAAACCCACTTTCCCCCTGGGGGAAACTGATTAAATACCTTGATTACTGGCAAATTTTCCCATTAAAAAAAAACACTACTTTTTATTTTTCATTACCCAAATCATTTTCCACTACAACTTGGAACAAAAAACAGCATATTCTTTCTTCGACATTACAACATTCTTTTTCCGGAATCATAACACTAAAAAACATTTTTTTTTCCAATTTCAAAACCCCACAAACAACATTCCCCTTTCCAAATCATAACACTACACGGAAAAGGTTTTCCCAATAAACTTTTAAAATTTTATTTTTTCCAAAAATTGGGGAAACTTTTTCCCCCCCAACCTCTCTTCAATAAACCAGAATCCCAATTTTAACACACAATGATTACTTTCTTAAACACAAAATTTAAATGACTACTTTTTATCAAACTATAAACGTCACAACCCAAGGTTCATTTCCTTTCTTGAACACAAGAATTTTCATTTCTTTAATATAATCACCATTTTTTTAAAAAGGGTTTTTTTTTTAAAAAAGATTCACCCTTTTTAAATATATCCCAAGGGGAAAAGTTTTCCACAAAAACTTTTGTTTACCCAAACCCACACATATTGATATTTATTTCAAGAGTGTGTTAAATACTAAAATTCCATCAAAAAATTAAAAACCAAAAAAATTATGCCCGCTCACTCTGGGGCTTATTAACCCTACATCAAAACTCCCCCTTTTTTTCTGGGAAAAGGTCTAGCTAATCCAATTAAAAAATTTAAACTTTTTTTTTCAAAACATAATTTCATAACTATTTAAGTCCAAATAAAAAAATCTTTTTTTTTTTTCTAAAGCCCCATTTCCCTTTTAACACTCTTTTTCATTTATTTATGTTTTCCAAAACAGCACTTCTTTTTTGTTACCCTATCAATCATAGGAAAAAACAGAACACAAACAAATACTTTTTTTAAAAAAAAAACCCTTCAAAAGGGTCCCGCTGGGGAAAGTTTCAGTCGCTCCTAAACGGAAAGAAACCCAGCATTTTCCAATTCTAACTCACTTCCCTCCTCCCCCCAAAATTTTTTTGGGCGAAAGTCCCCAAAAAGCCGCCTTTTCCAAAACAAAAAATAAAGAAAAAAACCCTTTGTTTAAAATCTAAAAATTTTTATGTAGGGCTTGACCGGACACTGTGCAAAACAGGCAAATTTCGGGGGTTGGGTGGATTGTGGGGGGCGTATCGGGTTTAAAGGGGTTCGTGGGGAAGGGAACTGCTGCGAGACCACGCGGCGTTCGCAACTGTGACGAGAGGTTTGCCAGTTTGTCATGTTTACTGCGCATAAGCCTTTTATCAAATCAAGTGCCGAGTTTTAAAATCACGGACACTTTTGTTGTGCCCACCATACACAGCCGCCCCATTTTACATTCGCCCCGGTTTGGGGCTGTAAAGCTTTTTCAGAGAAAAACTTGTTTTTTTAAAAACAGGCGAGTCGGGGGAAGTGATGTTTCAATGCCTTCCCCCCCGGGGTGCTGGAAGGGGCCACTAATTTACCAAAAAATGGCTGAAGTGTTTGTTATTTTCGAAAGGGGAAAATTTTCTGACCCAAAAGCCCGTTTTTTGGGGGAAAAATACATTTTTTACCCATGGGGCCAGGGCCCAAATTTTTTGACAAAGAAATTGAGGGGCGACCTTGTTCTCCCCAAAGCCAAAAGGAAGCATTTTGTTTTTGTTTCTTAAACCCAAATAATTTTTAATTTAATTTAATTAAGAAACTTTAAAAAGGTTTTTAACTTTTGAAGAAAGATTTATTCAAAAACTCCAAATGTTCAGTGCCCGGGTGTAAACCTATTTTTTTCAAAAAACTTCTCCCCTTTTTGGTTTTGGGGACACAACCCCAAAGCAAAAACGAGGGGAACACCCCGGGGCTGGGCCCGAAAAGGGTTTTGGTTGTGATGGCTAATTATAGTGGGGGGTACACGTTCGCTAACTGCCCCCCGAAAAATGCTCTCAAGGCTCTCAGTGAACCCCAAAAACCACAGGGCGGGATTTAAAAATAGTAATTTTTTTGAAAAACTGGGCCAATCCAAACTCTCCCGTTTGGACCTCCCAAAGCCCTCTCTAAGGGCGACTGTAAGCCCACAGCGGGGCCCTACCGCAAACGGGTTTTGGCCAGGTGGTTAGTGGCATTTCCCCTTCACTTTCCTTAAATCTTCCCCCTGTCTTTTGGGGGGTTTTTTGTTTTTTGTTGTTTTTTTTTGTTTGTTGTTTTTTTGTTTGTTTTTTTGTTTGTTTTTTTTTGGGTGTTTGTTTTTTGGGTTTGTGTTGGGGGTTTTGGGTCCTCCCCCAAGCATGCCACACCCCCCCCCCCCCCTCCACCCGCCCACCCCACCCCCCACCCCCCCGCATGAAACAATCAAGTTCCTTCTAAGTTTATAATTTAAAAGTTACCCTAAGTTACTTTTAAGTTCTTACTAAAATTTGGGCCTTAATCACCCTTTAAATTTGCCCTAAAGGTTGTCCTCAAGCCCTTTCCAAAAGTAAAATAAGTTCATAACAAAAACACCCCCTAAGTAAAACCAAGTTTTTTTTAAAATTATCCTAAATTTCTTACTCAAGTTCCCTTAAAAAGATCTTTAAACTAAGTCATCCTCTAATACAACCAAGTTCTTATTCTTTTATTTTATAATTATAAAAAAAATTCAATCTATGTTTTTACCCTTAAATATAAATGCCCTAATATAGTAAAACACACGCTTCCAAAAAAAGCGTCCATCGTGAGAATATTTTGCTCACGTTCTCTGCATAATCTTAATGAAGTTTTTTACTTCCAAAACCCAAACCGCATTGTTAAAATTTCCCGGGTTTCTAGGGAAAATGTTTTAAGACCCATGTTTTTTATTTAGGGATTTTATCATTTTATAATACCCATGATTTTATTTTTTTAAAAAAAAATTAAAAATTTAAATTTCTTAAAATTTTAACCATCTAAAAAGGGAAAAAATGCTTTTTTGTTGATGGTTTGGGCGGGTTGCCTTCTGTATTTAGTTTTTTAAATTTTTTTGGGATTGCTTTTTTTTTCTGCTCCCATTGTGAAATATTTTTAAAAACCGAATAACTGCCCCCCACAGCAGAAAGGGCGCCAAAAATGGAAACATTTTTAATTTCAATATCCCAGAAGATTTTGGGTGCGTAGGCCTTGAATCACTTGGAGTTTTTATACCCGGGCCCATTAAATTCAACTTTTTCTGGGTTGGGGGTTTGTTATTTTTCTTTATAGTTTTATTCTGTAACTTTAAATTTTTTTTTGTCTTTTCCCAAATCTGCTAATTTTTTTTCCGCTTTAACCCCCCCCAGGATGAGGATGCTTTCACTGGTCCCCCAAACCAATTCAGTTTTTCTGTGTTTTTTCGGGGGTTTGGGTTTTTACTTTCTCCCCCTGTTTCAGTGTTTTCGTTTCGGCTGTTTTTCGGCTGGGGCTTTTTTAAAGGGAAATAAAATCTTTTAGGGATTAAAAGTTTTTAAATCCCATAAATTAATGGGGGTAAAAAATGTTCCAAATCTATAGTATAAATAAAACCTAGAGCCTTTTTAATGACTTTTTTTAAAAAACGGGGATCTTGCTTTTAAAATCAAACTTTGATCTTTTTTCAAATAAATTTGGGAGAAAAATCTACGCTATTTTAGTGACAAACTAAAGAACCTTTTTTGCCCCCCCACTTTTTCACCATTCTAAAACCCCCAGTTTCGCTTCATACCTGTTATGATACTTTAAAATGTTTTTTGGGGCCCGACATCTTTGAACCCTTTTTTAAATCTGAATTCTTTCCCGGGGAAAACTTTTTTTTTTTCCACACGCTCCCAAAGAAAAACAACCCCCCTTTTGGGGCATAACACTTGGCCATCAATTGGCCCATTCATAAGTTCGGGAAAGGGTTTAAAGGCCCCCTTGTAGCTGTAGTAAATTCATCGGGTTTTCATTTTTTTTAAAATTTAAATTATTTTTTTTAAAAAAAAATGAGCCCCGAAAAAATTTTGCAAACCCTTGTATCCCCCCCATCTGCTGTTATTGGGGGTTTAAAAGTGTAGGATACTAAATGTTTGGGTAAAAGTTTTGTTAAAAATTTAAAACCCGGGGCAGATCTTGGAAACAAGCCCTTTGAGGTTTCAGAAAAACCCGATTGCTATTATTGCACTTGGGTTTGCCAAAAAATTTTTTCCCGGTCAAGAAAAGGTTTAATCCAGACAGTAAAAATATATGTAAAAAAAAAAATACATTTAAAAAAAAGGTTCACTCGTAATGATATAGGGGGCGCTGGGGTTTAAAAGCCTCGCTTTTAGGGGAAAAGTAATTACGCATTTAGAAAACTGCGGATAAAGGGGCCCCCAAAGGAGAAAAAAGACATAACAAAGCTGGGGAGCAACTACCGGGAAAAGCACAAGATGGGCTATAAAAAAGCAAAAGAATTGAGCAGTTAGTTTTTTATTAATAAAACACACTAAAAAAAACAGGGCATGCACTTACACTTTTAAAAGATGTTGATCAACGAAAAAAAGGAGTATTATCTATAACAGGCAAAAAAATCAAAGGAAAAAATTCCCCCCACCAAAATTTCCCCCCCCCCCTTTTAATCACCCCATCAGAAAAAAAAAAAGATGCAAAAAATTTGGGTTTTATTGTTTTTGGGATGACCTTTTGGTATTTTTTTGCGCAAAATTTTGGCTGAAAAAAAATGAACAAAATCTATTATTCGCCCCCAAAGGATTTTGGAAGGGAAAAACAGAAATTTTAAAAAAGCAAAGCCAAGCAGCGGGGGCCCAGTAACAAAACAAAAAAAAATTGGTTATCTAAAAAACGTTTTGGCAAATTTATTTCCAGCCCCTAAAACGAATACAGAGACCAAAACTTTGTGAACGAAAATCCCGAACGCCACCCATCAAATGGACCTTCTATATTTACCCTCTGATACGAAAAAAAAAAAAAAGTTTTTAAAGTACCCACTTACAGTCATTGACATAAGCTTCAAGTAAAAAGATGGGGAAACCCTTTAACACAAAAGAGTGCTTCTCTGTTGCGTTGCCTTTACAACAAAATATCCCAATGGGACCCGCTAATTTTATCCTCGCATGATTCAATTTTGAGGATGGAAAAGAAAAAAAAAGGGAAAGTGAATAAAATTATTTTTAAAAACAAAGATTTTCCCCATTAAAAGAGGCATGCCAGGATTCCCCAGATCACGGTTTTAATTGAAACTTTAAAAACATTTTAGCTGAAAGACTTTTTTCCTCCAGTAACCCACAGGGGGGAAAGGGCCCTGATTGAACAATTCCCCCAACACAGAATGGGTTAGAAGATTGCCCTCATTTTGGGGCGCAATGAATAATAAAAAATTAAAAGGGGGTTAAAAACCCATACAAGAAATCAAAAGAAAAACAATAAATGTTGCGGAAGACCCTTCACCCAGCAAACTATTACCTTTTGGTTTTTTAAAATTTTGGGTCCCTTTTATTTACCGGGGGAAGCAAAGGGGACACCCCGCATCGGGGCAACCGATCCATTTTGGGAGTGTTGACCCAAAGAAATAAAAAAAAATTGTAAAATGAATCCACCCTTTATTTTTTACGAGAAACTGAACAAAAACAAAAAAAAAAACCACTCCTAAAAGATCTTTTGTGAAAGAACGCGAAAAACCCACCAGACATTTGTTCCGTTTTAAATTTAATTTACTAAATATTTTTTGGGGGTTTTTAAAATGGAAGCTCAAAAGGGAAAAGCGGAAACGAAAAAAAGAATGGAAAAGGAAGAGGGCCTTGAAAATGATACGGGAATCATTTCTGCGTGTAAGCAAATTAAAAGGAAAACCCTTTTCGGGGTTTAAATCAATGCATGCAAAAACATCCTTTCCGCCTAAAAATCAAACCCCCAAATAGGGAAAAAGAATATCTTGAAATAAAAAAAAAAATTTCAAAAAGCATCAACAAACATGAAAAAAAGTTTTAAATGAATTGGATGAAGCAAAGATTGATTTTATAATAAAAGTTTTGAAAAATATAAACCCCCTTGTTTTTTGCGGTCCTCCAGGGGCCCGTTTTGCATATGAAAAACACGGAATTAAAAAATACTCGTTTTGTGTTTTTCTTTCTAACGACTTCTTTGTTACAACTGTTGTGTTAAATCTCATGAAGTTTTAATCCAGTTTTACTTTGTCATGAGAAAAGTCTTTTCCCAAAAAACAAGCTTCTTTGTAGTTGTCATTAAATATTTTAAACCTTGCAAAAACGCGGGGGGAAAACCCCCTTTCTTTCTTAATAAATTTTCCGGGCCGAAATACTGTACATTTTTTACCTTAAACCAACAAACCCCTTTGGCCCCTTTTCCCGGATAATTCATCCTTCATTTTTCCAAAAAACCTTCTTTTAGTAATTAAAACAAAGGGGGAATCTTTGGGAAAAATGGGAAACGGGCTTCAAACCATCCTGCATCCCTTTTTAGCCACTTCTAATTCCATGTCTTTATAATGTTTTTTAAATAGGGATATCTTTTAACAAAACTGTATCTGGGAAAAGGGTACTCTGGACTCAGGATCCCGGGGGTTTTAAAGTAGTCATAAAAAATTTCTAACACCAAAAGTTTTGATAATTCAAAAACAGAAACCCAAAAAAACAGGTTTTTTCCAATTTTGGGACTTTCTTTTTTTTTCACCCTTATCCCCAAAAAGGGTCATGAAATTTTCTGAAGTCCTGAAAATTTTGGGTTTTTTGGAAGTCAGTTTTAATTTGCTTCTTTCTCTTTTGGGGGACTAAACTGAAAAATCTTTGCGCTTGTGTGGTTCCCTCCATAGTTTTTCCAAAAAAACAGTGTTGTTTCACAGTTGAAAAAGTTTTTTTCTAAGCATCTGGGGTTTTGGGTTTCTGAGATCATGTTTTTTAAAGATTTGGTTTTCATAAAGGGTTCTTGATAAAAAGCAATTATGCATGAACTGCTGTCAACTTAAACCCCCATGTCTTAAATAAAATTTTTTAAAGTCTGTAATGACGGGCAAAATTTTTTTTTTTGCCTCAAAAGATTGGGCCCACAAGTTTTGGGGCGGCTCTTTTGGGTTTCCTTTTTAGACTTTCTGCTGCAAATTTAAAGGGCATTATCGGGGTCAGGATTTTCATGAGGTTTTCCCTAAACAACTTCTAAAATTGAAACCAAACGCTTTGATCGGGCGAAAAACCTGCAAAAACCCATTTTTAAATTGGCCTTTTGAATTTTTTTTTTGGGAACCCCCCCTGTTTAAATTTTAAAGTTGCGTAAGGGAAAGCGTTGCGCCTTTGGGCCCTCCAAACAGATTTTTTCATCTAAATACATAGATTTAGACCTTTTTACTGGGATCTTTAATGTCCAAGTTTTTTGTTGTTTGCTTTACAGAAATATGCGCCGCCTTACTAACCCCCCACGCAATCCGTTTTAAATTCATCTGAATCTTTGGGGTAAATCAGACAAAAATCAACTGTACTCCATAAACTTTAAAAAAAGCACCCCAACTCATCCCGGGCGCGAAAATTAAAATGCGGGGATCCAAGCTAAAATGTTTAAATGAGGTCTTTTTTTATATTTTTTCCAAAGACTTTCGCCAACAAACATAACCCGGCCCTAAAGGGTATAAATATGATAGTCCCCCCATTGTTTTCACTCTAACTTTTTCCCCACGCATTTTGGGAGCATGTTGGTAATCAAAATAAATTGTTTGTCCTTTCCTCAAAGGGCAAAGGAACCCGCCTTTGGGAGGAAGTGTTTTCTTAAAACAAAACCTTTTTCCCAACTGTTCATTTTACTAAAAAGTGTAAAAAACCCTTTCTAAAAAGGGTTTTTTGAGTCAAATATTCTTCCGAAAGGGGCCCAGGATTTAAGGAAAATAAAGGGAAACTCAATGAACCCACATGTGTTGCATAAAGTCATTAAAAAAGACAGGTTTTTTTAAAAATTAAAGCACATGTATTTTTTTCTGAGAGTGCAATCCCCTGACACCCCTGAAGGAATCTTTCCACTGTTTTCCTTTTATAAGATGAGAGTCTTTAACCTCGCAAGTTATGAAAGAATACAGGGGCATTCCATGTCTTAGGATCAAATTTTTATTTAAAGATTGCTTTTAAACTGGGGCGCGGCCCTTGAACTTTCCACTAATGGTTTCCATGGTCTCTTATTTTTGGTTTTGGGTTGCTTTCTTAAATTTAAATTTTCCCTTAAACCACAAACCCCCAAACAAATGTTGGCTGAGCCCAAAACTGTTGTTGGCCCTTCGGGGCTTTCCCCATTATGATTTCAGATAAGTTTTAGATATTAGAAAAAACTTTAGGGAAACTTTCTGCTTTGCGTTCTAAGAATTTTTCTGAGCATCGGGGCCTCTATAAAATTCTGGTGAATGGGCGCCATCCGACCTGACAACAATAAGGCAAATGAACAAATCTGATGATTACTAAATTAAAACTTTTTTTTTCGAATTTTTGTGGCGCGGGCCCTTCATAAAAGGAAAAAATGAGGATTCCCCAAAGGCGCATAAAACAACATATGGACTTGTTTTTTCATCCGTTTCCATTTTAAAAATTAAATTTTGTCCGGGTGGGTTAATTTTGTTCCGTTTTACAGTCTAAGAACTTTTACAATGTTTCTTAGGGTTTGCTCGCCCGGGTTTAACAATGGCCAAATTTTTGTTAAAACCCTTTTCCCGCAAATTTTTGTTTGTGCCCAATTTCCTTTTTTAAGTATGCTTTATTAAATCAAAATCATCGTGCGTACAATGTTTTAATTTCGGTAAACCCCCCTGGGGAAAACATCAGTATAAGTCCAAAATGATTTTTGTCTGGTTCGCCTATTTTGGACCTTTTTTGGACACTTTAATTGGCACCAAATTTGGTTTTTCCCCATCCCATGGTTTTATACAATTTAACCCGTTATTTTTGGTTTTTTTTGTTCTTTAAACTGATCAATTTGGTTTCACTAAAAGGAAAAAGGCACCCCCCCTAAATTAAGATCATTGATGTAAGGGGGGATTTGTTTTGACACTCTTCTGCGTTTTTGGGGGGCTATGCAGCCTTTTCCCGAAAACACACCACATAAAAAAATTTGGTTTTTCGTATTCTTTTTGTTTAGGGAAATGCTCTTTTTGCAACTAATGCTGGAGGTTTGTGGAATGAAAGCCCCTTTTCCAACAATCGGCGCATACTTAGGGGGGTTTTAATCTGATCTCTAAAACTTTGCCCCCTGACCAAACCCCAAACCTTCATTTTGGCTTCTTCAGCCGCCCGTCCAAAAAATGTGGGAAAAAAAATTCCTGCCCCAACCGTGGGGTTAAGTCATTTTTTCCCAAAAAATAGTCTGTTGTTTATCGAGGAACCCCCGACTTTTAGATTTTCTTCATTTTTTTTTACAAAAGGGCGATTAAAACAGCTTTAAAATTTCTTTTAACTGGGGGTCTTTGTTAGTTTACTTTGGGAAATTGGGAAAAAGCTTTTACAACCTTGCCGTTCGTTTTTTGGGCCCAAGGGCTTCTAGATCAATATCATTCAGTGCTCTTTATAAACGCTCTCTCTCAAACATTTCCCTTTAAAAAAAATTCGTCCGGTCCTTCAATATCTTAGCCTTTTTAGTTTCTTTTCTAACTCAAAAATTTAAATTTAAAAATTAAAAAAAAAAAAATTAATCAGAACAATATCAACGGTCTTTTTTGCTTGGGCTCATTAAAAATAAAGAAAAAACACCCTTCGATGTTGTTACTGGAGCGGGAAAAAACAAGTTTAATGGTTTTGTTTTCTTTTTTTTTAAACATTCCTTTTTTTTTCTGCTCGGCGTCTGGCTGTTAGAAAAAGTTTTTCCTGCCTTTCTTTTAAGATCAAACCTTTTTTTCTTTTTAAAACCCCCCCCAAAAGCCCGTAAACGATTAAATTTTTCATCCGTGATTTTGATCAACAAGCGCTTTATTTATTGTCAGTTTTTAAAAGAAAATAAGGGTTTTGGGCCTTATTAGGGTGAACCCCTAGCTGGTGCTTTTGGGTTTTGGTTTTTTAATTTTTTTCCAACCCGCCTTCCCGCTAATAAAAACACACCGAAGCTAAAAAACAAAAAATCCTAAAGGGAAAGCTGCGGGTCGCCTATGCCCCTTGCTAAGAGACCAACACTCGTTCTGCTGTTGACACTTATAGTCCCATTTCCCCCGTATTAAACCCCTAAGGGAACAGATTAAAAAGAAAAAAAACCAAAACCTTTGTTTGGGGTTTTTCTGATTTGAAAGGGCTTGCTCTATTTTTTTTTGCATTTTTGTAATGTTTGGGTTAAACTGAAGGGTTTTTTTTTAGGGGGGTTTTTAAATTCTTTTTTTTGGGGGCCCCGGGAGGCACATTTTAAACCTGAACGAAAAATGCTTTTTATAAAATAAAAATAATTTAGTATTTTATATCTTTTAATCTGTTTTCTTTAAAATTTAGCTGCGCATCATATATTAAAAACAAATGTACATTAAGCCCGGGTTTTCGGGTTCTTTTTTTTAAACATTTTAATGTTTATTTCGTCTCCCCCCCCAGTTTTCCCCCCCTTTCCCTGCAACTGAAATCCCCTGTTTAACCTTTGGTCAATCCCTAAGCCGTATTTCGTTTTTAAATAAAAAATCGGTCTAAAAAAGTGGGAAAGGGGCAGTTTTTTAGACACAAGGTCTAAATGTTGGATTTTTTTTTACACCCCCCCCCCCTCCCCAAAAAGTTTCTTTTTTTGTCAAAATGCCTTTATAAGGTTTTTAAAAACCCCCTAGCGTAGATTTGGTTAGGACTACCTCAAACGAACATTGTACTTTCGTTAATTTTTGGGTTAAAAAATTTTCACTTCCCTTTTGAACGGTTTTCATCTTCGCAAAAGCAATTAAAAAACCTTTAAACGTTTTTTGCTTTTCGGGCACTAAAAATAAAATTCCAATTTCGTCTGCCCTGTTTGGGGTATGTTGTATGAGAATCACTCTTTCGGGAATATTTTGCTAATTTTGACTGTTTTGTTTTCTCAATCATTTGCTAATTTAGGGTTGCTAACAACCAAAATCTAAAAGAGATGTCAGAAAAAGCCCCTTTCTTTGCTTCGGTGTCTGATGATCTGATAACGCGTTTGTAATTTATTAAAATTAGTTCATAGACAATCTGTCTTTTAATTTCTCCTTGGGAAAATACGGGGGCATGCGCTTTTAACAACTCAAAATCTAAAGGGGAAAGAAAAAAACGATTTTTCCCTACGCAAAATTTTAAACACAGACTTTTTGCTGCTTTTTGGGAATTTCCGGGGGTTGGGGGCCCTTTCTAAGTTTTTGTGCTTCTTCTTTTCAATTCCCTTTAAACGCAAGGAAACGGCCCTTTCCCTTCCCGGTTAGCCCTAGATCAAATAGGTTTTAAAAAATGTCTGCAATTTTGTAAAAAAAATATTTCTTGCCCCTAAGTTTTTTTAGAAAAATTTTTTTAACGATTTTCCCGCCCCAAAATTCGTACAACTGGGCCGTTTGGGGCTGGTTTTTGATTCGAGTATATTTTTAAATAAGACCGCAGAGCCCCGGCACAAAACATTCATCTGCTCCCCAGGTCCGAAATTTGACAGTTAAAAAGGGAATTTTATCTGCTTTAATTGTAGATGGTTTTTTTGGAACAGTAATAATTTCCCTTTTTTTTCCCTTTACCAAAGGGGGTTTTTTAGGCTTCTATGGGGGGGTCAAGAATCGAGCCCTTGCTTTGACATTTTTTTTTAAAAAAAATAAAAAAGTTAATTATTAAAGAAAAAATGGCAGGCAAAGGGATGAAGAAATTTTGATGTTTTTGATCCTGGAGACGGGCATGAGTGAAAAAGGGCTTTTCCTTTTGGGACAAAAATCGCCGGGGCTCTCTTTTCGCGTGAATTTTAAAAGAAAGTAAGGTTTAGATATTATAAACCCAAAAATTTAAAGGGCCCAAAAACCCCCGAATTTATTTGACCCTAATGTTTTGAAGTAAAAAAATACCATTTGTTTTTTGGGGGGACGACCAAGGGCAAAATTGTTCACTTACATCTAAACCAGACTCATCAAAATTTTTAAAAAAGGTACAATTAGGCAAAGGGTCAGTGTAGCATCAAAACGCCTTGGCATTAAATAAACCAAAAAAAAGATAGGGGTGGGAGTTGCTAAACTTTAAAACACACTGCAGGAACCCCCAACCGATAACCCCAAAAGCAAAACATGGAACTTAAAGAATTAAATCAAACCCCAGACGGATTAAAAAAATACAAAAGAAGCAGAAACCGGTTTTTCAGAAGAAACGCGTTAAAAAAAAAATTAATGATTCCCCATTGCCTATGCGGGAAAAAAGCGGCCTTGGGGCTGCTTTGAGAACCATTAGAGGCGAAAAAAAAAAAACAATTTTGCAAAAAAAGGGTGAAAAAGATTTAGCATATAAAAAGAGGGAAAAAGGAAAAAAAATCGTTGAGGCTGTTTACGCCAACCTTTGGGGTCTGATATTAAAAAAAAAAGAAATAAACCCAAAAGACTAAAAGATCTTTAACAAGAAAGATCAACAAGGGCTAAAACGTTGTTTTTCAACCGGAACAATTACGGGAAATCAAGTGAGCAGAATAAAAAACTATTTCCCAAAAAATTTTTTTTTTGAAGAAACAACGCTAGCAGAAAGAAAAAAACCCCTGTTTAGAGAGCAGGGAAAACCCATTGCCGGTTATAACGCCTTAGGATTTGCAATTTAAACAAAACGGTGTTGGCTATTTTCAGGCGGCCCGGGGGTCAAAAATCCTGGGCCCCCACCCCCATGCCCCAAACACCCCCCGATAAACATGGGGAAAAAAACAACTTGACCATCTTTCGGTTTATTAAAAAAAATTTGCCGGGAAAGCTATGAATCTTTACCGGGTAATTAGGGGGGATTTTTTAGTGGCTTTTGTCTACTGCAAACAAAGAGTTGGCCCTTTTTGGCCGAGCACCTTTTGGGGTTAGTTTTTTTTAAATTTTGGGGTTTTTTTTAGTTTAAAAATAAAGACCAAGAAAAACCTAGGGCCCGTTAAATTCCAAGAACAAGCGCTGTCTTTTCCCTATTTATGGTCATCGGAACCGAGTCCGCGGCTTTGCTGAATTTTTCAATTTGGGCCTTTTGGGGGTTTGGGCCCCCCGAGGATTTTGGGTGACTTTTTCTTTGGGGGTCATCTTGTTTTTTTTTTGCTTTTCAAAATTAAAGGCCAGAATTTTGTCCCTTTTGTCCCAACCTTCTGTTCAATTTTTGCAAAAAGAAATTTTATTGTTGTAGTTCATTATTGTTCCAAACCCGGAGTCTAAGGTTTAGAAGGTAGCTTTATAAAAAAAGTGCCAACAGCAAAAGGGCTACTTTTGATCTTTGCGAAATTTTAAAAAATCTTGGTACCTTTTAATTTCTTGAAGGGGAAATCAAAATGGGAGAAATTTAAAAGCATCCTCTAAATTTGCTAATATTTTTTTTGTGCATCAAAAACCAGTAGAAGGAAACAGGGTTTTGCCCCATCTTCCTGGCTTGTGGGCCCCAGCCCAAAAAACCAACGTAAAAATTCGGGAAAAGAGTCATTTATTTTGTTCAAATTTCCCGCTTTAGTTTGGGTTTAGAAGGGTCTAAGATAAATTTTTGTCCCCTGCGGGTTTTTTGGCCCCTTTGGGTCTTGGACCCCGGGTGAACACTGTGCCTGAAAAAGAAAGATTGTAAGGGGGATTCCAATCAAAACTTATACTTTTTGTGGGACGGCCCCAATAATAAGGGGTGCCCCAAGCCCCTGATTTAAAGGCAACTTTTTTCTAAAGGCTGTCTTGATGTTAAAATTGAATTTTTTACAATTCGGGTTTTAAAAAACCTTTATGTCTTTTCTGTTGCTGAAGGGAAATTTAAAAGGTTTGTCATTTGGCAATGGCGCTTGCAGTTTTAGGGCAAAAAACGTCTGAAGGTGTAATTTGAAATGAAAAAATTTTACACTGACCTAACCCAAAGGGTTTTGGATGATTTAAATGAAACAGCATACGACACTTCCCCACCCAGTTGGGTGCACAAAACACAGCAAAAATTTAACCCGGGTTTTGATAAAAAACTGCATCCCGGGTGACTAAAAAAAACACTTTTGCGGTGTATTTTTTTTTAACAGGGGGGTTAAAATATCGCTTTAAAGGAGTACTTACCTTTTTATAAAGGTGTCAGTTTTGGGTAACCCGCAATGGCGAGGGTGTCAGTTGTTTATTTTAAGATTTTTTAAATGCCCCAACAGAAAAATTTTGCATCAGTATATTTGAATGCACTCATTTTTTAAAATTTTTTTTTAAAAAATGGGTTTTTAACAATAACAACTCAAAACCGCCCTTTCGTTTTTTGAAAAATGTATTAAAAAACGAAAGGGGGAACCAGAACGGCGCCTCCATGAAAAAATTCTACAAATCGGATGGGGGGTTTTAAAATAAGCAAAGCCAAGGGAAAAAATAAAATTTTAAAAAAGTTAAAAAATAAAAGGCCCAAATTTTTAGCCGTTAAACCCTAAGAGGTTATTACGGGTTTTTTTCTCGCCAAAAAAAGAATGAGTAACTTCGACATTGCTCTCAAAAATTTAAAAATGCGAATTTGAAAACAATGTTTTACCTTCAAACCTGAAGAAGAAAAGTAGGGGTACTATTTTGATAAAGAGTAGCTAAAATTTTTTAGGGGTTTTTCAACGCCAATCGGGCCGTTTTTAGTTTTTTGAGTTCGTCAAACAAAACTACTTATGGGGGGAAAAATCCCCTCGACTTGATTACATTCATTAACCCCTAAAGTTCATTTGGGGAGCTTGGCACTGATTTTAAACCCTTTTATGATGGGAAGGGGCCCCCAAATGTTTTAAGGGGCTCTTCCGTCAGGGAAAGCTGGGATATTGCGAATTTTGAAATTAAAACAATTCCCAATTTTTCATTTTAAAAAAAATTTGTTTGTGGGGGGGTCGGATTTAATTTAAAATTTAAAAAACAAAGACAAAGCGGGGGGAAAATTTGAAAAAGTGATAACCTCACCCTTGTTTTGGAAATAAAAATTTAACCGTTACTTTAAAAAAAAATGTCGCGTGGGCCAGAAGAATAGGAGTTACATTAGCCCCCCGTAAGGTTAAACCTTTGAAATTAAAAAACCCCTTGGGAGATGTTTTGCGGACTTTGAACAGGAAAGGTGAGGGGAGGCGCTTTGTATTTTTGAGTAAAACTAAAGATGGATTATAAACCAAAGAGGTTTGGGGACAAACCAAAAAAATTTCCCAAAATTGAACAACTGGCAATCTTGAAGGGAAATAAAGTTTTGGGCCCGTATGAATATAAAAATAGTTCGAAAAACCCGACCCAAAAGGCACTTAGAACCATATTTTGGGAAAGGGGAAAAAAAATTTTTAAATTTAAAAGCCATTTACAAATTTTTTTTAAGGCCCTCAAAAAAATTTTTAGAAAAAACAATTTAAATCTGGCCCTTTTCATGTAATCTTATGCCGGGCACAATAGTCGGAAAAAATTGAAATAAAAAGCCGTTTTGGGAAAAAAAAATTTCATCCTCCACAGAAAAAAAACATTGTAAAAAAAACTTCTACAAAATTACCCGGGTTTTTTCCAAGCCGAAAAATTTTGGAGACAGGGTTTAAAAAGATATTTAAATTTTGTCTTTAAAAAATGTGGAGAGGGATGGGGTTGTGGGCGTTTGTGATGAACCCAAAAAAAGGAATTAATTTTTAGCTGGCAAAAAATTAGAAAGTTTAAAAAGCCTTAACGTTACCATCGTCCCTTTTTCACAATGGTGAGGATATTAAAAATTAAAAAAACAAGCAACAAAAATTTAATGTTTACTTAAATAGAAACAATCTTACAGAAGAATTGGATTTAAACTTTTCCCCTTTAGGCCCCGTAGGGGGTTTTTTTTTTTTCGAACAAATTTTGACGGGGAGTATGATAAAAAAATAACGGGGTTTTGATTAAATTCGGTTTTAAAAAATGGGAGCAGGTTTTAAAAATTTAAAAGATAAAATCCCCTCATTGTTCAATGATTTGTGGGCCCGGGCTGGTTGTGGAAAAAAAAATATTTTCCTAGACTTATTACAAACAGCCTTTTCGCTATAATTTTGATCATATTGTGATTTTTTGTCCAAAAACTTAAAAAGGAAAAAAAGCATCCAAGATAGGGAAGGGTTTTTTGGACAGGCCCAAAGACTTATTTAAATTAATCCCCAGCACTAACAGAGTGAGTGTTTAAATACTTTTATAAAGTGTTTGAAGGGGAAAGCAACACCCCTTTTTTATAGAGGGCTGTTTTGGCAAGAAAAAGGGTATAGTTAAAAAAAAGGGAAAACTTTGTCAAAAATGGCTTTCAAAGGAAGACATGATGGGGTAAGGTGTTTGGTTTTTTGCCAGAAATATAACTCGTTTTAAAAAACTTTTTTGAGAAACCCGTTAAGACGTAGTGTTATTTCACATGAAAGACGAGACCATTTGAAGAAAAGTTTTCGCGAAAATGAAGTTATTGAAAACGATAAAAAAAAACATAGGGTTAAACAAAAACTAAAAAAACTGAAAAGTTTTGTAAATTTGTATTTTAAAAAGGATAACCCTACACAGTAAGGGCTGTTTTTAGATAATCGTTTTTTATTTTTGGGTTTTTTAATCTTACTTTTCAAGAACAGGAAAAAGGCGGCTTTTAGGCCACTTTCGCCCAAAAACTTGGTGGAGGAGCAAGTGAGTTAGAATTGGTAAAATGCTGTTCTCTCGGGAATACGGTTTCGGTTTGCTAATAAATAAACATTGCATGATAAATACCTGACTGCCATCAAAATAGCAGCTGAGTCCCTGTTCGGCCTTCTGTGTTGTTGGGTTGCCGGAATCACTGTAGAGACTGTCTAACCGGTCAACTCACCCGGCTTTTAACAGTGCGCAGGTGAGCAGCAGTCAGCTGAATTTTCCAACCGGCTTCCGGACAACTACCTTCCGGTAAGCACGGTTGCATGAAAATTTGTGAGCGGACGAGAAACGATCCGTCACAGTGTGTGTGTGTAGCGGTAGTACAGTGACTAGAAGGGGGACCACTTTTCGTGACTTCTCGGTCTAATTTGACAAGGGGTACCTGTAAATAACTTCTAACCATGGTGTGTGTGTGTGTGTGTTTGTGTGTGTGTGTGTGTGTGTGTGTGTGTGTGTGTGTGTGTGAGTGTGTGTGTGTGTGTGTGAGAGAGAGAGAGAGAGAGAGAGAGAGAGAGAGAGAGAGAGAGAGAGAGAGAGAGAGCGTATGTGTGTGTGTGTGTGTGTGTGTGTGTGTGAGAGAGAGAGAGAGAGAGAGAGAGAGAGAGAGAGAGAGAGAGAGAGAGAGAGAGAGAGTGTGTGTGTGTGTGCGTGTGATAGAGAGAGAGAGGAGAGAGAGAGAGAGAGAGAGAGAGAGAGAGAGAGAGAGAGAGAGAGAGAGAGAGAGAGAAGAGCGTATGTGTGTGTGCGTATGTGTGTGTGTGTGTGTGTGTGTGTGTGTGTGTGTGTGTGTGAGAGAGAGAGAGAGAGAGAGAGGAGAGAGAGAGAGAGAGAGAGAGAGAGAGAGTATGTGTGTGTGTGTGTGTGTGTGTGTGTGTGTGTGTGTGTGTGTGTGTGTGTGTGTGTGTGTGCATGCGCGCGCACGACAACGTGCGTGCCTCGTGGTGAGCACTATACCCAGTTCTCGGAGGGCCTTGATGGCGTCTCTGTCCTTGGCTTTCTGCTTCATGTCCGGCACGCCGGTGTCCCGGCGCTTTCTCTTCGCCAGCAGCATCGGGTTGCCTCCCCTGTCCCAGGACAATGCCACCAGGGCCCGTTCCCAGCTCCCCCGTCCTCGCCTCGTCCTCTTCTCGCCAGATAGTGGCCGCCGACTGCCAGGGTCCTCCTCCTGGTAGGGTTCCAGAGAATGAGAATTTCACCCATCAGAGAACATCAGCGTTTGTGATGCATTAAAGGGACAAAAGTCTGTCCCTTTAATGGCGGACATATTTGACAGCCTAGCCAATATCTCAGTGTTGGTGACATGTTCGTGTACCGAAAACCACTGACGTCATTTTCACAAGTCTGCTCGTTCGTGTGAAGTAAATAAAATCGTTGAACTGTCGTTTGGTGCTTGCGGTCGGGAGCGTGTCATTGGTCCCAAGGTCCGTTGGTCCCAAGGTTCATTGGTCCCAAGGTTCATTGGTCCCAAGGTCCGTTGGTCCCAAGGTTCGTTGGTCCCAAGGTTCATTGGTCCCAAGGTTCGTTGGTCCCAATGTTCGTTGGTCCCAAGGTTCGTTGGTCCCAAGGTCCGTTGGTCCCAAGGTCCGTTGGTCCCAAGGTCCGTTATATATTTCACAGATTTATATGGACCTTGGGCCAACGGACCTGGGACCAACGGACCTTTAGACCAACGGACCTTGTGACCAACTGACCTTGGGACCAACGGACCTTGGGACCAATGACCTTGGGACCAATGGCATGACCCCCTTGCGGTCTGCTGTTAGATCTGGCATTGTATCAGCAAACAAACAGCTCACAGAGGAGACGAAAAAATACATTATGCCGTTGATAGATCAGGGGCTTCGGGTGTTTGGGGTGACAAATGTGTTGAACTTGAACAGATCAACCATCGAGAAAGTTTACAAGAGCTATTGTAACAGAAAAAACAGTAGCAAACAAACCCGGGAGTGGTAGGCGCAGAGTGTTCACAAACAGGTGCGTGTCTGTACTGTCAAAGATCGTAAAATGGAACAGATCTGCCAGTGTCTGAAATTCCGAATTCCGTGCACCAACCTCCGTTGAAGTCAGCCAAAAGACAATCAAGCGAAATCTGTGTGGACTTGGCTATTCAGAGCACCCTCCAGTGAAGAAAGTGGGGGAGGGGGGGGGGGGGGGAGCTCGATAGATCCCGTCTCGATAGATCCCGTCTTGATGGATCCCGTCACCTCAAGGTACAATACAGAAGGTGATGGCATTAGGGTACTTGCCCAGCCAGTCCTGAGGACTCACCTTTCAGAACTTGACTAACCACAGACGCACTAGGCGCATGATGGATCCCCGTCTCGATAGAGATCCCCATCTTGATGGATCCCTGTCTCGATTGATTCCTTCTCGATGGATCCCCGTTACTGCTTTTCCCCTCAAAACTGATTAGTGACTTTTTGTTAAAGATTTTCCTTCAACAATTATTCAGCTTGTGCATGCATTTTCTCACCTTGTATGGGGGTATCGGTATGCTCCTTGTTTCTTTTAACTTGTTTTAGTAGCATATGACTAAATAATCAGTAGCATATGACTAAATAATCAGTTGAGTGCAGAGTGTTTCGAAATTTCAAAGTTAGATCTAAATCAAAGAAGTATTATTATGTGTATATAAAGAGAGCGGGCGCCTGTGGGTGTGACTGATAGTGTTTCAAAACGGCGGCACGTCCGTCTTGAATTTGGTGAGAAACGAGGTAAAGTACTTGTTGTAGAGAGCTATCGCTACACAAACACAAAACTTTCAGGGGCTCATATTCTCTTGAGGTGTTGGAAAAGAAACTGTAGGACACGCCTAAGCACGAACATTTTCGATACTAATCACCCCACTCCCATCATCCATGTTGTGGATCTACACGAGGCTCACCACAACCACCCAGACGACAGTGGCATCACTGATCGAATCAAACATCCGCAGGGCCATGCAGGAAGAAGCAGCCCAAGATCCTAAAGTTCCCGTTCGAAGAATCTACGCTGACGCAGTGGCAAGAAATCAGCGGATAGGAGGTGATGATCGTCAGCGTCTCCAAGCTGCGAGTCTCTAAGGTCCTCATTTGAGCGGACAAGGAGGGATTCGTGCTGCCGATTCCACGAACAGCGGAAGACGTTCAAATTCAGGAGAGATGGGCTGAAACTTGGATGCTGGAGCAGTTCCTTCAACATATTGACAATGACTGGGGGATGCAATATTCTCGACAAACGAGAACCTTCGATGGCTGTCTCTGTGTCAGACTGTGTATATGGACGCCACCTTTAAGGTGTGTCCTCCTCCCTATACCCAGTTTGTTACCATCATGGGAGATTTTCATGGATTTATGATACCCTTTGCGCAAGTTTTGATGGATGGAAGAAGAGCTGGACACTACCGACAGGTCCTGCAGCAGGTGAAACATCTCATAAGAGGATTGACTCATCACCACTGTAGGCCCGGAAGAGTCATTGCAGACTTTGAAATCGCCCTACAAACGGCTGTGCCGACCGAGTTGCCTGCCACTGCAATAAACGGTCGTTACTTACATCTGACGCAGGCATTCTGGCGAAAGATCCAAGATCTGGGATTAGCTGCAGCCTGTCGCCAAAACCGTCACCTCAAGGGTACAATACAGAAGGTGATGGCATTAGGGTACTTGCCCCAGCCAGTCGTGAGACTCACCTTTCAGAACTTTACTAACCACAGACGCACTAGGCGCATGATTGCTCACTCCCTTGCTCTGCAAGATTTCATCCGGTACGTCGCAAACACATACATCAATCAGGCCACTACCTTCCCCATTCGCATCTGGAATGTATTTCACAGAACAATGAGTCAGCGTACCAATAACTACATTGAAGGCGAGTTCGTTCTTGCGCACATACACACACAGATATGTCTATTGAGAGGTTAGAGTATAAATTTAGTAAGCTCATAGAAGGACTGCATTTTCCTAATTTGGATAGACTTATGAATGGTTGGTTGGTTGGTTAATAAGTGTGTGAGTGAGTGAGTGAGTGGGGTGTGTGTGTGTGTGTGTGTGTGTGTGTGTGTGTGTGTGTGTGTGGTGTGTGTGTGTGTGTTTGTGTGCGCACGCGCGGAATCTTGTTTTCGCAATAAAAATCCACAATTCAACAAGCTGAAATTTATTGCATTGCTTTATTTGGCCTATGTGCAAACACCTCCGAGGCTTTCAAGTCGCGCGCAGGGTCTGAATAGAGAAGGTTATGTTATGTGCTATGCATAATTATACAGAGGAGAGAGAGAGAGAGAGAGAGAGAGAGAGAGAGAGAGAGAGATTGGATGAGTTTTGGCATAATTAAATTATATTTGGCAACAAAAAATGACTGTGTATCAATCGCATTACTCAGGGTATGTTCTTGAGCATGTGCTGCAGCTTATCATCGAGCTTTTGGGCTTGCTGTGCACGTTCGTCATCCATCCCTGTGGACGTTTCTCCGTCATCTCAAAGATCAGCAGAGCAGAACAGAGCAACAAATCATGTCAGCGCAGAACGGGGAAGCTCCCCAAAGACGCCGGAGACGGAAAGACGGCTGATTACACTCAAGGCCCAGTTCACCAGGGGTGACCGCAACCTGCAGGACCACTGGGCGGCAGTGAGCCACTCTGTGTGGGACGCATGCACCTTGCAAGTGGAAAGTAACCCACTATGCCTCTGTTTTGTAGGCCTATTATATAAACTATTTCTCGCAGTGAAAGATTGATTTAAAATGCAGAAATCAAGAGGTACAATGTTTGCTTTGATAGAAGCTTATTTCTCGTTTGTTTTTACAGAAGATTATTTTCATTTGTTTTTACAGAAGATTATTTTCATTTGTTTTTTACAGAAGATTATTTTCGTTTGTTTTTACAGAAGATTATTTTCGTTTGTTTTCACAGAAGCTTATTTTCGTTTCTTTTCTTTTGTTTTTTCAAATGAAAAGTGGACAAATCTTTATCTGTCTATGCTTCAGTGATGGTACATAATAGTAATAACAAGGCTTGTCATTTGCTCTCTGGTCGTGTCTTCTTCCCCTTTACCCCCTCCCCTTCACAATCCTCTTTTTCCTCTCACTGAACACCTACCACCCACAACTCCCCCCCCCCACTCCGGTTCCCCCCCCCTCCCACACACAAGGTCATTCACTGATTCAGCTAACCATACTTGGGTAATCACAGGTGGTTGCGTGTTTGAATCACATTTGCTTTCCATTTGCTCACCAACTGACCAAGGCTATGGTGGATTTGCTATTCGCGCTCTGACGACCCTTCCCCACCCACTCTCTCATCCTCTCTCATGTCCTTTCTGCTGTTGTAAATTATCTAGTCTCAGAACGCAATATATACTGAAAAAGTTTTCCTGGGATCCCTGTCAGTTTCGGTTAAATCTGCTTTTGGCATCTCAGAACGAAAGCTTACGTTGTCAATTATACGAATGTTCTTTCAGCATACAATCTCATATGTTTAATACCAGTTTGCCTTATTTCAGTTTCGATGACAAGACTAAAAGTGGCCTATTGAAAACTGCAGGCCTACTTCGAGTACTTAGCTTAAACTTTTGCTTTCTTATAGTCGATTCAAATTTGCCTGGTTACTGCATATATAGACTTCAGTGCATCTATAGATTTTGGGTCTCATTATGACATTTGTTCTTGAAACATTAGGAAATTGTCATCAAAACTGAACAAAAATACATACCCAGCTTTCTGTTCATCGACATCTATTAAACAGATGATCGATGCAAGAAGAAGCCGAGACAAGCGCATCTTGTCATTCTGCGAACATCAGGAAGCGCCAACTTTGCCTTCGTTTGACGTCAGAGTATGACTCCACTTATGAGTGACGCAAATCGCACAAGAGATGTGGTTCTAGAACTCATGTATTGGGAACTTGACAAGGTGTATAGATCGGCTTTCAGTGATGATTTCAACGTTATCAAATTGCAAATTTGCTAAACTGAGCAAGGCAGAAAACAAAACAAAACAAAACAAACAAGCAAACCAACAAACAAACGAACAAACAAAAATTGCAACGCCTTAAGGTTTACATAATTAATCTGGCTAGACCTACAGTAAATCGCGGTATTTACACTAATAAGACGGATTTCAAACGACTGAAAGAGATATAAATGGTTAAAACGCCAGCGCTGACAACTGTCCAATACCATGAAATTGTCCAGACTGGCTTTAAAAACAATGATCGCCCATCATGGAACTGAACATCTGGTGTCTGGAACAAATCTACTTCAGTGCCTGAAACTCTGCGGTTGACGATCGATGACCTGCGGGTGCTCTTCTAAACCTGAAGAAAGTTATTCTGGTATCTGTGTGTGTGTGTGTGTGTGTGTGTGTGTGGGCCGGAAAGGGGGCGGGCGGGGTGGGGGTGGGGGGGGGGGGGGGGGGGGGGGGGGGGGGGGCTAATAATCAATGGGCTGTCGCCGGTACTGTTATTGAAATAAGCTCTGGAACCTGGAATGTAGTTACTTTGGTAACTGAAATTAAGCTACTTGGTGCCCGAAATTAAGCTATTTGGTACCTGAAACAAAACTATTCTGATTCATCGAACAAAGCTACTCCGGTGCCTAGTGTAAGCTACCCTGGTACATGACACAGCACAGCTCTGGCACATGAAGCACAGCTTCTCCAAAACCTGCTGTCTAAGTTGGCCTAATACCTGAAACATGGCAACTCTAGTACCCGAAATAAAGCAACTCTCTTGCTTAGAACAAAGCTAATCTGGCGCCTAAAGCAAAGCTACCATGGTAAACAAAGCTCCATGGAACAAAGCCATTTATGTAGCTCAAACAAAGCTATGTTTGTGTTTGGAACAAAGCTGTTCCAGTGCCAATACAAAAGCAACACTCATGCCTCGAGCGAAGCTAGTCTGGTGCCTGAAACAAAGCTACCATCAGGCCTAGAACAAAGCCACTCTGGAACTTCGAACAGAGTTACTCTCGGGCCTGGAAGAAAGCCACTCTGGTGCCTGAAACAAAGCTACTCTCAGACATGGAACAAAGCTACCACTATGGTGTCTCAAGGCAAGCTATTCTTAGGCCCGAAACAGCCACTGTGAAGCATGGAACATAGGTACCCTAAGACTCGGAACAAAGCCACTCGGGCGCCTTGAACAAAGCAGGGCAGGAACAAAGCCACTCATTCTGGTGCCCGAAACAAAGCTACTGAGGTACTTAGAACACAGCTACTTTTACGCACGGAACAAAGCTACCTTTATACCTGGCAGAATGCCTGGGACAAAACTACTCTGGTGCCTGAAATAAAGGTAATGTGGCGATAGAATCAACTCCGTATCTGATCGGTGGGGACTGAGGCCAAGGCCATTTGGAATGGAGGTAGGACTCCAATGGACGGAACGTCCTGTGTCCTTCATCTCCCAGTGGAAAGCCAAATTTTGTCGTTCGGTTGATGCCATGAGAGTTGAGTCACAGAGGGATCAAAGACACACGATCAGTGCTCGGCCATGGAAGAACGAATCTCCTCCTGCAACCATGAGTTTTCCCCTTCCATATACAAACAGCTTTCACAAAGAACAAGAGAGAGGCTCGATGACTACTGTAAAAAAAAAAAAAAGAAGAAAAAAAAGCTTTGGAACAGACCTGTCACGGGAAAGACATCGGGCTGAATGGAGCGTTGTTCTTTCCATTGCAAAGAAAGTTTCATTGTTCTCAATTACGTTGATCTAGAGAATCAAACATTTGAAATGAAGCGCACGTCAGGATAACAGTCGAGACACCGATTGTCTGCTTTACAGGCTGATGGAAGTGATGGGGCAAATTTGCTTTAGGCGTGCCCACCAACATCTGTCCGATGAAAACGGCGGGGTCACTTTCGGTGAACGCGAACTGCAACACAAATTATCTCCCTTGCAGATCCCCGTACATCGTCCATTGTCACAATGTTTTTCTTCTCAATAAACACGATGCTTTAACGAAAGATTACGGATTAAAAACTGTACATAATGAATTCCAAAATTATAAAACAAGGGGGAAAAATGCTGTAAACCTCGAACGAATTCTCATGCCCTGATAATTGTGAGTGAGATGGCAAATTATCGCGAAAGAGCAGAACATGTCAACACCGCAAACAAACAAAAGATTAATTTCCCATCAGAAGTCATGTGGGTTTTTCTGCCCCGACCGGCTCCTACCCAGAGTTGAGTTGCTGCGGACTCACTTGGGAAGACTGGGACCACACAGTCGAGTTTCA
>CM031608.1:57092879-57095379 GCA_018398815.1 Conus ventricosus
AACTTTAAGTGCGTTTGGGCGCCTCTCTGAGTGTGTATGTGCGTGCGCAGTTTCAGTATGTTTCATCAAAGAAGTGTCACAGCGTACGGACTAGTCAATGTACGCTATACCTGATCTGCTAAGTTTACTATGCAGGATTTACAGCTGATGGATAAAGGAATAAATGACTAAGGTGAAAGGATTTCAGACGAGGGTCTCAAGGCTTCGACTTAACAGATGTTTGAACTGCTCATTAGCTGAGCATGCGCGCGTGCGCGTGGTGTGTGTGTGTGTGTGTGTGTGTGTGTGTGTGTGTGTGTGTGTGTGTGTGTGTGCAGACGCGCGAGCGTGATAAATGAATATATACTGAGAGAGAGAGAGGGGAGAGAGAGAGAGAGAGAAAGACAGACAGACAGACAGACAGACAGACAGACAGAGAGAGAGAGAGAGAGAGAGAGAGAAGAGAGAGAGAGAGAGAGAGAGAGAGAGAGAGAGAGAGAGAGATCTGTACTTCCACAGCAGTTTTAATTAACCTTTTCTCTCTCAACATCGAAATCCTGCTGGGCGATTTTCCAGAGGCCACGGGAGATCTCTTTTCCTGCCATCACCATCTGCAAGATCCAGCAGATCGACGTGAATCTCTCTCGCTCCACGCCAGACGGAAACATGGACAGCGTGTACCACCTGGACATCCAGCACTTTCTCAACGGCTCCATAGTCGAGGACCATCACCAGGAAGTACCACTGATGAACCTCACGACGGCCGTAGAGCTGAATTATCTCAATTTGAGGAGGGTGAGTAACGACTGATGCTCATCTTTAAAGAGTATGTTTCGCGTAGATTGGCTGTACACATTACCGTAATCACTTTCTACATCGAATCTCCGCCCCCTCCCTATCCCCCACATGCCCACCCCCTCTTTGTTCCTTCAGGTATATTTCGCAATGACTCTAGTTGCCTGAATGCGTCATTTTGTCTTAGTCTGTGTGTCAGTTTGTCCGTTTGTCTGTCAGTCTGTCTATCTGTCTATCTTTCTTTCTTTCTTCCAGACACAAAGAAAATGTATTTGCTTCTCTCTATGCCCATTTTTGACACCCACAATTGACTTCCTCCATCCTTCACCTCCGTTGCTGTGTGTCCCGTGGTATGTAACTTATCACGCGTGAGTCCGAAAAGGCAAATTTACCTTTCGTCCTCTTTTTCCATCACATTTCACTCTTCTAGGAAGGTCTATTACGGTAATTTACTCTCCAAAACATTTTACACCGGAAATTTAATTCAGGAGTAAAACAATCTCACATGGGAGTATAATGTTAGCTCCTTTACGAGAAAAGTATTCCTACTATTCCTCCACCCCCATCCCAACACCACCGCTTTCTCCGACCCCCCTCCCCCACCTCCTACTCACGCCTCCTCCACTTTTGGTCGAGAATGCAGTCCCCCTTTTCCATGTCTCTCTGTCCCTGGTCTATCAGAGTCTTTCTCTGCTTCTGTCTCTGTTTTCTCTTGACATAGTTGTGTCTGTTTCGGTCTCTGTGTCAGTCTATGCCCTCATTCGTCTTCACTCTCTGGCTGTCCGTCTGTCCATCTGTCCGTCTGTCCGTCTGTCTGTCTGTCTGTCTGTCTGTCTGTCTCTCTCTCTCTCTCTCTCTCTCTCTCTCTCTCTCTCTCTCTCTCTCTCTCTCTCTCTCTCTCCTCTCTCTCTCTCTTATCACAAGATGCTACTGTCTCTCACCAACAAGGAGGCAATTGATCAACCACATACGATTTCACGATATTTTTCTTGGATGCCAAACGAAATATCTTTGGTTTATTCCTTTTTGTTTTAGCGAAATGACATTAATGTGAAAGGTACGTGAATTACGATGTATCTTTAAATCTGGACGTGTACTGTAGGGTATCGGTAAACTAAACAGTGGCGGCGCTTTCTACATAAACAGGTTAGTGCATCTACCGACGGACCAACAGTATTCAATTAAGCCTTACAAATCTCAATTTTCATTTGAACAGAAATTAGATCTATAATTGTAAAATCGTATATTCCATTTTCGATTGTTAATTATTTTCCCCATTCGCATATTCCTCTGGGTCACATTGACAGGCAGCAGCCTCCTTCTGTTTTACTTTGGGAGCAAATAAGGAGAAACGGGCATTTTAACGGCACTCTTTGTTTGTCCTAAACTTTACTCTGACATAACATTATTCACGTAAAATATTTCACATGATTTGTTTTTAATGAAATGCGTATTTTTTTTTCTCCTTTCTGGGACATACGGGTTTTGAGAGAGAGAGAGAGAGAGAGAGAGAGAGAGAGAGAGAGAGAGAGAGAGAGAGAGAGAGAGAGAGAGAGAGAGAGGAGGAGAGGAGAGAGAGAGAGAGAGAGAGAGAGAGAAGAGAGAGAGAGAGAGAGAGAGAGAGAGAGATTTCACATGATTTGTTTTTAATGAAATGCGTTTTTTTCTCCTTTCTGGGACATACGGGTTTTGAGAGAGAGAGAGAGAGAGAGAGAGAGAGTGAGAG
>CM031608.1:57100379-57102879 GCA_018398815.1 Conus ventricosus
CATTTGTTGTATGTGTGTGTGTGTGTGTGTGTGTGTGTGTGTGTGTGTGTGTGTGTGTGTGTGTGTGTATATATGTGTGTGTGTGTGTGTGTGTGTGTGTGTGTGTGTGTGTTCATATATTTACTTTTGCTGTTTCACAGACTAGTCTTCCGTATTCCCTGAGAGGTATTAACTACCGTACCGCTCAGCGTCACAAGGTAGATATTCACACGTGGTTCCAGTGAGATATGTTTAGGTGGGAAACACAGTAAACGTCTTGTTATGATGATTTTCTGTGACCTCATTGTCACAACACATTTCTGCGCATGTGAACTTCAGGCGGCTCTGATTCAACTCA
This sequence comes from Conus ventricosus, assembly GCA_018398815.1. Classification (NCBI taxonomy): domain Eukaryota; kingdom Metazoa; phylum Mollusca; class Gastropoda; order Neogastropoda; family Conidae; genus Conus; species Conus ventricosus. The sequence continues at coordinate 57,100,717 of CM031608.1, forward strand.
AACAAGATCGCAAAATGTGACAATGTTTCATTTCGCGCGGAGCAAGTAGTAACAATTGCAACTTTGTTACATTTTGCGTACGTGTTCGATATACCATGTAAACATTATTACAGTTTGTGCTTGTTGTTGTGACAGTTTATGCACGCTTCTATGCTAGCGTGCTAGCCACTAGGCATTATCCGACATACAGAAACAAGGAACAATTATTGCTGAGGGAACAAGTATTGCAAGTATTGTAGTATCTGCTGTGCAGAGAATGATGCGCGCGCAGGATTTTTATTGACATTGTGTTTGATTGTGTGGGCACCAAGTTGGGGGCATGGGTTAGGTGAAGTGTGGAAGAGGGAGATAAAAAAAAAAGAAGGGAGCGGGTAGGGGAGAGGGAGGGAGAGAAGAATGGACCATTGTTTATACCTACACAATCTGTGGCAACTTTAGTGTTTGTTGACAATGGCCCTAAGAAAATACACGAGTCGACGATTTCTTTGATGAAACGTTTGGACAGCCTGAAATAACCTGAAGAAAGTGTTTGTCGCTTGGATCAAGTATCATAAACGCTCCTTTTGGATTGCCGGTGTAGGGCAGGGGCAGTACCATTCCGGATGTGGCCGTGGACGGGGAATCGGAATCAGCGGCTCGAGGATGCTTGCAGGGAAGTGGCACAGAAGGTGAAACAGCTGAAAACAACAACAACAACAAGAACAACAACAACAGCAACAACAACAACAACGAGTGCTCACACACACACACACACACACACACACACACACACACACACACACACACACACACACACTGACACACACACACACACACACACACCACACACACACACACACACACACACACACACACACACACACACACACACACACACACACACACACACACAGAGGAGCCAGAAATGAAAAGTGCGCCACGGTATTGAATATACCTTTTTCTTTTTTTGAAGTCAATCAATTATTGAAGCAAACCGTCTGGTGCCGATTCAGAAAACACTACAAAAATACGTTGCTTGGTGTGGCTGATAAAAATACTCATTCCATTAATTATGAACATGTAAACAGCATTCCTCATTTACAAGTGAAAACTATGTATCATTACAGAAATTTCATTTCAATATTTTATAAATTAAAACTTGATGCCACAAAAACTAAATATATAAGCGAAGCAAAAATGTATTTGTGGAGAACGAAGAATAACCAGCAGGCATCTGCTGTTTGACTGTTTACCCCTTTAAACACATTTACCACCGTAATCAGGCATGTCTATATGTGATGTCTTTTCAGATTTAAAGTTTGCCTTCAATTTCTTTTTAATTTGTAGTCCAGTTAAGCATTTACTGTAAGATTATTTGCAGGTATGTTGTAGGGATGTAAGGGGGACATGTATATGCACTTAGATAACCAGATTATCCATAAACTGCATAGTCACAGACATTTCTCTCTCTCTCTCTCTCTCTCTCTCTCTCTCCTCTCTCTCTCTCTCTCTCTCTCCTCTCTCTCTCTCTCTCTCTCTCTCTCTCTCTTCGTCTAATATCACAGATGTGAACAGACGGAAAACTTAAGTACTACTACTACACACACACACGCGCGCGCGCGCGCATGCACACACACAGTCTCTCTCTCTCTCTCTCTCTCCTCTCTCTCTCTCTCTCTCTCTCCTCTCTCTCTCTCTCTCTCTCTCTCTCTCTCTCTCTCTCGTAGCAGATGTGTTGTAACGTAAGCGGACTAGTCTGAACTCAGCGACACCTTCTCGATGAAACTGAAACTGGAACTGGAACATGGGCGCAGACATTCACTCTCATGACACATCGCCATGCATTTAACGATGATATGAATTTCAGAATATTTATGTTATGCACCCGATCAATGAATGTACCCAATCGCATAGGGCAGAAACCGAATTTATGCGTTCCCCAAGTGTGAACTGACGAGATCGTCTACCAGAACTTTTCACACACACACACACACACACACACACACACACACACACACACACACACACACACGCACACGCACACGCACGCACGCACGCACGCACGCACGCACCCACAACACACTCAACACGTCATCTCTCTGTCTGTCTCTCTATCTCTGTGTCTGTCTCTGTCTCTCTATCTGTCTCTGTCTCTGTCAGACTCACTGAAGAGGCATTTTATGA
>CM031608.1:57107879-57110379 GCA_018398815.1 Conus ventricosus
GTATGTATGTATATCTATCTATGTATCTATCTATCTATGTGTATGTATGCATGTACGTATGTATGTATGTAAGAATGTATGTATGTATGTATAAAATGCATGCATGTATGTATGGATGCATATGTGTATATGTATGTATCTATGCATGCATACACACTCACACACATTTGCGCTCGCACGCAGGCACGCACGCGCGTGCGTGCACACACTCACACACCCCTACCTATCTATCTATCTATCTATCTATCTATCATATATATAATATATATACATACAACAAACTAATAAATTCCAAGGATAAGTACCGAGCACCATTCCAGCAACTTACAGAGCAGCTTGGTGTTGCAATGATTTGTTTATAATTCAGTATATATATATAATATATAATAATATATATATATAAATATATATATATATAAAATTATAAACAAAGCTTGCTCTTATGTCTTAGATTAAAGAAATAGGGGGAGATAAGCTTTCATATATGCATGGTAGATGATTCTGCCTAACTAACAGTATATGCTTGAGTGGGTTAATGGGGAAAAATAAAATATAAGCTTCTCAAAATGAGCCTTCAGCAAGCTTATAGTCTCCAAGGGGAGACATCCTCCAATAGGGAGGGAAACCCACTAACATATAACTCCTGGTCATATACTGATATTTCGAAACCTGGTTGTTTCTCCTCAGTGACCGCGGAAAGTGGTAATTTGACTCCTCTGCCTTTTCAGTTTTAAGAAGAATGCAATCCCAGAAAAGGCTGGTGTGCAATACTGTAGTATGTTTGTTGAGTTTTCAAAAAAAAAAACAACCAAAGGTGCCACCTAAGAAGCAAAAGAAAATCATGAAAGAGCGAAACAAGCTACATTTTCTTGTGAAAAGTAGAAAATATAAAAAGATATCCTCTTAAGACACAAGTGCTGAGGGCCAGTTCTTGGAATGAATCCGCAAGGGACTAAAATACAACAAACTAATAAATTCCAAGGATAAGTACCGAGCACCGTTCCAGCAACTTACAGAGCAGCTTGGTGTTGCAATGACTGCAAGAAATATTGAATTATAAACAAAGCTTGCTCTTATGTGTTAGATTGAAGAAATAGGGGGAGATAAGCATTCATATCTGCAGTGGTAGATGATTCTGCCTAACTAACAGTATGTGCTTGAGTGGGTTAATGGGGAAAAATAAAATAAATGCTTCTCAAATGAGCCTTCAGCAAGCTTGTAGTCTCCAAGGGGGAGACATCCTCCAATAAGCTTTGTTTATAATGATGAAGAATTGTGTTTGGAAGAAGGAAGAGAGAGAGAGAGAGAGAGAGAGAGAGAGAGAGAGAGAGAGAGAGAGAGAGAGAGAGAGAGAGAGAGAGAGAGAGAGAGAGATTGTTTTACTGATTGACGATGCGTGGAGGCCTAGTTTACAATATGTCCTTGTCATGCACATATAATTGCAACGCACACCATTCATATATTTAAATCAAGGTAGCAAACACCGGCAATGAAATCCTGATACCAGCAAGTGGGCTCCTATTGAACGCAGTAATGAAGTGTTGCGTAGGCAAGGAACGCAAATAAGCTAGGGGGAGAGAGAGAGAGAGAGAAAAGAGAGAGAGAGAGAGAGAGAGAGAGAGAGAGAGGCACACAGACAGAGAAACGTTCCACTTGCGATAGTGAAGAATTGTGTTTGGAAGGAGAGAGAGAGAGAGAGAGAGAGAGAGAGAGAGAGAGAGAGAGAGAGAGAGAGAGAGAGAGAGAGAGAGAGGCACACAGACAGAGAAACGTTCCACTTGCGAACATACCACCTCAGCCCTAAGCGTGACATTGCAAAGCTTTCGTAAGCACCGACAGTTGCCGGAAGCTGACATGGCGTCTTCCGCTTTGTCGTCCATGTGAACAGGCAGAAAGAAGGAAGGTAAGCCTAAGTAATGGCTCTGCTGCCCACCCCGATCTTTTGTTTCCCTGCCCTTGTGCAAACAATCAATTGTCAGCAGCCGGAATCAAGCGGCGTTAGAGACGGGAAGGCTGTCCAACGTGGTGTCAGGTTTGCAGTTCCACAAGGGTAGGACGTTTCTTCAGTTTCTACTCAGCCCGTGTATGACATGTAACTAGTAACACGTTCAGTCGAGACATCTCCTGGAATACTTGTAAATGTACTTAATTTTCATGCCACATTACACACAGCTCTCTCTCTCTCTCTCTCTCTCTCTCTGTATGTGTGTGTGTGTGGTGTGGTGTGTGTGAGTGAGAGAGAGAGAGATGCACACAGAGACAATTGCATATATATATATATATATAATATATATATATATATAATATATATACTGTATGTATTGCAGTATATATATAATATATATATATATATATATATATATATATATATATATAATATGAACAATATAAATGTGTTCTTTAAAAATCTGAAGGTGCTGAACCCCTTGGGGAGCAACATCTGTTAAGAATATTTAAAAAAAAATGAAGTATTAAAATCAACAAGCTTGTTTCGAACCTC
>CM031608.1:57120379-57140379 GCA_018398815.1 Conus ventricosus
AATGTTTTTATAAAGACCAAAGAAACTCATTATCAAGTATAAATGTCATGGAATAAGGACTCTCACAATCAACATCATGCACATGTGGAAGAAGAAATTTTCGTATCAAACAAATAATTCCTCCCGAACTTCTCCCTTGCCTTGTAAGGTTGACAGCTGGTTTAACGAATATCTTATAATCTGTAAATAAATTGATTCAAATTTTCTGCAAACTTTCCTCCAAACAAATAACATCAAATGTAGAAATGAATTGAATGAAGTGTGAATTGTCTAATCTATTAAACAACCCACATATATTCCAGTAAAGGAAAGAAACGCTATTTACAAACTTACTCGTATTAACAAAATCACGGCAACACGAACTGTCACTATTTGCACTTATACTTTCGTCACATGTCAATTTGCCCTCTCCCGTAACTATGTTCAGTTGTCCCCCCCTGGGACCACTGCCCGACATACTATCACCGTCCCTGACTGATTGGTTCGACGTCACAATGTCACTATCCGACATACTATCACCGTCCCTAACTGATTGGTTCGACGTCACAATGTCACTATCTTGTCTGATCCACTCAACTGTCACACTGCCTCCATTGCCGTCTAATTCACTCGCCGTCACACTGTCACCACACCATGTGATTCATTCCCGTCACACTTTCACCACCACCGTCACCACCACAGCCTGTGTCATTTGTCATCATAGTGTACTCCTTATGTCAGTCCCCTCTCTGTTTCGTTCGTCGTCACACTGTCACTAGCATTGACGGGTTCATTCACTGTCACACTGTCAACACTCTGTCTGCTTCATTTTCAGCTGTCACCACAATTGTCTTATTTCACTGTCCGCACCATGGACAGCTTCATTATTCGTCACACTGTCACTATCACAGTCTTTTTCATTCGTATGCATACTGGCCACTTTTCTCCCAGTTTTAAAACCACCACAGCTTTGTTATGGCCCTATACATAACAACCACCGTCCCTCTGTCTTCCTGATTCTATTGCACAGCAATCACCACTGTTATTTTCATGTAAATCCAGATAACATCATCAGTATCTATTCCATTTAAATTCTGATATCTGCCACCATGATCGTAATTATGTACCGAAAAACTTATCGTCATTACCACAATGTTTCTTCTTCGAGAAAACATTTTGTGTTCTATTAACATCAATGTCAAGTGAATACACATCATCATTCGGCCCGGACAACAAATGATCATCCTTTACATTTTCTTTCATAGGGCACTCAACATGGCAATTCACATCATCAATAATTTTATTCCTAACACTAGTTTCATGCAACATTGCAACAGATTCAGCATTATACACGTGATCCGACACTGCCGTGTACACACATCCAACACAGGTATCACGCACATGATTTTCGTCGCACACTTGTTTCTGTCAACAGAGTTCACGGTGTTCTTAATGCTCCTTCTCGCGACCCAGAAACATGCACACTGCACGGGACAACGTATTTTTTTGCTACCTCCTGAATTTGGCTGTAGCAAAATGTCCGGTCACGGGGCCGACCTAACCGCTCATCCTTGTTTAATGAGGTTTCCCTGTCATCTAAACCAAATTTTCTTCCCTCAATTACCAGATGATAATAAACCATTGATGCACCTGGCAGATTTTAAATGAAGGACAAGCTTTTTTTTTCTGATGTCTCTAATCCGCAGAGAAAAGTCTTCACCATGAAGACGTCACTTCTTTCAGCCTCTTCTTGGCGGGCAAAATCTGTCTTTATCCTTAAAGAAAGTGCATCGCACAACAATCGGCGAATCCTGCTTAGTGTTGAGACGATGGACTCGGTCAAACTGAATGTCACCTGCAAGTTCTAATATGTCAGTAATCATTTCGCGTACCGAGTCTTCACAATCTTGCACTTTTCACTCTGTCTGCGAGGAATACCACGAACAATTAGTTGTTGCTCCTCTTTGACCTGCCTTCTAGATCGTCCACTTTTCTGTCTAGAAATTTCATCGTCTTATTCAAACTGACAATCAAATTTTTCAGTTTATTGTTTTCTATCTTTAGGTCTGACGCTTTCTGTCTCAAACTGGAAACCTCTCCCTGTAGAGTAGACCACATGTCTTTTAGATCCTTCATGTCATCACACATGTTATCAAAATTATGTTCAGACTGTTCATGCTTGTCAACACGTCTTTCAAGGAAGACATCACATCCTTCAAGGAGGGATCCGGCGGAAGTGCTGACGACCCAGATGCAGATTCCTGTCCACTGGTACTGTCTCTGTGGTTCAATCCTCCACGGCCAAGCCGCTGACTGCCTCAAACTGTCCTTTGGACCGGGTTTAATCCACATCCCACAACGTAGAATTAACTGTCCGTAAAAAACAAAAACCAAGAGAGCAACAATCCAGGGTGACACCGTCACTGCGTGTTCTGAACTTCAACACGGACACTCTCAGAGCGGCCTTAAACTTTGCTCGTTTCAACATAAATGAAGCATACACCGCTGCAATGTTCCACAAACAGGGCGGAATTTCAGTGCGTCAGACGGCATAGTACTTCGCCGTGATGCTGACCAACTTTGATGATACAGTACCACTATAACTGGTCACAAACAACTCAACAACTAAGGAATGCAGAGCACATCAAGCGTGACTTCCTCTTTTGTGTACTCGAGTGAACCCAAGAGAGAGACAGAGAGAGAGAGAGAGAGAGAGAGGAGAGAGAGAGAGAGAGAGAGAGAGAGAGTAAAAATACACTAATGTGTTTGTCCCCCTTTCCTCCTATACTCCAATCTGTAAGGACATCAGAAGTGTTGCCCCCCCCCCCCCCCCTCCCCACTCCCCCCAACAAAAGTCGAAAGGATTCCTGGACACACCATGGATCCACACGAACATTTCATGGGTTCGTCGTTGGTCCTTTTCTCATCTTTCCACCAAATTTCGTTAAAGTCAGTTCAGTAGTTAACCCGTTACCCTGCCGACAAACAAACAACAGAAACAGAGGCGGATGTTAGCATAAATCTTCTTAGGAGGAAATGGACTCAACAATTTACTAGTGACAACGACTCTGGCATACACCGACCATGAGTTGGTCTTAACTGTTAACTGTATTCACTTTGTACAATAAGACACTAACGATGTCGTAAACAGATGTACGTTAATTAGTTACTTATTGTGACTGTTGTCCTTGTTTGTATTCTATTCAGCTGGATGTGCGTTATTTTCATCCTATGATTATCTGGTACCAGTGCCGAATTGATGCTGGATCCGGATGGGTGTGGCGTGTGTTCAGAATTACACAAAAATTAACGTAAAAGGTAGCGATATGTTTCCACAATGAACATATAATTTGAGTTTTTGTGTTGTTGTTTATTTCTTTTTTTTTGTCTTTTGTGTAGGATGATTCTCTTCCCTTCTTCCTTTGATGGCTAATCGAATAGCTAATGTAAAAGAATTAGAACGACAATGCCACGATCACCCTCATTCTCACCGTCGTTATCCGTCGTCGTCATCGCATCGTTGAAATCCTAATCACCCTTGACTAGTGAAAAAGACTATAGGATCGGGACAACAACTTTGTGGGATAATGATCCATTTTTAAAAAAAAGAGTTTAATCTAAGCTTAATATGCGTAAATGGCATTATCAGCTGGCTTCGCTCAGTTCATGACCGCTCTCGTTTCATCCCACCTAACCACTCTCTCTAATCTACTCCTTCTCCTCCGCCCCCCCCCCCCCCTTTCCTCTGTCCGTCTCTTTCCCAACCACATTACTGCAATGATATTAATATTGCTTTCCTTATTACTACGTCAACAAATATTGTCTCCATCACTGCTTCTCCTCTCCCCCCCCCCCTCCCATCCCTCCACTTCCAGCTTCACTTTCAGCCATTTCTCCTCTCCTCCGTCTTCTCACTTCTCTCTCTCTCTCTCTCTCTCTCTCTCTTCTCTCTTCTGTGTCCTGTCTGTCTGTCTGTCTGTCTCTCTCTCTTCCCTTCCTCCACCTTCTCTCACTCTCTCTTTCCCCCATCCCTCTCTCTCTCCTCCCTCCCCCCCCCCTCTCTCTCTCTCTCTCTCTCTCTCTCTCTCTCTCTCTCCCTCCTCCTCTCGCTTAGAAGAAATTTTTACTTATTAAGCGAACACCAGACGAACTTGTTAACAGCTAATATTCACAACTGGCTATCCAGTTTGTGTAAACTCTTCCCTAAGTGCACTCCCAACTGAGTCAATTGTTGCGAATGGAGAATTACAGGGTTCCACGTGCAGCGTATGACATGTAATACACTTTGCTTTAAATGTAGGAGCAATCAGAAAAAAAAGAAAAAAAAAAAGAAAAAAAAAAAAAGAAAACGAAAACAGGCCAGCCTTACGAACGCTCCTCTTTATTTGTTTAAGTATGGGTTTACCGAAGCGTTGGGATGCGCAAGGGTGTTGGAATAAACAATGATTTTGTACGTGTTTCAACCAAAGATTGATGGACTGTGGGTGGACTATGCAGACCAGCCATTTGTAAAAAACAAACAAAAGGAAGTCTGTGTATGTGACAAGGTTCATAGGTCTACATGGAACAAAACGTGATATCCCCTAACACCCTTGTTGGCCTTAGGCATTTGAAATAAACAACATCTTTATTGACTTGAAATCTTTGACCTGGTGTTACTGGTCACACAAACAGAAAGCGTTTAAGGCTCAGTCTTTGTATTTTATATAAAAGAAAAAAGGGGGAAAAAGAAGAAAGAAAGAAAGAAAGAAAAGTGTCGTGCAGTTTATTCTTTATCGAACAGTTCTGGGAACAGCTCTGTCGTACGCGAGGCGTTGTATAATCATTATTCAGCCTATGTATTATGGATATCCTTTACCGGTTTAACTGATTTTCTCTTTCATAATTGTCCATAATATATACATGTAATGTAATGAGATACGCACATCTTTCTTTGTCTATACATAAAGGATTTAATTTAAAGGGGGGGGGGGGAGGTGGAGGTTGCAATTTTGTTTCATGTTATTAATGTTTACTCATTCAGTTCTTCGGATAGGTGTTCCTTCCTATTCGCTCTCAAGATGGGTAAAGTCACAAAAATAAGTAACTTTTCTTGAATCTTCTCCGTTTGACTCTCCCCTCCCCCCTCTGTCTGCCTCTCTTTCAACACAAGACAAACAACAAACGATTAAGAGAGACAGCAGTCTGGTTCTTAACAAAGAGCTCTACGATCACCTTCTGGACAGTCTGCGTTAACTGATGAACTCACGTCTGGTTCTTAACAAAGAGCTCTACGATCACCTTCTGGACAGTCTGCGTTAACTGATGAACTCACGTCTGTTATATTAGCTGACAAACTATCTGGCAAATAGTGTTTTGAATTATTTTCGACGTCTGAACACGACTTACACGTCAAAAATTGCTTGTTGTTTTTGTTAAATAAGCATTACTGTGTATCTTGCTTGTGTTTACGTTTTCCTGTGTGTATTTTCGCTTGTTTTCAGTAAGACTGTAGTAATATATTTTAGTCTTTCTGTAATTAATTCTGAACTAAATAATTATTATAGGCTTCATATCGCTCTCTCTTTCTCTCTCTCTCTATATATAGAATTATAATCAAAAGTCACTCTTATGTATTAGGAGAGATAAGCATTCATTATCTGCAGTGGTAGATAATTCTGCCTAAATAACAGTATGTGTTTGAGTGGGTGAATGGGGAATAATAAATGTTTCTCAAAATGAGCCTACACCAAACTTTATGGTTTCTAAGAGGAAGACATTTTCCAATGTTGATTAAACTCACTAGCATATAATTAGACATCGATATTTTGAATCCTGCCTGTTTTTCCTCGGTAACCACGGAGAGTCTTGGTTAGATTTCACTGCCTAAAAGACTTTAAGCAGAATGCTATCCCAGAAAAAAAAGCTGGAGTGCAATACAACCGTATGTTTGTTGAATTAAAAGAAAACACAACAACCAAAAATCCCACCTAAGAAGCAGAAAATTACGAAACAGCAAAATGAGCTGAAAAGTAAAAAAAATATAAAAAGATAATATCTCAGACACAAGTGCTAAGGGCCACTAACTGGAATGAATCCACAAGGGGCTGAATTATAATAAACTAATGAATTCCACTGAGCACCATTCCACCAATTTATAGAGCACACACACACACACACACACACGCACGCACGCCACGCACGCACGCACGCACGCACGCACGCACGCACCAGCACACACACACCACCCCACACACACACACACACACACACACACACACACACACACACACACACACACACACACACACACACACACACACGTGTATGCTTCTTTCAAGCAGTCCTTTTCAATAAGTCTACATTTATGTGAGATCAGTTACATGAAGAAGCGTAATGTATATACGAGGTTTAGAATTGGAATGTCTCCATTGAAATGTCATTTTTTGATGCATAGACCCTACCTGAACAGTGATGTGAATTGTCCATTTTCTCCCAATGTTCCAGAAATTGAACTCCTTTTTTTTGTTTGTTTGTCACCAGTATGAAAACCTTAGACAAGAATTGTTGCCTAGAAAGTTTTATAGGCAGCCTCCATGTTACATTTTCGTTGTTGCTTGCGAATACGAACAAACGCATTATGGAAAGGCTGTCCCTCTTCATATTCAAAGCTTTAAGGTTAAGACATGAGAGTATGCATGTGATTTGATTTGATTATTGATTTTGAATATTCACTCCATTGTATGGGCAAATGGCCTGATCAATTAAAACATTCCGACTCCGACTCCGACTCCGACCACACACACACACACACACACACACACACACACACACACACACACACACACACACACACACACTATATATATATATGGAAGTCATTATATAATATATATATATATATATATATATATAATATATATATATATATATATATATATAATGACTTCCATAAAAAACGCGAAAAATTGAAAGGCTATTTTTCGGGTGAAAAGGGGTGAATATACAATATTGAACCATTGTGGCAAGTTGTTTGGGTCCAAGACTCACGTGCAGTGAAAAAATTGTGTGAGCAACACATCATTCCCGGCATTGGAGGGTCAACAAAAATGGCAAACTGGTTGCTGCATGTGAGGCACGTGCACACCATGCAGAGCAAAGTTAACCAGCGACAAGTACGCAGTCATGCAGCCTTTATAAAGCCGCGCTACAAGGTTCAGACAACGACTTGCCGTCTGAGCGCTACAGAGATGCCAAGACTACGAGCAGAGGAACGCAATCGTGCCCTAGGCCATCTGGAGGCTGGTGTGGATGCCAGGCAGGTCGCCAACATCTTTAACGTCCACATCTCAACCATCTATCATCTGCAGCACCGCATGCGAGTCACTGGTACCACTGATGATCGTCCCCGGCCAGGCTGTCCTTGGGTCACCACACCAAGAGAGGATCGCCATTTTGTTCAAACCCATCAGCGGGACAGGCGGCAAACAGCCGCTAACACTGCTCGACAGGCGCCTGGGAATCTCCACCAACGAATCAGCCTCAACACTGTGCGGCGGCGTCTTCAGGAGAATGGGCTGGCATGTAGGCGTCCTCACAGAGGTCCGGTACTGACACCAAGACACCGGCAGGACAGGCTGCAGTGGGCACAAGCCCGAATCAACTGGCGCAGGCAGCAGTGGGGACGCATACTGTTCTCAGATGAGAGCCGTTTTTGTATTGACATGGCTGACGGTCGTGTCAGAATATGGCGTCGACCTGGTGAACGCTTGCTGACTCCTGTGTGGTAGAGCGGAACCCCTGGGGAGGCCCGAACGTTATGATATGGGGTGCAATTGGCATTAACCACGCCATAGGACCAGTCATCTTTCAGAACATTGGTCCTGGTCGCGGACAGGGTGTCAATGCACAGCGCTACATCCACAAGGTGCTCAGACCCCATGTAGTTCAGCAATTTCTTCAGCATAACAACGTCAATGTGCTGCCCTGGCCAGCCCTCAGTCCCGATTTAAACCCAATAGAACATTTTTGGGATGAACTTGGCAGACGGTTGGACCTCCTGCATCCACGACCAGCAACAGCGGCTCAACTTCACCAGGCCATCGTCCATGTGTGGGCTGGTGTGCCAAGGGGACGCATCAACCACCTGGTCCACTCAATGAGCCGCAGGTGTCAAGCAGTTGTCCATGCAAATGGTGGCCACACACGGTATTAGGACTTCAAGCTGGTTTGTAACGTGACCTTGGATTTTCCACACAAAGACAAATTGCTGATGACATTTTCACACATTACCGGTGTAATGAATCAAATCACGTTGAATTCTCGCTTCCACTCTGTACAATTGTGACCAATAAAATTCGCCCCTAACCTTGAGCTTGTTTTGCTTTCGCGTTTTTTATGGAAGTCAGTAATATATATATATATATATATATATATATATATATATATATATATATATATATATATATATATATATATATAATAAACTAATAAATTCCAAGGATAAGTACCGAGCACCATTCCAGGAACTTACAGAGCAGCTTGGTGTTGCAATGACTGCAAGAAATATTCAAGCTTGGTTTATAATTGAATATATATATCTGTCATGTGACGTAGCCTCACATCAAGGCATGTGACTCTCCATCACATGTAGTTAGTGATATGAATCATTTCCCCATGCCACAACTAAAAAGGAAGAATAATCATGTGGCTTGACTAGTGTAGCGGGCGTCCCCAAATAATTGTGAGAATGACTCATTGAAGAAACAAACGTGGTCATTAGGTGAAAGTGACCACTGAGAGATAGTTTAATAAGGGTTGGTAAGGTGCTGGTCATGTGTTTTGAACACTGAGTATGCACTCACTTGGAGGAGGGAGGAAAGAATCGTTTTAGCCCAGCAGATGGCCTAGAGACTCGAACCTGTCAGGACGCTGGTCCTCACTGCTGACCAGTCATTACCAGGTGAGCCATAGATAGTTGGGGAAAGCTACAGGGGGAAAACCTAAAGAAAAGAGAAAGAAAGAATTCATAATTAAATTGGGAAGCAGGTTACTTACACGAACCTTATTCGTGTTTCAGCCCTTCACCCTTTGCCCTTCATCCTTCACTTTTCACCCCGTGAGGTGGTTAAAGATGGCCATGGTGTGGGAACACACCGGGAGTTCAGCCCCAGCAATTAAAGATTCCAGGGAGAGGAGTTGGAACTCATCATCTCTCCAGTGACAGGAGAAGTCGAGGGAGAGGAGTCGGAACTCATATCTCCAGTGACGGGAGAATTCAAGGGAGCGATATGATGTCTGAGAGAGACAGGGAATCATGACAGTATGGAGTCTTATATCTGATGCAGGCATGGCATCAATGATTACAGGAGTTATTTATTCTCCTGGTTTGGATTTTGGGCTAATGTAATGTGAAGGCCATGACTTTATAGAATCTTGGATGAATTAGTTTATCTCTCAGTGTAAAGAGAGATACATGTATAAAATCTGTATATAAATTGTTGATGTGATTTAGTAAAGTGTTTTTCCCAAAGGAGAGGGGAGAAGAAAAAACATTCGGTAGTGGCTCTTTTGGTTGATTGGAAAGATTGCGTGTGCGTATGGAGTAAATGCTGTCATGAATGCATGTGTGCAAAAGTGACATTGTACAATATCTATCTATCTATCATCTTCTCTCTTAATATATATATATATATATATATATATATATATATATATATTGAATTATAAACAAAGCTTGCTCTTGTGTCTTAGATTGAAGAAATAGTGGGAGATACGCATTCATATCTGCAGTGGTAGATGATTCTGCCTAACTACAGTATGTGCTTGAGTGGGTGAATGGAGAAAAAATAATAAAATAAATGCTTCTCAAAATGAGCCTTCAGCAAGCTTATATTCTCCAAGGGGAGACATCCTCCAATAGAGAGGGAAACTCACTAACATATAACTCCTGGTCATATACCGTATTCGAAACTGGTTGTTTCTCGTACGCGGAAAGTGGTAATTTGACTCCTCTGCCTTTTCAGTTTTATAAGAAGAATGCAATCCCAGAAAAGGCTGGTGTGCAATACCGTAGTAATGTTTGTTGAGTTTTCAAAAACCCAACCAAAGGTGCCATCTAAGAAGCAAAAGAAATCATGAAAGAGCGAAACAAGCTACATTTTCTTGTGAAAAGTAGAAAATATAAAAAGATATCCTCTAAGACACAAGTACTGAGGGCCAGTTCTTGGAATGAATCCCAAGGGACTAAAATACAACAAACTAATAAATTCCAAGGATAAGTACCGAGCACCGTTCCAGCAACTTACAGAGCAGCTTGGTGTTGCAATGACTGCAAGAAATATTGAATTATAAACAAAGCTTGCTCTTATGTCTTAGATTGAAGAAATAGGGGGAGATACGCATTCATATCTGCAGTGGTAGATGATTCTGCCTAACTAACAGTATGTGCTTGAGTGGGTGAATGGAGAAAAAATAATAAATAAATGCTTCTCAAAATGAGCCTTCAGCAAGCTTATATTCTCCAAGGGGAGACATCCTCAAATAGGGAGGGAAACTCACTAACATATAACTCCTGGTCATATACTGATATTTCGAAACTTGGTTGTTTCTCCTCAGTGACCGCGGAAAGTGGTAATTTGACTCCTCTGCCTTTTCAGTTTTAAGAGAATGCAATCCCAGAAAAGGCTGGTGTGCAATACCGTAGTATGTTTGTTGAGTTTTCAAAAAACCAACCAAGGTGCCACCCTAAGAAGCAAAAGAAAATCATGAAAGAGCAGAAACAAGCTACATTTTCTTGTGAAAAGTAGAAAATATAAAAAGATATCCTCTAAGACACAAGTGCTGAGGCCAGTTCTTGGAATGAATCCGCAAGGGACTAAAATACAACAAACTAATAAATTCCAAGGATAAGTACCGAGCACCGTTCCAGAACAGCATTGGTGTTGCAATGACTGCAAGAAATATTGAATTATAAACAAAGCTTGCTCTTATGTCTTAGATTGAAGAAATAGGGGAGATACGCATTCATATCTGCAGTGGTAGATGATTCTGCCTAACTAACAGTATGTGCTTGAGTGGGTGAATGGAGAAAAAATAATAAAATAAATGCTTCTCAAAATGAGCCTTCAGCAAGCTTATATTCTCCAAGGGGGAGACATCCTCCAATAGGAAGGAAACTCACTAACATATAACTCCTGGTCATATACTGATATTTCGAAACTTGGTTGTTTCTCCTCAGTGACCGCGAAAAGTGGTAATTTACTCCTCTGCCTTTTCAGTTTTAAGAAGAATGCAATCCCAGAAAAGGCTGGTGTGCAATACCGTAGTATGTTTGTTGAGTTTTCAAAAAAAACAACCAAAGGTGCCATCTAAGAAGCAAAAGAATATAATGAAAGAGCGAAACAAGCTACATTTTCTTGTGAAAAGTAGAAAATATAAAAAGATATCCTCTAAGACACAAGTGCTGAGGGCCAGTTCTTGGAATGAATCCGCAAGGGACTAAAATACACAAACATAAATCATAATAATATATATATATATATATAAATAACAGATATATAATGCTGAACAATTAAGTAGTGGGGGAAACAAGTGCAGGTTAACAATTCTTCCATCATTATAATAATGACTTGGCAAAGATTTGAAATTTGAAATAAAAAACAAAAAAACAAAAAATTGAGGGGGGTGGGGAGGGGGGGGGGGGGGGGGGAGCGGGGTTTTTTTGATGATGGAGAAAATGTATACTGACTTCCATAAAAAGCGCGAAAATTTGAAAGGCTATTTTTCGGGTGAAAAGGGGTGAATATACAATATTGAACCATTGTGGCAAGTTGTTTGGGTCCAAGACTCACGTGCAGTGAAAAAATTTGTGAGCAACACATCATTCCCGGCATTGGAGGGTCAACAAAAATGGCAAACTGGTTGCTGCATGTGAGACACGTGCACACCATGCAGAGCAAAGTTAACCAGCGACAAGTACGCAGTCATGCAGCCTTTATAAAGCCGAGCTACAAGGTTCAGAACGACTTGCCGTCTGAGCGCTACAGAGATGCCAAGACTACGAGCAGAGGAACGCAATCGTGCCCTAGGCCATCTGGAGGCTGGTGTGGATGCCAGGCAGGTCGCCAACATCTTTAACGTCCACATCTCAACCATCTATCGTCTGCAGCACCGCATGCGAGTCACTGGTACCACTGATGATCGTCCCCGGCCAGGCCGTCCTTGGGTCACCACACAAAGAGAGGATCGCCATCTTGTTCGAACCCATCTGCGGGACAGGTGGCAAACAGCCGCTAACACTGCTCGACAGGTGCCTGGGAATCTCCACCAACGAATCAGCCTCAACACTATGCAGCGGCATCTTCAGGAGAATGGGCTGGCATGTAGGCGTCCTCACAGAGGTCTGGTACTGACACCAAGACACCGGCAGGACAGGCTGCAGTGGGCACAAGCCCGAATCAACTGGCGCAGGCAGCAGTGGGGACGCATACTGTTCTCAGATGAGAGCCGTTTTTGTATTGACATGGCTGACGGTCGTGTCAGAATATGGCGTCGACCTGGTGAACGCTGTGCTGACTCCTGTGTGGTAGAGCGGAACCCCTGGGGAGGCCCGAACGTTATGATATGGGGTGCAATTGGCATTAACCACGCCATAGGACCAGCCATCTTTCAGAACATTGGTCCTGGTCGCGGACAGGGTGTCAATGCACAGCGCTACATCCACCAGGTGCTCAGACCCCATGTCGATCCTTTTTTTGCGCAACACCCAAACTGGACATTCCAACAGGACAATGCAAGACCACACACCGCCAGGGCCACCCAGCAATTTCTTCAGCATAACAACGTCAATGTGCTGCCCTGGCCAGCCCTCAGTCCCAATTTAAACCCAATAGAACATTTTTGGGATGAACTTGGCAGACGGTTGGACCTCCTGCGTCCACGACCAGCAACAGCGGCTCAACTTCACCAGGCCATCGTCCATGTGTGGGCTGGTGTGCCAAGGGGACGCATCAACCACCATGGTCCACTCAATGAGCCGCAGGTGTCAAGCAGTTGTCAACGCAAATGGTGGCCACACACGGTATTAGGACTTCAAGCTGGTTTGTCACGTGACCTTGGATTTTCCACACAAAAGACATATTGCTGATGACATTTTCACACATTACTGGTGTAATGAATCAAATCACGTTGAATTCTCGCTTCCCCTCTGTACAATTGTGACCAATAAAATTCACCCCCAACCTTCAGCTTGTTTTGTTTTCGCGTTTTTTTTTATGGAAGTCAGTATATATTGTCAATATGAAAACCCGTCACTAGCTGCATGAGGGAACCATCGCAATTCCTCTTGAAGGCAGATCTATATGTATCGCCTGCTCCTGGGCCTTTTGTCCGCTGGATCGGACTCATCAGGGAGACACGGCTGAATGTGTCTGTGCTCTTGGCGTCAAATAGAGACACAGTGTGTGTGTGTGTGTGTGTGTGTGTGTGTGTGTGTGTGTGTGTGTGTGTGTGTGTGGAGAGATGAGAGAGGAGAGAGAGAGAGAGAGAGGAGAGAGAGAAAGAGAAGAGAGAGAGAGAGAGAGACAGAGACAGAGAGACAGAGAGAGAATTAAACTTATCAGCACCCCTAACCCCTTCCCCCCTCCCCCGTTTCCCTACCTATCACTTCCACCGCCCCTACCTCCCCACCCCCCCCCCCCCCCCCCCCCCCCCCCACTCTCCCCGAACCCTTCCCGAATGCTCCGTGTCCAGAATCAATCAACACTCTTGACAATCGATCACATCCACAGGTCCACGTTGTTCCACACCCCCACCATGATGGTGAAAAACGCTTTCATCACCCAACTGTGGAACCGACATGAACATGTTCAACAAGGCAAGAGCCGCAGTGGGAAACGGTGGCCACACACCCATTAAAGACATGCACCAAAATACTATGTTATCCAAGCACATGGCGAGTCAGAAATGATGCTGAACATTAAACCACGTATCAGCTCTCACAGAGAATCCCATAGAAAATTCTGTCAGTTCTTTTACCGATGGCATGATACAAAATGGATCTCATACATGAACCAGCCCCTATTTAGTGTAAGGTTTCAGGCTTTCAGAATAATTCTTATCCTATCTTTACGCCAGCTGCTCTCTTCAAAATTACCCCCATCACAATCATTTGAATCTGTCTTCTTGGAACGATGAAGCACATATCTTGATGGGCATATGAAAGAAGAAGGGGGGGGGGGGGTGGGGTGTTAAATTTCAAACAATAAACATTCCGAGGACAATCTAATTGTTCCTGTCTATAAATACTCCAAACGTTACCACAGCCTTGGTGCAGTCATTTATGGTGTCAAGCTGGGCCTAAGCCAACTACAAAAGCGCGTGATGCACAAACAAGGGAGAAATCTTAGCTGTAAAATTGCAGCATTAAAGTACAATAGCCATAGAGGTTTCTAGCGCCAGCCAGTTACAGTTGGGAAGTGAGAACGGTAGTACTCCAGCCCTAAGCATGCACAATACTGGGATTTTCCCTGTAAAAGCCCCTCCACGTTGGTGGAAATACGGTCCATCATTTGTTGTCATTGAATGGGAAACAAGTCACAAAGAAAATTTTAAAAAGAAATGGTATTAGTTCCACCAGACGATAGTTAACAAGTGCCTTTTTAGTTACATTTAGTCTGTTTGATATTATTCGTGGCCTAGGGTTGAAACGATGAAAATTCCTAAATTACGGGATTTCCTTTCTAGGTTAGAGGAGAGGGAGAGAGAGAGGAGAGAGAGAGAGAGAGAAGAGAGAGGAGAGAGGAGAGAGAGAGAGAGAGAGAGGATTGTAATGTACATTGGCCTTAGTCCATTGTACAAGGACTGGAGTGGGAATAGGAGCTGATGGGAGAGAGGGGTAGAGAATGGGGTGACGTCGTTCACACAGTATATTGATTAAAGACTAATCAAGATCGGAATATTTACATCACATGGAATATCAAAATTCTTCGCCTCAGGCCCTTACCATTTTATCCATTGATAGATCAACGTGAAAGCCAGAGGAGCATCATTCATTAATTTATTACTGAGTTGATATCTAGCTGTCTCTTTTCTATTGATTGCATAGAATGTGTACCTGGGACAGATTGAGTATGCATTCACTCTTTGATACGCTTAATATTGTACGTACAATTGCTTAAGAAAAAAAACCCTGCTGTTAATCTGTGCACATAAAAACATTTTGACAAATGTTGGGTTTCATTTTCAACTTTCGTTTTTAACATGGACACACCTTTAGTTACGAAGATTGCATTGATATACATTAGAGTTAAGCTGTCGAACATTAAATCTGATTTGTGTAATGGCAGCTCGGAAACAGAAAATAAGTTTGATGTATCTCTCACTCGATATCTATTTCTTTCTCGTAAAATTGGACATGATTCCGGAATGATTATATCTATAAATACTGCAGCGACTAAAGAACACTAAATCAGTTGCACATGACTTTTCTGTCATTTTTCATGCCCAGAATTTCTTCCCATTTATATCCAGGTCAAGTAACATATGATTGGCACTGTATGGTTGCACATTAGGGTGCCTGCTTGGCAGCTCTGGTCATATGCTACAGAATTCATAGTGGAGATGACAAAGAGTGATGTCTACCCAAGTCACCAAGTGCCTTTGATATCTTGTTGATATTCCTACAAATCTTGTACAACCTGAAAAAGGTACTCTATCAATACGCTGTAGCCCGTTCATTCCCTATATTCCTGACAAATGTAACAAAATAGGTTGCATTTTAGCATCAAACATCTTGAAGGAGGTGTTTGAATTGAACTTTTTGTACATTATAAAAACCTTAGTATATTGTACAACTATTTTTCCTTT
This sequence comes from Conus ventricosus, assembly GCA_018398815.1. Classification (NCBI taxonomy): domain Eukaryota; kingdom Metazoa; phylum Mollusca; class Gastropoda; order Neogastropoda; family Conidae; genus Conus; species Conus ventricosus. Next base: position 57,136,205 of record CM031608.1, read on the forward strand.
CTTAATTAAATGCTATGTTCCTGATTTGTGATTTAACTTAGTTGTAAAATCAAAACCTAAATAACAGTACCTGTTTACAACTTCAAGTTCATCTCAGTTGTAGTACCATCGATCACGTTTTTCAGCCCTCCCCCCCTCCTTTGCTGGATACTAACTTTCTGTTTTGCTAGTGTAAGACTCAGCTGCAGTGTGGCAATAAGGCAGCTAAATAATCAATTGGTGTTGTAAACAACTCGGTGATGTTGAAAGCAGAGCAATGTCATCGGCAAAAAGCAGAATAAAAATTTCCGTAAGACTGAGAAGCAGTTGACCTCCTCATCCACCCATGCACCCATTTCGCCCATGTGATCGGCTTACTAGTTGATTGAAATAATGAACGGCTTAAAGCATACCCTTGACTGATACCGAGTAGGCATTCTAAAAATTCAGATACTGATAATTGACTAAAACATATTACAATAAAGATAGAGGCAGACATTACTGATAATGCAGCAAGATTTTTTCTTTTACATTTTGAGTTCTAATATATTCTGATAGTTTGTCATGATTAGCAACGTCAAAAGCTTCTTTTTTAATCGACGAAAACTGCATACAGTTTTCTTCCTTTTCTGGACATAACATTTCTACCTTATAGCGTTCAGGTTTAAAAATTCGGTCAGTTGTAAAGTCTTATTTCCTGACTCATATCAGGCTTTCCAGAATTAAATGATTATTTTATAGCCTTATATTTGATCTTGAGTTACACACGGATGTGCAACCTTTAAAACAATGCTTAAAAAAGAGATTCCACTTCAATTATCTGCGTTTTCGGTTTCTCCTTCTCTTGTAAATTGGATATATAAGGGGTAGGTCGGCGGAATGTTCCTTTTTTGTTGTTGAAAAAAATAAAGCCTTTTACGCATTTTTAAGAAAAAGAGACTTCAGTGCCTGTTCTTTTCCAGCATTTCGGATGTGATTCCGTCTATTCCACGCGCTTTATCGGGTTTTGATTACATAGAGCTGTGTCTACTTCGTCTTCGGAAATTTCTTTGTTCAACTCAGGTTTAGTGTGGTTCCAGTATGTCTACTTCTGTTGGGTGGCGCTCATGATCCGCAGGTTCCTTGCTGTGAAATACCTCTTAAAATGAGTGGCCCAGTCATCGGGTTTAATGCTGCTCTTTGCTCTTTTACTCTGATAGCATTTTCCATACGATGAGGATCCTTTCAACAAATCTGAACTGCTACGTAAGCGTCACTCTTGTTTCTGTTTTCTAAACACGTTCTTTTTTTATCTTCAATATTTTAAAGCAGTTTTCACGTACTACAACATATTCATTTCTACCATCCCCGTTTTTTTCTACTTCTGTAATGGCATTATTTTACCCTATTTTTAAGAAATTCATTTGTTTTTACATTCGTCATCAAACCATTGCGACTTCTTACCTGGACTGGTCTGAGATTTGACAAACATGCACTTAATCGCCTCGTTCATACGTCTAGTGAACATTATCTACATCGCCTCCCAGTGAATTGTAGCACAAGCTATTGTAGCTTGTACATCACTGGTACTCAAAACTTGATGAATTTATCTTTTTGTCATCTCACCAAACAAGCTGACCAACTATGTATTATGTGCTTGTTAACATCTTCACTACATTTTTCGAGTATGGTGGTTTTCTTATCCACTTTCATGATAACTGGTAAATGATCTGAATGAGTTAGACCCATAACGTTTAACCCAGCAATACCTGCAGAAAAAAGTCATATGATCAAATAATCGACAGTACTAACCCCCATAAATGTAGATGTAATCAAGTCTTTTTCATATAAACCATTCAAAACAAAACAGTAAAATAAGTTTCATATTTCCAGCAACAGATGACATTGACATTTTGTCTATCTTGTGCATGCGATCTTTTACAAAAAAAAAATTAACAATTTTAGATTACAGAGGATCAAAAACATCATATGTAAAGGAGACATTGTCGTCTGCCGTACTCGCCTTGAAATCACTATCACTTGTGAACAAAAAGTATGAAATCATTATATGATTCCTGCAAGTCTAATATACATTGTTCTAGTATTTCAATACTATATCAATCTCATTCAGGATTCAAATACACACTCGTCTGAAAAATTGCATGCACCTGTTAACATTGTTAGTAGAGAACAGGTGTGTGTGTATCCCTGCAATCATCACATATTCGTTTTTGGTTCAATCCGTTCCAATTGACTCATTTTTCCTGAACATGATAATAATCCTAGCAGGATACTTTTCCCCGGTGGGATAACTTCTTTGCAGCTCGAGTAAGTGTAACAACATTATCAAACAACAATACATCTAAGTCTTCTGCTGCTAAGGTTTTATTAAACAAATGAAACCATGCACTACGAGAAAATTGAAGAATCCCCATTTTCTAGTTTAGTAGCAAGCCATTAACAATAGTAACTGAAAAATTTGAGCAATGATTAGTCGACAGTATTTACACGGAAGTTTGTAAATTGTCGTGCGTGTCAAATGTAAGCCTTAATAAAGCATGGTTATATTAGAGAGAGAGAGAGAGAGAGGAGAGAGAGAGAGAGAGAGAGGGAGGGGGGGGGCTATGCACCTGAATCGTATCTAATTTCCCTAGGGCTTCTAAATAAATCAGTGACATCAACGGACAGGAAAACAGTCATGAGAATCTAAAGGATAGGGAGGTGGGGGGGGTGTGGAGGAGAGAGAGGAGAGGAGAGAGAGAGAAGAAGGGAGAGGAGAGAGAGAGAGAGAGAGAGAGAGAGAGAGGAGAGAAGAGAGAGAGAGAGAGAGAGAGAGAGGGGGGGGAGGTAGATGGGGACAGAGGGTGGAAGAGGAGGCAATGCTTTTGTTTGGCGTTGATACGAACACTGGACTCGGTTCATGTGCATCGATTGCGGATGAATACGTGCGTAGAGTCGACTATATTGATCTGCTCCAGCCGTCAGCACTGTGCTCCCCATCCCTCAATTCGGGATAACGACCGCTGGATTGTGGAAGAGGAGAGGGGAAGGGGTGAGAATGAGGGAATGGGAGTGGATGACTTTCCGTCATGAGATTGCCCAGCCAATGACGACAAAGCGCGTAGATTAATTAGCATACTTAACAATGAGACCTCTCTCCTCTCTCTTCTCTCTCTCTCTGGTTTGGGAATGCTATGAGAATAAGAAGGACGAAAGACTGTGCCGGGTGGCACTCTACATCTGGACATCTCTGAGACTGGCGGTAACCGAATGGATTATTTTGTGTTCGCGTGTTGTTGGTAACGTGACTTCACAGTCGGAGCAGTACATGAAAAAATAATAGACTGCAAGGCTCTAGATTGAAAATCCAGTCATTGACATTGCGCATCTCTCCTTTACACACCACTGTAATAAATCGCTTGTACTCTATAGATGACCCAAAAAATGGAAACGGACAAAGTAACTTTAATGTTTACTTTCCCACGAAAAAAATCCAACTTCAAGAAAAATTGAGAGAACCACCATCAGTATGAGTGTTTCCCGTGTTACAAAGGGGGACGCTGTTTGTATTTGAAAAGGCAAATTGGGAGAATGTTAAACAGAAACACCATGAAGAAAAACAGCAGAGTTAGCAAGGTCTGGACCACCGCGGCCTACGCCACAAGAAACACGGCGCACGGACGACTGCGGCCCTCAACAACGGGAGAGAAAGAGGTGTCAAGAAGCCATGGCAGGACACAACACGGACAGCTGTCTCCTCCAACAAAGATCCAGACACCGAGAAAGGAACACTGACGCTCGAAGATCTAGAAGAAGAGCGGGGCCAGGAGAAGAGAAATGACTCTCTTGTGGACCAAGAAGAACAAGAGAAGAAAGAAGAGAAAACAAAAAACTCGTGGGCCAACATCGTACAAGATCACCTGCTCCAGAGCAAGGAGTTCTCAGAGACGATCTCCATGCAAGGCCTGGGACCCATCTTCGACCCCAAGTCCAGCCTGAAGAGAAAGTTGGCATGGTTCACCATCGTGTTTGGCGCCATCATCATCACCACTTTCAACATCTACACGCAGATCACCATGTACGTCAACAAGCCCATCTCCGTCCGCGTGGATTTCCGAAGGCCAAAGACTTGCAGTTTCCGACCGTCACCCTGTGCAGCAACAACTTCGCCAGCTACAACTCCCGGCTTCCTTTGGGGCTGTGGCGGCGACGAAGGC
>CM031608.1:57150379-57152879 GCA_018398815.1 Conus ventricosus
TTAACTGCCACTGCAGATATGAATGCTTATCTCCCCCTATTTCTTCTATCGAAGACATAAGAGCAAGCTTTGTTTATAATTGAATTATATATATATATATATATATATATATATATATATATTATTATATATATTATATATATATTATATGAATATCTTGTCAGCATCAGCTGATCAAGAACTTCTACAAATAAGATAGAGAGTTGCCCCAAACCCAAACCCTAAAGTCATGAACTTTTGCAAGTGAAACACATTTCAAATGTTCTCATCAAGTAAACAAAAACGGACTTGTCACCTCATGCTTGTGTTCGTTGTTTCATGAGAATGCACATGTTTCGCAGAGGTGAATGGAAATGCTTCTTACACAACCAGTTCTTACACATTGAAACAGGCAGAAGTTGTTTTCACATCTTTCTTGTATGGACACTTTCCGCAACGTGCTTGCTATTTGCGTCTGTGGGCTTCTGTTCCAGTTCCATTTTTCCCTTTCTTCATCTTTGATTTATTCTCTGTCTTCTTTGAAGGTTCTCTTGGTGAGCCCTTTTTTTCCCTTTCTTGGAGTCTGACGGTTTGTTGAACTTTTTTTCTTTGGCCCCCTCTTCAGCACCTGCACTTTTCCTCTTCCGGCTTGTTTGGATTGTCGTCTGTCACAAGCTCTGCCTCATGACCATCCGCCAAATTAACCTAGGGCAGATTGGATGGTCACTTTCAGTGCTCTGGAGTGAAATGGGATTTCCAAGCGACAATGGAGGTGTCTAGCACAGAGTTGTTCCGCCACTGTAAGGATAAATTTCCACCTGGCATCTCTGAGAGAGTACTGGTCCTCTGGAAATTTCAGCATCCAAATGCAGCGTGCTGCGATTGTTGCAAGGTCAAGCAGATTGAAAAACATTACCATTGGCCATCGTTGGGATTTCCGCTTGGTTTGTGCATGCATGGGCAAGTTTGTCCATTGCATCAACAGCTCCCTTTGTGGAATTGTAGAATGTGACCATTTCTGATTGTTTTTTGTTGTTGCTTTCAGATCAATTTTGCCCTCCTTGTGCATTGTACTGAGGACAACCACACTTTTCAACCTCTTGGTCTGGTAGTACACAAGCATGCCATCAGGGACGGTAGGCAAATTCTGACTCATGCAGTGGAGACGTGACTTTGCTTTGAACTCCTCTGGCAGAAATCGTTTGTTCTGTCGAACAGTTCCAACACATGTCAACCCTTTGTTTTTCAGTGTCTGAGCCAGCTTAGATCTGTGAAATAATTGTCACAGGTGATGTTGCGACCCGTGTTCAAAAAGGGCTCTGCAAGATCCAGAGCAGTTTTACGTCCCAGATGTTGTTGTCTCTCTGTGCCTTGTTTACCAGGTAAGGAATTCCGTACACTGGGAAATTGTTCTCAGCATCTGCCAGCCAAAACAAATCTGTATGCCAAAAACGATCTGGCTTTGAGGGCCAATACTGAAGAAAGGAACAACGGCCCCTAAATGGAACCAGTTGTTCATCAACGGTCAAAGAGGACCAGGCATAGTACTTGTGCAAATTGTTCTGAAAAGAGTCCTAGACGTCCCTGAATGGGGAAAAGATGTTTCTGTCTCGCCTGTGTGAGCGGGTTCTCCTTGTCGTCAAACCTCATGTAAGTCAGCAGGTCTATGAAGCGTGACGGACCCATTGTTGCTTTTACCATTGGGTTTCCATAGAAGGAATCCCAGATTCTCTCAGTGCCCAGCATGTTCTGTTTTCAGCAACGAGAAGCAACAAGCAGCCGATGAGTGCTGTGATTTCACAGCTGTCTGTATCTTCCACTGCTTTTGTGGATCGTTGAGCTTCTTTGTTTGTGTTCTCCACAATCCTGTCATGATTCCTTTGTCTGAAATGAACAGACAGAATGCATCCGTGGGATTTTCAATGCATAGAGGTGTTAGGTGTTTGTGTGTTTGGTGGCTTGAAAACATTTTCTTTTCCAGTGCGAGTTTGTTTTATCTTTGGACGGGCATTTTACTCCAAGTTATGTCTGCCTCTTTTGTGACATAGGTTTTATCAATAGTGTCTTCTTCCGCATTGCTTGGCCCTGCTTGGATGTCATGTTCTTCACTTTCGGTCGACTGGTAGTGCTGACCGATGAAATGCTTGACTTGCTGGGTTGAAGTTCAGTCAAGAGGCGGTCTCCTTCATCATCACTGGAGGAATCGTCCACCCTCTCCTCCCCCGGCACCGATGGAAACTCCTCCCAATCAGTCGTCAGCACGTCCTCTGTGTCTATGATCACACCATCTAAACAGAAGAACCCGGGGTGTGTGCTTTTAACTTTTGTTCAGGGGATTATGTTTGCTTTATAATTATACTTATTGTTTTCGTTGCCTTTTTAGCCTTGCTTGCCTTTTTACTGACAGCGGTTGATATGGATGCTTGCATATTTGCAAATACATGCATACAAGTGTGTAAGTTCACATACATAAACCTATGCAGGGACACACACACACAACACACACACACACACACACACA
>CM031608.1:57157879-57182879 GCA_018398815.1 Conus ventricosus
CCACTTTAATCTTCTTCCCAGCCTTGCTTTTATCCACTTCCAATATCCATCACTGACCAAAGTACCCACCTTCCAAACCCTTACAATTCACACACATTCATCACTGACCAACTTCCCCACCTTCCTCAAACCCTTACAGTTCACACACATTCATCACTGACCACCTTCCCCACCTTCCTCAAACCCTGACAGTTCACACACATTCATCACTGACCACCTTCCCACCTTCTCAACCCTGACAGTTCACACACATTCATCACTGACCACAACATTCATCACTGACCAACTTCCCACCCCAAACCTTCAGTTCACACACATTCATCATGACCAAGTTCCCACCTTCCCAGACCCTTACAGTTCACACACATTCATCACTGACCAAGTTCCCCACCTTCCTCAAACCCTTACAGTTCACACACATTCATCACTGACCAACTTCCCCACCTCCTTCAAACCCTGACAATTCACACACATTCCTACGCACGCCAGGGTAACGATCGGGATGTTGACTGTCTGCATTACAGGCCCCCTGTGTCACACCCATGCTCTGGAATGTTTTCTCTCCTGTTGAACTGCCAAGCTGACTGATGGGACTGAATTACTTTGGGCGTGTCCATCAGCGACATCTGTCCGTTGAAAACTGCGGGGGGGGGGGGGGGGGACTTTGCTAAAGGCGAGCTCTAATTCAGATTACCTCCTTGCAGATATGCCGAACACCCCAATGTAAAAACAGTACAATAAGTAGAGCAAGACACACTGTTGGGTACCTTTCGACTCTAACACTGTTGGGTACCTTTCGACTCCTAACACTGTTGGGTACCTTTCGACTCTAACACTGTTGGGTACCTTTCGACTCTAACACTGTTGGGTACCTTTCGACTCAACACTGTTGGTACCTTCGACAAACATCCTTTTCAACACTGGAAAAACCTGAAAGAAAGAAAACGAAAACCCCCAAACCACCAAAATATGAACGTGGAGGTAGTACTGAAACTCAGTTCACGGGGACAACACGCATGAATCCTAAAGCTGATTTTCTCCCACTCCTTCCTGGAGAATTAAAGATCACGACGAAGACAGTGATGATGTCATGGAGATGGGTCTTGCTGTGAGACTACATGACTCTTCTGCTTCCTTTCATAAAATTAATGCCATGATGGATCATCAAAGTCTGAAAGAAACGAGTGCCATCAGTTCTGACCAGGAAAAATGAAATAACACAAACTAAGAAATACGTCTCCAGAGGATATGACACTTGACCAAGACATTTCCGTTGAAGCACGTGGTATATAATGCAATTTTGGCTAGGGGCTGGGTCAGCACAAAGGAAGTATTGAAATCATACGTCTCCACTGGCGTCTGAATGCTTGTGCCCGTAATTATTATCTTTCCAACTGTTAGAGTGACAGCATGAGACAAAGATAGAATTAACATGATATACCTCCAACGGCATCTGAATGTTTGTACCTATTATCCCCCAGTTGTTACAGTGACAGAACGACACAAAGACAGAATTAACATGATATACTCAAACGGCATCTGAATGTTTGTACCTATTATCCCCCCAGTTGTTACGTGACAGACGACACAAGATAGAATTAACATGATATACCTCCAATGGCATCTGAATGCTTGTACTATCCTCCCTGTTGTGACAGTGTTCTGTCACTTGGAGACAAAGGTTAGAATTAACATGATATACCTCCAATGGCACCTGAATGCTTGTACCATTATCCTCCCAGTTGTGACAGTGACAGAGTGAGTTAAAGAAAGTATTAACATGATATATCTCCAATGGGTTCTGAATGCTCCTCCCAACTGTTAGGGTGACAGAGTGAGTGGTTTTGCTTTCCCAGTCCGACTTTCTTCACTCCAGACCATCTCACACACACACACACACACACACACACACACACAACACACACACACACACACACACACACACACACGCACGCACGCACACACACGCACGCACGCACGCACGCAAATAAGACAATAAAACACACACACCACACACACACACACACACACACACACAACACACACACACACACACACACACACACACACACACACACACAAAACACACACACACACACACACAAGTGTTCTTCAAATCACGACCTTCTGTTCTTCAAATCGTCGTTACTTCACACTTTGTTTTGTGTGCTCTTCTGCTTTTTGTCGTGTTCTTTTTGTGTTTATTTGTTGTTTTAACCCGCAGCATCAGACGCCGTGTGAGGACCAGTGCCCAGAACCCTGCTCTGAGAACCTGTACCAGGTGACTCCCTCCGCCAACCCTTTCTCCCAGCACTTCTTGAACGAGTTCTCCCAGCTCACGGAGAAAGGTCCCGACTACTGGAGCAAGAACCTGGTCCACCTGGAGATCTACCTGACCTCCATGACGTATGAAAAGGTCAGATTTGCTTCTTCAGGCTGAGGATATTTCGGTTTTGGTCATTTCATTACTTCAGATACAAAAGGACTTCATCACGTCTCAGCATCTGAGACACAGAATGTGTTACGGGGTAATACTTGGAATTTTAATGTTGTTATTTCTGGTATCAGGAAAGTGTAATTGGATTGTTCTCCTCGCGATGTAGCGAGTTGATTATCTTCAATGCCTCGCCATTAGTAGGAATACGTACGTGCATGTATGAGTACCTAACAACATGCAAGTCTAACAAACAAGCAAGAAACAGCGTAACAGAACTGTACAGTTGAAGGTTGGTGTTATCCAGGGGATGTTTCTCTCTTCCCCTTGGTGGGCTCCTTGATGGCATATGGATTCCGCGGTTCTTTACTGAGCTATAAAAATCGCTTGTGTTATTCCCTTTTGTATGTAGGTGCGTAGCGTGCGTGCGTGCGTGCGTGCGTGCGTGCGGTGTGTGCGTGCGTGCGTGTGTGTGTGTGTGTGTGTGTGTGTGTGTGTGTGTGTGTGTGTGTGTGTGTGTTGTGAGTAAGTAAAAGAAGTAAGTGATGCAGGTAGACAGGTAGGACGGACAGGCATTGGGGGAGAGGGGGGGGGGGGGGGGGGGGGGCGGGGACCTCACCGGACAAAACTGCCAGTGACTGTCTTCTCTTCCTGCAGGTGGAGAAGCAGCTGAGCTACACCCTCCTGCAGCTGTTCTGTGACGTAGGGGGCGCCTTCGGTCTCCTGCTGGGTGCCAGCATTCTGACCCTCCTGGAGATCATCGACTTCTTTCTCTGCAGGCTCTCCAAGAACGGGACCGTGGCTCCTGCTTTTAAAGGGCGAGGAAGAGGAGGAGGAGGAGGAGGAAGAAGAAAGGGAGGCGGTGGTGGTGGTCAGGGACGCTAGGGGAAAGGGATGGCATGGAGAAGAGAGGTGGGTGGGTGGGTGGGTGGGGGTGGAGGAATTATGAGATGACTGATTTTGTGAGAGACATCACGAGAAGAGTGAAACCGGCAGACGGTATGAGATGAGTGGTTACGAGAAATATAAGGAGCGTCGTACAGAGTATGAGAATTCCTGCACAGAGCTGATTAGAAGACGTGATGAGACAGGTGATAGGTCCAGAGAAAACCTCATGGCTAAGAGACGGTCAAGAGAAATGACATGGCAAGCGCAGTTATTAAGAACATTATGTGCATCGTCTAGAAATTACACACAGTGCGGTTTTTCTTGAGAAATAGGACGAAGGAAAGTGTCACGCAAGCTTATGAAAACCCTTATAATAAAAGTTTGAAATCAGAAGCTGATAATCAATTCATATATTATTCGCTTTTTTTTTAAAAACAGGCTATAATTCTACCGTAGTGTATAAAGACGGGTTATTAATCATCATCAAGTTGTCTATAGGACCCAACGAATCTAATTCAATAAAGCACAATCTTTTATGTGATTTCTTTATTTCGTTAATGTCTTTTTTTTTCTTTATATTTATTACGTAAAGTGACTGACTGCTGAAAACTATCTTACAAAGGTTGCGAGAGATGAAATTTTGGCAGAAGCAGAGATGACACTGTTTGTGTTTGTACTTCCCCCCTACCCCATCCCCCTCTCCCCCCACCCCCCCGCCCCCGCCCAAAGAAAAAAGAAAAGGAAGGAAAAAAACATTCACCGCCATGATTTTTCTGTCGCAAATCTACTGCCTTAAGCTAATTCCTATGATCCGTTTCCTAGTTTATTAAATGTGATATAACACAAACGCATCTATGCATCACGCATTGCGGCTATTGGCATTGACCTCACCTCTTTCCTTTGACAGTTTTCTGAACACAGGTTTAACAAGAAGTGTCTCGTTTCCACTTCCTCACAAAACTTCAGTTAAACATGCGATGGTCATTATCCTGATGTGAACGTAAGACTGGTGTATGTTCAGCTAGCCGTTGTTCCTATCCTAATCGTCCCATGATTGTAGGTTGTGAGGATGTTGTTCAGGGTGTCTGGACAGCGAAGGATCTCTACAGTTCTCCATATGTGATCATAAGCAAAAAACTAGATGTGACAACAGCCTTTGATGACAACCATCCAGGGCTTCTTTCGTCGGACTCAACGGTGTCTCCATCGATCACGCAGCCTTCAGTCTCGATACTTTCGGAGGTTTCGCTCTGCTGCTTCCCAGATGTCATTAGCAATACGGAGTCGTGTGCTCTGTTGGCTAGGTGGTAGAGCATTGAGTTCGCATGCAGTTGACAGAAGAAATCCCGCTGGCTGATGACTTACAAATTGGTACTTTTTGGCCGTCCATTTTAACGGCATTGTTCTCCAGGTGATGTCAGTGTTGTGTTAGAAGGTCCCCATCATTCCACTGTCCAGTGGTGATCTCCCTTTGCCATACATCTTTGGGTGCGTGTGGACGTTGAACCTCAACGTAACCGTACCAGCTAACTGAAACATAGATATTAGAATTCGTGCTTTTAATGGTTTATAGTTATTGACGTTAAAGTCGCACGCGTTCCCCATGTTATATACTCCCGGTGTGGAACAGAACAAGAGAGGAAAGGCGGCCCTGGTTTACTCCAGTGGTTTGGTTTTTATTGTTTAAGAGAGGCCTCTGAGGCCGCTATTTAGGAAAATTGACCTGTTTGCGTCTTTGCAGACTGCTGCAATGACTTAACAGTGGGTGGTTGGCCAAGATGTTTGTCTTGACCTGCCACTGAGCATCTTGTCATAATTGAAGTTGATGAAGAAAGGAACACGTTGGTAATCAAAGATGGTTTCCCATCTGCAATCTGATGTTGCAGAGCATGATCAGCTCTGCTCTTTCATGGCCTGGAGCCTCCCGGGTCTTCCACAACGATTTCTTTTGTCTTGCTTTCGCGTCTGTAAGAAAGATCAGTAACATCGTTTTACAAGGATGTTTGATTTAACGTATGGTCAAGGATCCCTAAAACTATTTCATATGAATGTTTACGTCACGGCTTGGAGAATCCCTCAGGTCATTTTACATCCCTGTTTTATTTAAGCCACGGTCAGGGAATCCTTAATATGGATTTTACATGGCTGCTTCACTTAATTCACCGTCAGGAGGATTCTTAGCATCGCCACACATAGATAATTGATTAAAGGCTTGGCCAAGAAATCCGTAACATTGCCTGATGAAGAAAAAGAAAACAATTTAGTGAACATGCATACGTGACCGTTTTATAATAAATGATAAAATGGATGGAATGAGAAGGCGTATTGGACTGTTAATTCTTTTCAACATACGTTACTTAAAATTATTGAACCTTTTACTACGTAGTTAACATTTACGCTTTCTTGTAAGTCTTTTTAAGTTAGCAGCATATGACCAGAACAATCTGATGTCTCCTGCTGTTTGCTTTCCCAGCTGTTTTTCCATACATTTTGTGATTTTTAACAAAATTCAGTTCACCATTGTCCATTACATTTCGACTGTTCAACTCCATGCAGTGAACTAACTGTCTCTGTCTTGTATTTGTGCTCAGATTTATCACGAATCGCTGCATCGTTATTTCTTAAAGTTTGTACAGTGCATGTAAGCCCATCCTATACACATTTATCATACTACAAATAAAAGTATTCGATCGAGGACATTATCCGTCTGTCTTTATTCTTATGTGGGCAACAAGCATAACGAGCTAACACCAAAAGCAACCTTTCGGTTATTGTCACGCTTGAATTCCCAGTGTCAGCAGATCTTTCCCCCTTTCCCACCGCCACCTTTACTCTCCATCCTTCATTAAAAAAAACACCCTAAAACGCAGAGCAAACTTAAAGTACCGGAAATGACATTTGTTTTCTTTCTTTCTTTTTTTTTTCATCCTTTTTTCTACAATACAAAATTTCATACATCAAATGGGCCGGAATAGCTCAGTGGTAGAGCGCCGGACTCGTAATCTTGGGATCCTGGAGTTGCGGGTTCGAATCTAAGCCGGGCCCGTTTCGGTACAGGGGGATTTTCCCTCGGAGTTAACTTTGGTTCTGACTCCATTTCCCATACAGTCCTTCCAATGAGACTACAAACCGAGGTTCCGTGTGTAAACGCACGCATAACATGCATCTTATACAGAAGTAAAATCCCATCGCCAACTTTCGGGAGAAAAGGCCGGTGTCGTATATATACTGTCGCCGTGGAATTGTATCGCAAGCGATAGCATTTCACGTGAAATATTGTTGCAGCGACAATAATTGCTGGAAAAAAATGTCGCGCGACAACTTTTCACGAAAAATGTCCCATAGAATATTGTAGCTGTCCATAAAATGCAGTATTTCCGGGAAATACTGTCGCTGCGACACGATTTTATGAGCGACAGTATTATAATCGACATCGGTTTGGCCGTTGGAATGGATGACACGTTACACATAGCATGCACCCTGCGTGAGAAATGGAAAGAATGAAGGAAGTAAGGAAAATGAGTGATCGATATTGAACGATACTGACTGGATGACACGGGAAACGACTGAATGAAACGCCAGCACTTCAGTCGGCACTACCAGGTAGGCAGCCCGTTGTGTGAACGAGTGTGGATTGTGAAGCGCTTAGAGTTTGGTCTATAATCGAGGATAGGCCTACACAAGTATTCATAGTAATGATGATAATAATTAAACCTGTTTCATACTGAGGAGCCGCTCTGGTGGCACGCTTATGTGAGCATGAAACGCCGACCACTTCCATGTAATATCGGCCCTAGTAAGAATTCTGAACACTGTACCAGAGATGAAGAATGGGTGGAAGGACGGAGGATAAGTGTCTTCGTTTCTCACAAGTTGAAGGTCCACTGCGCAAACTGAAAGCACTCAACACTTCCTGTTGATCTGATTGGCTTGCTGTGCTTGCTGTGCACAGGTTGTCTGTCCATCTGTTTGCCACACGTTGCCATTCACTGCATCAAGTATCAGAAATGATACTGTTCACTACTGTTTACGTAGTCTTGTGTCATTCGCTTAATTGAATATTATAACTTTTTCACAGTTCGAATCGACCAAATTTTTTTGTAAAAATTATTAGCATAATTTAGAGCAATGTTTCAGCATAACAAGTTTCCTCTCCCATCGAGGAAATGCTTTTATTTCAAATATTACCTGGATTTGTCACATGACACATTGCGTGACGTTTTTATTATTCTTTTTACTTTCATATGTATTTGGGATGTTCTGTTTCAATGGTTACTTTACCAAGTTTGTGACTGGCGTATGTTAACATTTGTGTTTTCTTAGAAAGGTGTAAATGGCATGTTTGAAGCTATCACAATATAGGCACTGAATTTTAGCCCCTAATTTTTGTTAGAAATTTCAGAAATTTGGGAATCATTCTTTGTTATCAAAGATTTCCTTAACTAAAAGATCTTTTTCATTTAATCATAGAAATAAAACACATTGTCTGCTGTTTCCAAATTATGATTGCAAAAAATCTCGTCCATTAGCTCTTTCCATGTCTGTATTATATGCACATGTTTACGGACGATTTTAAATAGATATGATGTAGCCTTTTTAACTAAAAGATCTTTTACATTTAATCATAGAAATAAAACACATTGTCCGCCATTCCCAAATTATGATTGCAAATGAAAAAAAAAACCTTGTCCATTAGCACTATCCATGTCTGTATTATATGCACATGTTTACGGACTTTAAATAGATATGATGAATATCCTTCCAAAAGTATTAAACGCTGTTCTTTTGAAATGTTGATTGTCGCAAAATTCTTATATGTCTGGATGTGGAAGCATACCTCAAAGGACAAATACTGGTCATTCATCAAAACACGAGGGAGAGTACACACACACACACACACACACACACACACACACACACACACACACACACACACACACGTGCGCGCGCGCGCACACACACACACACGCACGCACGCACGCACACGTACGCGCGCGCACACGCACAAAAACACGCCACATGTACTCCCCCTATACAACAAACATTCGCACGCGCGCCCGCACACACACACACACACACACACACACACACACACACCGTCTCACCCCTCACACACACCACACACACACACACACACACACAACACACACACACACACACACACACACACACACACACATCACAGCAAAGGGAAGTTTAATTTTAAAAAAATTGGGAGAAAAAAACTAGAAGAAATATTTTGCAGATTAATCATTTAAGCAAAAGAGTCTACGGATTAAAAAAAAATTCAATACAACCCTATTGGGGATATAGAGGGGGGGGGGGGGGGGGGGGGAAGAAAAAAAGAGAAAAAAGTCAACACACACTGTCGCTAAGCGGACGGCCTACCACCCCTACCACGCCTATCACACACTAGGTCAGACAACACAGCACACTAACACAGCTTTACAATCATGCACACTTCTTTATTTCAACACACACACCCTATGGCGCCACCATTCACGTCCATCCACAACCGCACACAGATATCCCACTTCCCTGCTGACCCACCCTACCCTGCTACAATGACCTGGGGGACCCTAACCTATCCTAAAACACCAGTTGCAGTATATCACTGCGACCTGGGGACGCAGCGATAGCCGCCCCACGTGGTGACTAACTACCAGGGACAAGGACCAACCCAAGGGCTCTAAACTACTACCACCCACCTCTCCCGGGACCCACCCTTCTTTTTTGACCGGGGCCACTACTACACCGGTCGCTGCGTCCCTAAGGAAGGCAACGACAGGTGCCCTATCCCGCACTGGCCACTACGTCCCTAAAGGACGCCCTATCCTGTACTGGCCACTACGTCCCTAAAGGAGGCGGCAGCTAACACCCCTAACCCTATGCCTATTGCTACACCCCTTTCCTACCACAAAAATTTGACACCCTTCCTCCCGGAAAACCCTGCTCCTCGGCGCTGTCCGTGGCCCCTCGCAGGCTGACTCCTCCACGGAAGACTCTGCTCCTCGGCGCTGTCCGTGGCCCCTCGCAGGCTGACTCCTCCACGGAAGACTCTGCTCCTCGGCGCTGTCCGTGGCTCCTTACAGGCTGACTCCTCAACGGAAGACCCCGCTCAGCGGCGCTGTCCGTGGCCTCACGCAAGACGACTCCTCCCGCGACGAACACAACACTCGCACACACACCAGGCCCCCTCTCAACGGGCCCGACTCTGGAAGGAACCCCTCCTCCACTGAAGCCTCCGCCGGAACTGAGGGTGAAGGAAGGCCTGGCGCAGCACCCCTCACGTAGCGCCTGAACAGGGCGGTCCTTCCCTTCTGGGAAAGAGCAACAGGTGGCTGGAGAACTGCCTCACAGTGGACGGCCTGGGTGGTCTCCCCCTCCCGGGAGGGCACAGGTAACAGGAAGCCGCTGCTCACCTGCCAGCACGCGGCCGCCGACTGCGGTGATCGGGCCCCAGCCTCGGCACGGAAGCAGGATACCTGCTGAAACAACTGGACAGACAAACGATCAACCACACCAGTTCTGCAACTGGCTGAAAGTGGTTGCCAACAAGGACGACACAGAAACTCGGCACAGGCCAAGGGCACACCAAACCCGACGAGGACCTGGCGCTAACTATGACTCGAAGTCACTCAGCACGAACTAACTGCGCTCCCGTCGCAACTACAAGGAGCACGTCCACTCCGACGAACACCAGGGACCGAAGTGAAGCTACCCCAACGCATTCCACCCTGGTCGGAATCACGTGAGCCTCACTCACAACACAAAGCAATGAAGTGTTTTCCCTACACTCAAGAGAAGTTCGTTTATATACCTAGCACTGCTGCACTCGCACACACACTCTACCTTACCTGGTCAGTCCAGACTCTGGCTTGGGGGTTACGTCAGGATTCATTCCAAGCCCTTCACTGGCATGAACTACCAAGTAAGGTCTGTCACAAAAACTTGAGGAACAAATGTCCTCATTACAGAGATACGCAAAAACATCATGTCTACTGTAATCATTCTATCAACATAAATCCGTAATTACATCAATGCACATGAGTCAGATTTAATTCTATAAGTGTACTTAAAAAAGAAGCAACAACAAAAAGATATATAATCTTTTGGGGGAAAAAAATCATATATTTTTCTTTTACAGGCGAAGAGAGGTAACTACCGAATTTTATGAGACAAGCATGTCAATACAGGCAGCATGTATATGCGCCACGCGCACGCGTGTAGCCTAAAGGGAGGGGGGCTCTAGTTTTTTCCCTCCTCTTTTTCCCCCTTAAAAACTTTGGACCCCCCCCCACCCACCACCCCCCCACCCATGCCCCCACGATTCATACATTATGAATGGTGCTGAATCATCTCAGGGGAAGACAAGAAAGAAGAAGAGGGGGGGGGGGGGGGGGGGGGGGGGGCCAGAAGAGAGCAAGGACAAAGGGGCAAAGGAAAGTTTTTTTTTTTTTTTTTTTTTTTTGAAGTCTAAATCCTTAAAAAGAAAGTCCACATTTTTGTTGTGGGTGTGCCCCCTTGCTCCTCGCGCGGAAAGGGAAAAAAATTTTTTGTTACTTTTTTTTGTTTTGTTTGTTATTGTTGTTGTTGAGGTGATGAGATGGATTTTTGTTTTTTTTTTTTATGTTCTTTCTACAAATCGGGGTATGTATTTTTTTCGTCAAGGACTATTTAAGTTTTTTTTCTTTCGAAGGGTTAAAAAGGCATATCTTATCCATCTGTTGTAGGAGGTTCCATGCCCTCATTGGGGCGTGATTTTTTTCACAGAAGAAATAGTACATTGTCGTTTTTACTAAAATTTGGTTAAAGAAAATGATGTAGAAAATGTCAATTTTGTCAGTTAAAAAATGCCCGGGGTCAATAATTTAAAGAAAAAAACGTGATGTTTTCCATTATCTGAGTGTAAAAATACTCGTGTACTTTTTCAAATACTCATTTTTTAAAAAAGTGGAAAAGAAATCTTTTCTGAAAGGGGGGTACAAGGGGTTTTTTTTTTTTTTTAGTTTTCTTTAAATGCGAGAGAGTCCCCAATTTTTTTCAAAAATAACTTTGAATTTAAAAGTTAAACAAATTTTCAACGACGTTTGGAAATTTTATCTTAAAACATGTGAACACATAAGAATAAATTTTTTTTTGGGAATAATATGGACCCAATAGAGATACTCAGATTCTAAACAGTCTGAAACAAAAAAAATTTTGGACGGTTTTTGAAAATGTTATAATAGGCGGGGGTTTTTTTTAAACTGGGCTTAAACCCGGGTAAGATTATCACAATTATAAACACACAAATAATCCCCCGGGGAAAACAAGCTGTTTAAAACATTATCGAAATTTAGACCTGAATGAGTTTGGGGGAACTAAACCCAAGTGTCCCCCGTTTTTACGAAAAAAGAACTAATCCATTTCAACAGGGCCCCCGGTTGGATTTCTTTTGATATCCCAAAACATTGTTTCCTATATGATGAGTAGATTTGATCTGGTTTTAGAAAAAGATCACTCGTGTATTGTTGAAACAAAAAATTTTAAAGAAGACTTAAAACGCAATACTTTTCGGGAAACTAAAAATCATCCTTTTTTTAAAATAAGACAAATAGATGAAATAAATACTGTAATTGAAATGGAAAGAAAATACTCGATAAATAAAAACAGATAAATAAATCGAGAAAAAGACAATTCTCAATCGCAGATGACTATTTCTTTTTTTCCTGCTAATGAAAATAAGAGAAAAAAAATTTCAAAAAACGCAACTGCAAAAAAAGCAACTAATAAAAAGAAAAACAGATAGAGCAAGTTATCGGGAACTTTAGAAAAAAAAAAGGGGTTGAAAATGATATGAAATAAATTAATGAAAAAAGAGCAACTAAAAAAAACAAAAAAAAACAATAGAAGGATTTTATTAAAGATCACGGGCCAAAGGAAATAGAAAGGGGGAAAAAAGTAGTAGTTTTTTTTTGCAATCTTGAAAAAAGACCACATTAGTAAAACATCCAGACAAATTGATAAACAAAATAATGTTTTAAAAAAACCCAAAAATACATATTTAAAGAAGTGCACCAATTTTTATAAATCATTATACCTGATAACGCGGGGAAAATTGGACATAGATTGCTTAGTTGAAAAATCCCATTTGAATGAAACAGAAGCAGCTGAATTAGAAGGCTTATTACTTTAAAAAGAAGCTACATATGTCTTAAAGAAAATGAAAAATAAAAAACCCGGTTCTGATGGCTTTAAACTGTTGAATTTTTTCAAAAATTTTTTTGGAAACGATGGGTTTTTGTCGTCAGAGCATTAAACGCAATTTTTAAAAAAGAACGTCATGTTTCAAAGAGAGGGAATCATACATGTATTCCAAAGGGGGATAAACCTAGGGAGTTATTAAAAACTGGAGACCTATTCCTCTTTTGAAAAGTAGTCTACAAGAAGGTCTTTTTGCTTGCAAAAGAAAAAAAGTGTGTTGCCAAAATCATAAAAAGATCAAACTGGATTTATTAAAATTGAAAATTTGAGTCCCGGCCGAAAGTTCTCCAGCATTTTGGGAAATTAAGGGGAGTTTTTGCTGTTGTTGAGAGCAAGTCCTTGGTTCTTCAAGGTGCGAACTCAGGCATACCAAGGGGAATACCCCATCCGATACGAAGGGGGGAAGTTTTTCTGGGAATGGGTTTCGCATGTCCGAGGGATAGTGACAAGGGGTTGGGCGCCTGCCGGTCCTGGGTAAGGGGTTCCCTCCGACCACTGGGTGGCATTCATGGGTTCCCAGGGGGCGGAAGGGAAACGATCGTGTCAGGGGGACCGTCACGGGAGGGGACCGTCACCTCAGGGAGAGTACAGCGACTATTCAGTTGTCCTTGTTCTGGAAGAATGGAAGGGTTCGGCCTATTGAGTGGGGTTTGCACCTTTTTTCTTAGAGTAGTAACTACTCGAAGCACAGTCCCCTGCGGTAGAGAAGTCCAGGCTGTATACAATGGGTAGCTTCGGGGAATCGAACATGAGTTTGAATAGGAGGTTATGCATTAACCACTGGTACCCAAGTCTTGGTTAGTGCTAGCAGCTGTTGTGTGTGTGTATGTGTAGGTGACTAGTGATTCCATTGGTGGAATAAAATAACTTGGGGATTTATTGGTACAAATCGTGTGATGTGTGTTGTGCCCGTGATTCCATTGGTTGAGCCAGTTAAACTCGGGTTCTCTCTTGTTTGAGAATGAATATAAGCTGCTTGGAAAGCCAGGGAGCGTGTGACTCACTTAAGGGAAAGTGAACTCGCCCGTCTTGCCGAGGCTCAAGAAAATACAGCGTGAAGCAGAGGTTAGCTGTCGCCTCGTTGTCTCCGGGGTGGGGACGTAAGACAGTGGAGGTTGCTGTAGCCTCGGAGCCGACGACGAGAAGAATTGTCTCCCGTGTGGGGACGGTCGACAGCAAGATGTGTCAGCCTGTTGGAGCCTAGACAGGGAGCTGCCAGACAACGGTGGGGTTTTTGCAGCCAAGAAAGACCTGTGGAGAGGCCGACAGGAGCCTTTTCTGTGGAGAGGGCGAAGTGTGGTGGAGTCCGGGAGACTCAGTGTGAGGGTGCGACTCAAGCTACGTTGCCAGTGTCCCCAGCTGGGATTTGGCCAATCGGGAGGACACAACGGTGTGGCAGCTTCAGCTCGTGGTCGCACAGTGGGATGAGAGAAACTGACGGTCAACCAAGGAATGCTGGCAAGTTATGGACGCTTTATTGCTCTTAAGTTCATAAGTGTGCAAACGGAAGAGTGGAATATTGTCTTTCCTGGCTAAGTAGGAATAACTGAAGGAAAGGGGATGCGATTTATGAAATTGTCTGTATGATGTTTACATTGTTGTATGATACAGATAAGTGTGGTGTAGTGACGGGTGGGGCTCGGAGTCAAGTTAAATAAAAGTTGATTATTTTCTGTGAAATGTTATTGGTTTCCGTCACTTTTGTGCGGGCCCGATGTGAGTGACAGAGTGCGTGTGCCTATGCGAGAGCGCATTTTGGTTGTGAAAGCGTAAATACTTCTGTCTATAACCCCCTGCATCCCTGAATATGATAATCATATTTTAATAACGAGGGGGAGCGTCGGAGACCCGTCACAGAAATAGATACATCGGCGACAATATAAGACTGATATTTGACACTATTTCGTATTTAGACGAGAATAATCTGCCCGGGTTGTTGTGAATATAGACTTTGAAAAAGCCTTTTGATTCGATTTTTTTGGGAATTCATGTCTAAAGTCCTTAAAGCGTTTGGCTTCCAAAAAGACATTGTAGATGGATAAACATTTTCTATAAAAATATTAAGTCTTGCGTTATTGTTAACGGACAGGATTTCAGATTGGTTCAATATTAAAAAAGGCTGTCGACAAGGAGACCCAATTTCTCCTTATTTATTTGTGATTTGTGTTGAAATATTAGCCAACATGATTAGGGAAAACCAAGATATTCGGGGATTAGAATAAACGAAACTGAATAAAGTTGTCTCAGTATGCCGATGACACAGAGTTTCTACTTGCAGGGGATAGAAAATCGTTTGAAACTTGTATTGACGTTCTTTTTAGATTTGACAGCGTCTCGGGTCTTCATATGAATCTGAGTAAAACGAGCGCAGTTTGGTTAGGAAGCTTAAAAATAGTGAAAATCGCTATATGGAGCATTTGAACATTGTTTGGAACCCACAAAATTTTCGAATTCTTGGGATATGGTTCACAAATGACTTGAAAGACTGCGTAGAAATGAACTATCAGAAAAGCTAGCAGATGTAAATCATTTGTTTAGAATATGGCGTAAAACGCCAGATTACACCTTTAGGTAGAATAGCTATTTTGAAATCCATCATCCTTTCAAAACTGATTCATTTATGGCTGCATTTACCAAACCCGCCAGATGTTTTCTTTCAAACATGTCAGAAATATGCAATAAATTTGTATGGAATAAAAAACCCAGCAAAAATTAGTCAAAAACAGCTTATAAAATGTACGGAATGGAGGTATTGGCTTCCTGAGTTAAAAACCTACGTCGCATCTCTTAAATTACCCTGGATCCGTAAAACTGAACGATCAAACCAAAAATGGAAAAAAATTTTAGTGATAATTTTCCTAAATGGCCTCTTTTTAGTAAAAAAAGGTCCAAAAAATTGTGGGCAAATTTTCAAAAAAATAAAACCCCGTTCGGGGGCAGACGTTTTTAAAAAGCTTTTTAAAACTTTTTTATTACAAACCCAAACCCCCAAAAATTCTGCTAAAGCTACTAGCAAAAACCTATATCCAAACAAAAAAACAAATTCAAGTCGGGGAAAAGGACATTGTTTCAAAATGCTCGCAAACAAAGGTATTTTTTTTATCGCACTTTTTTTTTTTGATAATGGTCGGGTTTCTTTCCCCACAGGAATTTCCCAAGGGAAAAATGATGTTTAATATTGTTTTTTCCTTATTTTTTTGCAGGATATAAGAGGGGGCAATAACAAATTTATAAACAAAGTTTGACATTCCCATTGGAAACAATAAAGGTTTAAAAAATTCTTTTACTCTGTTTATAAGGAAAATTTTTTGCCACCCCGCAAAAGGCTCAAAAAAAGTTTTTTACGATGTATTGATTGATAACAAAATTTAGAGCTCCATGCGTGACAAATGGGCCCTGAAACCCTTTTTCAGACCCATGGGCCCGGGGAAACGTGTTTTTTTTTAAAAATACCCTTTGTAAAGGATTAAAGCTTTTAAAAAGGTTTTAAACTGAGAATAATCCATAAAATGCTTTGGAACAAAAAGTAATTTTTGGGAAAGGGAAAATTTGGGGTTAGTCGATAAAGATAAATGTAGTTTTTGGGGGGCCTATTTTAAAAATAGTATTACCATAAAGGTTTTTGGAAAAAAACTAACATTAAAAAGCTTTTTTGGGGTATGTTCACTGAATTAATTAAAAAAAGAAATTAAACCCAAGGGACAAAATTAAAGTTTTTTCAGAGTCTCTTGTACTTCTAGGTTTTTTATGCAACAAATTTCAGGGGATGTTATTTTCTACTTTATCATTTTCTGGCAAAACAGTAGGGATATAAATGTTTAAATTTTTTAAAGGGAGTCTCCCCCAATTAAAAAGTCTTTTTGAGAATATTTAAATATAGATTTAGAATTGAAAAATATTAACTCATATTTAACAATGAACCAAATGGTTTTCCCCGACCCAAAAAAGGCTTGCATAGGCCCCTCGTCTTTGATTTAAAAAAAACTGTTTTTTTCATGTGAATGTATATAAAGCAATAGGGGATAAATAAGCACTAAGGGGGGGGGGGAAAAAAATAGTATTTCTCTTTCCCCTTTCTGATGGGCCCTTTTATGGAAAGGCCCCATGTAAGGTTTCTCAAAGGGGTTTCAGTTTTTTTTGTTGTTTTTTTCCTTTCAAGGTTGTTCATTGAACAAGTGTTCTGTGAAAAAAGCTTTTCATTTGCTGGGAACCCCAAACCCCTTTTAAACTTAATGTTTTTTTCTGGGTTAAAATTTTCAGTGTGTCCCCTTATTTGTCCTTTTAAACCCGTCCCCCTTCCCCGTGCTATCCCCCTTTTTCCTCATGATCCTTATCATTCTCTCTTTTTTTCTTTTTTTTTTTTTCTTTAAAAAAAATAATTAAAACATTTATTACACTACATAGAAAGGGGGTTTTCCTTAAGGGAAAAATTTCATTGTGCTAGGGTGGGTTTTTGTCACCAAGTAACCATGCTTTAGTTTGATAAATGGATATTTCTGAAAGGCTATATCTTTCTTTCTTTTTGTTTGTGTATATACTACTTGTCTATGTATTTATATCTAGCTTGCCATATACCTAATTTCTGAATATTGATGTTGTATATTTCAGTTTTGTAATAACAATAAAAGAAAATAAAAATGTTAAAAAAACAATTTTAGCCTCATGAAATAGTCATTTTCTTTTTTGTTTCCACCGAAGTTGGCATTGTCAAAAAATCAGTCTGTGTTGAAAAAAAAAAGAAGTAAGGTCTGTCCCCACACAGTCTGCGACGCACTCTGTCCAAGCCGAGCTTGCAGCTTTCCTCAGAGGGTCAAGCAGCTGGTACACTGTCTTTCTGTCAGTTGTCCACCTCCGGGCCCAGCAGTGGTACTGTCAGAACCGTCCTAGCCGTTGTGTCCGTCTACGGCTGTACTGTCGCAGTGCTAGGGCAAAACTGTCTCCGGGTAACTGGAGGCCCAAGCACTGGTCTGTCACTAGTTTTTACTGTGGTACGAAGTAGCTCCCTAGCTAACTACAAGTTAGCTAGTCCGCTCTCCTTAAGGCCGAGTGTCGAGCTCCCTAGCTAACTACAAGTTAGCTAGTCCGCTCTCTCCTCAAGGCCCGAGTGTCGCTATTACTAACAACAAGTTAGCAGAACCGCACTCTTCAAGCTCCCTGTCGTACTCCCGGAGTTCGTCTGCTTTGTTTACCAATGAAGTGTCAGTGAACACTTCTCACGCGAGGTGCACATCCGCTGAGCTCGCCTACGTCCCGCAGAAACCGTGCATCACTACAAACCATTGGTCAGAACAGTGTATCCCTCCGCAGAGCTCACACACCCGACCAACGGACTAGTTGTTGCTCGTGCAACAACACGACAATTTACAACACAACAACAGCCGATATCCTGCCTGGTCACTCTCATATGGAACCCAAGCAACGAAGGGTAACAGTCGGAAACGAAACCATCTTCCCCCTACCCACTCCTTCAATAGATGAAGACTGGAAGGCAAGAATACTATATGTCCTACTTTCCCCGCCCCTACCTAGCCCAACTTTCCTACCTAACCCAGAGGAAACTTAGCCCAACCCCCACCTAACTAAAACCCCAACCCTACACACACACGCGCGCGCGCGCACACACACACACACCCCACACACACATGCACACACACACACACACGCTCGCTCGCACGCATACGCGCACACGCGCTCTATCTTGAACCACCACTCTGAACACATGGACGTGCTGGATCAGTACCGCCGATCGGTGACACACACACACACACACACACACACACCACACCACACACACACACAACACACACACACACCACACACACACACACACACACACACACACACACACACACTTACTAACTCACAATAGGTTCAAAAGATCGCCAGCAAAGGCAAGTTTAATAATTTAAAAAAAGAATGGGAGGAAAAAAGCTTGAAGAAATATTTTGCAGATTAATCGTTTAAACAAAAGTTTTCAGATTAAAAAAAATTCCAATAGAACCCTATTGGGGATATATAGAGAAAAACAAAGAGAAACAAGAAAGGTCAACACACACACACACACACCACACACACACACACACACACACACACACACACACACACACACACATATATATATATATATATATATATATATATTTTATATATATATATATATATATATATATGTACGCACGCGCGCTCACTCACACACACACACACACACACACACAACACACACACACAACACACACACACACACACACACACACACACACACTTCTCTAGCATTCCTATTCCTCACTCACCCCTCGTTCTACTTCAGGTCATCAATTGAAAGTGAGATAGAGCTACGTGTGAGCAGACCGGCTCTACAGCACCTGGACCAATCGCAAGCATTGCAGTAACAACGTTACATTGCAGTAACAACGTTACAACGCTATAGGAGCATTTGAACATTGTTTGGAACCCACAAAATTTTCGAATTCTTGGGATATGGTTCACAAATGACTTGAAAGATTGCGTAGAAATGAACTATTCAGAAAAGCTAGCAGATGTAATCATTTGTTTAGAATATGGGTAAAACGCCAGATTACACCTTTAGGTAGAATAGCTATTTTGAAATCCATCATCCTTTCAAAACTGATTCATTTATGGCTGCTTTTACCAAACCCGCCAGATGTTTTCTTTCAAACATGTCAGAAATATGCAATAAATTTGTATGGAATAAAAACCCAGCAAAAATTAGTCAAAAAACAGCTTATAAAAATGTACGGAATGGAGGTATTGGTCTTCCTGAGTTAAAAACCTACGTCGCATCTCTTAAATTATCCTGGATCCGTAGAACTGAACGATCAAACCATAAATGGAAACAAATTTTAGTGAGTAATTTTCCTCAATGGCCTCTTATTAGTAAATATGGTCCAGAAATTGTCGCAAAGTTCACAAAATATAACCCGTTCTGGGCAGGACGTTCTTGAAGCTTATATACTTTTTTATTACAAATGCCAACCCAAAAATTCTGCTGAGCTACTAGCAGAACCTATATCCTACAATAAACGTATTCAAGTCGGGAAAAGGTACATTGTTTCTAAAATGCTCGCAAACAAAGGTATTTATTATATCGCACATTTTTTTGATGATAATGGTCAGTTTCATTCCCACAGGAACTTCAAGGAAAAATATGATGTTTAATATTGATTTTCTTACTTTTGCAGGATATAAGATGGCAATAACTAAATTTATAAACAAAGTTGACATTCCCATTGAAAACAATAAAGGTAATAATTCTTCACTCTGTTATAAGATATTGTTTGCCACCTGCAGAGGCTCAAAAACGTATTACGATGTATTGATTGATAACAAATTGAGAGCTCCATGCTGTGACAAATGGGACATGAAACTTTCACAGACCCATGACTGGGAATCGTGTTTCTTTAATATACATAAGATAATGGATGTAAAGCTTAAATGGTTTCAGCTGAGAATAATCCATAGATGCTTAGGAACAAATGTAATTTTGAAAGAAATTGGAGTAGTCGATAATGATAAATGTAGTTTCTGCGGCCTATTTAAAGATAGTATTGACCATATGTTTTGGAAATGTACTAACATAAATGCTTTTGGAGTATGTTCACTGAATTAATAAAAGAGAAATGTACCATGCACAAAATATACGTTTAACAGAGTCTCTTGTACTTCTAGGTTTTGATGCAACAATTGCAGGTGATGTTATTTTCTACTTTATCATTCTTCTGGCAAAACAGTATGTATATAAATGTAAGTTAGAAGGCAGTCTCCCACAATTAACAGTCTTTTTGAGAATATTGAAATATAGATTTAGAATTGAAAAATATAAACTCATATTTAACAATGAACCATATGGATTTCCAGACAAAATGGCTTGCATATGAGCCCCTCGTCTTTGATGATTAACTGTTTTTGTCAGTGTGAATGTATATAATGCAATATGTGATAAATAAGCACTAGACTAACATATAGTATTTCTGCTCCCTTGCTGATGACAGTCTATGAGGCTCATGTATGTTACTCAAGGTGTACAGTTTCTGTTGTTGTTTGTTTTCCTTTCAAGGTTGCTATCATTGAGACAATGTGTTCTGTGAAAATAGCTTATCTTCATTTGCTGTGAACCAACCCCTTCTATCTTAATGTTTGTCTGGTTAATTGTCAGTGTGTCCGCTTATTTGTCCTTCTACCTGTCCTTCCTCGTGCTATCCGTTTACCTCACTGATCTCTCTATCTTATTCTCTCTTTCTTTCTTTTTTTTTTCTCTTTAAAAAAAATAATTAAAGCATGATTACACTACATAGAAAGGGTTTGCCTTAAGTACAATACATTGTGCTATGCTGTTTATGTCACCAAGTAACCATGCTTTAGATAGATAAATGATGATATGCTGAAGGCTATATCTTTCTTTCTTTTTGTTTGTGTATATACTTACTTGTCTATGTATTTATATCTAGCTTGCCATATACCTAATTTCTGAATATTGATGTTGTTGTATATTTCAGTTTATGTAATAACAATAAAAGAAAATAAAAATGTTAAAAAAAAAAATTTTAGCCTCATTGAAATAGTCATTTTCTTTTTGTTTCCACCGAAGTTGGCATTGTCAAAATAAATCAGTCTGTGTTGAAAAAAAAAAGAAGTAAGGTCTGTCACACACAGTCTGCGACGCACTCTGTCCAAGCCGAGCTTGCAGCTTTCCTCAGAGGGTCAAGCAGCTGGTACACTGTCTTTCTGTCAGTGTCCACCTCCGGGCCCAGCAGTGGTACTGTCAGAACCGTCCTAGCCGTTGTGTCCGTCTACGGCTGTACTGTCGCAGTGCTAGGGCAAAACTGTCTCCTGGTAACTGGAGGCCCAAGCACTGGTCTGTCACTAGTGTTACTGTGGTACGAAGTAGCTCCCTAGCTAACTACAAGTTAGCTAGTCCGCTCTCCTTAAGGCCGAGTGTCGAGCTCCCTAGCTAACTACAAGTTAGCTAGTCCGCTCTCTCCTCAAGGCCCGAGTGTCGCTATTACTAACAACAAGTTAGCAGAACCGCACTCTTCAAGCTCCCCTGTCGTACTGCCGGAGTTCGTCTGCTTGTTTACCAATGAAGTGTCAGTGAACACTTCTCACGCGAGGTGCACATCCGCTGAGCTCGCCTACGTGCGCAGAAACCGTGCATCACTACAAACCATTGGTCAGAACAGTGTATCCCTCCGCAGAGCTCACACACCCGACCAACGGACTAGTTGTTGCTCGTGCAACAACACGACAATTTACAACACAACAACAGCCGATATCCTGCCCTGGTCACTCTCATATGGAACCCAAGCAACGAAGGGTAACAGTCGGAAACGAAACCATCTTCCTCCTACCACTCCTTCAATAGATGAAGACTGGAAGGCAAGAATACTATATGTCCTACTTTTCCCCGCCCCCTACCTAGCCCAACTTTCCTACCTAACCCAGAGGAAACTTAGCCTAACCCCTACCTAACTAAAACCCCAACCCTACACACACACGCGCGCGCGCACACACACACACACACACACACATGCACACACACACACACACGCTCGCTCGCACGCATACGCGCACACGCGCTCTATCTTGAACCACCACTCTGAACACATGGACGTGCTGGATCAGTACCGCCGATCGGTGACACACACACACACACCACACACACACCACACCACACACACACACACACACACACACACACACACACACACACACACACACACACACACACACACACACTTACTAACTCACAATAGGTTCAAAAGATCGCCAGCAAAGGCAAGTTTAATAATTAAAAAAAGAATGGGAGGAAAAAGCTTGAAGAAATATTTTGCAGATTAATCGTTTAAACAAAAGTTTTCAGATTAAAAAAAATTCCAATAGAACCCTATTGGGGATATATAGAGAAAAACAAAGAGAAACAAGAAAGGTCAACACACACACACACACACACCCCACACACACACACACACACACACACACACACACACACATATATATATATATATATATATATATATATATATATATATATATATATATATATATATATGTACGCACGCGCGCTCACTCACTCACACACACACCACACACACACACACACACACACACACACACACACACACACACACACACACACACACACACACACCACACACACTTCTCTAGCATTCCTATTCCTCACTCACCCCTCGTTCTACTTCAGGTCATCAATTGAAAGTGAGATAGAGCTACGTGTGAGCAGACCGGCTCTACAGCACCTGGACCAATCGCAAGCATTGCAGTAACAACGTTACATTGCAGTAACAACGTTACAACGCTATATGGAGCATTTGAACATTGTTTGGAACCCACAAAATTTTCGAATTCTTGGATATGGTTCACAAATGACTTGAAAGATTGCGTAGAAATGAACTATTCAGAAAAGCTAGCAGATGTAAATCATTTGTTTAGAATATGGGTAAAACGCCAGATTACACCTTTAGGTAGAATAGCTATTTTGAAATCCATCATCCTTTCAAAACTGATTCATTTATGGCTGCTTTTACCAAACCCGCCAGATGTTTTCTTTCAAACATGTCAGAAAATATGCAATAAATTTGTATGGAATAAAAAACCCAGCAAAAATTAGTCAAAAAACAGCTTATAAAAAATGTACGGAATGGAGGTATTGGTCTTCCTGAGTTAAAAACCTACGTCGCATCTCTTAAATTATCCTGGATCCGTAGAACTGAACGATCAAACCATAAATGGAAACAAATTTTAGTGAGTAATTTTCCTCAATGGCCTCTTATTAGTAAATATGGTCCAGAAATTGTCGCAAAGTTCACAAAATATAACCCGTTCTAGGCAGACGTTCTTGAAGCTTATATACTTTTTTATTACAAATGCCAACCCAAAAATTCTGCTGAGCTACTAGCAGAACCTATATCCTACAATAAACGTATTCAAGTCGGGAAAAGGTACATTGTTTCTAAAATGCTCGCAAACAAAGGTATTTATTATATCGCACATTTTTTTGATGATAATGGTCAGTTTCATTCCCACAGGAACTTCAAGGAAAAATATGATGTTAATATTGATTTTCTTACTTTTGCAGGATATAAGATGGCAATAACTAAATTTATAAACAAAGTTGACATTCCCATTGAAAACAATAAAGGTAATAATTCTTCACTCTGTTATAAGATATTGTTTGCCACCTGCAGAGGCTCAAAAACGTATTACGATGTATTGATTGATAACAAATTGAGAGCTCCATGCTGTGACAAATGGGACATGAAACTTTCACAGACCCATGACTGGGAATCGTGTTTCTTTAATATACATAAGATAATGGATGTAAAGCTTAAGTGGTTTCAGCTGAGAATAATCCATAGATGCTTAGGAACAAATGTAATTTTGAAAGAAATTGGAGTAGTCGATAATGATAAATGTAGTTTCTGCGGCCTATTTAAAGATAGTATTGACCATATGTTTTGGAAATGTACTAACATTAAATGCTTTTGGAGTATGTTCACTGAATTAATAAAAGAGAAATGTACCCATGCACAAAATATACGTTTAACAGAGTCTCTTGTACTTCTAGGTTTTGATGCAACAATTGCAGGTGATGTTATTTTCTACTTTATCATTCTTCTGGCAAAACAGTATGTATATAAATGTAAGTTAGAAGGCAGTCTCCCACAATTAACAGTCTTTTTGAGAATATTGAAATATAGATTTAGAATTGAAAAATATAACTCATATTTAACAATGAACCATATGGATTTCCAGACAAAATGGCTTGCATATGAGCCCCTCGTCTTTGATGATTAACTGTTTTTGTCAGTGTGAATGTATATAATGCAATATGTGATAAATAAGCACTAGACTAACAAATAGTATTTCTGCTCCCTTGCTGATGACAGTCTATGAGGCTCATGTATGTTACTCAAGGTGTACAGTTTCTGTTGTTGTTTGTTTTCCTTTCAAGGTTGCTATCATTGAGACAATGTGTTCTGTGAAAATAGCTTATCTTCATTTGCTGTGAACCAACCCATTCTATCTTAATGTTTGTCTGGTTAATTGTCAGTGTGTCCGCTTATTTGTCCTTCTACCTGTCCTTCCTCGTGCTATCCGTTTATCCTCACTGATCTCTCTATCTTATTCTCTCTTTCTTTCTTTTTTTTTTCTCTTTAAAAAAATAATTAAAGCATGATTACACTACATAGAAAGGGTTTGCCTTAAGTACAATACATTGTGCTATGCTGTTTATGTCACCAAGTAACCATGCTTTAGATAGATAAATGATGATATGCTGAAGGCTATATCTTTCTTTCTTTTTGTTTGTGTATATACTTACTTGTCTATGTATTTATATCTAGCTTGCCATATACCTAATTTCTGAATATTGATGTTGTTGTATATTTCAGTTTA
>CM031608.1:57185379-57190379 GCA_018398815.1 Conus ventricosus
GACAAAACACGACGCGTTTCGACCTCTTAGGTCTCCTTCAGGCAAGACACAAACAAATAGGACAATGAAAATGAAAATGCAAAGAGGTCGAAACGCGTCGTGTTTTGTCTTGTGACTCGTTTGTCCCCGTTTCTCTTTGCGGTTCGCTAACATTTATTTAAGATTTATCACGTGATTTTGTTAATGGTCGACTTGGATCCCGTACTTTCTCTCCCCCCCCCCCCCCCCCCCACTCCACCCCGCACGAAATTAGTATTATGACTGTGTTAATCTTCTCACATTTATCATTTTTTGATGTAGTTTTCATCTTATTTCAATCGAAATACGTGTTCAGTGTGTTTATCTTTATTTCATGATGTGTTTTTCAACGCATTATCAGCTCAGTCCTTTGTTCTCTCTGGTTTTATACTTGAATAAAACTTTTACGGTATACGCTCAACATTTTTGTATTGGAAAAAAAATGCTCAGGAAAAGGACCGGGTATAGAAAAGCACACCAGTGCTCCCCTAACATTCCAGGGACCCTGTGCCCACATGGCATCAACATCCAAAACCTTCATGCACCTATCACCCCCACAGCATTGGCCCACAATACTCTCCTTGGGCATTCACTTTACTACTTATTACTTATTTCATGTGCGTGTTATAGCTAGTTCTTCTCTTCTTCTTCCTTTACGATCAACATTTTCTTCATCAACATTTCTGTAGTTGCTTATCTATTCACCAGCTTTTATTACTTATATTTTCTTTCCAAATGCATATACTTCTTTTATAATTATATAACCCTCCCCCCCCCCCCCCCCCTTAAAAAAATCCTGTTCTGTTTCAATAGTACTTTCACTTTTTCTGCTCACTAGTCAGTTTCATCCCTTTCCACTCATTCATTTATCATCATGATGGCTTTTATTATTAGATAAATTATAATAGTGATAATAAAATCTATAATGATAATAATATTATGATATCAATCATATTATTACTATTACTATTGTAGTTCTTAGCATTGCTATATCGTCATGATGATAATATTAGTAATAATTCGAGGATGATAATAATAATAGAAATAAAACGATGATGGTGATGATGATGATGATGTGATGATGATGATGACGACGATGATGATGATAGTTACTGTTATCAACATCATTGTCTCTACTATTCATTTTGTGTGATGAAGTTCACTCCTGTATTTTCTAAATTTCTATGCGTTTGTACATTTCATAGATTTTATGTTATCATTAAACAATAATAATAATAATGATAACAATAATGATCATTATTATTGTTATTATTATCATAACCATTCCTCTCCATTTCCTTCCTCTTCTTCCTCCTCCTGAAAGCAATGGTATTTTATCCCAAGGAGAGGTAATGAAATAGGCTGAAGGAATTACTTCCCTTATACTTAAAAAATTGTTTATATGGGACATGCAAAGTATGATAAGTGAACACTGATATCACAAGAAAGTTTACGCATTCTATAGAAATACATTACTTTCTAGATAATATCAGCTCGTTGGAGCAATTTCAAAATGAAGATTTTCATCTGTAATAACCTAGATAACATGTACAAGATCCACCATTTAATCAAGATCTACATGATAGATATGCACCAATGTTGAATGGGTTTATTACAAGGAAATTAAAAACTAACATAATACGTGGACCACAGTTGAAAGCGGCTATGTTTTGACCTTTTCACCCTGACAAATGTACCTCTGCAATTGCTTTTCCCCCCTTGCTATGTGATGTCTAGTATTCATTCGTTCGTGACATGAAGGAGCTGTCAGACAATAGCTATTGCGGTTGGAAACAGAGCTGGTCTGGGACCGAGGCGTAAGGTGACTGGGAACACAATGAATGAACGTGTAACAGATGGACATAGCTTGGTCTGGTCGAAACGGAGGACCAGTCTATGACTTTAATATTGTTTTTCTGTGTTTGATTAATTTCACGACCCCCGTGACTCAGGCCCCGTGCTTCCTGTGTTCATTTCTCTTCATCCATCTTAATGATGGCTTTTGATCGTGCACCGATATCCTCCACCACATGAGTTTTCAACGAACGATGTGTGTTCATAATCTAACTTTTTGGTGTATGAAAGATCGCGCTTTCAAGAGATTAGAGTAGAAATGCATTTTTCAGTACTGTTGGTGTTTCCCTAAGACCTTTTTAGTTCCATTTCCCCCTTTGTTTGCAAGAGACAAGGTCAGAAAGTACCACAAAAATGATCCTCAAACATTCTCTCTGAAACGTCATCATCACCATTCCAAATAAAGAAATCAATGCATTTTTCAGATTAGACTGAACTTTTGACTTTATATTACCGCTGGGAATTTTTCTAAAACTATGTTTATATGTAAAGTACCAGCTGGCCCTATTTTAAGGCTTTAAGCAGTGTCCATTTATGTTGACGTTTATTGTCATTTTTCAGACACTTGTGAGCAAGCTAAATAAAACGAAATAAAATGTTTACAACCAAAGGACGTTACTGTCCATTTTTTCCCGTTGATTATCATACAGAAGATGCAAATGTCAAACTAATCACCAAAAAGTCTTGATATTTATGAAAATATATCAGTTCATTGCTGGCAATCAGTTCGGAAACTGTAGATATACAATGGTTATGTCAAGTGGAAAGTATGTTCTCGTTTTGCTTTACAGACCGTAAATTCGTACCTTGACTGGCAATTCGGATCTGTAACACAATCAGCACCAGTATCTGTCTAATGGGTGTGTCTATCAGCACCAGTATCTGTCTAATGGGTGAGTCTATCAGCACCAGTATCTGTCTAATGGGTGTGTCTATCAGCACCAGTATCTGTCTAATGGGTGTGTCTTAGACTACATTTCATATTTCCACTTGGAATTTAGAATGCAGTTTAATAGCATTTTATGGCGATCTTTCCAACAACAACAACGACAACAACAACAACAAAAGAGTTACAGCATAAGCTCTTTACTAAAATATCTAACATATATTACATGCAAGTAGCTTTGTGTTGCCCTGGGTGAAAAACAATTCATAGACTACCTGCTTTTCGTCGTGATTGAAATTGCTGTCAATTTACATAATTCACTTCGTAATCTCCCACCTGTGCTTGAGAGTTATCTTTCCTTGTTGGGCTATTTTACACCTCTGCCTTCTTGAACACCGAATTCTTTCAAGGAAGGAATGTTGAACAGTAATGTGTGCTATTCATCCTTGCATAGGGTGGTACAATAGCCATTGTTGTCGGCATCAGGGATGACGTGGATCGGAGGACGAGATAGCTGGTAACACAATGAACGCATGTGCAGCAGATGGACACAGCTTTATCTGATCGAAGCACACGTTTCGTCTGTGATTTATGAGATTTTGCTGTGTTTCACTGATTGCCAGTGCCACCACCACCCAGCCTCTTTGTTCTTTGTGTGCGTCTTTGTTTATCCATCTTCATAACGTCTTTGTTTGGCACTTCTGTTCTCCTCCACAAAAATTGCCGTCGAAAAAAGCTGGCGTTCAATACCCAGCTTGTTGGTGTATGACAGGTGATGTCTTCAATCAGTTCATGTGGAAATTCATATTTCAGTCTTGTTCGTGTGTCTGTGCCGCTTTTATTTCCGATCCTCTTTCTCCCTTCGTTTCAATGTACATGTCAGAAACCACCACACAATGCTCACCAGACATTTCCTGTGAACCAAAATGACCATAGTAGCAAATGAATAGAATCTGTAGTTTTGAAAATTCGATCAAACTTAATCTTTTGACTTTTACTAAGAAAGTTTATATTAAGAAAGTTAAGTTCAAACGTGACGACAATAGAAATTTACAAGTAAGCCATTCTTTGTGCATTCATGCAATATCTTGAGACTAAATATAAAACACCAAAGCTCATTCCTGTTATGACCATGACCAATTGTTATTTGTAAGAAACTGGTTGTCCTAGAGTTTATGATAGCGGACGAGTAGCAGCATTGTGTAGCAACCATGGGAAAGGTGACTCGAACTAGCATCTGTATGAATGAGTCTGGCTCGATTAGTTTAACAGAGAAGGAATTATGATGACAAAGCATTTCGTGAATCATGAAAAACACACACTCTCAGTTTTTACAGAATTTGATCTACTTGTTTATCTTCAACTGCCATCTTCTTTTGAGTGTATGCGTTGGAGCAGTGTCGTAGAGACAGCATACACTTGTATCTTGCATTGGTGTAAAGGCAGGGACCAAGCGCCTGTTCACGCACACAATTAATGAGTACGTCTGCTCTTGAACATTACTCGTTGGGTGTGATTGGTTGGTTAATGGGGTGGCTGACTAGTTGTTGTTTTTGATGTGTGTTTGTTTTTGTTTGTTTGTTTTGTTTACTGTTGTAATTTTGGCTGAAAGAATAGGTCCTATGCTCTGTTCGCGCTATTTGTCATGTTGATTACACACTGTGCTTTACCTCTGCTGTGATTGTGTTTACGATGGATGGAACGTAGCTCAAAATATGTCCCCGGAACTTGCTAGTCTCCACAGACAATGGCGTTTTGAAAATGCAGGGGAAACATGATAATTACGGGCCGGTCTAAACGTGCACATCCAGGATACACACACACACACACACACACACACGCACACGCACACGCACACGCACGCACACGCACGCGCGCACGCACGCACGAAGAAGAAGAAGAAGAAGAAGAAGAAGAAGAAGAAGAAGAAGAAGAAGAAGAAGAAGAAATTGCTGTAGGCTTCTGCTAACATTAGCTTCACCCCAAGCCTTAAAAAGTTTTGCCTTGCCAACAATCTCAAACAGCATTTCTAGGCTGTGCTACTGTGTGTTTGAACGTGTTCCTTTGACAGAAGAAAACATTCTTTGCGAGGATAGCATAAGACAACTAATAATCAATCAACTTTTATTGATAAAATAAAATCTGAGGAACACTCTCTTTATATATTACTTGCTCAAACGCTGGTAGTCTTTTTTTTCTTCTTCTTCAGATTTCCCACGTACAGAGTATACAGAGTAAACAA
>CM031608.1:57195379-57220379 GCA_018398815.1 Conus ventricosus
GGGGGGGGGTACTGGCCTTTAGGGGTGGAGGTGGAAGGGTTCAGGGGGGAGGTGGTAAAATCCCAAAGGAGTTAAACGGGGGGCCGAGGCCCGCCCAGTTTTAATATTGGCCCCCAGGGAAACCCTGGGGAAAGGGCTGGATAAATTTAAACGGGAAAATTCCTGATTTTTGTTTCGATGTTATTAGTTTTTGATATATTTTTTTAAATAAAAAACTTTTGGGTTTATCAGCCCGTATTTCGTACACCTCTTTTAGTTTTTCCCAATTTATTTGTCCCCAAAAGTTTGGAAGTTATAACAAGGGTGGTTCTCGGGGGCTTAATGTGTTTTGAAAGGGGGAAATCGGGTGGGGTTTTACTGAAAGGATCAATACGAACTTGAATAATGTTATCATTTTTAAAAAAGGGGATCGTGAATTTTTTTGGAAAAACTAAAAAAACCAGTGTTTTTTAAATCAGAAATTTATATACCCCCAAATAAAACAGTACTTACTGGAGACTATCACAAATGGTTTTGGAAATTGAAATCTTTTAAAAAGGGGGCTTAATTAAACCCCATAAACTTTTTTGGGTTTTCCTTGTCATAGTGTGTGGAGAAAAAGAAGCGAGGCCCGGGGTCCCGAGAATTTTTTTGGGTTAAAAGGATGCGTTGTGGGAAAATTTTGGGGAAATTCATTGTATGAAAGTGATAGGGATTACGTTTTCCTAGGAAGTCTAAAGATAGGGTAGTAACAAATTTTAAAAAAGAGTTGTTT
Source organism: Conus ventricosus (assembly GCA_018398815.1). Classification (NCBI taxonomy): domain Eukaryota; kingdom Metazoa; phylum Mollusca; class Gastropoda; order Neogastropoda; family Conidae; genus Conus; species Conus ventricosus. The sequence continues at coordinate 57,196,134 of CM031608.1, forward strand.
AAATTTTCTTTTCAAGTTTGTTTAAAAATTGTCATAAAGGGCCCAAATTCGGGTTGGTTTTAAAGATTCACTGACTTTTTTTTCCAGTTAAAGGGGGCAGCACCATTGATTTTTTTTAGCACGGTGATCTCTGTCTGCGGGGGTTTTCTATTCCGTCATTTGCGTGTTTTGTCCTCTGTGAACTCCCCCACTTTTCCCTTTTTTGTATTACACTAAAACGTGGATGTTAAATTTCGATAAATTTTGAAGAAAAAAAAAGAAATGGATTGAAAAACCCTTTTGGGGAATACAAGCTTAGAACCACATTTTTGTGAGGCTTTAAACGGGGGAGACTAAGAGATTGTTTTCCCCGGGGCTTTACGCTACTTTGATACAGATGTTAATCAAGCTGTAAATTGTTTTTCCTAATCCCTTTGGTTAGTAGTGAAAGGGTTGAAAAAAAACTAAAAGGGTTTTTAAGTAAGGACCCCACGAATCCCGACTGGTACGACGGGGATTGCCCCAATGGTAAAGAGCAAAGTGGGCAGTCCGTTAACAATCTTTCGTAGTTGAAAAATTTTAAAATTTCTGACAAACGTAAAGTTTTTGGGTTCACATGGGAAAATATTAAAAAGTTTTTTCATTAAAAAAAAAAGGGGGCCTGTTTTAAAACGTGAAAAACTAACAGACTGGCTTTTTTTGGGTAAGATATGGGGGTTTTTGGGAGAAAAATTTAAAAAGAATGACAGGGGGAAAAAAAGTCCCCCAAATTTGCCCTGATATATCAGATCAACAATGGTACCATCTTTTTTAAAACCCCTGTTTTTTTGTGCAAAAAACAAGTAAAATGACAATAGCAAAAAATGTTAATCCAAATTGTAAGAATTAAAACTTACCTATAACTGAGAGTGAAGTATTTAAAAGTTTTTTTTCTTTAAAAAAAGGGAAAAAGCGTGGGGTTTTAAAGGGAATCACGGCAGAAATTTTAAAAATTAAGAAAAGAAAACTTTTGGGTCGTTTTTTTTAAAAAAACCCAATTCAATTACTATTCGACAGGGGTTTTGTTTTCCAGAAAAAATGACTAAAGCAACCCATTTTTTTCCCAATTTTTTAAAAAAGGGGTTGCCCAAAACATAACTGCCCCAAATACGGGGGGGGTTTCGCAATTAAAAGTTTTAGTTAGAAAACGCTCCCTGTACTTTCTGAATAGAAGATTTAGAAAAATGGTGGGAAGGGGAACAAAAAAACTGTCAGAATCCCCGGCTGGGTTTAAAAAAGGGTTTACTCCACAGCGCCCAAATTTTTACTTTAAATGTGTTTTTAGAAAAGTGTTTTTAAAAAAGGGGGGGTGGCAAACTTTATGAAATTTTTTTGTGACCTAAGAAAAGCATTTGATTCAGTCCAACATAAACCCACTATTTAAAAATTCTGCGTACAAAGGATACATGGCAAATTTTTTGACAGCAGTCACAGCGATTTATGATTTTTGTTTCATGCGTGGGGAATTGAAGACTTTTTAAAGGAGGTTTTTTTGGTTTTCCCGGTTTGGAAATTTAGCAGGGTTTTAAAATTAGTCCCCGAACGTTTTTTTTTTTCATTAATGAAATTGCCCGCATATGTAGATGGCAGCGGTATGCAAGGCCTTAAAAAGTTACCTGGTTTTGTTTAACTTTCCCTTTTTGTGTTTGGCCCATGACATTGTTCTTTTATCCCCGGTTTTGCCAGGGGCTCCAAAAAACAAATTAATTTATTAAATGAAGTCTGTAAAAGATTATTTTTAAATATAAATAAAGTAAGACCAAAGTAAAGGTTTTTCCCAAAAGGAGGGGGCTTGGGTAAAAATGATTAAAAAGGGCTTTAAAAGGATCTATCTTGGAAGTGGGAAACGAGGGATAATTACTTGGGCTTTGTTTTTTACAAAGGAAAAAAAAGTATTTGTAAAGGGTTTTTATGGGCCCTTTGGCCCGCAAAGGGTTTGAAAAAGGGATGGTTTTGGGAAATTTTTAAAAAAATTTACATCTTTATGATATAAACTAAAAAACCTTTCCCTTTAAAAATTTTTTACACGCCCAAATTTTCCCAAAAAGTCATTATTATGCTGCAGAATTGTGGGGGCTAAAAGATTGAAAAACATTGAAAAAAAACCATACATTTTCATGCAAAAAGTTTTTTGAAAAATACCATTAAAATTAAAAAAAAAAAATTGTGTTGGGCGAAGTGGGTAGTATCCATTTAATTAACATTTTTGGGAGATGCATAAAATACTGGTAAAAAATTTTAAGAAGAATGATCAAGGCTACCAAAAATTTGCAATAATGTTAAAAAAATTGGATGAAAAAGGTAAAGCATGTTTGGGGAAGTTTAATTAAAAATACTTTGTTTGGTTTAAAGGGGTTTTGGAAAATTTCCTGGGTTTAAAACCCAAAGGGGTTGGGGTGTGAAATTTCTTTTTTTTTTCATTGGGGGAACAAAAGTTTTTAAAAAAATATCTACAGGATTGGGATAGTCAGTAATGAACAATGACATTTATTGCACCCTACCGGGGTATTTAAAAATGTTTTTTGGGAAAACGAACCATATTTTCAATACCTTGATATCAGATGCTTTCGGAGGGTTTTTTTAAACTCAGAACCGGGGTACTTCCAAAAAACGGGTTTCCCCTTTTTTGGACACCTTTATAAAAAGCTAAATTTTTTGTTTCCCTTTTTGTAAAATAATAGAAAAAGAAAAACCCCTTTTAAATTTTTGTTTGTCCTTTATAGGGTGATTTTAGAAAGAAGTTTTTTTGGAAATTTAAACGCACTATACTTCTATTTGATAACAAATCCCGAAAAATTTACTCGAAATCTAGCTTTGTTCATCTTTTTTTGCAACTCGACAAAAAACGGCTGGTTTACTGAAAGTCAAGAAGGGGTGATTCAAAGGTGAAAAAATATAAAAGTTTAGAATTTAAAAGGGAAATAAAGTTTTTATTAAAGTACTGTTGGGAAATTTGTATTGTCTGTCATCTATATTCCATTGTTATTTTGGTTTTTTGAATTGTATTTTAGGGGGTGGTGGGGTAAAAAATAATAAACCTTGTTTTACTCTACAGCACAAACAAAACCAAAACCACATGATACACACAAAACAACAAGCAAAAACACACACACAAAACACACACACACACACACACCACACACACACCCACACACACACTGCGCGCGCACACACGCACACACACCCCCACAAAAAATATTTTTTTTGAAACCACAACACACACCACACACCCACACACACACACACAACACACACACAAACACAAATCTATATATTAGAGCTGGGGAAATCCGTTAACCTTTTGTCTTTAAAAATTTGGTTTGGGTCTGACGTCCCCAGACAGGCTTCCGGTCAGTGGGGGGGGACACCTCCTGAACCTGATCACTGACGGCCCATTCCTTCAAAACACCCGCACCATGGGGGCCGCTCTGGCCAAAAGGGGGGCAGCGGGAAACAAACGGCCCTGGCTGGGGGACGAAGTAGGCCCGGAGAGTGCGGGAGATGCCCAGTGACCCGGATGACAGTCCGTGTTTCATGTGCAGGGGCTTGATGCCTTGCAATCGATTAAGAAAGGGCGTTTTACGGAGAGGGGCCAAAAAAATTTGGTTTGGGTTTAAACGCACATACCCCCCTATTATTGTCTTCTGACCAGCTTCAAACCCTCCCTCAGCACCTTTTTCTCTCTTCTCTCCACACACACACACACACACACACACACACCCCCACGCACACACGCACGCCGCACGCACGTAGTTTCAATTTTAAATTTCCCTTTTCCCTTGGGAAAGACAATCATAGGGATTGGCTTGAAATTTGCTTTGAAAATTTTTTAAAACGTTCGTAGCGTTTTAGGGAGAAACTGCATGAGCTGTTGATCCGTTTGAATAGGGCAAGAGCGTTCGCTGCAAGCCCCCGAAAAATTCAGGTCTTTGACATTGGATGGTTTCGTTTTTAAAAAGGAATAAAACAAGGATTCCCAAATTTTGAAAAAAGTTTACTGCTTTTAAATGAACCCATTCTTCAAGTCGTTCGTGATGCGTGTGCCTCTTACTTCCTTGGTTCATATTTCTTATGTATTGGACCACAGAGTCTCACATCACTCCCCCCCCCCCCCCCCCTGATCCCCACGAAGGACTGGAGAGAGTGTTTCCAAGATTCGGGCGATGAGAGGTATTTCTTGTAAGTCTGTGTTGTTGTGGAAAACACGCGTCGTTTTCATTTTCTTCAATGTTGATTTATCTTGCTTGAGGAAGACCAAAAGGTCGAAACGCGTCGTGTTTTTTGTCTTGTAAATTGTTTTTCACTTTTGTCCGGCGGAAAAATATTTTTTCTTTTGAATCAGTTTTCGCCTGCAGTCACTTCACTTTCAAACTAACGTGCTCTCATTAGGGGAGGTTACTAGCACTCTCCAGAGAGCGCAGAGCTCGGTCAAGGTCGACCGAATCAAGGACACGCCCTTTGACCCGTATATGCACCAAACTTTTCATGAGTTCGTTCGTGGTCCGAATTTTATGTATCCACTAAGTTTCGTTAAAATGCGTCATCTTTTTGACAAGGAAAAAAAACAGACGCGGATGACTACATAAGCTCGTTGATTGAGGTGCATTTTCTTCAGTGAAATGATGAATCTAAGCCACGTACATTATCTTAGCGTGATGGCGCAGCTACTTGCTTTTCACATTCACGTAATGCTGTAAAGATGACAAAGCGTCGAAAGCAACCACATTTATTGTGAACAAAAGCTTTTCCAAAAAATCATAGTCGCGCATCCCCAGCCCCACCCTCAATTGTTTTTTTAATTTTTTTTTATTTTTAAAAAAATCACAGGCGACAGGCGACAGAACTTTCTTTTTCTTAGAAAGTCATAGGGGACAGAAAAATCTCTTAAAAAATCTTAGAGGACAAGAAACTTTGCATTTTTTTGATCTTCTCAAGAACATTGTATTGTAGAAGACAAGTAAGTAAATTAGAACGCACGTGATTGCCTCTGGGGCAAGGACATTGTAGGAGACAAATGAGTACATTAGAACGCACGTGATTGCCTTCGGGCAAAAACATTGTAGGAAACAAATAAGTAAATTAGAACGCACGTGATTGCCTCCGGGGCAAGGACATCGTAGGTGACAAATGAGTAAATTAGAAGGCACGTGATTGCCTCTGGAGCTTTGTTTGGAGGAATGTCTGAGTACCAGAAGGAAGTGATTATTGTCATCACTGACTTTTTTTTGCTACAGGAGTCTGCCAGGCAGCCAAATGCTTACTCATCACTATCACCTTGTTTCTTTAGACACACTTGTTTCCTAGACTGAGACTGTCACTGACAAATAAAAAGTTCATGGAAACCTCGATTTTTATCGCACTCAGCAAAACCAAACCATTGTAAGGTTTCATATTTGTGTCATGGAAAAAAAAGTTACACTTGCTGAAGCTACAAACCCCCCCCCCCCCCCTTCCAAGAAGCTACAAACTTCCCCTGCAAGAGGACAAATCTGATGGGTTTATTTTCTTTCCTCCACCAGTTTTTCTTCTTTACAATTTTTACATTTTTTCTTTTAATTTTTTTTGGTCTTTTTTTATATTCATTTCCTATTCTTTGTCATTTTTTCCTTTTGTTGTAAAGACTGTCTTTTTTTTTTAAAGTGGGGCCTCCATCCTCTCCCCCCCCCCACCCTCCCCCCTCCTCCCCCCCTCCTCCCCCCCCCCCCCTACTTTTTCACACTTTTTTTTCCTTCAAATCCTCAAACACCATGCATTGTCTGTGTGTTTCACTACTGATGGACATTCGCTTGCTGTTTTAGTTTTACTTTTTTTTTTTAGTTTGATACAGGGCGTCTGGGTTTATTTATGTTCGGATGTTCGTGTGCTGGCAATTTCGCTCTGTTGCATTTTAGTCAACGGTTCTACAGTCTCCCCGACCAAAGGAGGCAACGCAGTGGATGAAGATGACGCTGTTCGCTGTGAAGACATTGCCATACACCGTGAGTATCTGTCGACATGGACAGATGTCTTTTCAAATCATGGACTTTCAACTTCTCTGTTCGCCCAGAATGCTAGACACAAGTCAAGTTTTGACTCACACACACATGCACGCACACGCACACGCACACACACACACACACACACACACACACACTAGTTAGTAGCAAACTCCGAGGAGGCAGTAGCAGCAGCATAAACTTTACATGTCTAGCATTTTGTATAAACTGAGAAAACCATCATTGATTAGACATGTGTCGTCTACACCATTTTGCACCAACAAACAAATTGCTGATATATCTACATAAAGCTTGTGTGATCTGTTCAGCATGTTCTACGAGCAGTGACACTGGACAATGAATAAACGTTTTTTTTTTCTTCTCGATTCAAATTTGCTATTTGAGAAAGTGTGTGTAATGTACAACGTGTTATACTAACAGAGTAGTCGCTAATTGACAAAATATATATTTTGTCCAGTATTGTGCACCATTTTGTATTTTTGTCGCTAACTGATAGACTTGTGTTCTTGTCAGCTTTTTCTTGCTGAGAAGTTGTCATTTCATAAACTTGGTTTTTTTTTTTTTTTTTTTTTTTTTTTTTTGCTGTCCCAACCTCTGCGAGGCAGTGCACCCACGCCGCTCATTCCGACACCCCGTCCACAGCCACAGTCGGCCCCCTCCGCAGCCCCGGCACCAGTAATCCACAGGGAGCAGTCAATGTCAAGTCGTCAAGAGGCAACCCACCGGAGGAGACACTGCACTGCTGCCGAGTCACTTCGGTGGTGTTCAGTGGCGCCTGTTCTGATCCAACATACGCAGGACACCACCTACTAAGCCCCCTACTGACGACAATAATTGCTTAGTCGCGGAGCCGGCGTGAGTGAGCTCTCCCTCCGGAGGGCGTCACCACGTCCGTCCAACGACAGCCCCCACGGGCTCGCCGATACCGGTGATCCCGACGGAACCAAACCAAGGGCACAGACGTGGAGAGGACATCGAAATTGAGGTCACCATGAGAGCAGGGCATAAAGGGCCACAGAATTTGAGACAATTTTTTTTTTTTTGCTGATCGATGAGAATGAGGATGATCAAGATGATGCTACGGATTTCCATTTCGGTCTGAGACTACATGACAGGGCTGTACTGTACGCTTCCTTTCATAATATATCCTGGCGTCAACCAGGCCCGAGAGATACAGGAGCCTGCAGTGTTGGTGAGGAAATTTGAGCAACTCTCAGAGAAACGCATCCATTAAGTGGATGAAACTCGACTGTGTGGTCCCAGTCTTCCCAACTGAGTCCGCAGCAAACTCAACTCTGGGTGGGAGCTGGTCGGGGCAGAAAACCACACATGACTCTGATGGGATTCGAACCCGCGACATCCAGCCGGGAGTCCGCGACGCTAACCACTTCGCCACGGCGGCTGGTTTGTTCAGTAGTTTGTATAAGCTGAACAGAAAAAGAAGAAAACCGATAAAACCTTCGTCCATCCAGCATTTCATCCAATAAAGTTGATGATTCAGAAAACTTATGTCGTATTGGCATTTCCCACAAACAGGGAACGGAAAATCAATGTACCTTGTGTTCTATTATGTACGTTGTAGTGAAAAGCTGGTGATAGGTAATTCTCTCCTCTCTCTCTCTCTCTCTCTCTCTCTCTCCTCTCTCTCTCTCTCTCTCTCTCTCTGTGCGTGCGTGCATGCATTCGTGTATGTGTGTGTGTGTGTGTGTGTGTGTGTGTGTGTGTGTGGTGTGTGTGTGTGCGCGCGCGCGTGTGCACGTGCGGGCACAAAATGTTGAATCAGAAAATAATAAACCGGTTTTTTTTTTCTGAAGTCATCGATCGCCGTCAGTCTGGTCAGAGCCAAGGTTCTGTTGTCAGGGATTCAAAGTGGCACACAGCACTATCAGCAGATGTTGTAACAGATTTCGACTGACCAGTTCCACCAGAACAGGCCACAGTCTGAAGGATCAGGGCCACAACTCTAGCTCAGAATCATTACATCCGGATTCGTTACCTTGCCTCGTCAGCCACTCAAACCCGGCCTAAACATCGATGTCTCAGACCAGGTTACTCGGAATTACAGACACAGACACAGAAACACACACACACACACACACACACACACACACACATGTATGCATGCATGCACAGTTATTTGAGGAGAGAGAGAGAGAGAGAGAGAGAGAGAAGAGAGAGAGAGAGAGAGAGAGAGAGAGAGAGAGAGAGGAGAGACAGACAGACAGAGAGAGAGGACAGACAGACAGAGAGACAAGACAGACAGACAGACAGAGAGAGAGAGAGAGAGAGAGAGAGAGAGAGAGAGAGAGAGAAGAGAGAGAGAGAGAGAGAGAGCACTTATGTATGTATGGATTTACAATTATTTTTCTGTCTGTGGACAGGTTGCAGTGGCAATCGAGCTGACATCTATTTCCTATTGGACAGTTCGACTAGCATCAACAGGGATGAATTCCAGGTCAGTGCCTAGTGTTGTGTGTGTGTGTGTGTGTGTGTGTGTGCGTGCGTGCGTGCGTGCGTGCGTGCGTTGTGAGTGAGTGAGTGAGTGAGTGAGTGAGTGAGTGAGTGAGTGAGTGTGTGCGTGCGTGCGTGCGTGTGCGCGCGCGCGCGTGGTGTGGTGGTGTGTGTGTGTGTGTGTGTGTGTGTGTGTGTGTGTGTGTGCAGTTGGAATCACGATACAGATTTTACCAGCCGCTGTGGCGAAGTGGTTAGCGTCGCAGACTTCCGGCTGGGAGGTCCCGGGTTCGATTCCCATCAGAATCATGTGGGATTTTTCTGTCCCGACTGGCTCTTACCCAGAGTTGAGTTTGCTACGGGCTCAGTTGGTAAGACTGGGACCACACAGTTGAGTTTAATCCACTTAATGGATGCGTTTCTGAGAGTGTTGCTCAAATTTTCTGACCAACACAGCAGGTGTCTGTATCTCTCGGGCCTGGTTGACGCCGGGATATATTATGAAAGGAAGCATAAAGTACAGCCCTGTCAAGCAGTCTCAGGCCGAAATGGAAATCTGTAGCATCATCTTCAACATCCTCAGTCTTATCGATCAGCATAGAAAAGTCAAATTCTGTGGCCCTTTATGCCCTGCTCTCATGGTAACCTTAGTTTTGATGTCCTCTCCATGTCTGTGGCCTTGGTTTGGTTCCGCCGGGGTCACCGGTATCGGCGAGTCCATGGGGGCTGTCGTTGGATGGACGTGGTGGCGCCCTCCGAAGGGAGAGCTCACTCACGCCGGCTCCGCGACTAAGCAATTATTGTCGTCAGTAGGGGGCTTAGTAGGTGGTGTCCTGCGTATGTTGGATCAGAACAGGCGCCACTGAACACCACCGAAGTGACTCGGCAGCAGTGCAGTGTCTCCTCCGGTGGGTTGCCTCCTGACGACTTGACATTGACTGCTCACTGTGGACTGTCGGTGCCGAGGCTGCGGCTGTGGACGGGGTGTTGGAATGAGCAGCGTGGGTGCGCTGCCACTGAGGTGGCACAGAAGCGGGGACAAAATACGTCATAAGAAAACATTTAGAATTCTAATGCAATGATTCCTGGAAACGTTTCTTTTGAGAGCTCAAGCGTTGTTCTGCTAGTTCATTTCTGTTTTCAACCTTGTTTTCATTAACTATTTGTAGTGCGTATCACTCTCTCCATCCATCGTCTGCACTGCAATGGTGTTTTTTTTTCATGTCCGATGTACAAATATGCACTCTTTGTAACATCTGAACAAAACATATGTATTGAAAACTGACTAGTCTGTTTTGTACTGTGTGTGAAACAAGCGGTATTTCGCTCGTTGTTCTGTCTTTTGCCTTGGTGATGATCAAAGTCAGAGTCTGAGTCTGGCACCCGGTGAACACGGCTGAAGTGGATTGGTGACTCCCTGGTTCAGGAGCAGATTCAGTTCGTGTCCCAGCTGCTGGGGGTGTTCGACCTGGGGGTCGAGAAGACGCGGGTTGGGGTGGCCCTGTTCACCAACGGCGTCCACAACCTGGTGTCCCTCACGGACAACCAGAATGCCCACAGCATCTGGCAGACCCTCACCAGGGCTCCCATTGTCAGAGGTTAGATAGACACCGACCACTCATCCCCTCCCCCCCCCCCCCTACTCTCTCTCTCTCGTCTCCCTCTTACCCTCTGTCTTCGAGGACAGGAAGTTTTTTTTCTTTTCTCTCCCCCCCCCCCACCCCCTTTTTATTTTAGCCGAGCAGCTGTGTCAATTGTCATCCGAGAAGAGTGGACTGCATTGCTTTCAGTGTATGTGTGTCCGCTGTGTTGTTGAATTGACAATGCCCGGACGCGTGCAAGGGAGCTAATTTGTGTTTGAGATCAGGTTCAGCGAGAGTGATCCCCGCCGTGTCCGTGGCACGGCCGACAAGCTGGGGGGGGGGGGGGGGGGGGGGGGGGGGGGGGGGGGGGGCGGGGGGGGAGTGGGAGGTGGGTGTGAGGGAAGACAGCATAGCCTACTGTCTGTAAACTTGTAAAATGTGAGAAGTGTGTTTGATTTGAAATGGGAACAGTGAACCTTACTGATAAGATGCCTGATTCAATTAATGTTTGTTGTATTAATGTTGGCGTTGTTCCGTTTATGTGGCAGAGAGACTAAAACATCTGTCAATCCAAAGATGTTTACTTGTATTCCATTACATCAGCAGGCGAAGAGGAAAATCTTCGCTTTGTTGAAGGTAACTGTGATTATTTACTACCAGTCTCTGTTCCAACAGGCGGAACCAACACATCAGAGGCTCTACGTTACGTCCGAACTCAAGGCTTCTCCGTGGCCAGGGACAACGCGGCGCACGTGATCATCGTCGTAACCAACGGCCTGTCCTGCGACAGACAGAGAACCGAACAGGAAGCTCAAGCCGCGCATAGGGAGGGAATCTACGTGTTTGCCGTGGGCGTCGGCTCTTCCGTGGACCTGATCGAGCTGATGGACATCGCCAGTGACCCGGACAACTTCTTCATGCATTTCATGCAGGATTTTCAGGGACTGCAGAACATCAAAGACCTGCTGGCCGTTCAGACATGTGTAGGTGAGTCCCACGCACGTCAAGATCGATTCCTCCACCATCCTGAAGGTTACTCCCACATACATCAGCACGTATTCTTTTAGAATCATGAAAGTTTGTTCTTTCGGATATCAGGACGTACTTCTTCATCCAGAAGGGGTGTGTGTGTAGGGGAGGGGGTGGGTTCTCTTTACATATCTGCACTGGTATGTTGGTGGGGATGGTGGGGGGTGGGGTGGGGCTCTACATGTCTGCGCTGGTCTGGGGGAGGGAGGAAGGGTTCCCTCTCTCTCTCTCTCTCTCTCTCTCTCTCTCTCTCTCTCTCTCTCTCTCTCTCTTTCTCTCTCTACATGTCTGTATTGGTCTGGGGAGGGGGCTTTCTATATATGTGTGCTGGTCGGGGGGGGGGGGGGGGGGTTCCTTCTACATGTCTACACTGGTATGGAGAAGGGGGGGGGGGAGGGGGTTCCCACCACATGTCTGTGTTGGTCTGAGGTGGTATGTGTGTAGGAGGGTCTCTCTACACATCCGCGCTGGTCAGGGGAGGGGTGGGGATGGGGGGGAGAAGGGGTTCTCTCTACATGTCTATACTGGTCTGAGGAGGTATGTGTGTAGAAGGGTCTCTCTACATATCCGCGCTGGTCGGGAGAGTGGGGGTGTGGTGGGGGTGTGGTGGATGGGAGAAGGGGTTCTCTCTACATGTCTGTATTGGTCTGGGGAGTGGGGAGGTTCTCTCTGTATATCCGCGTTACGCTGGTCGGGTCGGGGGGGGGGGGGGGGGAGTTCTCTCTGCATGTCCGCACTGGACGGGAGGGAGTAGGGGGGGGGGGGGGGGGGGAGAGTGCAGGGAGGGTCCCTCTTCATGTCCGCACTGGCCTAAATCAAATTTAAATACTGAGCGCTGCTGGGTCTAGGGTGGTGGGTTGCTCGACTTATCTGAAATGTTGCGGGTGAAGGGCGGTAGAGGTAAGGTGATGTTGCTTATTGCCCAGCTGACCGCAAAGGGCCATATCAGGGCTGTCACCGCGTTGAACCCAACTCACAAGTAAAAAAAAAAAAATAAAAAAAAAAAAAAATAAACAACGGAAACAAGCTCATTCGCACAATCCTTTAAAATACACCTTCCAGAAACACACCGGAAATTTTGTTAAAAGTCTTTCTTCCGTAAAATCTGAGATCAGAAGAAAACTGTTGACCTCTTACAGAAATTCAAAGATCACAACCGGCGAGACATCTCTGAACAGGGTTTTCATGGAGTCGCATCATAGCAAGTCCCAACACGCTAAGAGAAGGTGAAGGGCGGAAGGGTAAAAAGATGTTTTTGACGATGGGGAAGCAGGGGTAACAGGGGTGGGCAAAAAAAAAAAAAGGGGGGGGGGGGGGTGGGGGCGTGGATGAACGAAAGTGTAGCAAGGGGGTAAGGTAGGGAGGGTGGAGGAGGGGGAGGAGGGGGCCTTTGTTTTACGTTTATCTTCACGATGGCAGAATTAATGATATTCCTACAGCTTTGGCAGTTATTGTTGTTTTACGCCCCTTTCCCCCGCCTTCTCTTTGCAGCCCCCTCTCTCCCTTCCACTCCGCCCCCGACCCTCCCCTACCTTCATTTTCATCCCTCCTTCCCTCCTACCCATCCTTCTCAAAGAGCACATTTAATGTGATTTTGGATTTTATTTTTCGGAACAGTGAGGGGAGAGGGGGGGGGGGGGGGGGGGGGCGGAGAAAGTGGATCCCGAGCGTCTGAACCACCCTCCCCCCAACTACCACCACCCCCCCCCCCTAGCCCTTCACTCCATGTCTGCCCCTGGATGTGTACGAAAATGTACTCATTTTGCTCTGCAGATTTATACTGTTTTTTTTTACTGCGTTGTTGGCATGTGCAGATCCCGGTGTGTGTGTGTGTGTGTGTGTGTGTGTGTGTGTGTGTGTGTGTGTGTGTGTGTGTGTGTGTGGTGTGTGTGTGTGTGTGTGTGCGTGTGTGTGCGTGTGTGTGTACGTGCGAGCGAAAGCGCGCGCGCGCGTGTGTATGCAAATGAGTATGCATTCATGGGTGTTTATTGATTTTATGTGTGCGTGCGTGCGTGCGTGCGTGCGAGCGAAAGCTTGCGCGCGCGCGTGTCTGTATGCAAAAGGTATACGTTCATGAGTGCGTACGTTCGTACGTACGGTGTGTGTGTATGTGTGTGTGGTGTGTGTGCATGTGTGTGTGTGTGTGTGTGTGCGCGAACACGCGCGCGCCTGTGTTTGTATACAATGACTTCCCGTTCATGAGCGTGTTCGTTTGCGATTGTATGTATGTATTTGTGTGTGTGTGTGTGTGTGTGTGTGTGTGTATGTGTGTGAGTGTGTTGTGTTGTGTGCGTGTGTGTGGTGTGGCGCAGCAGAGAGAGAGAGAGAGAGAGAGAGAGAGGAGAGAGAGAGAGAGAGAGATTGTAGGTGTTCAATGCCATCAATGTTAATTGTTTCAGTTCCGCCAAGAAACAGCAACAGGGGTGACCAGCCACCACAGATCGACTACAGCACCGAGTTGTGTACACCTTAACACTGGAGGAAAAAACAAGCCTCTAAACCTTGTCATTTGTGTAATGCCAATGTAGTAAACTCGCTACCATGCGATACAGAATCAATTTTGTGGAATTGATGGATCTGGACTTTTTGCATGTTGGGCTAGTTTATGCTTGTACTTATTTAGATACATCATGAAAGGTTTTGTGTTTATTTTGGTAGTCCGTTTATATATTTACTAATTTACTTCCTTTTCAAGTTGATTCCCTGGTTGATGAATACAATCCTATGTCTTCGTATACAAGATAGGCGTACCAACCCAAAATGTCTTTTTATTGTTTGTGAACGGTTGTAATGGCAATGTGTTCGTTTCTTAACAGAGGCATAGCAATTTGGCGAGAATGCACCTGAATAATTATGGGGCCAATATGGGCCGTTTTCGAATCCTGACATTTAGAAATCTGACAAAGGTACGGAAAAAAGAAGAGGAAAGAAAAAACAGTACTGCAAGTTTAAGAAAATGTTTTGTATTTCAGATGCACCTCAGACTCAGAGTACAGAACATTATTTTAAAATACAAACTGCGACTTAGTTATGGTTCGCGGAGAAACAGTGGTAACGTGCTTGTATCATGCTAGATTCCAGAGCAGACAGTTTGGGGTCCGGAATATCAGCGCCTAGTGCCGCTCTCTGTCGCGACAGTCCTGAAAACGTTCGACTATGGAACGATTCATTGATTTTACAATCATCAGAATCTGCTCTGTGCGGCTCTTTGTCTCTGTTTGATTGGTCGTCATAAGCAACGCAGGGTTTCAACTGTCATATAAATACACGATCAAAAATCAAAATGAATAATCAGCTTTGATCTGTAAAAGAAAAAAAAAGATTCCTGTCCTAAACTTGAAATCTATTTTAGTTTTCAGATATTCAAATTCTTAACCATAAACTAGTAATATAAACATCAGCAATGAAAAAGGAATTTTAAAGTCGAATTAATTGAAGATATGCAGTTACAAAAGATATTTGCCATTAGGGAATAAATTAAGTGATTTTTCCCTGTGTATCCTTTGAAAAGAAGTTGGTAACATGCATGGTACAAACAACAATGCAAATTTCAAACGGTGCTTAGCTCACATTGTTCTCTGGCTTGCTTTTGTCTGTCTTCTAGTGTCCATCTTGCACGTTTGCAATTAACTCCAGTAAATTAAGACATTCAAGAGAACCCGCGTCCTTGTTTTCTTAAGAAAAATGGGATATATTTGGTATTCATTGAAGTTTAAGATATATTTCCATCATCTCAAATATCACTCCTTCCAACATATGTCCACCTAAAAATCTGTTCTCAAACTTGCATTTGCAGGCGTTTGCTTTGAAGCATATATACAAGCGTGCGTATGCATACCACATACACACACACACGCGCCAACACACGCACACACACTGTACCACGCACACGTACGCATAAGCGCGTATCGGCACGTGTGTTATCATACACGCTACCACGGCCTTCACCACCACACCAACAAAGAAGTGAAACACAAACAAGAAACTTTTGAAAGAACCTAAATAGAACACAAATAACTTCTATTATCCGGCAGCCAATGAACCAATGGTAGTGTACACATCATACGTTCTGAGATTTACAATCATTACCGTCTGGTCTTCCACTCGCCGTGTACGGCGATGCGTGCGTGCGTGCGTGCGTGCGTGCGTGTGTTGAGTCCTTAGTATTTGATAACCTGTTCAATTTAAGAAATGTTTTAAGTGTTTAAACAACATTAGAATAATATGTTAAAGTTTTGAATACTACGTTTCTATCACGTCATGTCAGTCCATTATTTCACCTGAAAAACTTTGAAACAAAGCGAAAATATGTACGAGCGGCAGGATCCTACTAGTTTCATTTAATATTTATGTAATATTTGAGTTCGTGAGAGAGAAGATTAATAGTTGTCATCTGATCAAAGATTTTATAAACGGGAAATTGTAAAGCATATTGTCCGTTAAGAAACATGGTTTATTGATTTTAAAAAGAAAACCTACACGAGGAACTAACTTTGACAACGTGGCAGGTCCGATATGGGCCCCCCCCATCCCCCCTCCTCCCCCCCCCCCCCCCCCCCCCCCCAGCCGGCTGGAGTTTAAACTAAACGAGCTGTCGGAACTGAACTTGCCCATCGCATTTTGGCCACCGAGCAGGACAAAAAACGTTGGTCTGACCGCTGTCCGACATCCTGGACAATGCGGCCTGAGTAGACAGCGACGGCACTGCTGTATTTACCGTCTGACCATGCCAATGTGTTAGATTTTACATCTTCTGTTGGCGCGATGTAAAACCCAGCTCTGGATTTTCGGCTCCGCTTGTCAGCTACTGCCTGAAGGCATGAGAAGGATCCGTGTCTTGAGTTGTACTGTCTTCACCTGTCTGTGGAACAGCAACGAGTGAGGTTAAGGGATGCGCACGGCCGTCACTTGACGGTGGCGGGTTGTTCTTTTTTTTTCTTTGGTGGGGGGGGGTGGGGTTGTTTCTGGTGGGCTCTGCGGTCATGCAATATGGGCTGATGCACCCATGGGAACGCTCCCGTGGAGTTGTGTCGAGGATAACCTGTCACAATCTGTCATTGTGCGGGTGATGTGAAGTGGCTCTGGTCCACAGCCAAGCTAGGTCGCCATGATCACCCGTCTCATACAAAAAGGGATCAGTTCATGGTGTCCAGATACAGAGCGACACTCAAATTTTCCAGCGGAAAAGCGCCAGTGAATTTAGCTACCGCCTAACGCCGACTCTCTTTCCATCGAATAGTCTTGTCGTCACCAACTCGCGGCATGATACGAGTCTAGCGTTCTCTGCGTTTAGGATACGCAGCGCAGGATTGAGGAGGGTTTGTGAAACACAAGCAGGATACGAGAGAAATGGACAGAGATTTCTGTTTCTTATCTCGCCGTGTTTGCAATCGCCGTTCAATGTACTCTGTCAAGGACTTAGCCGCATTTCGCTTTGGAGGCTGTAACAGGAACATGTTCAATAAGCTAATCACGAGTCATTGCATAGTCCAGGTGTTAAAAATCGGAGTACAATACTCAAGGAATACGGGGAGACAGAGCCATGTGAGCTCTATGTACTGTTAGGGTTTTATCATGATCTTTCTCTCCGTTTAATCCGTGTCTGGACGGCGAGATATGAAGCTTACTACCCCCCCCCCCCTGCCCGCCACACCTCCCTGCATATGGATGTTTGCATAGATACACACATATCTACAGTACACAGAGGCGTGCGAGCGGGTAGGCCTGTGCACACACACACACACTCCTCTCTACACACACGTAGAGAGATACAGACACACACAAAACACACGCACGCACGCGGGCACACACACACGCACACACACACACGCGCGCGTGCGCGCGTGCGCGCACATAGACACACACACACGCGCGCGCGCACACACAGAACAGAGAGAGAGAGAGAGAAGAAGAGAAGAGAGAGAGAGAGAGAGAGAGAGAGAGAGAGAGAGAGAAGAGGAGAGGAGAGGAGAGGAGAGAGAAGAACTAGAACAGTGTCTGACTAGTGATTCTTCAGTTTAATTACAAGCACCTTGGTACAAAGCAAATGCGAGTTGCAGTCACTGGAGAGAATGATCTCTGTGGAGGCCACCCTTTCGTGTTTTCATTCCCCATTGGAAGTCATTGCTCACGGTATGAAACAATGCTCCTTCTCTTACCATTGCAGACGTTATTAGCTGATAAGTAAAATAGGTTTCAGGACTAAAATGGACGATAAAAGGACACAAATCATCAAACTGTTCACACTTTGGAACTAGACGAAGAAGAACGTCAAAAGGTGGTGGATGTCATAGCTATAGTACGGGGCTGGCTGGTGATGAAGCGTTGGTCTAGGCAAAAAGAAGAAAGAAAAAAAAAGGGCTGAAGGAACGGGGGGGGGGGGGGGGGGGAGGGGGCTAGGTTTCGTATGCTCAAAGAATGAAAGGATTAGGGAGGGAGAGGAAGAAAGGAAGTAGTGAGGGAGGGAGGGAGAGGGGGTAAGAGAAGAGAGGAGAGAAGAGAGGGGAAGAGGAGAGGAGAGAGAGAGGGGGAAGAGGAGAGGAGATAAAGAGGAGAGGAAGAAAGGAGAGGGGGTAAGAAGGAGAGGAAGAGGAGAGGGAGTAAGAGGAGAGGAGAGGAGAGGAGAGGGGGTAGAGAGAGGAAGAGGAGAGGGGGGTAAGAGGAGAAGAGAGGAAAAGAGGGGAGAAGAGGAGAGGAAGAGGAGAGGAGAGGGGGTAAGAGGAGAGGGGGAAGAGGAGAGGGAAGAGGAAAAGGGGGTAAGAGGAGAGGAGAGGAGAAGGAGAGGGGGGGAAGAGAGAGAGGAGAGGAGAGGGGGGTAAGAGGAGAGGAGAGGGGGATAAGAGGAAGAGGAGAGGAGAGGGGGTAAGAGGAGAGAGAGGGGAAAGAGGAGAGGAGAGGAGAGGGGGGTAAGAGGGGAAGAGGGAGGGGAGGGGAGGGGAGGAGGAGAGAAGGAGAGAGAGAGAGAGAGAGAGACATAGACATAGACAGAGCCATAGAAGATGTTATCAAACTGTAAAAATATAGAGAAACGCACGAGGGCAGAGAGAGAGAGAGAGAGAGAGAGAGAAAAGAGAGAGAGAGAGAGAGAGAGAGAGAGAGAGTTGGGAATTGTCATTAAGCTGGAAACCACAAAATAGCGAACGGTGCAACTCAAGAGAGGGGAAGAGACAGAGAGAGAGAGACAGAGACAGAGAGAGAGTAGGGAAGGAGGAGGGGGCTATTTACTCCAAACACGAGCTTGTTTACAATAACTCGAGGGGAAAGACGAGACACTAGAAAATAAATAACACGCCATGGCATTCCACAACGAAGTCGGGGCAGCGGAAGTTTCCCGTTTGCTTTAAAGGGGGATCAGAAAGCCACACATCATTAAAAACGCGATTGCCTGACATGGTATGTATGTTACATAAAACAATTATGTCGCCGTTAACATCCACAAACCTGCCCACTTCGTTTATACGCAATAAATTATCCTTCGGAAGTTCCTGCATTCCTGAAGTACATGCTTTCGTTCCATCATTATTAATTGATCATAAGGGGAAAGACTTAAGCGAGGCGATTGATAACATACATTTGTTAAAATATCCAGTACGAGACATCAAAGCGAATACACTTGTTTTCCAGGTGATCATACGCCACCTAAAGATTCGTGGAATCAATAGAAGGAACATATCTCGACACAAGGGAAGTAATATTGTGATCTCTTTCATGCAACGATTCACTTTAAATTACCTCTCCGTGATGTAATCTTCTGATCATTACATGAGGAAAGCAACGGGGGAGAGGACGAGAGAGTGGGGGGAGGGGGCGGGGATGATGGAGTAGGGTTGTGGTTAGAGTCGGCATTGATGAGTATGGGGGTTGGGAGGGGGTCATAGTCATCTGATAAGGAGCCACTGGAGGAGAAACAGGACGCCTGGATTTTAAAGCCAATGGTGGAGTGACAGTGGAGAAGCATATAATATTTGATGTTATACACAAGCCTTTAGTATGATTGCACAACGACTTTGGGACCACTGTAAATCAAACTTAAGGACCAAACTTTGGGGTTGCTGTACGTCTATGTTTAGGGTTATTGTACATCAAACCTTTGCGCCATTGTATATCAAGTTTTCGGGCCAGCGGACATCAAAACTTCGGGGTATTGCACGTCAAACTCTGGGACCAGTGCACGTCAAAGCCATTCCACGTCAAACTTTGGGTCAATATCACGTCAAACTTCGGGACCATTGCACATCAATTTCTGAAACCGTTGCACGTCAAACTTTGGAATTATTGCACGTCAAACCTTGGAATCATTGCACGTCAAACTGTGGAACCATTGCACGTCAAATTTTGGAACCATTGCACGTCAGGCTTTGGGGTCATGGACTGTCAGCCACAGGGACCCAGGGATATCACCCCAGCTACTGAGTCAGGTCCGGCTCGTTGAGTCCCCATCCCTGTACACCAAAAAGGTGAGAACGTCGAAGCAGCAGTCGTCATCCCCGTAAGCCCACATGCCCTCGTCGTCGTCGTCCTCATCCAGGGCAAAGTCAGACATGTCACTGATGTCCTCCTCGTCCTCCTCCTCCTCGTCGTCGTTGTCAGTAGAAGAGTGTCGGTCGGAGTCTGAGAAGTCACGTACCGCCTGAGGAAACTGGTTGTGGTCAGGTGGGAAGGATGCAGACAGTTGTGGTCACCCACGCCACCCGTTTCTGCTGGAGCCTCCGTGGCGTCAGCTAGGTGAAGATGGATACGACTGGAGTCAGGCATCTCACCTCCTGACCCTTCAGCCTCTTGGAGGTCGGTGGGGATTGGCTGGGACTTGACTTGGTCCACTTCGTCACTGGCGTCACCGGGCTGCTGAGGCAGGGCAAAGTGCGTGCCGGCTGCTGTGGTGTGGATGCTCACAGCCATGCCATGGGAGTTTACCCGAGCTGTGGAGGAACTGCTGTTTGCGGGTTCGCTCTGCACACTGGAGACACCGGGCCGTTCCAGGTCGACATTCTGATCGTGTGAGGCAGCACGTTCACTGTGACCAGTCGTTGCATGGACGGAACCAACAGTTGCCCCGACCGACCCAGCATCGTCACGGTCTTTGTGCTGCACGCTGACTTTGTTCCTTTTCAGTTCTGCACCTTCAAGGAAACCGATAGGGGGTTGCCAGTCTCCTTCCTCAGCCATGATACCGTTCATGTTCCCGTGCTGTAGATTCTCACAGGAGCTGGCGGCTGGGGTGGGGGACAATGTACCCCGACATCTCACTGCCCTGTTAAACCTGGCTCGGCTTGTACCGTGCTGCTTGTCAAACGACGCTGCCTCCGAGGCCAGGTGCGTGTCCACGTGCTCACTGTCCTTTTCGTGGACCTGGTGCTGGGTGTTGACTGTGTAATCACCTCCGTCTTGAGACACGGCCCGCTCCTCTGCAGCGCCATGCTGCTGTGTTCTCTGCTCTAAGGCACCTCCATTTCCATCCGACCTCGTATTGTGTGAGCGGTTCCTCTCATCACGTGACTGACCGTCATACGGAGGGAAACGCCTATCCTCCTTGCCTTCCTCAAACAGGACATCCTCAATCATTTTCTGGATGGATAACTGCTCCTCCACGTCCGCGAATTCGCCCAGATCACCGCAGAGGTCCACGTCCCAGGTGGGGTCAAATTCGGGGTCAAAGGTCACTTCGGAGGTCATGAAATCCTTGGCCAGCCTCTCAAGCTCCTCTTCGAATTCTTCGTCCTCGGGCATAATGCCGTCTTCAACCGTGGATCTGTCGTCCTCGCTGGTAGAGGTACCTTCACTGACGTCCTTGCTGCCGTCACTGCTGGCCTGCGTCCGAGACAAAAATTCAACAGTGACAGTGTGGTTAGTGAGGTGAAGGTGTCTCAGTTAAAAACTGCTCCTGAAAAAACCCTTTACAACGAGAGTTTGGAGTGAGAAAGTCCACGTTACGAGGTCAGACAAGTGACAGGCAAAAGCGAGAACATTCACAGCATAACTCCACGTGGAGAGTCGTCTTCCTTCGCGCGGTCTCTAACGGAAAGGTGTCACTGCAGCTAGCAGACAAACATCAAAAAAGAGGAAGGAAGGGAGGTTGGAAACCAAGAAAGAACCGAAGGCAAAGCGATAGCAACCGAGAGACGTCTGGAAGCCAATGTTAGAAAGACTGGTCACGTCGTTTATCACCCAGCCACGCCGGGGATGAGGAAGGAGACTATAGGGGATGAGGAAGGAGACTATAGGGAATGGACAGTCAGTAACAATAGCAACAAGAAAAAGTTAAAAGAAAAAAAAAAAAGGAACGGAGAAAACGTGCAGCGGGGAAAAAAAAACTGGTAAAATTAGGTGAGAGAAACAAAATTCTTCAAGCATTGTGAAAAAAAAAAGAAAAAAGGGCAAGGAAACCCAGTTCACACTCTTTCGAAGAAGGAAAAAAAAAAAAAGAAACCCCCACTAAACCTTCCCACCCAAACCTCAACAAATTTACGAAGCAGCACAAGCAAACAAGCAGAGAGAGAGAGAGAGAGAGAGAGAGAGAGAGAGAGAGGACTCAAGACAATTTATTCATGATTAGGCCATTGCCCCTCATGAAGGGGTGCTAGCAAGTACAATCACAAAAGCACCCTAAGGATACACACAGACATAACCAATATGTGTACATAACCTATTCTAAGATATCATACAAGACCGCAGTTTGAACGCTTTAAAAAGATAAATCGACAAATTTCTGACTGTTTGTTCACAAGTACACGCCAAAAGAAGTGCTAATCTGAAGTGATTTGGGACTTTATAATACTTCAAAGGTATATACTGAGCTCTTAGTTTTTGCAGGACAGGACAACATAACACAAAATGAACATTTTCTATCTCCTCTTTGCAGAGTTGGCATAATAAATCTGCATTGCAATGGGGTTGGTGACGATAATAGTGCACTGCAATTTCAGAAACACCGAGTCTGAATCTAGAAGTTACGTATTTTAAATGCCTGTCCAGATTCAACAATAAATAGGTTTTAACATTAGGCGCAGTGCAAAAAGATCTATACACGTTAAATCTTTCGCTATTACTCACATGATAATTCCATTCTTGCCATCTGCATGCAATCAGTCTATCTCTAAAAATCCGAAGAAAATCATCAATTGCATCAACACCTTGGTTCAGCCAGACATAACCAAACCCATACATATATAATTTACAACGAACATTTGAGGCCCAGTTTCTTTTGTCACGTTCGTCCAAATCATACAACATACGATATGCCTTATATGGTAATCTATGCTCATCCATTCTAGTTAGTTTTAACCAAAACTTAATACATTTTAAAGCAGAATTTATGTATATAGGATATCTGTTCGTTTCTCCATATATCAGATCGTTTGGTGTTCGTATGTCGACGCCTAAGAATCGTTTGAGTCCAAACAAATGTACTTTTTCACAGTGTAATGCTGCACTGTCTAGTCCCCATAATTCCGCACCGTACTGAATCACTGGCTGAATCTGAGAGTCAAATAATTTTAGAAATGTGTTTAGAGAGTTATTTTTCAACTTATACAATTTTTGCAATATACATAACAAAGCATTCTTGGCTCGACTAGAAGATTGTTGCACGCTGCTACAAAACTAATTCTCGTTGAGAAATAAATTCCCAGATATTTGTACGCATTTACAACTGGCATGATTATTCCATTATAAGTCCATTTCTCACTAGCAGATAAATAACCACCTTTCCTAAACACAACAACATTACTTTTGTTCATATTCACCTTCAAGTGTAACGCTGCCGTTGCACGACACAGACTATTGATCTGTGTCTGCAGGCCAATAACCGTTTCAGCCACTAATGCCACATCATCAGCCAGTAATAAAATAAACAGCTCAAAGAAATCGTGTGTAAAGGTTGCACCATGTCTGCCTCCTCTTATCACTTCTAGTGCTAATTCATTGATAAATAAAGAAAACAGTATAGGGCTGCAAACATCACCTTGTTTTACCCCACGAGTACATTTGATGTATTCCGTCAGTTTAGCGCCACATCTGACCCTAGCTTTTACATTCATGTACATACTACGAATAGATTTATATAGTTTGCCTTTAATTCCATTTTTCAAAAGTATCGGCCATAACAAGTTCCTTTCTATAGAATCAAATGCCTTTTCAAAATCAATGAAGGCAACGTATAGTTTGCGGTTTAAACAAAACTGTTTTTGTATTAATGCCAATAAAGTAAACATATGGTCAACTGTAGAATACCCTCTTTTAAAACCCGCTTGGTGTTCACCCGTCAAATTATATTCTTCTATCCATTCTTGAAGTCTGTTATTTATAACTGCACTATACATTTTACTGCTAATGTCACACAAAGATATGCCTCTATAATTGTTAGGGTTATTCACATCACCCTTTTTAAATAAAGGAAGTACAATAGTGTCTGTCCAGTTGTCTGGGAAAACACCCTTGTCAAACAATGCATTAAAATATTTTACAAAAAAATCAACTGATCGAGTCCCTGCAAATTTTAGCATTTCCCCTATAAACCCCTTCTGGTCCTGCAGCTTTACCATTTTTCAATTTTCGTATTGCAAGCATTACTTCTTCTCTTGATATGGGCCGATTCATAGCTCTGCTTTCTTCTTCGTTTTCATACACAAGTTCTACATCATTATCTATAATAGCTATGTCTGTGAATTCATCTCTTTCAAGTAGGTCTTTAAAATGCTTATACCATTCATCCACACTTAAATTACTATGAACTTGTTTACGTTTAAAGGATATATTTTTAACAGTTTTCCAAAACTCTCTTTGGTTGTTTACTGTTGAAACAAGTTTTTCCAATAACATATCATTATACTGTTTTTCTTTCCTTTTCAACAAACTCTTATATTCCCTTCGTGCAATACAGTAAGCATCACTATCACTTTCATCCCTTGTCTTCCTGAATATTGAGAGCAAACCTTTTGCTCTAATCTTGCTTAATGTGCATTCCTTATCATACCAGTCATTTTTATCACCCTTTGACAACCAGATATTCTTTTTCATACAACTTGCTTGTTTTTTGATACATTCATTAAACATGTTCAAAGCATCGCTGCAATCATGATCAACCAAATCAATTGCACGATCGAGGGACGATTGTGATTCATCTGAATGCATCGCACTAATATAAGCATTCGCAAAATCCGAGTTCCAAAATC
>CM031608.1:57225379-57230443 GCA_018398815.1 Conus ventricosus
CCAAACTATGGAGGAATCTTACGTGTCGAAGGAGCCGTCCTCATAGGAGAAGCCTTGCACGGACGGCCTCAGGCCCAGGAAGAAGGTGGGGTAGGGGTACTTCTCCCTCAGGTACCACCCGATGCCACACGGGGTGGTACCCAAACACACGGCCAGACCGTCCCTCCACGTGCCTCCGTCCTGCCCTTCCTCCCCCACGTCATCCGCGGCCTGGGAAGGTTCGTCACCCTGCGGCGCTGGTGCTGTCCGACCTCTAGCGGGTCCGATGATCAGCTGTGAAGGAAAAGTCAGTGTCACCGAGATCTACATTCTGAAAGGAGATGCCGTCATGCAACGAGCATTTTGACTGCACCGCAGGAAAGCAGAACGCCGTGTTAGACACCTAGAATCTTAAAGATTTATGCTCGAGATTTGGCAATAATTCAGTTTAACAGAATATATAAAGTGTTTGACTGGTCGTAAAAATGAATGCTTGAAGTTTCCGGTCAAGCCATAAGAATTCAATGAGCATCAATGCCAGTACTATGGGATAAAGGGAATTATCAGCGGTTTTTTTTTGTTTGTTTAGGCACTGCACCCACGCCGCTCGTTCTGTGTCCCCGTCCACACCTACAGACCGCCCCGTTCTGCCGCAGCCTCGGCATCGGCAATCCACAGGAGCAGTCAATGTCAAGTCGTCATGAGGCAACCCATCACAGGAGACGCTGGCGCCGCTGCCGAGTCACTTCGGCTGTGTTCACTGCGGCCTGTTCTGATCAAACATACGCAGGACGCCACCTTCTATGTCCCGTACTGACGACAGGGATTGCTTCGTTGCGGTGCCAGCTTGAGTGAAGCCCAAATCTTGGCACGGTGTCACTTTTGAATACGCCGTCAGCAGTGTGTTTGAACGAGTTGGCTACCCGATGTGAACCAGATCAATCCTACCCGATGTAGGCCACAACCCGATCCTGCAGTGATGATGAAGTACACAATCATACCGACACCTCAAACCTTAGACCGAGTCAAGATTTCAAAGAAGACAAGGACGTTTTTGTGCTGGTTATCTGCTCTCCAGTCTGAGGGAGTGGTAAGACTATCCTACGTCATGTACACGCAACGTCATCACGTTTGTTGTCGCTCCCCCCCCCCCCCCCTTTTTTTTTTTCCAAAAAGACGTAGATTCAACAATAATTATGAGACGAAAGGCAAGCGTTGTAGATCCAAGTCTGGCAGCACTCTGAGACTGGAATACACTTAGTGACACATTGAACAGCGATCGAATACTTATTTCTAGTTAATTTAAAAAAATAATAATTTTGGTTGACAGCAGTATTCAGGCCACCCCACAAATGACGTCACAGTTGTTTGTCCAGGGCTCTGCTTTTGAACAAGTAAGCCCAAGTTTTTTTTAAATTTTAATTTATTTATTTATTTATTTTTTTAAATTTTTATTTACTGAATCTAAACAGCAAAGAGAATCGGTATTTGGTCGAGTTTGAACCGTCTGCTAGACTATTTGGTACAGTACATAAAATCTGCGTTATTTGAGACTTTTTGTGCGTTTGTGTTTTGGCCTTTGATTGCTACTTTTTGATTACCAAACTTTCTCCTATGTTTTCGTCATCATTATGCTAATAATAATTACAATCGGCACCACCACCGCCAATGCGGCTATCATTATCTTTATATACTATCATCATCACCGTCACTACCTTCGCGTTCAGGCGCGATCTCTCTCTAATCCACTTCCACTTGTACCCCTATCCCCCATCCTTCCTTATCACCCCCCCGTCTCTCTCTCTCTCTCTCTCTCTCTCTCTCTCTCTCTCTCTCTCTCCTCTCTCTCTCTCTCTTCTCTCTCTCTCTCTCTCTCACACATCACCCCCACACAACCACACACACACACACACACACACACGTCCGCACGCATGGACATACAAACGCGCGTGCGCGCGCGCGCACACACACACACACACACACACGCACACACACACACACACGCACACGCACAAACATGCGCGCGCGCACACACACACGCGCACGCACGCACGCACACGCGCGCGCACACACACACACGCGCGCGCGCACGCACACACACACACACACACACACACACACACACACACACACACACACACACACACACACACACACACACACACACACACACAACACACACACACACACACACACACACACACGCACGCACACACACACACACACACCTGGCCACCATCAAGACCAGCCGGTACCAGACGAAGGTCGGCATCCTCTCCCACTGCCAGTAAGGTCACGGCCAGTTCATCGTACCAGAACGTCCTGACCGTCTGTAGGTCCGTGCTACTACCTGCAGGATTGTGGGAGGGAGGGAGGGTGGGGGGTGGGCGAGGGTGGAGGTGTTAGAGTTTTCAGTCCAATGATCTTGGTAGTTCAGCGTATTCGTCTTTTTTTCTTCATGCCTTTATTACCCCCCCCCCCCCCCATTCTTCTGGAAAAAAACCCTGCCCCCTCCCCTCCCCCCCCTCCGCCGCTCGCCCCCCCCCCCCCCTCCCCCCCGCCTCCTTACATTTCCCATTCCCCATCCCTGACATACATAAGCATGTTGGGTTTTTTTTTTCTTTTTTCTTTTTTTTTTTCTTTTTAATGAATAGAATACAATGACCATAGGGATATATCACCTTCCAGAAGTCAAACGTTAGGCACAAGTATCAACCAATTCAGATTTGCGGTGTTACACTTTGAAACTAATAATAGGTAAGTGCATAAACATGGCAACTATTTGGCAGGAGCGTTTCCGTTCTGGAACTGTTCGTTTGTCCCTGCGTCCTTGCTCTTTAGAATTAAACTGAAAGAACAAAAAAAAAAAAAAAAGCAGCCGAGATAGAGGGGAGGGGGAGTGGGGGGGGGGGGGGGGATACAAACCGCTCAGCCACAATATCAGTCGAAACCGTAGCAAGCTTAGCATTCTCCGTGGCATTCAATGCTATGTCTGCATGAGTAATTAGTGACTTACCGACCAGCCCGTCCTGAGTGACGCCACCACTGATGACGCAATCCGGGGTAAATGACGCGATAGTTCCGTGATGACGCCCTTAGTGCGAGGGAAGCGAGAGGTAGCGGTCGAGGACATCCCTCCCCAGGCCTCCATGGTCATGAACAGGAGCAGGTGAGAAGATTTGAACCCCAGATTCTGCGTGGTCGGCACGAGGCATGGAAACAGAGGGCAGATCAGTGCATTGCTAGCCAGACCAAGGAAGGCCAGTTCCGAGTGCTAGAGATGTCCTACACGTGCACCAAATCATACAGGAACACTTGCTTACACCTCTGACCTGCACCTGAACTGGCGTACAATAATCTATACGTATATATGCACTGGAGTATAATACTCACACATTTGCATACATGTATGTACACAATGGAGAGAGAAGAGAGAGAGGGGAGAGAGAGAGAGAGAGAGAGAGAGAGAAGAGAGAGAGAGAGAGAGAGAGAGAGAGAGAGAGAGAGAGAGAGTCAGACAGACAGACAGACAAAGAGACAGAGACAGAGAGGCAGAGAGAGGAGAGGTATACGAACAGACTAACGCAAATATTGGTGTGTGTGTGTGTGTGTGTGTGTGTGTGTGTGTGTGTGTGTGTGTGTGTGTGTGTGTGTGTGTGTGTGTGTGTTTAGAGAGAGAGAGAGAGAGGTGTGTGTGTGTGTGTGTGTGTGTGTGTGTGTGTGTGTGTGTGTGTGTGTGTGTGTGTGTGTGTGTGTGTGTGTGCGTGCATGCATGCACGGTTTTGCGTGTGCCTGTCTTTGTGCGCGCACCAGCGCGTAATAGTGTGTGTGTGTGTGTGTGTGTGTGTGTGTGTGTGTGTGTGTGTGTGTGTGTGTGTGTGTGGTGTTGTGTGTGTGTGTGTGTGTGTGTGTGTGTGTGTGTGTGTGTGTGCGTGCGTCTGTGAGTCCAAACCACAACATATGAGTGACTCTAAATCCGAGAGAGGTGATAAGAGAGAGAGAGAGAGAGAGAGAGAGAGAGAGACAGAGAGAGAGAGAGAGAGAGGAGAGAGAGAGAGAGAGAGAGAGAGAGAGAGAGAGGTTGCGTTATAACGTCATAAGAGACGGAAACAAATGTCTCTAGTTCTTGACGGCAAATAAGCGTGAAATGGGCGTGATAGGCGTCCTGACTCTTGAACATTTGTCTTCAAGAGCCTCAAAACGCACTGAACGTAAACCTCACCATCTACCCGGGGTTACAGGAGCGAAAACAGAAACAAAAATAAAACAACCCCCCCCACAAAAAAAAAAAAAAGACTCACCCTGAGGAAGTGGACCACGTCATTAAACATGACGTCACGTCCCTGAGCGTCGGGCCCGGGCACTGTAAGCTGTGTGCCACGTCATCTGTTTCCGAGCCTTCAGCGTCCTTTCCGCCATCCACCGCCAATGTTCGCACACTCTACACACACGCGTGCGCGCTCAGTGGTAGATACAAATACAGCCATCAAAACATGTCTAGATACGCTCGCTCATGTATGCAAACGCACAATCCCCCCCCCCCCCCCCCCACACACACACACAGATGAGAGCTGTCGTATGGCCATCTGAATCTACTAAGAACACTGTTAATTTCCCATGTGACTTGGTCTATGCTTCATGCAAGAATAGAATGACCCCCTTGTATTAAGCATGTCATTTGCTGAAATCGGTGAACCCTCAGCAGTAAGCGAGAGAACTATAAAATATTCATTCTGGCTCACTTGCTCCTCCACCAAGTTTTCGGGCGAAAGTGGCCTAAAAGCGGCATTTTATAGTTCTCTGACAAGTAAGACTTTAATAACCAAAAAATAACGACCCTACAAACATACATACTGTGTAGGGTTGATCGTTTTTCAATAACATCATTTTCATCTTTAACTGCTCTTTAAAGTCTTTTAAAACCGAGTTATATTTCTGGCATAAAATCCACACCCACACAATGCAATGAAAACAACAACCGCCGCACATATGACATTCGCCGAGCGGCGCTGACGAAACCCTCTCCTAAACAGTAGCGCGCGTCAGCATATACAAGACAAACTAGGCCCAAATGGGCCGGATTTC
>CM031608.1:57231443-57233943 GCA_018398815.1 Conus ventricosus
GAGCAGTGAGAAAGACAGAGGAAAAGGCAGCACGGGGACAGGAGGGGTTGGGGGTGGGGGGGGGAAAGGGACACATGATCTTGCCAACTGGGGCTCATTGACCAATGAGACTTTCGGGCTAAATTAAAATCCAGCCTCATAAAAGCTAATCAATCGACAGAAGAAAAAAAACACCGAATCTTTTCCCCCTTCATTCACGGAAATGAATATTGATACAGCTTCCCCTCCCTCTATGAGGCCTCAGTCACTGAGGTAAAATTGACCAACAGATATTGGGACGTGCTGCCCAGTTTGATAGATTTTCATGAAAGCCCCCTATAGGGGAGAAAAGGATTTTACGAGAAGAGAGGGGACAGCTGCGCCATTTGTCTTTATAACCGTCACTTACCGGCCACAGGCCAGAAGATCGAGGGCGGGGAGGGCGGAGAAGATGCGAGCGAGGATGATGGAGGAGCCCGAGTCGGCCAGGAAATTCCCTATCCACCCGCTGTCCTCGTGGCACCTGCAGGCGGCAGTACAGGAGCAGGGCTGCAGGTGTCGGTCACTGGGGACCGTGCTGTCAGGATCACCATGTGCCGTCATGGGACTGGCAGGAGGCGACAGTTCTTGGTCAGTGCTGGTTGGGGTAGGACGAGGAGATGGTCGCAGTTCTTGGTGACTGTGGACTGTAACAGGACAGGCAGAAGACTGCAGTTCTTGGTGACCATGGTCTGTAACAGGACAGGCAGAAGACTGCAGTTCTTGGTGACCATGGTCTGTAACAGGACAGGCAGAAGACTGCAGTTCTTGGTGACCATGGTCTGTAACAGGACAGGCAGAAGACTGCAGTTCTTGGTGACCATGGTCTGTAACAGGACAGGCAGAAGACTGCAGTTCTTGGTGACCATGCTCTGTAACAGGACAGGCAGAAGACTGCAGTTCTTGGTGACTATGGTCTGTAATAGGACTTGAAGAAGACTGCATGTCTCTTTCATTCCGGACGGTAAAGGGAGAGAACTGGGGGTTTCGGTTCCGGTGGATTGTACCCGACACGAAAGAAGACTGTTGATCTTTGTCATTGTTTATTGAGGTAATACACAGAGGTTCAACTGGTGAACAAGGACTACTGGGGTCGTGCTGGGCATTCACTGATGCCCTGTCAGCATACGCAGCATTTGTCGCCTGCTCTTCTTCTGTCCTCAGCTTTGTTGTTCTGGAACAGCGCTTCACTTTATTGTGCAAATTTGTTTCCGAGACGAAACGGTGGACACGCTTGCTGTCGGAATTTTCATCGTTATCATCATTATCATAAAACTCGTTTGCTCTGTCAGTCAACAAGGAAAAATGTCGTCGAGGTCAGGAGTCAAGCTCTCGATGCACCATTTATTCTCCGTTTTGAGAGAATCGACACCTTGCTTTGTCTGGGGTGTATCCATTTCTTCTAGTGTGGGGCGAGCAGAAAATCGCAGTGCACGTTTCTCAGGGACGGTGTTTAAAAACGTTTGGGATAGAACAGAGCAGCTTCTCCTCTGTGTTGGTGTCTGTGGCTTTCACAGACTTGACGTCTTCTGCGCAGTGCTGGCGTTCGCTGAAGATCGTGACGTTTCTGCTTGTGTGGGGACAACGGGTATAAAAATCTTGATTAAAAAAGTGTGTTCTTTAAAACTTAAATCACAGTCAAGGCTGTCCGTCTCGTAGAAAGAGTTGTCGGCGCTTTGGTGATGGCCTACCTTGGACTGCAGGGCCATGTGGTGTGAGTCAGAACTGCTGGAAGAGTTGATAGCTGCTTCAGCGAAGTCCGCCATCAGCTGTGGTGTGCTGAGGGGTGGCGGTGTGCGGACATGAAGTTCGGACAGGCCATTACCCAGATCAGGACGTCTGACTGACGTGTACGTGATCTGTCCTGTTCTGCCCAGTTCACCGAAGGACGGTCTGCCAGAACGCGGTGCTGCAGAACTAGGGCGACGCTTCAAGGGGGAGACAGCGCTAGAACACGGTACTGTCGAACAAGGGGGCGCTTCAAGGGGGAGACGGCACCAGAACTTGAATACGCATTGGAACCAGGCTGGCCATGGAGGAGGCTGGAGTCCCATGAGGTCGCGTGGGTCTGGTGAGGAGAGTCGACAGCGCCGCGAAAGACATGGTGACCGGAACACGATCTTCGCGGAGCATCGGCCACCTGGGAGCGGAAACAGTCACTTGCCTGCGATGGGGGAGGGGAGGGACGGTAGGTTGTTGGTCAGGGTCATTCCGACGGAGGTCTCGAGGGTCGTGGTGACGGTGGTGTGCGTGATCGGTCGACACATCGTTGTTCATCTTCCAGCAGTCCCGGCTGGCACCACAGCAGGACGGACCTGGTGGGGCGAGCTTCGACATAAACCACGTGCTGACCCTCACGAGGAAGTCGGAAGTGACGACCGTACCGGCGAAGCTCGATCAGGACTTCACGAAGTTCCACTCTGAAGTGGATTCTCAGTCCTCTCTGTGTGTGACTTTAGGATGATGTGTCACTACGACTTTT
>CM031608.1:57238943-57248943 GCA_018398815.1 Conus ventricosus
AAGAAGAAAAGAAGAAGAAGAAGAAGAAGAAAGAAGAAAGACAAACAACATGGTGGTCAGCGAACAACACTGACATTTGTCAATTTTTTTTTTACTCCCCTTTTCTTTCTTTCTATCTTTCCTCCCTTCCTTCTCTCTCTCTCTCTCTCTCTCTCTCTCTCTCTCTCTCTCTCTCTCTCTCTCTCTCTCTCTCTCTCCCCCCCCCTATTTTTAAGAAATATTTGTGCTTCCCTCTTTCATTCTGACTCCATGTTATCATCATTCGTAGAGTTTTCAGAATGTCAACTTTGGCATAGCGTCCATGGGACACGAACCAGCGATGGTACTAAGTGACAGTGACAGGTGAAGCATCCTTCACATCAGTAGAGGGGGCTTTAGATGGGCTGGACACCAAAGAGACAGGAAAAGCAGCGTTTGTCGTATCATCATCAGCAACAGCGGTTGAGGACGAAGAGGAGGAGGAAGAAGAAGGAAGCAGCGATGCAGAATTCCCATTCCAGACGGCATTACTTTGGGGACTTGCCTGCCGGTTGGGATCAGGCAACAGGCTTGGCGCCGGAGATAGCTGTGACAGCATCAACAACCGGCTTGATCCCCTGAGTACGGATCCGCATCCTCTAAAAACGGATCCGAACTCGTAGGATTTGGGCTGGGTGGATAAGGACCTGACCTTCCAGGAAAAGGATCCGAACTTCCGGGAAAAGGATCCGAACTTCCTGGAAAACGATCCGAACTTCCGGGTAAAGAACGCGAACTTCCGGTAAACAGATTCGAAACGGCAGGATTGGGGTTGGACGTAGTGGGATAGACGCTGGTGGACATCTTGCAGGAGCTGCTGTTGAAGGGACAGGGACCGTTGTTCAGAACAGAGCCCTGTTGCCCCATGTTGAACCCGGCCCACCCGATGCCTCTCATCCTGCCTCCTCCTCCTCCTCCTCCTCCCAGGTCCCGGGTATTCTCCTGCAGGTGTTGGTCTCTGCCCGTGCCCCTCCCCCTGGCTCCCTGGCCCCGGGCAGATGGCTGACGGTCGGTGGTGGGGGTGGAGAGGCGGAGCGAGGCCTGAGGGGAGTGGCCCAGGTTGAGGCACTGGCAGTGGGAGGGCACCTCGTGGGCCACCAGGTTGACCCCGAGGCCCGGGGTCCACACCAGGGTCCACTGGGCCCGCGTCACCTGCCGGCATCGCCAGCCGGGCTGACCGCAAGGGCTGTGCTCGTTCCTGCCGGACACGCAGCCGTGTGTTACTGACATTGATATGTGTGGCAGATCAGTGACATACTTACCATGCAGTTTGGACTTCTTCCCTCCTCCCTCCCTTCCCGGCTCTTCCTCTCTCTCTCTCTCTCTCTCTCTCTCTCTCTCTCTCTCTCTCTCACACACACACACACACACACACACACACCACACACACACACACACACACGCACCCACCCACACACACACACCGCCATCATCATTATCATAATCATCGTCGTCGTCGTCGTGGTCCTAGTCATCATCATCATCACCATCGTCATCATCATCATCACGAAACTACACAAATCTGTATTTTCGCTCTTAATCTCATTGTACACTACCGGAGACTAGCATCGGAGGGAAAGGGGGGGGGGGGGGGGGGGGGGTTAGAGTGGGAAGGGTACGAAGCGAAATAGAACAAATAGACATAGGAAGGAGAGAAAAACGGGAGAGAACCAGACAAAGATATTTCAAATGTTAGTAAAAGGGCACCGTCAAAAAAACAAAAGAAAAAAACAAAAGCAAAAAACAAAGAAAAACAAAAACAAAGAAAAACAAAAACAAAGAAAAACCGTAGACAAACGAATAACAAGACAAAACACGATGCGTTTCGACCTCTTAGGTCTTTTTCTGGCAAGATACAAAACACTCAAACAACGAAAATGAACGAGCAATCACTTATCTTCATCCACGTCAGCACAAAATAGGCGTTAGACAAACAGAGAGAGAGAGAGAGAGAGAGAGGAGGGAGAGACGCTTCAGATACGTTTTCATTGACGATGGCCTCCATAGCCTTTATGTCAAGGGCGTATACATGAATTGTTGCAGCGCCGAAAAAAGAAAGTTTATGATGCAAAGAAGCATAAATTGCAACGGATTACGTAAATGTTAATGATAAGACTCGAAGGCATGTAGAAGAAAAAGAAAATAATGTCGAAAGAGAGAGAGGAGGGGAATAAAGCGATATATACATATATCGAGAGAGAGATGTATATATATAGACTTATAAACAAAGCTTGCTCTTATGTCTTAGATTGAGAAATAGGGGGAGATAAGCATTCGTATCTGCAGTGGTAGTTAATACTGCCTAAACAGTATGTGCTCAAATAGGTGGATGGGGAAAAATAAAATAAATGCTTCTCAAAATGAGCCTTCGGCAAGCTTATAATCTCCAATATGGAGGAAACTCACTAACACATAACTCCTGATTATATACCGATATTTCGAAACCTGGTTGTTTCTCCTCGGTAACGCGGAAAGTGATAATTTGATTCTTCTGCCTTTTCGGTTTTAAGAAGAATGCTATCCCAGAAAAGGCTGGTGTGCAATACCGTAGTATGTTTGTTGAGTTTTCAAAAAACCAACCAAAGGTGCCACCTAAGAAGCAAAAGAAAATCCTGAAAGAGCAAAACAACCTACATTTTCTTGTGAAAAGTAGAAAATATAAAATGATAACCTCTTAAGACACAAGTGCTCAGTACTTATCCTTGGAATTTATTAGTTTTTGTAATTTAGTCCCTTGCGGATTCATTCGAAGAACTGGCCCTCAGCACTTGTGTCTTAAGAGGTTATCTTTTTATATTTTCTACTTTTCACAAGAAAATGTAGGTTGTTTTTGGTTGTGATGCTCTTTCAACAAACATACTACGGTATTGCACACCAGCCTTTTCTGGGATAGCATTCTTCTTAAAACCGAACAGGCAGAGGAGTCAAATTTTCACTTTCCGCGGTTACTGAGGAGAAACAACTAGGTTTCGAAATATCGGTATATGACCAGGAGTTATGTGTTAGTGAGTTTCCTCCCTATTGGAGATTATAAGCTTGCTGAAGGCTCATTTTGAGAAGCATTTATTTTATTTTTCCCCATCCACCCACTTGAGCACATACTGTTAGTTAGGCAGTATTAACTACCACTGCAGATATGAATGCTTATCTCCCCCTATTTCTTCAATCTAAGACATAAGAGCAAGCTTTGTTTGTAAGTCAATATTTCTTGCAGTCATTGCAACACCAAGCTGCTTTGTAAGTTGCTGGAATGGTGCTCAGTCTTATCCTTGGAATTTATTAGTTTTTGTATACATACATACATATATATATATATATATATATATATATATATATATATATATATATATATATATATATATATATATATATATATATATACAGAGAGAGAGAGAGAGAGAGAGAGAGAGAGAGAGAGAGAGAGAATGGGCAGATACCTCGGAGTAGACAGATGGACGGACGGACAAACAGACCTCAGAAGTAGAGCAGACTTACAGACAACGTCCAGAGGGAATGAACTGGTAGGCGTTCTTGAAATTGATGACGGTGTGGT
This sequence comes from Conus ventricosus, assembly GCA_018398815.1. NCBI lineage: Eukaryota > Metazoa > Mollusca > Gastropoda > Neogastropoda > Conidae > Conus > Conus ventricosus. The sequence goes on from CM031608.1 coordinate 57,242,515, forward strand.
TTTGTCCCTTGAAGTCCACAATGTGCTCTAGGATATCGTAGCCAATTTCTCTGAGGAACAGAAACAAACATCCCGCAACTTTCACTTTGTTTAGAGAGAAGAACATCTATTAGGTCATTTCAACTAAACTGTTTACATCCTCTAACATGCTATTCTATATGGAGGAGGAGGAAGAGGAAGAAGAAGAAGAAGAAGAAGAAGAAGAAGAAGAAGAAGAATGACAAAAAATGATAAAAACAATAACAACCACCACCACAGCAATAACAATAATACGTTTTATCAGTATTATATCATCGTTATTATTACTATTACGATTGTTATTATTATTATTATTATAAATGAAAACAGTCATGCCATGCATGACTCTTATAATGATGATGGAAAATGAGTGATGACAATAACAATAAACGGTATACGGCATAAAATAATAGTGACATGAAATGAAACATGAATCACACATCAATAATGAGTGAATGACAATAAACAATAAACGGTATACGGCATAAAATAATAGTGACATGAAATGAAACATGAATCACACATCAATTAATGAGTGAATGAAAATAAACAATAAACGGTATACGGCATAAAATAATAGTGACATGAAATGAAACATGAATCACACATCAATAATGAGTGAATGACAATAAACAATAAACGGTATACGGCATAAAATAATAGTGACATGAAATGAAACATGAATCACACATCAATAATGAGCGCGCACCAAACACCACACACCACACACACACACACCACACCACACACACAACACACACACAACACACACACACACACACACTTTTTACTTTTTAACATGCGCGCTGGTGACCTACTCTTTTTTGAGTGAACCAGTATTTTAGGAAGAAGAAGAACACACACACACACACGCACATGTACGCGTGCGCGCGCGGACACACACACACACACACACACACACACACACACACACACACACACACACACACGCACGCACGCACGCACGCACACCACACACACACACACACACACACACACACACACACACACCACAACGGAGAGAGAGAGAGAGGAGAGAGAGAGAGGAGAGAGAGGAGAGAGAGAGGGGAGAGAGAGAAGGAGAGAGAGAGAGACTCACGTCAGACAAGTTTGACACCCGGCGTTCTGTCGGGGAAGCTGCGCCGCGTCGGCTTTGTTGTTAAAGAAGGCGGCTTCCTGTGCACCCTGCGCCTCCTGGCGGATGCTTCCCTCCGTCACCCCTTCCAGCCCCACTCCTCTGTCTCCCTGCGTGCTTGTCGGCTGGAGGCTGCTCTCCTGAAAGTATGTAAGCCATCTGTTGATCAGCACAGATCACCTCACTCCCCGCGATGTGGCATAGCAGGGAGGGCCGTGAGAGAGGAGAGAGAGAGAGAGAGAGAGAGAGAGAGAGAGAGAGAGAGGGGGGGGGGCAGATCTTTCTCGAAGGGCGTTGATGTGAGAGGTCAACGTCGGGCGGCGCAGTGCACCTTCCAGCCGCTATGGGTAACATCGGGTCTATCCGTGTCAGTGAATTCAGCTCCTAGAGATGTCAGGCTGTCGGTGGTGGAGCGCTACCTGCCTGCCATAACTGTGGGCATTTCGGGCTGGCCGTGTGGGCGCACCCCTCGGGATTTGTCTGAGAATTACCTTCTCGGCCGCAGTTAGTGAGGATCATAGAAGGGATTCGTGCAGCGCTCCAGCGACGCTCGTCCTGCTCCTTCTTTGAGGCAGCCTCACGTGGCACAGGACCATCGCCACCCGAGCATGAAGAGGACCGCCCAGCAGCTCTGAAGACAGACTTTTTTGGGCGGAAGGGGGCTAAGATTACCGATGCCCACAGTACGCTGACCAACACCACAGAGTGGACACCAGTTCACACAAAAAAACAGAACCAAGCGCTGGACACCAGTTCAGCAGAAAGAACAGAAGAGGACCAAGACTCCAGTCTGGGATGAATACCGGAACAATGCAGGACAGCCCCTATCCAGAACCAGGCGCAAGACTCCTGTCAATGACCAGACACCCTGCCACCAACACTGCAGAATTCGGTCTAGGACACCCTGTCCTTAAGGGCCTCAAGACAAAATAGGACGTGAAGCTGAAGTCTTTAGTACATACACGATGATTGATCTCCGTCTCATAGATCGGATATGTTTTTGGATCTATGAGACGGAGATCTATTGTCTGGGCTTTGGAACGATAGCTTCTTATGTGTCTTAGGTTCTTCTCTCTCACTCACTCTCTCTCTCTCTCTTCTCTCTCCTTCCTACTCTTCCCTCTCTCTCTCTCCTGTGTGTGGTGTGTGTGTGTGTGTGTGTGTGCAGCTAAAAACAAAAACAAAACACTACGCACACAGGCACACACATACACACACGCACGCGCACCACGCACAACGCTATCACATACGCGCGAACATGCACGCACGCACGCACACACCACTAACCACACACACCACACCACACCCACACACACCACACACACGAGTCTGGAAACAAGAAGACCCTACAAGCAACAGCGTCAAACAGTCAACAGACCCACCCCGACGTTGTCTGTGACACCACGTGCGCCAGTTTCCGCCTCAGACAGGAAGCCGCCAGGGAGCATGCGCTGCAGGTCATCCAGTCTCTGCCAGGAACATGGCTGCGATTGTGATGTGGGGGTTCCTGTCGAAGCCCCGCGTCATACACACCTCCAAACTCCTGACACAGCAAACATGACAGTAGAGTCACATTGAGGTGCATATACTGAATGGTGTGGGGTGTCCCTGTTGAAGCCCCGCGTCATACACACCTCCAAACTCCTGTCACAGCAAACATGACAGTAGAATCACATGAGGTATATAATGAATGTCCATGGTATATTGTTTGTAGAGCAGCAAGAAATAAATCAGCTACTTTCTCGTTCAGACGTGAGAAAGAGATGCGTTTTGCCGATCCGGTTCAGTATTTAATTTCTACATTGTTCCTCCGCTACAACACGGATGTACTCATTTGGCGATCTTTTCTTTCCTTTTTTTTTCTTTTTGTACGTGCCTTTTAATCTCCCATTAAGGTAGCCAGTTTCTGTCTCCGGGGTTGATGCTTAAAACAAGACACCTCTGTGCATGTGTGTGTGTGTGTGTGTGTGTGTGTGTGTGTGTGTGTGTGTGTGTGTGTGTGTGTGTGTGTTGCGTGCGTATGTGTGTGTGTGTGTGTGGTGTGTGTGTGTGTGTGTGTGGTGTTGTGTGCTGCGCGCGCGCGCGCGCGCCCGCGTGCGTGCGTGCGATTGAGCGGGCGTTTGTGCGTGTGTCCCAGCGTGCATGCGTGTGTGCGTGCGTGCGTGCGTGCAAGTGTGTGTGTGTGTGTGTGTGTGTGTGTGTGTGTGTGTGTGCGCGTGCGTGTGTGTGTGCGTGCGTGCGTGTGTGATCCATTCCAACGTCACACTGTGGCATACCATTTTACGAAAGATCGGATGGCATTCATCTAGCGTGCAGTTACGTTGTGTGTTAATGCGCATGTTCACACATAAGACCATGGCTTGAAGTCTCTTTCGAAGGACTAGAACGAGGCTGAAGGTCAGCAGAGATGTTGTTGTCTCCGACGATAGAAATTCCTATATCCTGGGCGCTCTTTAAACCACAGCTGGTGTATGTCATCCTGCAGTAATGGCATAGTTTTCTCTGATTGCACACGCGGATGCTTCACTTCTTCCTCAGTGGGTGGGAAGCGTTTCTTTGAATTACAGGCACCCGATCCATTGGATCGGACATTGAGGCTTTAAGAGGAGATTGAACTCAGAACACCTGGATTAGGTGAACAATGTTTTATCCACTGGTCTATCCTGACCTTTTGAATCATGTCTTCTCCCTCCCCTACACTCCACAACACACTCAGACTTTGCCCTCCCCTCCCCACGTCCTTCGGTCTTTTTGAGTGTTTGGCCAGCTATGTGTGACTTGTACTGTGTTGCTACGATATGAGTTATACTGAAGTCTTTGTTTTTTTTTAAAATAATGTGCATGATAAATGTGTAACAACCTCATTAACAGAAATAACATGCTCTAGTTTCGTTGTGTATCCCAAACCCGCACACACACCACACACACACACACACACACACACACACAACACACATGCACACCCAAAACACACACACACACACACACACACACACACACACACACACACACACACACACACTCACACAACCCCACACACACACACATACACACACGCACACACACACACACACACACACACACACACACACGCACAAACACGCGCGCGCGCACGTACGCACACACACTCACAAACGCCCACACGCACGAACGCACGCACACGTACGCCCCGGCGCACCACACACACACACAAAACACCCCCACACACACACACACACACACACACACACATGTACACACACACACACACACACATGTACACACACACACACACCACACACCACACACACACACACACACACAACACATACACACGCGCGCGCGCGCGCGCGCGCACTCGTACGCATACACACATAAGCACACACGCACGCACGCACGTACGCACGCGCGCGCGCGCACACACACATGCACATACACACACACACACACACACACACACACACACACCACACACACACACACACACACACATGTACACAAACACCCACACCACACACACCACACCCACACACACAACACACCATACACGCGTGCGCGCGCGCGCACCTACGCACACAACCATACGCACACACGCACGCACTCACGCGCGCGCACACGCGCGCGCACACGCGCGCGCACAACACACACACACACACACACACACACACACACACACACAACACACACCACACACACATGCACACACACACGCACACACACACACACACACACACGCGCGCGCGCGCACGTACGCACACACACACATACGCACACACGCACGCACGCATGCACACACGCACGCACGCACGCACACGCGCGCGGGGCGCGCGCCGCCACACACACACACACACACACACACACACACACAATGTCTACAATGGGGACTGACTTTCAGAATAGAACCGCCGGAAGGCGTTCAGTCTGTTTCGCAGCTCATCCCGACTAGTGCTGGTCCCTCCTCGGCTGGTACCCCCTGGGAGTCTTTTCAGGTGCTCAGGGTGCCTCCTCCCTGTGTATCGTGGCCGAGCGGGAATGGCCAGGGCGTGGATCAGGGTCAGCCAGAGGGTCAGACAGGTCAGAGGTCCAAGGGCAGAGGTCACGTCCAACCGGGGCCGGGGTCACATAGCGACAAGGGTAGTCTTCGTGAAAAAGAGGGGGAGGCGGTGGATAGGGACAACGAGTGGGTGGGTGTGGGGGAGAGGGTGGTGGCTCTCTCCGTTCCGCTGACTGGACCAATATCCATGTATATTTAGAAAAAGGAAAATCCCACCTCCTCCCCCGCTAACACTCAAATCCCCCCGCCTCCCCCATCACTACTACTATTACTACTACTACTACTACTACTACTACTACTACTACTACTACTACTACTAGCAGGGAAGAAGAAAGAAGAAGAAGAAGAGAAAAAAAAGGGAAAAAGAAGAAGAAGAAGAAAAGAAGAAGAAGAATAAGAAGAAGAAGAAGAAGAAGAAGAAGAAGAGAAAGGAAGAAGAAGAAGAGGAAGAAGAAGGAGGAGAAGAAGAATATTCTTGTTCTCCAACAGGCGTAAATCACTGGTTTTATGCACCGATCACAAGAAAGCTCACTGAATTCGGTAATTGACTCATCTCGCTTATACATAGTAAACAAACAAACAAACAAACAAAAAAAAAAAGAAAAAAAAAAAAAGGCAAAGTCCAAACACCCAAGTCTCTGTTTGATCGTTTTTCGTCGTTCAACAGTAACTTCGTCTTTTATGCAAGCAAGATACAAACAAAACAAAACAAAAAAACAACAACATACAAACAGAAACAAACAAACAAGATACAAACAAAAAGTCACAATAAACAGTAACATTCTCTGACTGGTTCGCAAAACGTTTTTGAGGAGACCTCCTCACAGGAATTCTACATCACCTCACATGAATTCTCCGTCTCCTCACAGGAATTCTACATCACCTCACATAAATTCTCCGTCTCCTCACAGGAATTCTACATCACCTCACAGGAATTCTCCGTCTCCGCACAGGAATTCTACATCACCTCACATGAATTTTCCGTCCCTCACAGGGATTCTCCGTCTCCTCACGGGAATTCTCCTTCTCCTCACAGGAATTCTACATCACCCTCACATGAATTTTCCGTCTCCTCACAGGAATTCACCGTCTCCTCACAGGAATTCTTCGTCTCCTCACAGGAATTCTACATCACCTCACATGAATTTTCTGTCTCCTCACAAGAATTCTCCGTTTCCTCACAGGAATTCTACATACCTCACATGAATTTTTCGTCTCCTCACAGGAATTCCCCGTCTCCTCA
>CM031608.1:57261443-57276443 GCA_018398815.1 Conus ventricosus
ACCCTACTACCCACTGCATACAGAAGTTGCAGCCACCCCATTTATTTCATTTCATTTTATTCTAATTTTAACTTTGTTTATTTCATTTTATGTATTTATCTGTTTGTATTTATCCATTTATCATTCATTATTATTTATTTATTCACTTATTCATTCACTTCATTTGATTTATTTACTTATCATGTTTCTGTATATATATAATATATATATATATATATTATATATATATCTAAAAAATCATTTATTTTATTTCATTTACCATCGTTTCACACACCCTCCCTTTCTGTTTTCCTTTTTTTCCCGAACACCTCTTCCTCTCCATAATTCCCTCGTTTCCATATGCGGCCATTTTCAATTTGGAAAGGAACAGGAGAAGCTCAGCTAAGTGTTCTTGTCACTTCCTAAAAAATTGTGTGTTTTCATCTGAAGAAGACCCAAGAGGTCGAAATGCATTGTGTCTAGTCCTGTACTCTTGTTTGTCTGTGTCCTTGGCGGTAACTAACCCTCTCTTTTCGAATTTTACTATAAGAGTACGAAAGTGTGTATGCTTTATCAAACGTTTTGAGTTGTTAAGCTGACTTGGGCTCTTCCTTTGAGCTTTGGTATTGGTTTATTCTCTCAACCTTTACCAAAATAACCAGCTGCTCCCTTCTATCCTTGTGGCTGGGAATAACATCGATATTTAATAGCAGCACGTGTTTATGCGTGGTGTCCTTCAAGACAATCATTATATTGAAAGAAGCATTTCAAAAGCAAATCAGCACATGAGATATTTGCACAAGAATACAGACGTGCAACTTACCAACCACTTCTTGTGGAACGTTCATGATGATTCTGACGAACTCCGAACTCGTCTTCGCCTCGACTGTTGGTATGTCTGAGACTAACATTGAATGAACACTGTATACTACCGTCTGGCAGCACTCGTACTTCATGCTATGATTGCCATGGAATGGTCATGTTTTCAATGCACTGTTTTCAGTAGCACGTCTCACTGATTCATTTCCAGGGCAGTTCATGAGTGCTCATTGCAGACTGGCCTTCAACTGAGCTGCAGTACCTTGAATACATTATCGTCAAATGCACAGTCTGGTTTGTTGTTTTATTGGCAGCATGACTGGTCGTATAGTAGACGTTTTGGAGCCAAACTATGTTAAACTTGATTTTGACTTTGTATGTTTTACAGTTAGAGAACCTTTAAGTCACGCTAACTCGACTTTCCACTTTAAATCGCTTCCTCTTTGATATTTGGATTCATAAGTTATGTTAATTTTCAGAAATGTGACATGCAAGCCTGCATAATTTATCGTGTTTTCTTCTTTAAAGACATAAACGAAATAGGTACTTCAAAACGGTTAGTAAGTTTTGTAACAAGCTGAAAATGTAAATAAAATGTGAATAAAGAAGAAATCATATTATCATACAGCCTGTTCGCGTATACACACAGTTTGATGCTAGTCCCAAATTAACATTAATTGATGGATGGCTTGCCAACCCAGAGGCCAGTAATGGAAACATTATGTGAAAGTCATATTGATGTTTGTATGATGACTGGGTAACCGGCCTATTAGGCAGAGTGTGTTTCTCTCGGAAAATCTCGAAGAAGACACAGTGCCATCCACGGTCGATGTCACCATAACCAATTACCGTCTGACAAGAAGGGATAACGTGACCATTGAAACTGGCTGTGCAAGCAAGATGTAGGCCTCACACAGACTGACAGACACAGTTACTATGTTCTACGTGAAACCGAACAATGTCATGGTGTGCATTGTCACACCATACAGCAACTTTAAACAAACGAGCTGGTACCGCTGCATGTAAGGGGTTTAACAACTGGTTCTGTCACTGTCTGTCTACCTGTCTGTCTGTCTGTCAGTCTCTCTCTCTCTCTCTCTCTCTCTCTCTCTCTCTCTCTCTCTCTCTCTCTCTCTCTCTCTCTCTCTCTTTCTGTTGAGAGCTTTTGTCAGATACAGAGCCTGAAAAGCGGAGTAAAGGAGCGACAGAAGTGAAACGGGTGAGAGTGCATTAACGATGACGATGACAACAGTAAATGAACAACAACAACAACAACAACAACAATAATAATAATAATAGCAAGAACAATAAAAGTAGTAATAACAATATGTTACAAATACTCCTCCTCCTCCTCCTCCTCCTCCTCCTACTACTACTACTACTACTAATGATAATGATAGTAACAGCAGTAGCAGTAACAACAGTATGTTATTATTATTGTCATTATTATCATCATTATTATCATTATATTATCTTTATTATCACAGGTTTTTAAATTAAATCGATTTATCATCACAGGGGATTCATCTCTGTTAAATTGGGGACATTCCCCAGGAAAACGCAAGACATTACCCTATATCACCACCCTTTTTCTTTTCTGTATGCAAATGAATTCAATTCTAATTTCATCGAGAGAAAGACACTGCGTACAGACTGGACAATGCATGCGATACCACGTCTGCCAAACCACGAAGCTGCAGTGCACGCGGGTCGCTGCTGAAGAAGCTAAAGAGATGATTTGCCCATTTGACTCACATGTGATGAATACATGTAACAGCAGTGAAAGGCGCATAGCAGATGGGGAAGGCAAGGGATATATTATAGACACAATTCCAGCATCACTTATCCCGGGCGATATTAGGCGATTTTGCTCGCATTGCAAACATGCCAAGAGCTATCGACAAGGTGTACTCAAGGGGAACGGGACAGGACTTAGTTTCAGTGATGATACTCCACTAAAAAGAAGGCCAAATTGAAATGGTCGGGCGAACAGGCGGGTAGAGTGCGCGTGCGTCTCATGCATTGTGCATGCGTGACGGTAGACGTGGCTGATTGCTGGCTACGTCTCTAGAAAGGAAAAGGGAAGGAAAACATTTACGTAGAAACAAATGTTTACGCATTTATAGCCACAGTACTGAGAGCAGGTGGCGATTTCACATTGGGTTGATATTTGCTTCGTTTCTAACGTGTGTACATTCATTTTTCTCCATTGTTGTTTACAAGATGGAATTGCGTTTGTTCTGTATAAGTGGCCTAAGAAGAGGCCTAGATTAGAGTTCGTTGCAATGAGGGAATTATGAGAGTTTCAGCCCCTTGAATGTATTTTAGCCAATGCACGGTATTGTCTTCAAAATGGAGTGGGGGGGGGGGGGGGGGGGGGAGGGGGGGGGGGGTTGTCAAGGGAGCGAAACCTTTCACAAAGGGCCGTAAGCGCTTTTGACGACAAGAATTCTGCGCGTAATGGGAAATAGGTAATCGGTCGATTAGCAGTACAGCGCCCTCAACTAGCACAGATGTTCGAACCGTGTGAAAGAGGCCGAAGTGGTCAGGTGACTAATCGTCAGGTGACAGTTGGCATCCAAGCAGAGAGGACCCTTCTGGACAGCGAAAGGAAGATGGGGGCCGGAACAGCTCAGCTGATATTGGTAGAGAGCGGACTCGTGATCCTCAGGTTACGGGTTCGAATTTCGGTACAGGGGGATTTTTCCCTCGGAGTTAACATTGGTTCTGACTCCATTCCCCCTTTCAGTCCTTCGAATGAGACTATAAACCGAGGTTCCTTGTGTGAACGCACGCATAACATCTTGCACACATGTAAAATCCCATCACCAACTTTCGGAAGAGAAGGCCAGATTGGCGTTGGTATGGATGACACGTTACACATAGCATGCACCCTGCGTGAGAAATGGAAAGAATGGAGAAAGTAAGGAAATTGAGTGAACGATATTGAGCAATATTGACTGGATGGCACGGGAAACGACAGAATGAAGCGCAGCTGGCAGCTCTTCAGTCGGCACTACCCAGGTAGGCAGCTCGTTGTGTAAACGAGTGTGGCTTGTAAAGCGCTTCGAGCTTGCTCTCTAGCCGATAATAGGCGCTATATAAGTATTCATCATTATTATTATCATTATTAAGGAAGACAAATTTATCCACTAGGACCTCGGGGTATTAAGTGAGCGCTAAAGGCTCGGTCAGCTGAAGTTGCTCAGACCGAGTCCACTACCTTGAAGAGCTGGGGTATTGTGCTTGTTCAGTCGGTATTACTGTAGAGCACTGTGTTGATGCTTTGTCAGGCTGGTAGGAATGCATGTGCATGACATTGTCGTAGCTTTCTATGCGATCATTACAGTGTAAACGTGACCCCGACGTCGTCGGGAATTTTCAATGTCCATTTGGTGCGAAGTGGTTGTTTGCTAAGTTATTTTGTAGGGATGAGATGAATGTTTGATGGGTGCATGAGTGAGCATATGCGTGTATGAGTGCAGAGATAACCTTGATGTGCTAAGCCTGATTAATACATCAACTTAGTTCACTTAAGGAATACCATCACGATTTTCCCCATTCTCAACACACACACACACACACACACACACACACACACACACACACACCACACACACACACACACACACACACACACACACACACACACACACACACACACACGCGCGCGCACGCACGCACGCACGCACGCACGCGCGCGCGCGCACGCACGCACGCACGCACGCACGCACGCACGCACGCACGCACGCACACACACACACACACACACACACCACACACACACACACACACATTCTCTCTCTCTCTCTCATTCACCGTTAATTATTATTACCCAAAGCGTAATGACTATGTCCAGATGGACAGAGTGGTGGAGCCGACAACATAGATCCTGTCTGAGGACAGTGGTCAGTGTCGGTAAGTGCCGCGATCTACATGCCTTGGCACAAGGTCCTCCCATCCTCCGATGGGAACCATCTTATTGGTACATACCTCCTGCGGTCTGTCTCACTGTCTCCCTATGTCTCTCAGCTCGCAGGGCATGGTGCAGTTTTCTATGTGAATGCTCCTCTTCATTTTGCTGTATGTCTGCTTATGTGCTCTGTCTATGTGTCTGCCTGTCCGTCTGTCTGCCTGTCTCTCTCTCTCTGCATTATATATATATATATATATAAATTCCTCTCTCTCCTCCGTCTCCCTCCCTCCCGCTCTCTATCTCTCTGTCTCTGTCTCTGTCAGTCTGCCTGTCTGTCTGTGTGTCTGTCTGTCTGTCTGTCTGTCTCTTTCCCTCTCTCTCTCTTTCTGTCTGTCTCTCTGTCTGTCTCTCTGTCTGTCTGCCTGTCCGTCTGTATGTCTGTCTTTCTGCCTCTGTGATTTTGTTGATCTATGAATTGCCTTCGATTAGGGGGAACAGAACTGCACAGTTGTCAGTACTGAGGAAAATGGTGTGTACGGCCAATTGTTCCATCAAGACCACGCAGACAAACGAGTTATAGACAAAACACGACGCGTTTCCACCTCTTAGGTCTTCTTCAGGCAAGATCCAAAACACTCAGGACAACGAAAATGAACGAGCAATCACTTATCTTCATTCACTTCAGCGCAAGATGGGCGTTGATTCGTGTGTCGGAGTTTTTTTGGCGGATTGCCATTAATTACATTTGAAATGTGTTTAGATTTCCGCCTGCAGTCATCTCGCATTGCAACTAAATGGTTCCATGTTTATATGGATTTTTGACTCCGAGTGGCTTAACAATGCGATGAATGCTGTTGTTCGACTTTTATAAATAAATGTCTTTGAGTTGCGAATGACAATGACCTTGGGAAAACAGAGAGAGAGAGAGAGAGAGAGAGAGAGAGAGAGAGAGAGAGAGAGAGAGGAGAGAGAGAGAGAGGAGAGAGAGAGAGAGAGAGAGAGAGAGAGAGAGCGTTAAATTTTGTTTTAGTCAATAGTATCTATTCACACTTTCCTTACGATAATCCTCAGAAGTCGTCCGACCAACACCAACCCAAAGTCGCATATAAAAGCCACAGGGGTGCAACACACAGGATTACAACCGTGTACAGAAACAGAAAGATAATTTTAATGAAAGACGACCTGTAAACAAACCATACAGCTAACAGCCTGCAATCCCCCGCTAGCGCTGAACACATTCTGTAACCAGTCGCTGATGCCAAGCGTGATTGTCTGATTGTCTTGCAAAGTCACACAGTTGACACAGTTCCATCCCAGGTCGACATTTTCAGAATCAACTACTGCAGGGGAAATGAGGTCACGCGAAATAGAACAAAGCCTGTGGGAGTAACAAACAGTGTGTGGCCTGTGGTAGTGACAAACAGTGTGGCCTGTGGGAGTGTCAAACAGTGTGTGGCCTGTGGTAGTGACAAACAGTGTGTGGCCTGTGGTAGTGACAAACAGTGTGGCCTGTGGTAGTGACAAACAGTCTGTGGCCTGTGGTAGTGTCAAACAGTGTGTGGCCTGTGGTAGTGACAAACAGTGGTGGGCCTGTGATAGTGACAAACAGTGTGTGGCCTGTGGTAGTGACAAACAAGTGTGTGGCCTGTGGTAGTGTCAAACAGTGTGGACTGTGATAGTGTCAAACAGTGTGTGGCCTGTGGTAGTGTCAAACAGTGTGTGGCCTGTGGTAGTGTCAAACAGTGTGTGGCCTGTGGTAGTGACAAACAGTGTCTGGCCTGTGGTAGTGACAAACAGTGTGTGGCCTGTGGTAGTGACAAACAGTGTGGCCTGTGGTAGTGTCAGGTGTGTGGCCTGTGGGAGTGACAAACAGTGTGGCCTGTGGTAGTGTCAAACAGTGTGTGGCCTGTGGGAGTGACAAACAGTGTGTGGCCTGTGGGAGTGACAAACAGTCTGTGGCCTGTGGGAGTGACAAACAGTGTGTGGCCTGTGGGAGTGACAAACAGTGTGTGGCCTGTGGTAGTGTCAAACAGTGTGTGGCCTGTGGTAGTGTCAAACAGTGTGGCCTGTGGTAGTGACAAACATGTGTGTGGCCTGTGGTAGTGACAAACAGTCTGTGGCCTGTGGTAGTGACAAACATGTGTGTGGCCTGTGGTAGTGTCAAACAGTCTGTGGCCTGTGGTAGTGACAAACATGTGTGTGGCCTGTGGTAGTGATAAACAGTGTGTGGCCTGTGGGAGTGACAAACAGTGTGTGGTCTGTGGTAGTCACAAACAAGTGTGTGGTCTGTGGGAGTGACAAAAAGTGTGTGGCCTGTGGTAGTGTCAAACAGTGTGTGGCCTGTGGTAGTGACAAACAAGTGTGTGGCCTGTGGTAGTGACAAACAGTGTGGCCTGTGGTAGTGACAAACAGTGTGGCCTGTGGGAGTGACAGTGTGTGTGCCTGTGGTAGTGACAAACAAGTGTGTGGCCTGTGGTAGTGACAGTGTGTGGCCTGTGGTAGTGTCAAACAAGTGTGTGGCCTGTGGTAGTGACAGTGTGTGGCCTGTGGGAGAGACAACAGTGTGGCCTGTGGTAGTGACAAACAATGTGTGGCCTGTGGTAGTGACAAACAGTGTGTGGCCTGTGGTAGTGACAAACAAGTGTGTGGCCTGTGGTAGTGACAAACAGTGTGTGGCCTGTGGTAGTGTCAAGTGTGTGGCCTGTGGTAGTGACAAACAGTCTGTGGCCTGTGGTAGTGACAAACAGTGTGTGGCCTGTGGTAGTGTCAAACAAGTGTGTGGCCTGTGGTAGTGACAAACAGTGTGTGGCCTGTGGTAGTGACAAACAGTGTGTGGCCTGTGGTAGTGACAAACAGTGTGTGGCCTGTGGTAGTGACAAACAGTGTGGCCTGTGGTAGTGACAAACAGTGTGTGGCCTGTGGTAGTGACAAACAGTGTGTGGCCTGTGGTAGTGACAAACAGTGTGGCCTGTGGGAGTGACAAACAAGTGTGTGGCCTGTGGTAGTGTCAAACAAGTGTGTGGCCTGTGGTAGTGTCAAACAAGTGTATGGCCTCTGGTAATGTCAAGTTTGTGGCCTGTGGGAGTGACAAACAGTGTGGCCTGTGATAGTGTCAAACATGTGTGTGGCCTGTGGTAGTGACAAACAGTGTGGCCTGTGGTAGTGACAAACAGTGTGGCCTGTGGTAGTGACAAACAGTGTGGCCTGTGGGAGTGACAAACAGTGTGGCCTGTGGTAGTGACAAACAGTGTGTGGCCTGTGGTAGTGACAAACAGTGTGTGGCCTGTGGGAGTGACAAACAAGTGTGTGGCCTGTGGGAGTGACAAACAGTTTGGCCTGTGGTAGTGACAAACAGTGTGTGGCCTGTGGTAGTGACAAACAGTGTAAGGCCTGTGGTAGTGACAAACAGTGTGTGGCCTGTGGGAGTGACAAACAGTGTGGCCTGTGGTAGTGTCAAACAGTGTGTGGCCTGTGGTAGTGACAAACAGTGTGTGGCCTGTGGTAGTGACAAACAGTGTGGCCAGTGGTAGTGTCAAACAAGTGTGTGGCCTGTGGTTGTGACAAGCAGTGTGCGGCCTGTGGTAGTGTCAAACAAGTGTGTGGCCTGTGGTAGTGACAAACAGTGTGTGGCCTGTGGTAGTGACAAACAGTGCGGCCTGTGGTAGTGACAAACAGTGTGTGGCCTGTGGTAGTGACAAACAAGTGTGTGGCCTGTGGTAGTGTCAAACAGTGTGTGGCCTGTGGTAGTGACAAACAGTGTGTAGCCTGTGGTAGTGACAAACAAGTGTGTGGCCTGTGGTAGTGTCAAACAGTGTAGCCTGTGGTAGTGACAAACAAGTGTGTGGCCTGTGGTAGTGACAAGCAGTGTGTGGCCTGTGGGAGTGTCAAACAGTGTGTGGCCTGTGGTAGTGACAAACAGTGTGTGGCTGTGGTAGTGTCAAACAGTGTGTGGCCTGTGGTAGTGACAAACAGTGTGGCCTGTGGTAGTGTCAAACAGTGTGTGGCCTGTGGTAGAGACAAACAGTGTGGCCTGTGGTAGTGACAAACAGTGTGGCCTGTGGTAGTGACAAACAGTGTGGCCTGTGGTTGTGACAAGCAGTGTGTGGCCTGTGGGAGTGTCAAACAGTGTGGCCTGTGGTAGTGACAAACAGTGTGGCCTGTGGTAGAGACAAACAGTGTGCCTGTGGTAGTGACAAACAGTGTGGCCTGTGGTAGAGACAAACAGTGTGGCCTGTGGTAGTGACAAACAGTGTGGCCTGTGGTAGAGACAAACAGTGTGGCCTGTAGTAGTGACAAACAGTGTGTGGCCTGTGGTAGTGACAAACAGTGTGTGGCCTGTGGTAGTGACAAACAGTGTGACATGTGGGAGCGACAAACAGTGTGGCCTGTGGTAGTAACAAACAGTCTGTGGCCTGTGGTAGTAACAAACAGTCTGTGGCCTGTGGTAGTGACAAACAGTGTGGCCTGTGGTAGTGACAAACAGTGTGGCCTGTGGGAGTGTCAAACAAGTGTGTGGCCTGTGGGAGTGTCAACGAGGCGCCGATACAGTGTCAGGCACAATCACCTGAAACATGTCCCGCATGGAACAGGAGAATTTCATGGTGTGCTGTGTCATATCATACAGCAATTTGAAAAGACCGAGCAGGTCAGATAGTAGCGTTTTGCTGCCTGCGTGGACAGTCTTGTCAGACACAGACAGAGCAAGCACAAGGGAGGAGAATTTAGGGAGCAACGGAGGTAACACAGGTAAGAGCGCAATAACGAGAAGTAAGATGATGAAGATGATCATGAAGATGGTGATGATGATGATGATGATGATGATGATGATGATGATGATGATGATGATGATGATGATGATGATAATGGTGATAATGTTAATGATGATGATGGTGATAATGACGGTGACAACAACAACAACAACAATAACAACAACAACGACGACGACGACAACAAATGTAACACGCAGCTCACATTAATGTGACATAGAACCAATCCCATGGTAAATGGCCATTGATGTGCCAGTATCGTGAATCTATTCTTTAACAAGCACAAAATGTGTTTACTTAAGGTAGATAGCTTCTTGGATGTGTGTACTTTTTTGTCACCACCTCTAAAAAAAAAAAGAACGACAGCATAGCTGAATAGTGTTTGTAGCTCAAAGTTTGTATCGTGTCATCAGCGTGCGAAGGAACAGTGTGGCACATGCAAGTCTTGGTTTGGGCTGCGCCACAGGCACCACGGAAAGTTTTCAAAGCGTGTACCACTGAGCGCAACAGTGACTCTGCCAGCTGTTTCTTCGTAGAGTGATTCTTGCTGATTATAACTAGAGCTTAAGTTCAGCTGGGATTGCTTGCATATGAGACTTGTAACTCAGTAGAAATCTGATAATGTTAAAAAAACAAACATGTCTGTGGAACACACACAAGGAGTTAGACATGCTGACATGTGTTTACAGGCGAGCTGTTGTCATTGGTGCCTTGATGTCAGTAATGATTACAATTAGAAAAAAAATTCTTCATTTGTTTGTTTCATTGATTCATTACATTTGCTTGTCTTTTATCTATGTATTCATCAGTTCATTTTTGCTCTAGTATCTGTACCTGACTAAATTCAGATGTTCGTACTGCCTGCCAGTGTTATTATTTTAAAAACAAATGTTTATATTTATTTTGGTCGGATCCTTTGTATACAAAAACGCATTTTGTATGTAACATTATTTATTTCACTCGAAGATGAAGGCAAATCCTAAACTCTGGGTTCGTTAAGCAGAGATTATTATTATTTCTTTTCTTCGTCTTTGGACTGGACAAGTGTGTGTGCGTAGATGTGTGTGTGTGTGTGTGTGTGTGTGTGTGTGTGTGTGTGTGTGTGTGTGTGTGTGTGTGTGTGTGTGTGTGTGCGCGTGCGTGCGCGCGTATGTGTGTGTGTATGTGTGTGCAATCAATGGATGTCAAATTTCATACCACTGAGTTAATGAGTGTAAATGTGTGCTTTTGGTAAGGTTGTAGACGAACCTCTTCGGCATCCCCCATCCATTCACTATACCACCTCACCCAACCATCTTCTCCTCCATTAGAACACGTGACTCCGATCTCCCTTCGTATCCCTTCTCACTGGTGCTTAATGCCATGTGTATGTTATTATGCATATGGATTGAGCGTAAGAACACATTTCTTCCCCCATCCCCCTCTCTGTGTTCTCAACAACAAAAACTGCTGGATTTGATAAATTTGTCTTTTAAAACCACACGCACGTACGCACGTGCGCGTGCGCGCACGCACACACACACACACACACACACACACACACACACACACACACACACACACACACACACACACACACACACACACACACACACACACAATACACATACACACGCACACACGCACGCACACACACACACACACACACACACACACACACACACACACGCACACGCCACACACAACACACACACACACACACACACACACACACACACACACACACACACAGACTGTCTTTTGTCTCAGTTCGCATATGTATTCAGTCTTTGCATCTTGAATTGAGAACGCCCAGAAAATTCAAGAAACGAACAGAATGTTGGTCTTGACGTGATACCCACATTTCTGCACTAGCGGTAGCTATTGATGTTCCTTTAAGGTTAGATGTGTGGCGGCTTTCTCTCTAGACGTTCTGTTCTGACAGATGGTCTACTGTAGGATGGGAACGATCAAACTTTTCGAAATGATTTATATTTAAAGTTGAAAATGGTTTTCTTTCTGGCTACAGTTTGGAGAGTTTTGTTCGTGCCATTTTAAAGTGTCTCGTTTATGACGTCTGAAAAAGGTATATATAAGTTATTTCTTTAAATTGTGTGTTAGGTTAGTCTTCGTTTGCGCCTTGTTCATATGTACTTTTTAATACTTTGCTTTATTTTCCAGACACGCACTCTGTTTCATTATTATCCTGTACCTTCACCAGTTCTTCCTTAGTTACAACCAAACATGAACACTGAATTTCAACACAGGCTGTCATAATGTCATGTAGACCCGAATTAAATGCATTTCCAACAACCAGACAACTAAACTACAATTTCCAATATTCCGTCCTAAAAACTTATATTGCATTGAAGTTATTCTTTTTTCAAATTGTGTATTAGGTTAGTGTTCGTTCGCACTTTGTTTATGTGTGCTTATTAGTACAATCATACATTTTTCAGAAATGCACTGTGCTTCATTTTTCTGTACCTTCACTATCCACATTTTTCCCCAAAGTCATAACCTGTCATGAATATTGAATTCCACTGCATTGAACATGTCGTGTAGACCCCAATCAAATATATTTCCAACACTCAGACAACTAGAGTACAAATTCCAGTATTCTACCAACTAAATCACAATGCCTTGGACTGGCTGGGCAGGATGATGACGTCAGGTAACATAGACCCCTGTCTGAGGACACTGGGCGGCGTGGGCAGGTACCAGCTGCTGCAGGCTTTGGCAGTCACCTTGGGCTCCTTAGGGGCCTCCTATCAGCTGATGGGCAACATCTTTATCGGTATGTACCGCCCTCGCTCTCCCTCCCTCCCTCCCCCTCCTCTCTCTCTCTCTCTCTCTCTCTCTCTCTCTCTCTCTCTCTCTCTCTCTCTCTCTCTGTGTCTTTATCTCTCTCTGTCTCTCTCTCCCTCTCTCTCTCTCTCTGTCTTTCTCGCCCCCCCCCCCCCTCTCTCTCTCAGCTCTTTCTGTTGGGGTGTCTCTTTCTGGGTGTATCTTTCTCTTTACTGTACTAGATGTCTGTTTCCTTGTTCATTCCATCTCTTCCTGTCTGTCTGTCTGTCTGTCTGTCTGTCTGTCTGTGTCACTGCTCTCTCTCTCTCTTTCTTTCTCTCTCTCTCTTTCTCATACTCTCTCTCTCTCCTTTCCCTCCCCTCCCCTCCCTGTGTGTGTGTGTGTGTGTGTGTGTGCGTGTGTGCGTGTGTGTGCGTGTGTGCGCGTGTTTTTGTGTGTATGTACGCATGCGATTGCGTATACATTCATACACACACACACACACACACCACACACACACACACACAACACACACATATATATATATATATATATATATATATATATATATATATGTATATATAATATATATAAACTAATAAATTCCAAGGATAAGTACTGAGCACCATTCCAGATATGAATGCTTATCTCCCCCTATTTCTTCAATCTAAGACATAAGAGCAAGCTTTGTTTATAATTGAATATATATGAAGAAAAAGAAACACCCGAAGGTGCTGGGGAGGACCCAGAGAAGCACTGTCTTCACCTGCCCTTAGAGCAGTCCTGTACCACCCCTGGAGGCCTGCGCTGTGTTGACGATGGGTACAGGCACGCGCAGGACACTCCATTAAGATATCAAGGGACATAACTGCTCCTGAACAGAGGTAAATTAGACTACAGGATGCAGCTCATAACAGCCTCAAAGTAGCATCCCCCATGGGTGTACCAGCCCGTATTCATGACTGCAGAGCCCACCGGCGAAAAACACCACCCCCCAGCTGCCGAGCACACCCCACAGACCCAACCACCCCTGCCCACGGACAGATGAAGACAGTGCCACTCCAGACACAGCCAAGCTTTCGCCATACGGTCTTATGTGCCTCAAGAGAGAATCCAAAGTTGTAGTCTTTCCCACTGTCAACAGGACTTTCCCTGTGGTCAGTGGGTCTTTCCTCACCGCCACTGGACCTTTCTCCAGGGTCAGCCTAGTTAAGGCAAAGAAGAAAAAAGAACACCCGAAGGTGCTGGGGAGGACCCAGAGAAGCACTGTCTTCACCTGCCCTTAGGCAGTCCTGTACCACCCCTGGAGGCCTGCGCTGTGTTGACGATGGGTACAGGCACGCGCAGGACACTCCATTAAGATATCAAGGGACATAACTGCTCCTGAACAGAGGTAAATTAGACTACAGGATGCAGCTCATAACAGCCTCAAAGTAGCATCCCCCATGGGTGTACCAGCCCGTATTTCATGACTGCAGAGCCCACGGCGAAAAACACCACCCCCCAGCTGCCGAGCACACCCCACAGACCCAACCACCCCTGCCCACGGACAGATGAAGACAGTGCCACTCCAGACACAGCCAAGCTTTCGCCATACGGTCTTATGTGCCCTCAAGAGAGAATCCAAAGTTGTAGTCTTTCCACTGTCAACAGGACTTTCCCTGTGGTCAGTGGGTCTTTCCTCACCGCCACTGGACCTTTCTCCAGGGTCAGCCTAGTTAAGGCAAAGAAGAAAAAGAAACACCCGAAGGTGCTGGGGAGGACCCAGAGAAGCACTGTCTTCACCTGCCCTTAGAGCAGTCCTGTACCACCCCTGGAGGCCTGCGCTGTGTTGACGATGGGTACAGGCACGCGCAGGACACTCCATTAAGATATCAAGGGACATAACTGCTCCTGAACAGAGGTAAATTAGACTACAGGATGCAGCTCATAACAGCCTCAAAGTAGCATCCCCCATGGGTGTACCAGCCCGTATTTCATGACTGCAGAGCCCACCGGCGAAAAACACCACCCCCCAGCTGCCGAGCACACCCCACAGACCCAACCACCCCTGCCCACGGACAGATGAAGACAGTGCCACTCCAGACACAGCCAAGCTTTCGCCATACGGTCTTATGTGCCCTCAAGAGAGAATCCCCTATTTCTTCAATCTAAGACATAAGAGCAAGCTTTGTTTATAATTGAATATATATATATATATATATATATATATATATATCAGTAGAAAGAAACTCGTGGAGAGCGTGGCAGCAGAGAGTCCTCAGAAGAGAAGCCCCCTTCAAGCAAGTGTTTCGGCCCTTATCTCCTGACACTCTAGGGGGTTGGGCCACACCCGGTTCATGACTCCGTATGTCCCTCTGCTGCCCCCCCCCTTCTTTTTCCCCATCTTGGGACGAGCCATGGCTGGGATTCGAACCCATGACCCTCTGGACATGCTCATTTTCTACTTAATGACTCGCGCTTTAACCACTGAGCCACAGGGACACCTGATATTTGTAGGGAAATTAAGCCTTATGAAGTTCACTTTGTTCCTCCTTGACCAGATCCAGCTTGAACACCTCTCTGCCGCTTCTGCCATTGCTTTCAGGGCTCTGGTTTTTTTCTTCCCTGCAACTGAGAGCTGTTTCATGAGGCTGTATGCAGACGTTCCTACAAATCCCCTAGCTCCAATTTCTGCAGTGAGGACTTTGACCTGATAGCCTTCTCTCTTTAAAAGACATCTCTGTTTGTTGTTTGTTGTTTGTTTGTTTGCCC
>CM031608.1:57283943-57310426 GCA_018398815.1 Conus ventricosus
TCCACGTGTTCTAATTCCTACCAAAATTATTGTTGTGTATGGTGTCCGTTTCAGTTCGTCAAAAATGCATTTGTCGTTATTTTACACCATGTGTTGGGTATGATGTTTAGTACCATTCAATGTAAAGTTAGCATTGATCTTATTTTAGTGTTAGTTACTTGCTGATTTTAAAACATTTACTCAGCTGAGTTCATAGGATAACAGAATATGATAGGATATCTGTTGCAAAGTGATACAGTTTGTGTGTGGTATGCGCTCTGCGTATCATGGTGATCTTTATTATGTCACACTGAAGCAACGTGTATTGTGAAGTGAATCCATAGAGTGTTTGACAGTGTAGCCTATATGTTCACTTATCAAACGTTGTCAGGAAGCTTCTTTGACCAGGTCTGACCAGTGCGTTGGGCTAATGCGTAGGTCAGATATCTGCTAAGTCATAGCCACGAGACCCTCTTCTAAATTCTATCATCTTGGTCGTTAATTCATTTATCCAGCAGCTTCAAATCATGCGTAGTGTGGTCTCAAAACTTAGCGGATGTGGTGTAGCGTATATGGACTAGTCCGCACGCAGTGACACCTTCTTGATGAAACTCAGACTGAAACGGTCAAGAAGGGACGCGAAATGTTTCAGGGGGTGATCACCTCCAAGGCCACGCTGACCATAGAGTGTTTCCCCGCGAGTACCGCTCCCTGCAGACTCTGCTGGGGTCCACGGTGTGGGCCGCGTGCATGATGTCCATGTCCCTGGTGGCCTTCCTGATGAGGGAGCACAACTGGCGCTACCTGCAGATCGCCCTCTCTGCTGCCTCGGGACCCGTCGTCCTCTTCCAGTTGTGGTGAGTGGGCAGATCCTTCATTCCTTAGTTGCCCCCCCCCCCCCTCTTCTTCGATGACGGAGTATTTCTTCTTTTTTTTCTATTTTTCATGTCCGACGCTGGCAAGACATGTGGCGTTCGCCACGAACGCCGCGTAACGAGTTCTTTCTCTTGTCGACGGACGATTTTTTTTCTTCTTCTTTAAAAAAAAAAGAGTTTATTTGCCTCTCAATACAAAATATAAACGTCCATTGTTATATGGCAACAAAAAGGGTAAAACATGGACTTTGCTCTCAGCATGCTTTTGAATACCTTTTTGACTAAACCGAAGCGTTGCTGTGACGTAACAAAAATGAAATTTGTTTCTTGTTTGTTGGGTCTAAAATACTATATCAGTTATTAAAAAGAATAACGTTTTCCATCACCTTGCACCTAAAACTAAGTACTAAGCGTGACGGCATCCATTAACTGGTTTAGCAACAACAACAACAACAACAACAACAAACGAATGGGGGAATGGGCGAAGGGACAATTTTTTTTCAAAATTATTATTATTTTAGATTCCCGTCACCTACACAAAGGCATGACCGAAGCACTTAGACAGTACACACAGTCACCGACTGGCCAGTTCATGTGATCGAGATCCAGATGAGTTATGGTATTTGTGTGTCTGCTGTCAACGTGCGTCAGACTGAGAGGTGAACACAGCACTGTTCTGTCAATCGGCGATGTACAATTAATACAACACCGTAGGATGAGGGACATAGTCGATTGTTGTGCAGTGACATTTTACGACGGTCCAGAGCTGAGTCTTTGGAAGCAAGGTAACGCAACTTTTCTCCAGAAGTTTAGGAATGTAGTTCTCCGCAGTCAATGACAGTCTAGAGTTTGAGTTTCGTCAGCGAAACATCACTGCGAGCAGAATGCTCCATATGCGCCACAGCACTTCCGCTAAGGTTACAAGATCACAGGATGATCTACACCTGATCGATAAATGAACTGATTGCAGAATGAAAGAATTTAAGAAAGCATTATGGGTGTGGACTTAACAGATGTCTGATCTGCATTAGCTCAGCGCAGCAGGTCAGATTTTGGATTACCTAGCATTGTCTACGCTACTTTTACAGTTGTAGTGTGTGTGCGAGTGTGTGTGTGTGTGTGTGTGTGTGTGTGTGTGTGTGTGTGTGTGTGTGTGTGCGCATGCATGTTTGCGCATGCGTTTGCGTGCGCATGCATGTTTGTGCGTGCGTACGTGCGTGCGCGCGCGCGCGCGTGTGTGTTTGTCTGTGTGTGCGCACGCTTGTGAAACACAATTCCAAGGGAATCTTAAAAGAGAGGTCTTTGTCAATCTCTTCATGCCGAGCCCCGTGGAAGTGGATCAACCCAGGGCCGCCCTCTTTTCATTTGTGCAGGTACGTGGACGAGTCGCTGCGCTGGCTGAGGGCCCAACGACCGGAAGAAGGCAGCCGTGAACGTGCTGCAACGAGCTGCGCGTGTCAAACCGGAAAGACCTGAAGACTGCCCTCAACCCCCTGTCTCTCTTCTTTCTCACTCACAGCAAGGTCAGCCGCTCTGCATACAGAGACAGGGTCAACGACACGCTCTATTCATGTGACTCATCGTCAACCCTTTTGTTTTGTTAATTTGCACGTTCATATCCTCCATCCTGTATTGCTTCTTTAAGATATGTACAATCGGTTATAGAAACAGCTGTAAAGTAACATTTTGTTTGTGGGGGAGAGGAGGTGGGAGGGGGGGCGGGGGTGTTGGGGGGGGGGTGGGGGGGGGGGGGGGGGGGGGGGGGGGGGGGGGGGGGGGGGCGGTAGGAGTGAGCAGCTTCAATACCGATGTCTGGGATGGAGGTGCAAACCTAATCCGGTTGTGGTGAGAGAAGAGAAGGGAGGGTGGTGGTGGTGGATTTTAGCTTAAAGGCTAACTGTGGATCTTGCACTGCAAGTCTGCAAGTTCTGGGCGCTTTGCTATAGCCCAGTATGCAAGATGATTGAAGATGAGGAAAAATAACCTTAATTATACTCTAAAAGAAAAATTGTGTCAAGTGCAACGATTATCACACAAATACAAATGGACAGAATATCAAACATGTATGACTTGTATAGGAACGTTCATAAAATTATTGATCAGAAAATAGTAGGAAAACATGCTGACTTGCTTGACTTGACTTGAATCCCTTGAGTCGGTCCGTGGGGCACCTCGAAGCAGTGACAACCATCCTTCTCCATTCCTCTCTTTTCTCTGCCCTCCGCAATGTATTTCTCAGCCGCAGGCCCCCACCCCGTGATGTTATCCCCCCATCTTTTCCTTTGTCGACCTCTTCGCCTTTGTCCTGGTACTTTTGCCCTGCATGATTGTCTTGGCAAGGCCTGTTGATCGTGTGATGTGTCCATCCCATTTCAATTTGCGTCTTTTTACTGAGGTTAGGAGATCGACATAGGGGACCAATTTCATTCTTGATGCGCTTTTTAACTTCCACATTGGTGATGGATCTCTGTATGAGATGCCAAGGAGTCGTCTGAAGCACCTCATTTCCATTGTTTGGATCTTTTTCTCAAGGTCTGGGTTTCAGCGTCCAGACTCACAAGCATATAAGATATCGCCATGATAAGGATCGCATCAGTCTAATCTTTGAGTGATTGAGATGTTTTTGTTTCTCCAAAGAGGCGTTAGCTTAGATAGCGTGGCTGTGGTCTGAGCGACTCTTGAGATGATTTCAGGTCTTGAACCTTCGTCTGAGATTGTTGCCCCAAGTACTTAAATGTATTGACTGGCTCAAGCTTTTTGCTGTTGATGGGTTTTGTCTTGGGGTAAAGCCCATTGGGGGTGTGTTAGTCATGACCCTTTTTCTTTTCCGCACTTTTTCCATGCCATAATCAGCAGAGGTGTTGTTGAGTCTGTTGATCAGGTGCACTAGCTCTTGTTCGTTTCCCGCTAGTCCATCTATGTCGTCGGCAAACGGAGGTTGGTGATGGTTTCCCTCCAATATTTACAGTTCCTTCATGGTCTTCTAGCGCATCGGTCATATTCTCTCAAGGAAGACATTGAAAAGTGTGGGGGAGAGTAGGCAGCCCTGTCGCACTCCAACGGTAGTTCGGAAACCCACTGCCTATGTTTTTACCGAAGAAAACGGCACTGGGGGGCTTTATGTAGAGGCTTTCAATAAATTTTGATGAGGTTGGCATTTATGTTGAAGAGTTTCATTGTTGCCATAATGCTTCGTGCCACACTCGGTCGAAGGCCTTCTTGAAGTCTATGAATACGTGGTAAAGATGGGGTTGGTGTTGGTTGTACTTCTCACACAGGGATTCTTAGATTGAATATCTGCTATTAGTACTTCGTCCTGGGGCCCGAACCCCGCCTGTTCTTCAGCGATGATCTTTTCTGCTTGTGGGTTCAGTCTATTCAGGATTACTTTCAGCATAACTTTGCTTGGGGGGTGATGAGGTAATCGTGCGATAATTTTGGCATTGCTGTAGGTTGCCTTTCTTGGTAGCGTGATGATAAGTGACTGCGTCCAGGGGAGTGGGCCATTCCCCGGTTTCCCCGATTCTGTTGCATATTGCAAGTACATGTCCACCCTTGGATCTCCTCCCGCCTTGATCAATTCTGCCGGTATGTTGTCAACACCGGGCGATTTTCCCGCTTTCATTGATGATAAGGCTCTAATGATTTCCTCACGTGTTATATTATCCTTGCTGTTATTTGTTGGTTCCGGCGCGACAAGGATTGATGGATTTCCCTCAGCGTTGTACGAGTAAAGTCAGAACAGTATTCTGTCCATCGTTGTAGTATCTTTTCTCATCGTTGAGACATTTACCGTTTTTGTCATGGATCGTTGTTGTCTTGGCTTGTTTTCTTTCCCGTTTGGTCCTTGACAATTTTGTAGGGTGCTTTGCGTGGTTTTTTGTTTTTTCAGATTATTTTCAATCTCTTGGCATTGGTTGTCAATCCAAGTTTCCATTGCTGCCCTTTATCTCGTTTTAACCTTCTTGTTAGCATCATTGTACTCTCTTTTTTCCTTCTGGGTTGTTCTTTTTGTTTTTCAGTTCCCGACGTTTTCACAAAGTTCCAGAATTTTTGTCGGTGACCCATGGCTTCTTCTTCGGCCGATGTTTTCACATGCATACATCATTATAGTACATTGAAATGTACCAAAGTGTCTGCTAATGCTTCAAAGATTCGTAAAGAGATGACTAGCATAACAATTTTTTCACTAAACGGCCAGGGTCTGGGTAAATATGAAAAAAGAAAGGATGTCTTTCAGTACTTGAGGCCAAAAAAATACTCAATATACTTTTTACAGGACACGCACTTTTCTAAAAAAACTAGAGCTTCAAATCCGTGCTGAATGGGGATATGAGTGTCTGTTTTCTTCCAATAATAGTAGATCACGAGGTGTAGGTATTCTTTTCAATAACAATTTCGGGTTTTTAAAATAGAAAGGGAAAAGTAAAGACAGTGAAGGTAATTATATAAATTTTGATTATTAACACCCCTGGATAAACAGATTACGTTAGTGAATATATTGGTCCAAACAAAGATATCCAGATTTTTATAAAAGTATCCCAAAAAAAAATAGAAGAATTATGTGTTACAATGTAGTGTTAGCAGGAGACTGGAACTTTGTGCTTAATCCAAATTTAGATTATTATAATTACAAGCATATTAATAACATAAAAGCTTTAAAAGTGTTAAGTTTACGATATTTTTTTTACAAAATTATTATTATGTTAGATTCCTGTCTCCTACACAAAAGGCACATGACCGAAGCACTTAGACAGTTCACACAGTCACCGACTGGCCAGTTCATGTGATCGAGATCCAGTATGAGGTATGGTTTGTGTGTGTTGCTGTCACGTGCGCAGACTGAGAGGTGAAACACCAGCATGTTCTGTCAAGCGGCGATGTACAATTAATACAAACACCGCTAGGATGTGGGAATAGTCGTTTGTTGTGCAGTGACATTTTACAGACGGTCCAGAGCTGAGTCTTTGGAAGCAACGGTAACGCAACTTTTCTCAGAAGTTTAGGAAATGTAGTTCTCCGCAGTCAATGACAGTTAGAGGTTGAGTTCAGTCAGCGAAACAATCAATGCGAGCAGAATGCTCCATTTTGGGCGCCACAGCTTCTTACGCTAAGTTTACAAGATCACAGGATGATCTACACCTGATCGATACATGAACGGATTGCAGAATGAAAGAATTTATGAAAGCATTATGGGTGTGGACCTTAACAGATGTCTGATCTGAATAGCTCAGCGAAGCAGCGTCAGATTTGGATTACCTAGCATATTGTCTACGGCTACTTTTACAGTGTAGTGTGTGTGCGAGTGTGTTGTGTGTGTACTTTACGTGTGTGTGTGTGTGTGTGTTGTGTGTGTGTGTGTGCGCATGCATGTTTGCGCATGCGTTTGCGTGCGCATGATGTTTGTGCGTGCGTACGTGCGTGCGCGCGTCGCGCGGTGTGTGTTTGTCTGTGTGTGCGCTCGCCTTGTGAAACACAAATTCCAAGGGCCATTCTTCAAAGAGAGGTCTTTGTCAAGATTCTTCTGCCGAGCCCGTGGAGTGGATCACCCCAGGGCGCCCTCTTTTCATTTGTGCAGGTACGTGGACGTAGTCGCTGCGCTGGCTGAAGGCCCAACGCCGGAGAGGCAGCCGTGAACGTGCTGCAACGAGCTGCGCGTGTCAACGGAAAGACCTGAAGACTGTCCTCAACTCCCTGTCTCTTTCTTTTTCTCACTCACTAGCAAGGTAGCCGCTCTGCATACAGAGACATGGTCTACGACACGCTCTATTCTTGTGACTCATCGTAAACCCTTTTGTTTTGTTAATTCTGCCAAGTTCATATCCTCCATCCTGTATTGCTCTTACAGATATGTACCAACGGTTATAGAACAGCTGTTAAACAGTAACATTTTTGTTTGATAGGGGAGAGGAGGTGGGAGGGGTGAGCGGGGAGTGTGGGGGGGGGGGGGTGTGGGGGGGGGGGCGGCGCGGGCGGGGGGGGGGGGGGGGGGGGGGGGGCGGTAGGATTGTGAGCAGCTTCAATACCGATGTCTGGGATGAGGATGCAAAACCTTATCCTGGTTGTGGTGAGAGAGAGAAAGGGAGGTGGTGGTGCGTGGATTTTAGCTTGAAGGCTTAACTGTGGATCTTGCCACTGCATAGTCTGCAAGTTCTGGGCGCTTTGCTATAGCCCAGTATGCAAAGATGATTGAAGTGAGGAAAAATAACCTTAATATACTCTAAAAGAGAAATTGTGTCAAGTGCAACGCTTATCACCAAATACAAATGGACAGAATATCAAAAATGTATGACTTGTATAGGAACGTATAAAATTATTGAAAAAATCCCCAGATAATGTAGAAAACACTGCTGACTTTGGACTGGACTTTGACTTGATCCCTCAGACGTCGGTCCGTGGGGGCACTTGATGCAGTGTGACAACCATTCCTTCTCCATTCCTCTCGGTTCTATGCCCTCCAGCCAATGTATTTCTCAGCCGCAGGCCTGCCCACTCCGTGATGTTATCCTCCCATTTTTCGTTGTCGACTCGTCGCCTTGTTCTGGTACTGTGCCATGCATGATTGTCTTGGCAAGGCCTGTTGATGTGTGATGTGTCCATTACCATTTCAATTTGCGTCTTTTTACTTGAGGTTCGTTAGGGTGATCGACATATGGACAATTCATTCTTGATGCGCTTTTAACTTCACATTGGTGATGTATTCTGTATGAGATGCCAAGGAGTTCGTGCTGAAGCACCTCATTTCCATTGTTTGGATCTTTTTCTCATGGTCTGAGTTATCCAGCGTCCATGGACTCACAAGCATATAAGAATATCGCCATGGACTATGGATCGCATCAGTCTTATTCTTTGAGCTGATTGAGATGTTTTTTTTCTCCAATGAGGCGTTAGCTTAGATAGCGTGGCTGTGGTCTGAGCGATTTGAGTGATTTTCAGGTCTTGACCTTCGTCTGAGATTGTTGCCCCCAAGTACTAAATGTATTGACTGGCTCAAGCTTTTTGCTGTTGATGGTTATGTCTTGGTAAAGCCGATTGGGTTGTTAGTCATGACATTTGTCTTTTCCGCACTTAGGTCATGGCCATAATCAGCAGAGGTGTTGTTGTGTCTGTTGATCCAGGTGCACTAGCTCTTGTTCGTTTCCAGCTAGTCCATCTATGTTCGTCGGCCAAAACGGAGGTTGGTGATGGTTCTCCTCCAATATTACAGTTCCTTATGGTATTCTAGCGCATCGGTAATAATTCTTGCAAGGGAAGACATTGAAAAGTGTGGGGGGGAGTGTTAAGTGTAGGCTGCCTGTCGCACTCCAACGGTATTTCGGAACCACTCGACTATGTTGTTTCGAAAGAAAAAACGGACGGTGGCTTTATTGTAGAGGCTTTCAATAATTTGATTGAGGTTGGCTGGATGTTGAAGAGTTTCAATGTTGCCCATTATGATTCGTGCACACTTCGGTCGAAGGGCCTTCTTGAAGTCTATTGAAATACGTGGTTACAGATGTTGTTGGTGGTTGGTTGTACTTATCTAACAGTATTCTTAGATTGAATATCTGCTTATAGTACTTCGTCTGAGCCAAGAACCCGCCTGTTCTTCGCGATGATCTTTCTGCTTGTGGGTTCAGTCTATTCAGGATTACTTTCAAGCATTAACTTTGCTTGGGTGGCTGTGAGGTAATCGTGCGATTAATTTGGCATATGCTGTAGGTTGCCTTTCTTTGGTAGCGTGATGATCAAGTGACTGCGTCCAGGGAGTGGCCATTTCCCGGTTTCCCCGATTTGTTGCATATTGCAAGTAACATGTCCACCATTGGATCTCTCTGCCTTGATCATTCTGCCGGATGTTGTCAACACCGGGCATTTTCCTGCTTTCATTGATGATAAGGCTCTATTGAATTCTCAAGTTTTTTTATCCTTGCTGTTATTTGTTTGGGTTCCGGCGCGACAAGGATTGGATGAAGATTTCCCTCAGCGTTGTACGAGGTAAAGTCAGAACCAGTATCTGTCCATGGGTAGTATCTTTTCATCATCGTTGAGACATTTACCGTTTTTGTCCATGGATCGTTGTTGTCTTGGTGTTTCTTTCCCGTTAGGTCCTTGACAATTTTGTAGGCTGCTTTGCTGTTGTTGTTTTTCAGATTATTATCAATCTCTTGGCATTGGTTGTCAATCCAAGTTTCCATTGCTGCCTTCATCTAGTTTTTTAACCTTTCTGGTTTGCTTCATTGTACTCTCTTTTTCCTCTGGGTTGTTCTTTTTGTTTTTCTAGTTCCCGAAGCGTTTTCACAAAGTTCCTGAATTTCGGCGGTGACCCATGGCTTCTTCTTCGGCGATGTTTTCAACATGCATCACATCATTATAGTACATCATGAAAATGTTCCAAAGTGTCTGCTAAAGCTTCAAAGATTCGTAAAGAGTGACTAGCATTAACAATTTGTTCACTAAACGGCCAGGGTCTGGGTAATTATTGAAAAAGAAAGGATTGTCGTTTCAGTACTTGAGGCCAAAAAAATACTCAATTTACTTTTTACAGGACACGCACTTTACTAAAAAATAGAGCTTAAAATCGTGCTGAATGTGGGATATGAGGTTGTTTTCTTACTAAGTGACTGTGGTAGATCAACGGGGTGTAGGTCTTCGTTTCAATAACAATTTCGTTTTAAAGAGAGAAAGAACAGTAAAAGACAGTGAAGGTAATTATATAATTTCGATTATTAACACCACTGGATAAACAGATTACGTTAGGAATAATATATGGTCCAAACAAAAGATATCCTGTTTTTATAAAAGTATCAAGAAATAGAAGAATTATGTGTTACAAATGTAGTGGTAGCAGGAGACTGGAACTTTGTGCTTAATCCAAATTTAGATTATTATAATTACATGCATATTAATAACATAAAAGCTAGTGATACAGTATTACAAAGATTTCCGGATTTGAGCTGGTAGATATCTGGCGCGAACTCAACCAGATCTACTCGTTTTACTGGAGAAGAATGCAACGTTTCCGCGAAGTCGTTTGGATTTTTTGTTTAGTTTCTGACTGTGCTTATAATGTAAAAAATGCTGATATTTCGTGGGATTAACAGGAGTGATCATTCACTAATACCTTAGAATTGAACTTTGGGAGGAAAGAAGAAAAAAAAAGAAAATGTTTTGGAAATTTATGCATTCCTTACTGAAAGATCACAACTATGTGAGCCTTTATTAAAGAAACAATCGAATGAGTGATCAGAACAGTATGCTGTGTTTCCGTACGCAAGAACAAAAATACGGATTTTCCAAACAATGAAATAGAATTTACATTATCAGACCCGTTGTTTCTAGACACTTTACTATGGAATTTCAGAGCAAAAAACAATTACATATTCAATAAAAAAGATAAAAGGGACCTTAACGCGAAAGAGCAAAAGAGTTTAGACCATGAAATCAAGGAACTGGAAAAAGATAGCTTCAAAAAGCTAAATGTGAAATATGTTCTTTCAAGAAAAGAAGAAAACAGTTGTCAGAAATCAGAATTATAAAAATGGACGGTATTTGCTTGCGCTCAAAAGCCGAGAGGGGTATCTGTGGAGAAAAAGTAAACAGATACTTTTTTTCCCTTGAGAAAAGACACTTTGTGAGCAAACAAATGGTTTAAACTTGTAAAACATGGAGACCGGACACACTTTCGCAGATAAAGACGAGTTTTTGGAAGAAACTTAAAACATTCTATAAAGAATTATATGAAGAAGGACAAACCAAAAATGCCTGACTTAGAAGATATATCATAAACGTTTACCAAAACTAACTAAATTAGGATCTGATAAAATGGAAGGTATTATAATCTAAAGAAGAAGCAACGATAGCGCGTTAATCATTATGAACAATGATAAAGTCGGGAACTGACGGGATGACTGTTAATTTTATCAAAATTTTTGGAAGCAATTGGGCGATTTTGTAGTCAGGTTCCATTAACGAAGGTTTTAGTAGCGGTAAAATGTCCTCATAACCCCCAAAGGGAAGGAATCATAATATGTACTGCCAAAAGTGATAAGACCAAAAGAATTTTTGAAAACATGGAGACCGATTACACTTTTAAATGTAACATATAAGATTGGGTCAACTTGTATAGCAAAATAGAATAAAGAAGTGGCTTCCAAAGTTAATAAATGAAGATCAGACTGGGTTATAAAAGATAGATACATTGGAGGACTATTTGAGAATAATCTCGACATGATGCACTATTTAGGAAACGAAGACTTTGCCCCTGGACTGCTTGTTCAATTGATTTTGAAAAAAAGCGTTCGATTCGGTGAGCTGGAAGTTTATAGAAAAAAAAACTCTTTAAAGCATTTGGTTTTGTAAAGATTTCTGTAAATGGATTTCTATTTTCTATTGCACATATAAAAATCTTATTTAACAGTTAATGGAATAGTTTTCGCAAGCTTTGATGTTAAAAAAGGATGTCGTTCAAGGCGGACCAGTCTCCCTATTATTTATTTTGTGTGCTGAAATTCTAGCATGCAAATAAAGAGGAAGACCAAGAAATTAAGGTATAGATATTTCGAACAACTGAGTTTAAAATAAATCAGTTTGATACGTTGACACGGACGTTTTTTGTACATGGAGACGGACAGTTTCTATGAAAAAAGTGTTTTGTAATTTAAACGAGTTAGAACAAATTTCAGATTAAAACTTAACTGAAAAAACAATAATTGTTTGGGTAGGAAAAAAAGAAAACTTCACCTGAAAAATACTTACCACAAAGCATATGGAATGAACCCCAGAAAAATTCAAAATCCTCGGACTTTGTTCTCAAACGATTTACAAATCTAACGGATATCAATGTAGTGGACAATACTTTTAGAAGTAAAAATTTTATTTAAGATTTGGGCAAAAAGATTGTGTACCCCACTAGCAGAGTTGCAATTATGAAGTCTCTATTTCTTTCAAAGTTAGTTTATTTATGGATTTTTATTACCTAACCACAGATGTTGAGATTAAATCACAACAAAAGATGTGCTTTTATTTCATATGGGACAACAGAACCATCAAAAGTTAAAAAAACATATTCCACGTACGACATTGAACACGGAGGATAGGAATTCCCAGGAATAAAAAACTTTTTTAAGTCATTTAAAATAGCATGGATAAGGAAAGCTGTCTACTGGATCTCAAATATGGAAAATACTAATTCAGACGCTTTGTCTGTGACAGTCATTCATATAGCTCGGTCATTTTCATTAAGAAAATGACGCAATCGATACATGACGACTATTCGCTCTGCGCCTGGATTAATATTTCTATGTCCAACGACAAAACTAATTGTAGTTTTTTGCTTTACGGCAGTAGGTTTATAATTTCAAGCGTAATGCAGACTGCATTTGTATTAATAATAAAATGATTTACAATTGTAGGGCATCGAAAAACCGTCGTACTGACCAATCGCGATCTGGTCATTGTTTCAGTAGTGTCTCTGTCTGCGCATGTGCGGTTGATAGTAACCGTTGAATCCTGCCATCTTGATCAGCCCGGACGTCGTGGATTCGGCTCCGTAGAAAAGGTCCAATATTTGAGAGCAAGGATACCTTTTGAAGGTATCAGTCTAGGCGGGACTGAAGAGATCAAGAGCATTCGACAACATCCACAAACTTTTTTCGGGGAAGGAAAGGCTGATCGAGTCTCATCGTTCGTGGTCGAGTCGAAAACTGTGGCTACAAGAGTCTATGTTGAGGGTAGAATGGTTCGAAATCTATTTTTTCGTGTAGAGTAACAAAATCTATTTCAACATATCGCCATTAATGCACATTTACCAGTTCAATTATATTTTCGTGCGCAGTGGTCATTTAATTTGCTCTGAATTAAAATATTCAGGTTTACCGTGGCAACCGTATGATTTGATCGTAGGAGCTTGTCATATTCATTGTTTGCTCTCACCATTCGTGTTTCCATGTACTAATCCATGCTATGTAAATCAATTTCAGCTCACCGTTGTATGCAAACCCATATTTAGAGGATGTGAATTTGTGTGAATGAGATTTATTATTTAAAGAATCGTAAACGAGTTCAAGTTAATGAACGAAGCATTTTCGTGGAGCTAGTGATCTGTATTAATATGAAGATTGACGCCATTTGATTTAATCCATTCCAAGGATCAAATGTAATTGTAATTCATCAAGCACCTAAGCCTTGGCGAATAACTCAGTCTCAAAGGTAGGATTGGGGTATATTCATGTATACTTTCCTTCTCACCCCCCCATTGTTAACGAGTTGTATCGTAAAGCAATTTCAAAGGAAATCAATTGTAAATGATATGAGCAAGCTAGTGCAATTGGTAAAAGTGTGTCTAGAGCTGTGTTAGTGAGAGGAATAGTGAGGTGCCACTATAGTGCAAGATCTAATGGACAATCGTTATCTTGAAGGTTTTTCTTAGTACTTTCTTCTTCTTTTTGACGACCACCCAGTTCATCACTGCATCTTTAAATTCTCAATCTTCGTCACACATCTCTTTTTCTGCTGCATTCTTCGTGAGAGGAACGGGCTGGTGTGTCAACCTTATCGGAACCCGGAGGTGGACTCTAAGCGGTCAAACGGAACTCCGGAACGCCACAGGATCCGTGAAGCTGAGTGCAAAATTATTCAATCACATCCCTCCATACTCAAGCACGCTACAAAAACACTCTGACTTTTTTTTTTCTTGAATATTTTTTTTTCTTGTGTATGATTATATTCTGAGTGCATTATCTGGATAATATTTTTGTAGCACTAAGCGAACAGTTTTTTGTGTTACTGCAAGAAGCGGAAGAGGGCAAGGACAGAGACTTTGTTGCTATTAGTATATGTGACAGATTTATTTCTTTTGTGTGTGATTCATTTCATTGGCGAACAAACGGACATCGACATTACAAAGCAACAATACGACTATTCACCGCGATCTTCATATCTTTATTTATACTTAATTAAATTCAGTTGTTGGATCGCAAAGATCAAACCTCTTGATTAATCGTGGAAAGAAGTGGAAGGTGTGGACGAAAGCTTGACTTTCCTACTTTCGGGTCTATCGTTCTTGCCTGGCATTCATCCATCATTTATGAATGGGGTTCTTATTAGAACGTCACCTTAATTTTTTGGGGGCTCGTACCGGGGATCTTTCGATCGAAAGTACCTGGAGGTTCAAGTGACAAGCAAGAATTGTAGGCCGCAACCTCACTTTTTTCCAGTGGAGGATTGGCGGAGCGCTCATGATCTATTTTTGTGTTGACCATCTACACAATAAATAGAAAAATTTAAATTTCACATTTTTTGGTCATAAATCATTTGTATTCATTTCGTTAGTCGCGACGCTATCTGTTCATTATTTCACTAATCCTAGAAACGGCCTCAACACAGGAACAGAGAAGTACCGGACCTTGGCCAATTACGTCATATTTACCACGACATAATTTAACTTCTTATTAGATCTATTCACTAATCTGTTGTGACGAAGATTTTTTATTCAAGTTGCCAGGTGAGTGCAATCTCTTGACTTTACTGCATTGGGAGTGTGCAGTGGTGTTTTATTTGTGTCGGATTGGGACACAGTGATTAGAGTAAGTATTGATAATCTAAAGCGGCATTCAAACGTAAGCTATTAACGTGGGTGCGCGTGGCACCACGGGCTATTTTGCGGGCGCCGTATTCGATTCGTACGCTATGATATTGGAGATATATTTTTCAGCTCGTCGTCGTCAGTTAGTACGTTCGTTCCGTAGCTCTGTGTGCATAAACAGCTGGTGTGGTTTGTTGACGTGTTTTTGAATACACGTGTTTGGGGTTCGAGTGTTTTTCTCCCCATTTTACTACCGGGTTGTGTAGGTGTTTCCCAGTCGTGGTGGGAAAGTTGTTTCTTACACTGTGTTTTGAAAACGTGTGTCAATAGCATTTGGCACTAACGCGTGATGTATTTCGGTTTCCGCGTTATTTGTATTGTTATAAATTTGTTAAGACATCAGGACGTGCAGTGGTAGGCGTCATTGCCGACAAGCAAGTCCGACGTAGGCATCTGCCACTGACGAAAGTCAAGTCTCAACAAATTCAGACTAGCTGGCAATTCCAACAATGGAAAGCCGTCGGCACTCGAGCTAGGCCTAAAAGAACGGAACTCGCTCTTTATTCAAGGAAAAGGAGAAAGAGATCGAGAAGAAAGAATGGAGCGTGAAGTAAGAGAACGAGATGAACGTGAAAAGGAAGAGATCGAGAAGAAGAGGGCACGAGAGACAATTCTGACTAGAGTTAGCTAGAGTTTAATGCAGGAAGCAGAGCTGGTGATGCTCACAAGTGCTTATCGCCCAATCCATTCTTAGACGTAGTGTCGGTAGAGGTATAGTTTACCTTACCTAGAAGGACAAAGACGACCTTGAGTCATATTTAACTCAATTTGAGAAAGGTTGGCAGTCATTAGGATGGTACGA
This sequence comes from Conus ventricosus, assembly GCA_018398815.1. Taxonomy (NCBI): domain Eukaryota; kingdom Metazoa; phylum Mollusca; class Gastropoda; order Neogastropoda; family Conidae; genus Conus; species Conus ventricosus. Next base: position 57,299,224 of record CM031608.1, read on the forward strand.
GGAGGAATGGGGGATGCCAGGTTAGGCTCAATTACTCAAGGCAGAGCTAAGGGAAGCGTTATGAAAACTACCCGCGGCAGAGGTCGGCGGACTATATCTCATCAAACAGGCACTTGTGCATAAGTATCTAAACTGAGTGCTGGTCAATTACAGACAGAAGTTTCCTACAGCACGCAAAGATGGCAATTATACGTCATTGTCACATATTGAGATCGTTTTGGTCTATGGGCTAGAGAGGTGTGAATTTGTCAACAGGGGACGAAAAGGATTTAAAGAAATGTTAATCTATGAGAAGTTTCTGGACGCATTGCCTTTTGATTCAGGCGAGATTTTGTCAGGGAGAGATGAGAGATCCACAGATGGAAAGGAAGCTGTTGCAGCAGGAGAATCTATTTGAACAGACGAGGACTTGTGGAGATGGAGTTTTCGAGAGAGGAAACTGACCCATCGTTAGGTATGGTCATGAGGAGTGATACAGAGGTCCACACAAGGAAGTCGGAAGGAGGATAAAGCATAGGGGATCTGTTACCTGACAGGGGAGGCAAGACAGGAGAAAATTATCGCTTTCAGATAAAATGTTACAGATGTGGGAGGGCCACATCACCAGAGGGATTGTACCAAAAGAGAAATGGACACAGCGATGTTGGCACTACGACAGCGGCTGCACAGTGGTCAACTAAACTGCTCACTAATGAGTGATAGTTGTAAAGGGATCGAGTTTCAATCCCTATTGCACGGTAGAAGTCGAAGGAGGAAACGGGTGGATGCGTGAGAGTACAGGCTCTACCTGCGATTAGTGAGGAAGGACCTTAGTTCCAGAACATTGTTACACAGGTCAGAGAAAAGACGGTATCACTGGGCCATCGTCATCAGTCAAACAGATCTTCCTGGGGCGAGTGTACATTATGGAGACTCCTACTTTCAGACAAGACTTGAAGTACTTGTTATGGAAAAAACCCGTTTGCCCAGTATTGATGGAATACAGCAAGCAAGAAAGAGGAGGGTCATCATTAAGGTACCCGTTTATCCAATCCAAGCGTGCAGGCTGTTACCGGCAAGAGTGAAACCGCTCAAGGTCAAAGAAGCAACATGCAGCATTGTATCTCCTGCAGAGTTGAAGGAAGAACAGAATAATGACCCATAACTCAAGAGTTTGTTTGAGTTGCCCGTAAAACCAGACAACGCACGTTACCAGCAAAACAGGTGTTGAAAATCGTTTATGATCAAGATGGGAATACTATATAGGAAGTGCGTACACCAACGACGCAGCATACCCATGTTGTGGTACCCAGGAAACTGAGATCTATACGTACTACTAGTAGCTCATGACATACCATGTCTGGACAACTCGGTGTAAGGCGTACAAAATGAGAGTCTGCTACATGATTTCTTTTGGCCAGAGTGGTAGGGGACGTCAAAAGATATTGTGCGTATGCGGGATTTTTTTTTGTTTTTTTTTATAACGTGTCAGAGATGTATACGGCAGAAATTGTATTAGGAAAGCGCCCAGTTAAGAGGATGCCGCTGATCGAAATACCGTGTACATCGTGTTGCAGTGGGGCGACATCATCGGACCATCAACCCATGTCATCATCAGGGAAGAGATACATTTCACCTCACGATTATGTCTACGCCGTTCGCAGAGGACAGCACTCGTAACATCAACACAGAAGCTGTGGCTGAAGCTTTGTGGGAAATCTGGAACGCGAGTGGAAATACCAACACAAATTCTCACGGACAGAGGTAGTCAATTTCTTTCTGGGACGATGCAAGAGGTCAACAGACTCTTGATCATTAAAAGGTAGCACCACACGCCATACCACGCTCAGACCAGCGGACTGTGGAAAGATTTAATGGCACGTTGAAGGTCGTGTTAAGAGAACTTTCGTTTGGATAAACCCAAAGAGTGGGTCAGATTTCTTACTGCAGTATTATTTGCTTACAGGGACAGCACACAAGAATCCACTCAAGTTCTCACATTTGAACTATATATGGAGACATGTGGTGGACCAATGCAGCGTCTTTGAACAAATATGGACAGCGCGGAGCTGGTGACAGGACGTCAGAACACGGCGGATTATGGTCATCGATCTGAAGGCAGGAGGATCGAAAGATAACATGCAAGATAGGCTCGTGACATTGAGACCAGCTTGCCGGACGACAAGCGAAGCCACTAAACAGGGAAAACGAAGATGAGTCATCTCATTCCTGGAACAAAAGTATTAGTGCTACTTCACAGAAAACATATACAAGCTCAGTTAACGTGGTAAAGGACCGTACACCATTTCCAGAAGACTTCACTCCAGTCGATTACATGATTGAGATCACGGCAAGGAGAAGGTCATACCACGTCAATCTCCTCAAAGAATACTTTGAAGAGAAGGATTGAAATAACAAGGAGTACGTCGCAGTGTTATGCAGGAGGAAGGAACGTGAAGAGTATCGGACCAGGGTAACGGAAGACAGAGCTGGGAATCAATGTTCATCGTCATGACAATATCAGTGCAAACGTATGCCCTTTGCATGAGAAACGCAAGTGCCAATGTTCACAGGGATGCTGAGGAAATTATTTGTGGTAAAAATCAAAAGATGTCCACAACTTTATTGATGATATTTTTAATCGCTTCTGAGCTTGGGAGGAATTGTTGAGGGCCATCAATGCCGTACTCAAGAGACTACGTGAGCTGTAGTACTGTTGTTGAAGAGGGAAGCACTCTCGAATCCTGCGTATGTATATATATATATTGTGGAAATGCAAAAGATTTGTGAATCATTAACTGATTGTTGATCCTGGCATCCGGTGTATTTATGAGGTTTGACGCATATTACGGTATTCGACTTATTAATGGATCTGTCACTTTTCTTATGTGTTTTGCTTAAATAGAATTTTTCGCTAAGTAGGGGGGATATTTGTTGACATTCATTCATAAGCTCAGTTCATTTTCATTAAGAAAATGACGCAATAGATACTTGAGTCTATTCGCTCTGCACTGGATTAATATTTCTATGTCCCAAACGACAAAACTAAATGTTAAGTTTTTGCTTTACGGCAGTACGTTATTATTTCAAGCGTCATGCTGGACATAGCATTTGTATTATAATAATATGATTTCAATTGTGGGCATCGAATAACCGTCGTATGACCAATCGCGAACTGTCCAGTGTCAAGTAGTGTCTCTGTCCGCGCATGTGCGGGTAGATAGTACCGTTGAATCACTGCCATCTTGATCAGCCCGGACGTCGTGGATGGAATTGGCTCCGTTGAAAAGGTCCCAATTTTTTGAAGAGCAGAAACCTTTTGAGGTATCAGTCTAGGCCGTGACTGAAGGGATTTACACAGAGCATTAGACAACAAAAATCCACAAAACTTTTTTCGGGAAATGCTGAACGAAGTCTCATCGTTCAGTGTGGTCGAGTCGAAAACTTGAGGGCTACTAGAAGTCTATGTGAGGTATTTGGATCGAATCATTTTTTCGTTTATCTTGAGCAAAACAAAATCTATTTCAACATAATCGCATTTAGGCACATTTAACCAGTTTAATAATATTTTGTGGCGCGATCATTTAATATGCTCTGAATTAATTATTTCAGGTTTACCGGTCAACCGTATGATGATCGTAGAGGTGTCATCTTTCATCTGTTTGCTCTATCATATCGTGTTGCCCATGTACTAATCCAACCATGTAAATTCAATTTTCAGCTCAACCGTTGTATGCAACCATATTTAGATGATGTGATATTTGTTGTGAATGCAGATTTATTTTGTAAAGAATCGTAAACGAGTTCATGTTATGAACGGAGCATTTTTTTCCCCCGGGGTGGATCTAAGTGATCTGTTAATTTGAAGATGACGCCATTTGATTTTATCCATTCTAGGATGAAATGTTAATTGTTATTTCATCAAGCATAAGCCTTGGCGAATAACTCAGTCAAGGTAGCTTGGAATATTATGTATACTTTCCTTCTTTGTTAACGAGTTGTATCGTAAAGCAATTTCGAAGGAAAGTCAATTGTAAATGATAGAGCAAGCTAGTGCACTTAATGTGTGTCGTTGAGGTGTAGTGAGTGGAATAGTGATGTTGCCACTATAGTGCAAGATCTAAGCAATCGTTATCTTGCAGGTTTTTTCTTTCGTTACTTTCTTCTTCCTTTGACGGACCACCCAGTTCATCACTGCATCTTTATTCTCCATCTTCGTACACATTCTTATTCCGACTGCATCTTCGTGAGAGAACGTGCTGGTGTTCATCTTATCGCGGAACCCGGAGGTGGACTCTAAGCGTCAACGGAACTCCGGAAACGCCACAGGATTCGTGAAGCTGAGTGCAAAATTATTGCAAACACATCCTTCCTTACTCAAGCAACGCTACAACACACTCAGGACATTTTTTTTTTCTTGTATATTTTTTTTTCTTGTGTCTGACTATATTCTGCGTTGCATTCTCCGGATAGTTATATTTTTGTTAGCACAGCGGACAGTTTTTTGTGATAAACTTTGTCAAGAAGAGGAGAGGAGAGGACAGAGGACATTGTTGATATTAGTTATGGGCATGATTTATTTCTTTTTGTGTGATTCATTTCATAGGGAAACAAACGGACTTCGGCATTACAAAGCAATTCATATACGACATATTCACGCGATCATCATCATCTTTATTTATACTTAAATAATTCTGTTGTTGGATCAAAGATCAAACCTCTTGATTACATCTGTGTGGAAAGAAAGTGAAGGGGTGTGGACGGAAAGCTTGACTTTCCTACTACGGTCTATCGTTCTGCCTGAGCATTCAAACCATCTTTTATGAATGGGGTCTTATTAAAAACGTTCTCAATGTCCAGACTGTAAACCTATCTCAGTAGTTATGGAGCAAAACGCTACACTAACAGCCGATGTAATTTTTTCTGGAGAGTGTATTTCTAGCTTTGCAGATCTTTAAATACTAATATCGATTTGAATGAAAGCAATGAAATTGTTATCTGAACCTATTTTTTACAACGAGAAATTTATAAAATTCGACCAAACATATTTCTTCTGGAGAAATTGGGCACTTAACAATGTTTTTCCTTGTAAAGATATTTCTAAACGAAAGTGGTTGATTTTTTAAGCTGGGAGGAATTTCTGCCCAGAAAATTTAAAATAAATGGGACTATCTAATTACGTCAGTTGTTTACAAGGCATAAACGCCCCTGCGCCCACGAGGATCAAATTAGACAGCAACGTTGGATATCAACATCCAAAAGCACTTCAAATAGTATGCAGGTGTTAAAAAAGGTTCAAGATTATACTATAATCATCTTCATGAAAAATGCAGACAATATTTTGATATAAAAACCGTTTAAGAACTGGGAGGCGAAAAAAAATGGATACTTTGGATGACGGACGTGGTTTTAAAGTTGGTAATAAAATAAAAGAAATAAATTGAAAGGGTTTCAGTTAAGAATTTGTCATAGAATCATTGTTACAAATGTTGTTTCAAACAAATGGGGTTAACGTAAAAATGATAGATGTACTCTTTTGCAATAGCGAACGAGATTATATCCATCACTTTTATGGCTATGTACTTACTCTAAAAACTTTTCTGCAAAATCTGGAAAGGTTACTTAAACAGAAAACCGCACACTATGGCGGCATGTCATCTTAACGTTGAACTAATAGTGTTTGCCACTGATGAAAGAAACTGAAGGGGACGAAATATTAAATATTATTATACTATGGGCAAAATATTTCATCTACAAATGTAGATTTAATCAAAGTAAGCCTAGACTAAATTTTTTCGTAAAAGTTTTGAAAAGAAACTATCGTATTGAAAAATATATATATAGCTCCGAAATGCCCCTGTTGGAGTTTGAAAGAAAATGGGCACCTTATTCAGGTCTGCTTGAGGGTAAATGCCGAATTCTGCCCAAAACAGCCTTAAAAAAGTGGAAATCGTCAAAAAAGCCAGGGTTGTTGTACACTTTGTTTTCTAAACATGTATATTGACTTATTTATGTAAATTTTATACTCAGCAATTAAATATAAGCGGTAACATAAGAAGCAACAACTTCAGCAAAATGCTCCTGGTTCTCTTTTTTTTCTTCTTTCTGTTCCTTAATGTTTCCTCAATACAAAGTAACAACCGGCAAGAAATAGTCGGACACCCATAAGCATTGTAAAAGATAGGGAAGGGTGAGCATATGGAGGGGGAGTGGGATTAAAGAGAGAAGGGAGACTTAGAGTGAAGTTTGAGTGTAAGGGGGAAGGGAGGGATGGGTGGGGGGGGGGAGGGGGGAGGGAGAGAGAGGGGAAGGGAGAGGGAAAAAAGGGGAGAAAAAAAGGGAAAGAAGAAACTTGCGAAAATGGGGAACTCCTGACCCAATTGAAATGATGAATGATGTATCAAAGCAATGTATGGTGACTATTGTTTTTCTGTTCATATAAATTGACATTATAAACCTGTGTTAAACTCCATATTCGTGGAAATCACTGGAATATGCATGTCTTTAATATGCCCAAGTTGTATTCGAGCAAAGAGAATGTATGCAGGGAGGAGAAAAATTGAAATTAAAAAAAGGGAAAAAACAGGGGGAAAAACAAAAGAAAAGAAAAGAAAAAAAAAGATTCGTAAAGAAACGTTAATAAACATATTTCTCAACATTAGTTATACAATACAGAAGGTTTAACATTTTTCACAATCATAACATCTAGCGCGTACCTTTAAAATGCACACCAAAAAAAAAAAAAAACCAATGCTGCCAAAAATACTCTTTCAGAGTTGATTCAAAACTCAAAAGAAAAATCAAATAAAAAATAAAAACTCAGATGAAGAAATACCGCCCTCTCCACCCAACCCCCCCACCCGCACGTACGCAACGTACGCACGCACGCAAAGCACGCACGCACGCACGCACGCACGCACGCACACATCACAAACACACCACACACACACACACACACACACACACACACCCACACACACACACACACACACCAACAAACACAACACGTCACCCCCCCTACGCCCCTTTCACATGTATACCACCCGGCCAACCAAGAATCACACACACACACACACACACACACACACACACAACACACACACACACACACCACACACACAGTGCAAACATGCACAGTGGCACACCAACTGATTCACTGTCATTTGTATATTCACATACGCCCGTCTTAAAAGCATTCAAAAATTTAAGAAATGAATCGATCTTTGGGTTTTAAAAAAAGTTAAGCACTCTTGATTTAACCCCTATTGCCATAAAACGGGGACCTAATGGTAGGATTGAAAGCATTTCGCAAAAAAAATATTGCTGTCATCACTTTTCAATTTTGTCATGCCCTTCGCAAACTCGTTTCTCATCCAGCCTTACCCCATCATACCAACTTGCCTTGCAGCCACTTTACGGCACAATTCTCCACGTCATTGAACACTCGCCTGCTTCACACACACCCGACTTCCAGGATCAGTGCAGCAATAACATTGAAATTTGTAAAACCTTTGAATGTACACTATTTTTTAGTATCTGCTGAGATAAATTCTTGATTGACATTTTGTAGGCTTTTGTTTTCTTTTGCGTACGCAGGCTGATACTTTCCCGCGGACACTCCCCGTTTTTGATAGGCAAGGATTAATCCCATCTTCCCAAGAAAGGGAGTTGAGTTTTGAATGTATGACCGTTTTTTTATCCCGCTAGTAAGGCAGCCATACTCCCACTTCGGGAAACGTTTTGTTAGTAATATTTCAACGTCTCTATGAACACATATTTTTGGGCATTAAAAAAAGTGCCAGACATTTGCACTCATCCACTTTCTTAACTGCTGGACCAACAAACATTTGGTATTTTAGCAATATCGCGCGGTTTTCCATGGCAAGCCCACGAACTCCTGTTTTTCATTATTTTTAACACAGAATTCCAAGCCTTGACGAAGGGTGAGGTTGACGAGACCAAGACCACGTCATCGGCTATGACGTCAGAGAATGACGCAGGAGAAGGTGAACCTCAGAAGCTGTCTGTGCTGGACCTATTTCGTCACCGACGACTGCTGTTTAACGCCTCCATCATGTGGACAGCATGGTAGGGTTCCCGTCATCCGCGCCAGAATATAGCATGGTGGTGGTATAGCATGGTGGTAGTATAGCATGGTGGTTGCGTTGGTATTTTAATACTAGACTCCGTTCCACTTATTCCCACACCAACGTAACTCTAACAAACAGTTCTCTGGCTTCCCTTCCTCCATGGTGTGTACACATGATAGTGAAACAGATGATGTTTGGAAATCTGAAAGGGGGTAATCTGGGTTAGATTCGGCGTGCAGCGAGAGTGACCCCAAACCGTTTCATGGACAGATGCCACTGGCGGGTACCGTCAAAGCAATTTTGCCCCATCAATGAGCTTAGCAGATCAACTAAAGAGAAAACAAAATGCCGAAGTATGAATAGGAAACGATGCGTGTGTAATGCGGATAGTCGATATCCCGATCGTTTTATCTTTGTGTGTGTGTGTGTGTGTGTGTGTGTGTGTGTGTGTGTGTGTGTGTGTGTGTGTGTGTATCTGGCACTTACAATAAAATTTTCGACTCACTAGATGTTTTTGTCTGATTTATAATAATTCATCACATCATGATGAAAATTAGGACAATGAAGATGTTGATGATTAAAGGGGATAAAGATAATGATGATAATGATCTTGACGCCAGATTGAAGCAAATTCAATGATAATGTGAAGAAAGAGGAATAGTGAATGGCACAAACAAGCTACAGTATCACCTAAAATAGAATCAACAACAAACCCCCCCCACAAAACAATGACAGCAACAGCACAACTCTAAAGACATGTGATGGTGACAATTTCTACTCACGGCAATTCACTTTGTTTGATTACAGGTTTACTTGCGCTTTCTCCTTTTTCGGTCTAATACATGATGTCCGCCAGTCTCCATGGCAACCGCTTTTTTCAACTACTTCTGACTGCCGTCATGGAGCTTATCCCCGGATTTGTCTTCTACTTCATGGTGGGACAGGTAATGTCTACTTCGTGGTGGGCAGGTAATGTCTACTTCATGGTGGACAGGTAACCTCTACTTCATGGGGACAGGTAACGTCTACTTCATGGTGGACAGGTAACCTCTACTTCATGGTGGACAGGCAACCTCTACTTCATGGTGGACAGGTAACCTTACTTCATGGTGGACAGGTAACCTCTACTTCATGGTGGACAGGTAACCTCTACTTCATGGTGGACAGGTAACGTCTACTTCATGGGGGACAGGTAACGTCTACTTCATGAGGGACAGGTAACCTCTACTTCATGGGTGACAGGTAACGTCTACTTCATGGTGGACAGGTAACGTTTGCTTCATGGTGGACAGGTAACGTCTGCTTCATGGGGGAGAGGTAACGTCTACTTCATGGGGGACAGGTAAATTCTACTTCATGGTGGACAGGTAACGTCTGCTTCATGGTGGACAGGTAACGTCTGCTTCATGGTGGACAGGTAACGTCTACTTCATGGTGGACAGATAACGTCTACTTCGTGTGGACAGGTAACGTCTACTTCATGGGTGACAGGTAACGTCTACTTCATGGTGGACAGTAACGTTTGCTTCATGGTGGACAGGTAACGTCTGCTTCGTGGTGGGCAGGTAACGTCTACGTCATGGTAGACAGGTAACCTCTACTTCATGGGGGACAGGTAACGTCTACTTCATGGTGGACAGGTAAATTCTACTTCATGGTGACGGGGTAACGTCTACTTCATGGTGGACAGGTAACGTCCCGCTTCATGGTGGACAGGTAACGTCTGCTTCATGGTGGACAGGTAACGTCTACTTCATGGTGACAGATAACGTCTACGTCATGGTGGACAGGTAACGTCTACTTCATGGTGGACAGGTAAATTCTACTTCATTGTGGACGGGTAACGTCCACTTCATGGTGGACAGGTAACGTCTGCTTCATGGTGGACAGGTAACGTCTGCTTCATGGTGACAGGTAAATTCTACTTCATGGTGGACAGGTAACGTCTACTTCATGGTGGACAGGTAACCTCTACTTCATGGTGGACAGGAAACGTTTGCTTCATGGTGGACAGGTAACGTCTGCTTCATGGTGGACAGGTAACGTCTGCTTCATGGTGGACAGGTAACCTCTACTTCATGGTGGACAGGTAACGTCTACTTCATGGTGGACAGGTAAATTCTACTTCATGGTGGACGGTTAACGTCTACTTCATGGTGGACAGGTAACGTCTGCTTTATGGTGGACAGGTAACGTCTGCTTCATGGTGGACAGGTAACGTCTACTTCATGGTGGAAAGGTAACGTCTACTTCATGGTGGACAGGCAACGTATGCTTCATGGTGGACAGGTAACGTCTACTTCATGGTGGACAGGTAAATTCTACTTCATGGTGGACGGGTAACGTCTACTTCATGGGGACAGGTAACGTTTACTTCATGGTGGACAGGTAACGTCTCCTTCATGGTGGACAGGTAACTTCTCCTTCATTGGTGGACAGGTAACCTCTACTTCATGGTGGGCAGGTAACCTCTACTTCATGCTGGACAGGTAACCTCTACTTCATGGTGGACAGGTAACCTCTACTTCATGGTGGACAGGTAACGTCTGCTTCATGGTGGACAGGTAACATCTCGTTCATGGTGGACAGGTAACTTCTCCTTCATGGTGGACAGGTAACTTCTCCTTCATGGGGGACAGGTAACGTCTGCTTCATGGTGGACAGAAACGTCTGCTTCATGGTGGACAGGTAACGTCTGCTTCATGGTGGACAGGTAACCTCTGCTTCATGGTGGACAGGTAACGTCTGCTTCATGGGGGACAGTACGTCTGCTTCATGGTGGACAGATAACGTCTGCTTCATGGGGGACAGGTAACGTCTACTTCAGGTGGACAGGTAACGTCTACTTCATGGGGACAGGTAACCTCTACTTCATGGTGGACAGGTAACGTCTACTTCATGATCGACAGGTAACCTTACTTCATGGTGGACAGGTAACGTCTGCTTCATGATGGACAGGTAACGTCTACTTCATGGTGGACAGGTAACGTCTGCTTCATGGTGGACAGGTAACGTCTGCTTCATGGTGGACAGGTAACGTCTACTTCATGGTGGACAGGTAATGTCTACTTCATGATGGACAGTAAAGTTGTTCATGGTGGACAGGGAACGTCTGCCTTACAAACGTCGCTTCA
>CM031608.1:57316426-57351426 GCA_018398815.1 Conus ventricosus
AGGGAGTGGGGAGTGGGGGTTGGGGAGGGGCAACGGATGATGAGGGGGGGGGGTGGGGGGGGGGGGGGGAGGGGGGCGGCGTAAGAAATAAAGTCAAGAATGTACAACACTTAAATATATACTACACTATCATAATTTATAAAAATATGCTAATTTGAGATTTAGAGATAATTTTTGCAACCACAACAATTTTCTGTATTGAAAGAAAATAGCGCGAGCCGGTTTTGAATTTCGAATATCAATGATTGCTTTTGAATAAAGAGCATTTCAAATGGGCAATGAAAAGTATGTTTTCACCATTTAATGGCTTAGAAAATGCACACTCTATATTATGGGAATTTTGGTCTTCCAAGAGTTCAAACGTATCTTGTATATTAAAATAAGAATATGTATCTAGGATAAATGATTCCATTACACATTTACATTGAGACTTCTCCAGCGAAAAACAGCTTTTCCAAATAACGAATGTATTTCAAATATACTAACCACAAATTACTTTTGCAGCATTGGCCCCATAACCCCGCGTCTGGCTAAGTAATCTGCAATTTCATTCCAATAAATACCACAGTGGTGAAGGACCCAGCAGAAGACATATTAAATTCCTGTGGAAATAATGTAATAATTAGTTTCTTTATTTCAAATGATTACATCTATCACTGTTTTAAACATCCCAGACTTTCAAACTATCTAACTCGGGGGGGGGGCGAAATCAACACAAAATAAAATTGTAACAGAAAGATGATTACGTATCACAAATAAAAGATAATGCCATAAGAATAGCATACAATTCAGCCGTAAAAATAGAAAATCCTTTTCCAAGGCTGTATGCTTTTTGAACTTTAAAGCCGACTAACAAAACCTGAAACCTGCACTTGACAGGCAAACGGAACCATCCGAAAATTTTTTTAAATGATTTGCATATTGTTTTCCATAGTGTTTCTCTCACTTTAGAAGTTAAAATGTTAATGTAAACATTTTTCCGGGGAACATTAGTGTAATCGACATCAAAGATAGCTGTTCTATTTCCATGGAGGCACCGGGGGAACAACAGGAGCAGGTGAGAGTGGAATATGACATCAAAATTGCATTTTTCAAAAGAAACTTTCGTGTAATTTCGAACGGATAAAGATAACCTCGCCGTTGAAAGCTCTTTTGGATATTCAACATTGAATCCATCAAAACTTCGTTTTCGACTGAATTAGGTACTTGAAAGACTTCTTGCAATATAAATGGCCACTGAATAAAATACAACGTGACTGACAGTGATAGCATATCAATTTTCTTTGTACACCTTCAATGTGTTGTGTGTCACTGGGACACCAAGCGCTAATTTGATAGCATTGCTGTCAATACTTTGCAATTTTTTTCAGAAGACTTTTAGGAGCTGAAAACTAAACTATCTGTCCGTACACTAGTTTTGATCTTATTAGAGAACACTAGGTGCATGAGGGTTTTTGTATCTTGAGCCCAACACGTTGAATACAATAAACTTCAATATGTTAAAAAACTTACCTTGTTATTAGCTATCAAGCCTTTCAACGTAAAAACGCCAGTTAAGTTTAGGGTTAAATTAACACCCAGAAATTTTATGTTTTTGTGAGTACTGCAATTCTTAACGCATTCAATTTATAAGCTTGGCAAATACTTGGACTGTCTACATTATTGAAAAACATTAATTGTGTTTTTTCACCTGAGATAGAGTAAGCCCGTTATTATCCATAAAGTTGCTTAATTTATCTATACTCTAAACTGATATAACATCTGTATATGATTCGAAATTCCTTGCCATATGCTTTCGAAATATTTGTATTTATCACACAGCAATGTCCATCAGCATATTGTACACACACAAACTCTTGATAATCTCTTTGAAGAACATAAAAAAAAATGTTAAACAACATGGGGGCATACAGAACCCTGTGGAATTCCGATGTCAATGCTCTGAAAAGACGAGTAAACTTTCCCATATTCTTGTACATATGATCACTGCGATAAAAAAACTTTTAAAGTATTGAAACATCGTTTCATTGATTCTATTTCTTACAATTTATATAGTCGTCGAGCGTGCCAGATACAATCATAATACGCTTTTCTGATATCACAAAAGGTAGCAAGTTGTACTTTCCGTCTAAGCAAACTGCTTTTTAATTTGACTCGTAAGTTTCACCAAATGATCTATTGTACATCGACCTTTGCGAAATCCCGTTTGATTACTGGATAATACTTTCTTTTCACAAAAATATAAAGAACGTCTCTGGATAATCTTTTCTAACAACTTTCCAACGTTAGAGTTTAGTGCTATTGGGCCTGTAGCTACCAATGTCCTGACCTGGGTTTACCTTGTTTTGGAACTGGGACAACAGATCTCTTCCAGATACTAGGGAGATTCCACTGAACCAACATTTTTGGTAAAATGAATGCAGTAATCGTTTTCCAAAATGAAGCAATGGTATAACAGTTGAAGGATATACCATCTAGGCACAGCACTTGAAATTGAAGAAAAAGATTCTAACGTCTCATAAAGTTCATCATATGTAAAGACGTTTTAAATAATGAAATGATTTGTGTGGATCCTGATAGATAGTTCGTTTTCTTCCTCTCTCCTAAAACACTGATAGATGGGACTGAGACTGAACAAGCAAGTTATTTTTCCTGAAAAATATTTTGGTCGAATGCCTCACTTTCTCCTGTGAGATGGAAAGAGCATTATTATCTAACTTAATTGGGTTATTGTTGCAACAATAACCATTTTTTTCAATTTTTAACCATTTCCAGACCTTCTGGATATCCGTTTGATTCAGATGTTTGTGTGTAGTGTGTGTGTGTGTGTTTGTTGTGTGTGTGTTGTGTGTGTGTGTGTTCGCGCGTACGTGCGTGTATGTGTTGGGTGTGCGTACGTGTATGTGTGTGTGTGGTGTGTGTGTGTGTGTGTGTGTGTGTGTGTGTGTGTGTGTGGGTGGGTGCGTGCGTGCGTGCATACATGCGTGCGCGCGCGCGCGCGTGTGTGTGTGTATGTGTGTGTGTGTGTGTGTGTGTGTGTGTGTGTGTGTTTTGTTTTTTTGTGTGTGTGTGTGGTGTGTGAGTAGGCGCCACATGTTTGTTCATCAGCTTCTGTCAAAGCTTTTTTTGCAATGTGAAAGAAAATGTACGCAATCACTCTTCTCTCTGCTATTTACCCACATCTATGTTTCCAATGTATGCACACTTTTTGTGGAGCTGTAAAAAAAAAAAAACAAAGTTATACACCTCAATGAATGTTGACGGTGTAAGTATGAACTTCACTTGTGGTCAAAACATGAGTCCTGATGAGCGCAAAGGAATACAATCCAAAACGGTAACAAAGTTTTGTGTGTGTGTGTGTATGTGTGTTGTGTGAGTGGTGTGTGTGCGTGCGAGCGTGCGTGCGTGCGTGCCGTGCGAGCGTGCGTGTGGTGTTTGTGAGTGTGTGTGTGTGTGTGTGTGTGTGTGCGTGCGTCGTGTTTGTCGTGTGGTGTGCGTGCGTGCGTGCGTGCGGTTGTGCGCTCGCGCGCGCGCGCGCGCGTTGATGTGGTGTGTGTGTGTGTGTGTTGTGTGTGTTGTGTTCTCTCGGGGCTGTCACAACAGCGACACGCAAAACCCACCTTTACATTAACCATACCATCTCTTTTCGCAGATACGGGCAGGAAGCCAGTGTTAGTGGCGTCAAACAGCAGGGCTTGATGATTCTTGGTCTTGGAGCTGGCTTCCGTGCCGTCCTATGCAGGACCTGGCTCCTTGAGATTCACATCGGTGCCATCCAACAGGTAGGCACTGGCCTGGATTTTTCAACCACTGACTTGCTAGATGCAAGAAGTAAGGCTAAGCGCACAATCTGTTGCTTCTTTGTTTGTTTGTTTGGTTTTGTTGTTTGTTTTCTTACATAGTAAAACACCAAAGAACAATCACATATTTACACACGATGCCCTTGGCCAAGGAAGTCACAAAATCATACTTTTTTTTTTTCATGTACAATCATGGACACACTGAACTTACTGCATGAGCATAATTCATTTTCTAATGTTATATATTTGAACAAGACGGACACAACTTTGCGAGGGTATCAATTAAGCAATTAAGAATTAAAAAAAAAGAACAAGAAAACACACTAAACAAACAAAAAGATAGTGTTAGTAGAAAGGGGGCTGCCAAGGGAGCGAAAGCCTCTCACAAAAGGCCCTTAAGCGCTTTAAGAGGAAAGGAATGCCGCATGTGGTAGAGAATAGGGAATGGTCGATAGCAGCGCGCCATCACCTAGCACATTATGGTCGAACTGTGTCAAGAGCTGAAGTGGTCAGTGATAGATGGCACCTAAGGTAGTGAGGACTCGCCCGAGTTCGAACACTTCCTCGATAGCGAAAGGGATGGAAATGTAACCACTAGGACCACGGAGCATCGAGTAAGGCGCTTAAATACTCAGTCCGCTGAATTTTACTGATATTGTAAACAGACCATGAAGACCTAGCAGAGCAAGAGAGTCTTGCGCTCGTTCAGATGGTATTGCCGTAGGGCACTGTGTTGAGGCTTTGTCATGCTGGTTGAATGCTCGTGTTAGTTGTAGTCGTAGCTTTCTCTCTGTGACAATTACTGTGTTAAAGTGGTTCCCGGAAGTTGGCGGGAATTTTCGATGTCCCATTGGTGCCAAGTGATGTTTCCTAAGCAATTAGTATGGATGTGTGTAAAGCTGTGTGGTGGAAGAATGTAGCAAAGGGGAATTCCAGTGTACCTTGTGAACAAGGTAGTGGAGAACAAGATGACAAAGCATGGCCCAAGAGGAAATCCTTTGTGTCCCCATCCTATATAAACGAGGAGACAACGATGAGAGGGGCGAGGAGAAGAGCACTACGAGAGAGAGAGAAGGTCGATAGAGAGAGAGAGAGAGAGAGAGAGGAGAGAAGAGAGAGAGAGAGAGAGAGAGAGAGGAGAGAAGAGTGAGCAGACAGAGAAGGGGTTGAGAGAAATGTGGTCTGAGAGACGAAGAGACTGCAAGGTCCTTAGGGTAAAAGACAAGCAGCAAGAGAAAAGACCGAGCTTGAGCCATAGTGTGAAAGAGACAAAGAGAAGATTTCTTTTCTACGAGACGACCACTAGATCCCAGTCCCTGAAACCTGGAGCCGTCAACCAAGGGCGTCACATCACCCCATGCTGAAGAAAACTTGAAGTGACGTGTTCAAGAACGTGGTGTTGTGAAAGTGGGCTGTTGTGTGTGTGGAAAACCTGGCCTAGTGTAAGTAGCCATTTTTTTATTTATAACCCTGGATTAGGAAGTTCTGATTATTCCATTTTGTGTAACTGGATTTATCATGTGTAATATGAGTAGCCATAGAAATTGTAAGTTCTTGTTCTCAGTCGGAGCTAGGAGAGAAACGAAGGCGTGACATCCCAACTCCCAGGAGAGTGAATGTTTGGTGTACCTGAGTGTACATATGCGTGTATAGTGCAAGATAACCTTGGTTTGTTTAGCTGACTAAATAATACATCAATTAGCGCACTAACTAAGCAATTCCATCACGATTTTCCCCCCCGTCCAGGACAGGACGGTTTAAATTAAGAAAATAAGGAAAACAAAAACATCAGTCACACTGACACATTACCTCATGGCTTATGTAATCACCATGATCTATCTTATTTTCTGGCAACTATACGCTTACTTCAACACAGGATGAACTCACAAGCACCGAGATGTTTCAGTAGAGGAATTGTTTGTATTTCAAGCTGTTTATTGTTTAAGCTGTTTATGGTAACATAGAAAATTGGAATGGAAGCACTATAATAATTCTTCATACAGAGAGTACACTAGGGTACCATTTTTCAGAAATTCTAATGATAAGACATTTCAATCATATACTAGCTTTTGTTGTATTGTACTTGTGAATTAGTTCCCTTTTTCAGTGGTGATAGTCCTAGGTTTAGCAGAACTGATGTTTGCATATATGAACCAAGACAAAAAGTGCCTATAATAAATACATAATTAAATAATTGGACTGTAAGTATAGTGGTCTGTTTCAAATAAACTCAGCTTGCCATTAACACAGCCTTACAACATTTCCACAACTACCTTCCACGGTTTCTAATTCCTAACCAAAATAATGTAGTGTATGATGTCCGATTCGTCGACAAAAATTGCATTTGTCGGTTATTTCACATGATATGTTTTAGTACCATTCAATGTAAAGTTAGCATTGATCTTATTTTAGTGTTAGTTTATCATGCTGATTTCATAACATTTACGACAGCTAGTTACATAGACAGGATATATTAGGATATCTGTTGCAAGTGATACAGTTTGTATGTGTAATCGCTCTGCGTATCATGGTGATCTTTATTATGTCACACTATAGCAAGACGTGTAATTGTGAAAGTTAATCCAAAGGTGGTTTTGACAGTGTAGCCTATATGTTCACAATATCAAACGTTGTCAGGAAGCTTCTTTGACCATGTCAGTGACCAGTGCGTTTGGCTAATGCGTAGGTCAGTTATCTGCTAAGTCATAGCCACGAGAACCCTCGTCCTAAATTCAATCATCTTGGTCGTTAATTCATAATCAGCTGCTTCAAATCATGCGTAGTGTGGGTTCTCAAAAACTTAGGGGATGTGGTGTAAGCGTATATGGACCTAGTCCGCAACGCAGTGACACCTTCTTGATGAAACTCAGACAGGTAACGGTCAAGAAGGGACGCGGAATGTTTCAGGGGGTGATCACCTCCAAGGCCACGCCTGACCATAGAGTGTGAGTTCCCGCCGAGTACCGCTCCCTGCAACTCGGCTGGGGTCCACGTTAGGGCCGCGAGCATGATGTCCATGTCCCTGGTGCCTTCCATGAATAGGGAGCACAACTGGCGCTACCTGCAATCGCCCCTCTGCTGCCGTCGTGGACCCGTCGTCCTCTTCCAGTGTTGGTTGAGAGGCAGATCCATCCGTTCCTTATTGCCCCCCCCCCCCCCCCCCCCGCTCTTCTTCATGACGGAGTAATTTCTATCTTTTTTTTCTATTTTTTTCATGTTCGAAGATCGATGCAAGACAATGTGGCGTTCGCCACGAACCGGCCCCCCCCCCGCTTAACGAGATCTTTCTCTTGTCGACGACGATTTCTTTTCTTCTTCTTCTTTTTTTTAAAAAAAAGGTTTATTGGCCTCTACAAAACAGAAATAAAACGTCCATTGTTTTATGGCAACAAAAAGGGAAAAACATGACTTTGCCTCTCAGCATGCTTTTGAATACCTTATTGACTGAAACCGGAAGCGTTTGCTGGTTGACGTAACAAATGAAATTTGTTTCTTGTTTGTTGGGTCCTAAAATACTATAATCAGTTATTAAAAAGAATAAAACTTTTCCATCACCTTGAACCTAAAACAAAGTACTAAGCGTGACGGCATCCATTAACTGGTTTAGCAACAACAACAGCGAACAACAACAACAACAACAACGAAAGGGGGAAATGGGGGAGGGACAATTTTTTTTCTTTTTTTTTTTAGATTCCCGTCATCTACACAAGGCATGGCCGAATCACTAGTACAGATCAGTCACCGACTGGCCAGTTCATGTGTATCGAGATCCAGATGAGTATGGTATTTTTGTGTGTCTTCCTTGTCAACTGTGCGTCAGACTGAGAGGTGAACACAGCACTGTTCTGTCAATCGGCAATATACAAGTTCAACACCGTAGGGTGAGGGCATGGTCAATGTTGTGCAGTGACATGTTACGGACGATCCAGAGCTGAGTCTTTGGAAAACAAGGTAACGCAACTTTTCTCCAGAAGTTTAGGAATGTAGTTCTCCGCAGTCAATGACAGTCTAGAGTTTGAGTTTCGTCACGAAACATCACTGCGAGCAGAATGCTCCATATGCGCCACAGCACTTCCGCTAAGTTACGAGATCACAGTAAGGAGGATCTACACCTGATCGATAAATGAACTGATTGCAGAATGAAAGAATTTAAGAAAGCCTTATGGTGTGGACTTAACAGATGTCTGATCTGCATTAGCTCAGCGCAGCAGGTCAGATTTTGGATTACCTAGCATTGTCTACGCTACTTTTACAGTTGTAGTGTGTGTGCGAGTGTGTGTGTGTGTGTGTGTGTGTGTGTGTGTTGTGTGTGTGTGTGTGTGGGCGCGCGCGCGCATGCATGTTTGCGCATGCGTTTGCGTGCGCATGCATGTTTGTGCGTGCGTGCGTGCGTGCGTGCGCGTGCGCGCGTGTGTGTGTTTGTCTGTGTGTGCGCACGCTTGTGAAACACAATTCCAAGGGCATCCTTCAAAGAGAGGTCTTTGTCAATCTCTTCATGCCGAGCCCCGTGGAAAGTGGATCAGCCCAGGGCCGCCCTCTTTCGTTGTGCAGGTACGTGGACGAGTCGCTGCGCTGGCTGATGGCCAACGACCGGAAGAAGGCAGCCGTGAACGTGCTGCAACGAGCTGCGCGTGTCAACCGGAAAGACCTGAGACTGTCCTCAACTCCCTGTCTCTCTTCTCTTCTCACTCACAGCAAGGTCAGCCGCTCTGCATACAGAGACATGGTCAACGACACGCTCTATTCATGTGACTCATCGTCAACCCTTTTGTTTTGTAATTTGCACGTTCATATCCTCCATCCTGTATTGCTTCTTTACAGATAACGTAACAATCGGTTATAGAACAGCTGTAAACAGTAACATTTTGTTTGGGGGGAGGGGAGGGGGGGGGGGGGGGGGGGGGGGGGGGGGGGGGGGGGGGGGGGGGCGGGGGGGGGGGGGGGGGGGGGGGGGCGGTAGGAGTGAGCAGCTTCAATACCGATGTCTGGGATGAGGTGCAAACCTAATCCTGGTTGTGGTGAGAGAAGAGAAGGAGGGATGGTGGTGGTGGATTTTAGCTTGAAGGCTAACTGTGGATCTTGCACTGCAAGTCTGCAAGTTCTGTGCCCTTTACTATAGCCCAGAATGGATGATTTAAGATGAGGTAAAAATAACCTCAATTATACTCTAAAAGAGAAATTGTGTCAAGTGCAACGATTATCACACAAATACAAATGGACAGAATATCAAACATGTATGACTTGTATAGGAACGTTCATAAAATTATTGATCAGATAATAGTAGGAAAACACTGCAAAAGGTAAATTTTCACATGCATCACATCACCATAGTGCATCTAAAATGTACCAAAGTGTCTGCTAATGCTTCAAAGATTCGTAAAGAAACGTTAATAAACATATTTCTCAGACATTAGTTATACAATACAGAAGGTTATTAACATTTACACAATCATAACATCATAGCGCGTACCTCTATAATGCACCAAAAATCAGCTAATGCTGCCAAAAATACTCTGAGAGTTGATTCAAACTCAAAAGAAAAATCAAATAAAAAAGTAAAAGCTCAGATGAAGAATATACCGCCCTCTCCCAACCACCCTCGCACCCGCACGTACGCATGCACGCACGCACGCACGCACGCACGCACGCACGCACGCACGCACGCACACATCACAAACACACACACACACACACACACACACACACACACACACACACACACACACACACACACACACACACACACACAACACACTCCCCCCCCCCCCCCTACGCCCCTTTCACATGTATACCACCGGCCAACCAAGATATCACACACACACACACACACACACACACACACACACACACACACAACACACACACACACACACACACACACACACACACACACACACACGTGCAAACATGCACAGTGGCACACCAACTGATTCGCTGTCATTTATATATTCACATACCGCCAGTCTTAAAAGCATTCAAAAATTTAAGAAATGAATCGATCTTTGGGTAAACGCGTTAAGCACTCTTGATTTCACCCCTATTGCCATCAAACTGGGGGGACCTAATGGTAGGAATTGAAAGCATTTCGCAAAAACAATATAGCTGTCATCACTTGCAATTCGTCATGCCCTTCGCACAACTCGTTTCTCATCCAGCCTTACCGCCATCATACCAACTTGCCTTGCAGCCACTTTACGGCACACATTCACCACGTCATTGAACACTCGTCTGCTTCACGCACAGAGACTTCCAGCATCAGTGCAGCAATAACAATGAGTTTGTAAAACCTTTGAATGTACACTATTTTTTAGTATCTGCTGACATAAATTCTTGATTGACATTTTGTAGGTTTTTGTTTCTTTCTGCGTACGCAGGCTGATACTCCTGCGGACACTCCCTGTTTAGATAGGCAAGGATTAATCCATCTTCCCAAGAAACGGAGTTGAGTTTTGAATATATGACCGTTTTTTTTATCCCGCTATTAAGGCAGCCATACTCCAACTTCGGGGAAACGTTTTGTTAGTAATATTTCAACGTCTCTATGAAAACATATTTTGGGGCATATAAAAAAGTGCCAGGACATTTGCACTCATCCACTTCTTAACTGCTGGACCAACAAACATTTGGTATTTTAGCAATATCTGCGCGTTTTCCGTGGCAAGCCCACGAACTCTCTGTTTTTCATTATTTTTAACACAGAATTCCAAGCCTTGACGAAGGGTGAGGTTGACGAGACCAAGACCACGTCATCGGCTATGACGTCAGAGAATGACGCAGGAGAAGGTGAACCTCAGAAGCTGTCTGTGCTGGACCTATTTCGTCACCGACGACTGTTGATTAACGCCTCCATCATGTGGACAGCATGGTAGGGTTCCCCATCATCCGCGCCAGAATATAGCATGGTGGTGGTATAGCATGGTGGTAGTATAGCATGGAGGTAGTATAGCATGGAGGCAGTATACAATAATGTTAGTATAGCATGGTGGTAGTATAGCATGGTGGTAGCGTTGGTATTTGAATACTACACTTCCGTTCCACTTATTCCCACACCGACATACTCTGACACACAATTCTCTGGCTTCCCTTCCTCCATGGTGTTGTACATATGATAGTGAAACAGATGATGTTTGGAAATCTGAATAGGGGGTAATCTGGGTTAGATTCGGCGTGCAGCGAGAGTGACTCCGCCGTTTTCATGGGACAGATGCCACTAGCGGGTACTGTCAAAGCAATTTTGCCCCATCAATGAGCTTAGCAGATCAACTAAAGAGAAAACAAAATGCCGAAGTATGAATAGGAAACGATGCGTGTGTAATGCGGATAGTCGATATCTCGATCGTTTTATCTTTTTGTGTGTGTGTGTGCATCTGGCACTTACAACAATAAAATTTTCGACTCACTAGATGTTTTTGTCTGATTTATAATAATCATCACATCATGATGAAAATTAGGACAGTGAAGATGTTGATGATTAAAGATGATAAAGATAATGATGATAATGATCTTGACGCCAGATTGAAGCAAATTCAATGATAATGTGAAGAAAGAGGAATAGTGAATGGCACAAACAAGCTACAGTATCACCTAAAATAGAATCAACAACAAACCACCACTACAAAACATTGACAGCAACAGCACAACTCTAAAGACATGTGATGGTGACAATTTCTACTCCAAGGCAATTCACTATATTTGATTACAGGTTTACTTGCGCTTTTCTCTTTTTCGGATTATACATGATGTCCGCCAGTCTCCATGGCAACACGCTTTCTCAACTACTTCCTGACTGCCGTCATGGAGCTTATCCCCGGATTTGTCTTCTACTTCATGGTGGACAGGTAACCTCTACTTCATGGTGGACAGGTAACCTCTACTTCATGGTGGACAGGTAACCTCTACTTCATGGTGGACAGGTAACGTCTACTTCATGGTGGACAGGTAACCTCTACTTCATGGTGGACAGGTAACGTCTGCTTCATGGTGGACAGGTAAATTCTACTTCATGGTGGACGGGTTTAAAGTCTACTTCATGGTGGACAGGTAACGTCTGCTTCATGGTGGACAGGTAAATTCTACTTCATGTGGACAGGTAACGTCTGCTTCATGGTGGACAAGTAAATTCTACTTCATGGTGGACAGGTAACGTCTGCTTCATGGTGGACAGGTAAATTCTACTTCATGGTGGACAGGTAAATTCTACTTTATGGTGGACAGGTAACGTCTGCTTCATGGTGGACAGGTAAATTCTACTTCATGGTGGACAGGTAACTTCTACTTCATGGTGGACAGGTAACTTCTACTTCATGGTGGACAGGTAACGTCTACTTCATGGTGGACAGGTAAATTCTACTTCATGGTGGACAGGTAACGTCTACTTCATGGTGGACAGGTAACCTCTACTTCATGGTGGACAGGTAACGTCTGCTTCATGGTGGACAGGTAACGTCTAAATTCATGGTGGACAGGTAACGTCCCGCTTCATGGTGGACAGGTAACCTCTACTTCGTGGTGGACAGGTAACGTCTACTTCATGGTGGACAGGTAACGTCTACTTCATGGTGGACAGGTAACGTCTGCTTCATGGTGGACAGGTAACGTCTACTTCATGGTGGACAGGTAACCTCTACTTCATGGTAGACAGGTAACGTCTACTTCATGGTGGACAGGTGAATTCTACTTCATGGTGGACAGGTGAATTCTACTTCATGGTGGACAGGTTACCTCTACTTCATGGTGGACAGGTAACGTCTGCTTCATGGTGACAGGTAACGTCTACTTCATGGTGGACAGGTAACGTCTGATTCATGGTGGACAGGTAACGTCTGATTCATGGTGGACAGGTAACGTCTGCTTCATGGTGGACAGGTAACGTCTGCTTCATGGTGGACAGGTAACGTCTGCTTCATGGTGGACAGGTAACGTCTGCTTGATGGTGGACATGTAAAGGCCTCTGCGTGGTAGACAGGTGACGGTTGCTCCCCGGTGGAAAGAAAACTCCTGCTTGCAGGTGGATAGGTAATATCTATCATATGGTGGACAGGTAAGTTTACCGTACTGGGACAGGTAGCGTCTGCTTCATGGTGGACAGGTAACGTCTGCTTCATAGTGGACCGGTTACTCCTCCTTCATGGTGGACAGGTAACGTCTCCTTCATGGTAGACAGGTAACTAACTTCTCCTTCATGGTGGACAGATAACTAACTTCTCCTTCATGGTGACAGATAACTAACTTCTCCTTCATGGTGGACAGATAACTAACTTCTCCTTCATGGTGGACAAGTAATTTTGCTTTTACAGTGAACAGGTAACTTCTCCTTCATGGTGGACAGATTACTAACTTCTCCTTCATGGTGGACAAGTAACTTTTCCTTTATAGTGGACAGGTAACTTCTCCTTCATAGTGGACAGGTAATTAACTTCTCCTTCATAGTGGATAGGTAACTAACTTCTTCCTTCATAGTGGATAGGTAACTAAGTTCTCCTTCATGGTGGACTGGTAACTTACTTCTCCTTCATGGTGGACAGGTAAATTCTCCTTCATGGTGGACAGATGAGTTCTCCTTCACAGTGGACAGGTAACTAACTCTTTTACCAGCTCTTTAGAAGCATATCTGCATCAGCTCTCATTTCTTGCTGTCAGAGGCATGCCTATGTCAGCTCTCATTATCAGAACATTTTACCATCTTTCAGAGGCACACACACACACCCAAAACACACACACACACACACACACACACACACACACACACACACACACTCATGCATACGCATACAAGCACATCATGCACACACATACATGCGCTCGCTCACACACATAGGCCCTTGTCCACTCATCCATACACACACGTGTAGATTCACTACGCACACACATACAATGCTAAACAAAATGGCCTAACCAATGTTAGGAGGCACTCAAGGTCTGACCACCACGTGGAGCTAATGCGTTGATCAGACATCGGACCAGTTGTAGCCACGAGACCCTCTTCTTAAAGTCTCTCATCTTGGTTATTCATTCATTTATCCAGCAGCTTAAATCGTGTGCAGTGTGGTCTCAAAACTTAGCGGATGTGGTGTAGCGTATATGGACTAGTCCCGCACACAGTGACGCCTCCTTGATGAACCTGAAACTGAAATAGAGGCATGTCTATGCCAGCCGTCATGATCAGATCATAGTGCCAGCTCGTAGGGCGTGACTTTGACAGCTCTCACTACCAGGTCCTTTGCTGCACTGTGCGTGCTGAGGGTCTTCCAGTGCAAACAGCTTCAGTGCCCTCTTGAAGTTCTGTGCACGTAACTTCCTGGATGGGCTAAGGAGGGAAGAGGGAGGAGGAGATGGGAAAGAGGAAGAGAGCTAGTAGACATATCATCTTCCACATCGTTGGTTTGCTCTATCTTTTATTTCAAATCATAGTTGGGTCGAACCAACCACGCCAACCTCAGGACAGTGCGTGCTACACGAAACAGCTCCTCACTTTCACCTCTTAGGCCTACACCCCGGCCCAACAATGGCTGTTGCTTTTCAGCCCTTTACCTGAACAACAGAAACAGCGTCAAAGCCTTCACCATACTCAGTGAAGAAAATGGCCTCGGGGCCAGAACGCTGGGAGTATATAGGTCTTCCAGCCCCTTTTCAACGAGATCTTTTGAGAAACTCGTTTGTGGCCTGAGTCACAATGGAACCACTAGAAGCGTCTAAAGTGTCTAAGATCTGGCTTCACTGGGCTGCTCTTGAACAGACATTCTATCCCCCAGGACCCGACAACCAACGGGGCCGACCGTCATGAGGAAACAGACCCTTCAGACTCCATACCCAGGGCAAAATCCAGCAATGACTCCCACCTGTGGATATTAACCTCTCTAAAAATCTCAAGTCCACCTCAGCAAAGACAACACCAACCACGGCTCCACGGTCTCCCGGGGCTCTCTCTTCGGCCTATACTTATTCTTCCAGGCCAAGCCATCCAGACCAGCCATGGTCAAAGAGAGGCTCAAAACCTCAGCAAAAGCGACACCTATTACAATGTGGCTGAAGTCCAATGGCTGTCTCTTCCAAACCAGTCTGCCCAGACCAGCCATAGGCAAATTGTCTGCTGAGTGACCAACCTCTTAACTGCCATTCCAAACTACCAGCTAGGTTTCCCCTCACTGCGATCCTATCCCACGTTTGAGGGATAAAACACTGCAAACTCTATATTCCCAAAAGTTGGGCAGAATCATACCCTTTACATTCCGCTTTTCCGTCACTCTCTTTCACACTGTCATTGTGAACATCTCTTTCTGCCCTTCTTTCCTCTCGCATACTTTTTTTTCTGTCTTTGTGGATCATTCTCCCCCACTTTGGTCTGTAAACTCACAGATTTCCTCTAATAGCAGTTTCTGACTTGCCAGTTTGTTGTTGTTGTTGCTATAGTCATCTGGCAGATAGTTAGCGAAAGTTGTACACACGTATTATGATGGACACTGTCTGTCCATTCTGCACTTTCTCTTTTCCCAAATAACTTTTGTGTATGTACGTGTGTGGCATTGAAATGTCTTTCGGATATGGAATGAAAGCTGAAGGGAAACGCATGACGCTCTCAGCGAAGCCTAATATGATATGCAACAGGATGCCAACATTTAATCTATCATGTGCGCTGGTGTTCTTTGTTTCTTTTCTTTGATGTGTAGTTTTTCTCGACGTTCTACTTTGTTTTGTTGTGTGGCTTTTGGCTCTGTGTTGTTGGTTGGACTATCATGATTAAAGCCTGAACTTGAAACCAGCTTTTTTTCCCCCTTTAATGCACTATCATGCTGAACAACAAGGGGTGAACAGTGTTAACACGATACCCCTTGCACGTGCTTTGCGACTGTCGTTCTTAAGACTTGTTAGCTAAACTGGTTTTGGAAATGGGTGAAACTTCCGTGATATTTCCCTTGCTTTTGTTCTTTTATGAAAACAGCGATCTGATCAGTAGACGGGTGAAGGTCATTCACGTGCACAGCGTACAGTCTCAAGTATTGTTGTCGTCGCTTTCCTTTGTTCAAGTTCTCGTGTTTTGTCGTTCCGAAAATCGAATCTGGGCTTTGACCTGTTTATCGGTTGTATATATTGTTTTATAGTCGTATTACGATGTTCATAACAATTCTATAGAAAAGTGCGAACGTAACAAGACATTTATGATAGTTCCATTATATACTAAGTATGCACGCAATGTGATTCAAGAAAAATTTTGTGGGTGACCAATGGGTGCGTGTGTGCTTGTCTGTGTACACAAAGATTGGTGACCAATGGGTGTATGTGTGTTTGTCTGTCTGTGTACACAAAGATTGGTTACCAATGGGTGTATGTGTGTTTGTCTGTGTACGCACAGGTTGGTGACCAGTGGGTGTATGTGTGTTTGTCTGTCTGTGTACACACAGGTTGGTGACGAATGGGTGCATGTGTGTTTGTCTGTGTACACACAGATCAGTGACCAATGGGTGTATGTGTTTGTCTGTCTGTGTACACAAAGACTGGTGACCAATGGGTGCATGTGTGTTTGTCTGTCTGTGTACACACAGACTGTTGACCAGTGGGTGTATGTGTGTTTGTCTGACTGTGTACACACAGACTGTTGACCAGTACAGTGGGTGTATGTGTGTTTGTCTGTCTGTGTAAACACATACTGGTGACCAGTGGGTGTATGTGTGTTTGTCTGTCTGTGTACACACAGACTGTTGACCAATGGGTGTATGTGTGTTTGTCTGTGTACACACAGACTGATTACTAATGGGTGTATGTGTGTTTGTCTGTCTGTGTACACAAGGTTTGGTGACCAAAAGGTGTATGTGTGTTTGACAGTCTGTGTGCAAACAGATTGGTGACCAATGGTGTATGTGTCTTTGTCTGTCTGTGTACACACAGACTGGTGACCAGTGGGTGTATGTGTGTGTGTGTGTGTGTGTGTGTGTGTGTGTGTGTGTGTGTGTGTGTGTGTGTGTGTGTGTGTGTGTGTGTGTGTGTGTGTATGTCTGTGTACACACAGAGGGGTGACCAATGGGTGTATGTGTGTT
Source organism: Conus ventricosus (assembly GCA_018398815.1). Taxonomy (NCBI): domain Eukaryota; kingdom Metazoa; phylum Mollusca; class Gastropoda; order Neogastropoda; family Conidae; genus Conus; species Conus ventricosus. Next base: position 57,333,258 of record CM031608.1, read on the forward strand.
TGTCTGTGTACACACAGATTGATGACCAATAGGTGTGCGTGTGCTTGTCTTTCTGTGTACACACAGATTGGTGACCAATGGTATATGTGTGTTTGTCTGTCTCTGTACACACAGACTGGTGACCAGTGGGTGTATGTGTGTTTGTCTGTCTGTGTACACACAGACTGTTGACCATGGGTGTATGTGTGTTTGTCTGTGTACCACACAGATTGGTGACCAATGGGTGTATGTGTGTTTGTCTGTCTGTGTACACACAGATTGGTGACCAATGGGTGTATGTGTCTCTGTCTGTCTGTGTTTACACAGACTGTTCACCAGTGGGTGTATGTGTGTTTCTCTTTCTGTATACACACAGACTGATAAACAATGGGTGTATGTGTGTTTTTTTTGTCTGTGTACAAACAGGCTGTTGACCAGTGGGTTCATTTCTGTTTGTCTGTCTGTATACACACAGATTGACGAACAATGGGTGCATGTGTGTTTGTCTGTGTACACACAGACTGGTTACCAATGAGTGGTTGTGCTTGTCTATCTGTGTACACATAGATTAGTGACCAATGGGTGTATGTGTGTTTGTCTGTCTGTGTACACACAAACTGGTTACCAATGGGTGTATGTGTGTTTGTCTGTCTGTGTACACACAGACTGGTGACCAATGAGTGTATGTGTGTTTGTCTGTGTACACACATATTGATGACCAGTGGGTGTATATGTGTTTGTCTGTCTGAGAACACACAGACTGTTGACCAGTGGGTGTATGTGTGTTTGTCTGTCTGTGTACACACAGACTGGTGACCAGTGGGTGCATGTGTGTTGTCTGTCTGTGTAGACAAAGACTGGTGACCAAACCAGCCGCCGTGGCGAAGTGGTTAGCGTCGCGGACTCCCGGCTGGAGGTCGTGGGTTCGAATCCCATCAGAGTCATGAGGGTTTTTTCTGCCCCGACCGGCTCCTACCCAGAGTTGAGTTTGCTGCGGACTCAGTTGGGAAGACTGGGACCACACAGTCGAGTTTCATCCACTTAATGGATGCGTTTCTGAGAGTGTTGCTCACATTCCTGACCCAACACAGCAGGTGCCTGTACCTCTCGGGCCTGGTTGACGCCAGGATATATTATGAAAGGAAGAAATAGAGTACAGCCCTGTCATGTAGTCTCAGACCGAAATGGAAATCCGTAGCATCATCTTAATCATCCTCATTCCCATTGACCAGCATTAAAAAAAAAAAGTCTCAAGTTCTGTGGCCCTCATGCCCTGCTCTCATGGTGACCTCAATTTCGATGTCCTCTCCACGTCTGTGGCCTTGGTTTGCTTCCGTCGGGGTCACCGGTATCGGCGGGTCCATGGGGGCTGTCGTTGGACGGACGTGGTGGCGCCCTCCGGAGGGAGAGCTCACTCACGCCGGCTCCGCGACTAAGCAATTATTGTCGTGAGTAGGGGGCTTAGTAGGTAGTGTCCTGCGTATGTTAGATCAGAACAGGCGCCACTGAACACCACCGAAGTGACTCGGCAGCAGTGCAGTGTCTCCTCCGGTGGGTTGCCTCTTGACGACTTGACATTGGCTGCTCCCTGTGGATTGCTGGTGCCGGGGCTGCGGCGGGGCCAGCCGGGCTATGGCTGTGGACGGGGTGTCGGAATGAACGGTGTGGGTGCACGGCCTCTGAGGTGGCGCAGAGGTTTGGACAGAAACAACAACAACAACAAAACAAAACAAAAAAAAAAAAAACACAAAAAAAACAACATTATAAAAAAAAAATGACTGGTGACCAGTGGGTGTATGTGTGTTTATCTGTCTGTGTACACACAGACTGTTGACCAATGGGGATATGTGTGTTTTCTGTCTGTGTACACACAGATTGGTGACCAAGGGTGTATGTGTGCTTGTCTGTCTGTGTACACACAGATTGGTGACCAATGGGTGTATGTGTGTCTGTCGGTCTGTGTTTACACAGACTGTTGACCAGTGGGTGTATGTGTGTTTCTCTGTCTGTATACGCACAGATTGATAAACAATGGGTGTATGTGTGTTTGTTTGTCTGTGTACAAACAGGCTGTTGACCAGTGGGTGCATTTCTGTTTGTCTGTCTGTATACGCACAGATTGACGAACAATGGGTGTATGTGTGTTTGTCTGTGTACACACAGACTGGTTACCAATGGGTGGTTGTGTGCTTGTCTATCTGTGTACACATAGATTAGTGACCAATGGGTGTATGTGTGTTTGTCTGTCTGTGTACACACAAACTGGTTACCAATGGGTGTATGTATGTTTGTCTGTCTATGTACACACAGACTGGTGACCAATGGGTGTATGTGTGTTTGTCTGTGTACACACATATTGATGACCAATGGGTGTATGTGTGTTTGTGTGTCTGTGTATGCACAGATTGGTGATCAATGGGTGTATGTGTGCTAGTCTGTCTGTGTACACACAGACCGTTGACCAGTGGGTGTATGTATGTTTGTCTGTCTGTGTACACAAAGACTGGTGACCATGGGTGTATGTGTGTTTGTCTGTCTGTGTACCCACAGACTGGTTACTAAGGGGTGTATGTGTGTTTGTCTGTCTGTGTACACACAGACTGGTGACCAATGGGTGTAGTGGGGTTTGTCTGTCTGTGTACACACAGACTGGTTACCAATGGGTGTATGTGTGTTTGTCTGTGTACACACAGACTGGTGACCAATGCGTGTAGGGTGTGTTTGTCTGTCTGTGTACACACAGACCGTGACCAATGGGTTTATGTGTGTTTGTCTGTCTGTGTACACACAGACTGGTTACCAATGGGTGTATGTGTGTTTGTCTGTGTACACACAGATTGATGACCATGGGTATATGTGTGTTTGTCTGTCTGTGTACTCACAGATTGGTGACCAATGGTTGTATGTGTGTTTGTCTGTCTGTGTACACACAGACTGTTGACCAGTGGGTGTATGTGTGTTTGTCTGTCTGTGTACACACAGGTTGGTGACCAATGGCTGTATGTGTGTTTGTCTGTCTGTGTACACACAGACTGTTGACCAGTGGGTGTTTGTGTATTTGTCTGTCTGTGTACACACAGACTGGTTACTAATGGGTGTATGTGTGTTTGTCTGTCTGTTGCACACAGACTGGTTACCAATGGGTGTGTGTGTTTGAGTACACACAGATTGATGACCATGGGTATGTGTGTGTTTGTCTGTCTGTGTACTCACAGATTGGTGACCAATGGATGTAATGTGTGTTGTCTGTCTGTGTACACACAGATTGTTGACCAATGGGTGTATGTGTGTTTGTCTGTCTGTGTACACACAGATTGGTGACCAATGGGTGTATGTGTGTTTGTCTGTCTGTGTACACACAGACTGGTGACCAGTGGGTGTATGTGTTTGTCTGTCTGTGACACTCAGATTGATGACCAATGGTGTATGTGTGTTTGTCTGTGTTCACACAGACTGGTAATCAATGGGAGTATGTGTGGTTGTCTGTCCGTGTAACACACGGTTTGTGACCAATGGGTGTATGTGTGTTTGTCTCTCTGTGTACACACAGACTGGTGATCAAGGGTGTATGTGTGTTTGTCTGTGTAGACACAGACTAGTGATCAATGGGTGTATGGGTTTTTGTCTTGTACACACAGACTGTTGACCAATGGGTGTATGTGTGTTTGTCTGTCTGTGTACACACAGATTATGACACTGGGTGTATTTGTGCTTGTCTGTCTGTACACACAGACTGTTGACCAGTGGTGTATGTTGTTTTGTCTGTCCGTGTACACAAAGTCTGGTGACCAGTTGGGTATATGTGTGTTTGTCTGCTGTGTACACACAGACTGTTGACCAGTGGGTGTATATGTGTTTGTCTGTCTGTGTACACACATACTGGTTACTAATGGGTGTATGTGTGTTTGTCTGTCTGTGTACACAGACTGGTGATCATGGGTGTATGTGTGTTTGTCTGTCTGTGTACACTCAGATTAATGACCAATGGGTGTTGCGTGTTTGTCTGTGTACACACAGACTGGTCATCAATGGAGTATGTGTGGTTGTCTGTCCTGTGTAACACAGGTTGGTGACCAATGGGTGTAAGTGTGTTTGTCTGTCTGTGTACACACAGACTGGTGATCAATGGGAGTAATGTGTGTTTGTTCTGTCTGTGTACACACAGACTGTGATCTAGGGTGTATGTGTGTTTGTCTGTGTACACACAGACTGGTGATCAATGGGTGTATGGGTGTTTGTCTGTCTGTGTACACACAGGTCAGTGACCAATGGGTGTATGTGTTTTGTCTGTCTGTGTACACAACAGACTGTTGACCAATGGGTGTATGTGTGTTTGTCTGTCTGTGTACACAATGACTGGTGACCAGTGGGTGTATGTGTGTTTGTCTGTCTGTGTACACACAGACTGTTGACCAGTGGGTGTAATGTGTGTTTGTCTGTCTGTCTGTGTACACACAGACTGGTTACTAATGGGTGTATGTGTGTTTGTCTGTCTGTGTACACACAGACTGGTTACAAATGGGTTTGTGTGTTTGTCTGTGTATACACAGATTGATGACGAATGGGTATATGTGTGTTTGTCTGTCTGTGTACTCACAGATTGGTGACCAATGGACTGGTTACAAATGGGTGTATGTGTGTTTGTCTGTTATACACAGATTGATGACGAATGGTATATGTGTGTTTTGTTCTGTGTACTCACAGATTTGTGACCAATGGGTGTATGTGTGTTTGTCTGTCTGTGTACACACAGACTGTTGACCATGGGTGTATGTGTGTTTGTCTGTCTGTGTACACACAGGTTGGTGACCAATTGGTGTATGTGTGGTTTGTCTGTCTGTGTACACACAGACTGGTGACCAGTGGTGTATGTTGGTTTGTCTGTGTACACTCAGATTGATGACCAATGGGTGTATGCGTGTTTGTCTGTGTCACACAGACTGTGATTAATGGAGTATGTGTGGTTGTCTGTCTGTCTACACACAGGTTGGTGACCAATGGGTGTATGTGTGTTTGTCTGTCTGTGTACACACAGACTGGTGATCAATGGAGTATGTTGTTTGTCAGTCTGTGTACACACAGACTGGTGATCAAGGGGTGTATGTGTGTTTGTCTGTGTACACACAGACTGGGGACCAATGGTGTATGTGTGTTTGTCTATCTGTGTACACACAGATTGATGACCAATGGGTGTAAGTGTGTTTGTCTGTCTGTGTACACAAAGATTGGTGACCACAGGTGTGATGTGTGTTTGTCTGTCTGTGTACTCACAGAGTGATGACCAATGGGTGTATGTGTGTTTGTCTGTCTGTATACACAGAGACTGTTGACCAATGGGTATATGTGTGTTTGTCTGTCTGTGTACACACAGATTGGTGACCAATGGGTGTATGTGTGTTTGTTTGTCTGTGTACACAATGACTGTTGACCAGTGGGTGTATGTGTGTGTTGTCTGTCTGTGTACACACAGACTGGTGACCAATGGGTGTATATGTGTTTGTCTGTGTACCCAAAAATTGGTGACCAGTTGGTTTATGTATGTTTGTCTGTCTGTGTACACACAGATTGATGACCAATTGGTGCATGTGTGTTTGTCTGTGTACACAAGACTGGTGCCCAATGGGTGTATGTGTGTTTGTCTGTCTTTGTACATACAGATTGGTGACCAATGGGTGTATGTGTTTTTCTGTCTGTGTACATACAGAGGGGTGACCAATGGGTGTATGTGTGTTTGTTTGTCTGTGTACACACAGACTGGTGACCAATGGGTGTATGTGTGTTTGTCTGTCTGTGTACATACAGAGGGTTGACCAGTGGGTGTATGTGTGTTTGTCTGTCTGTGTACACACAGACTGGAGACCAGTGGGTGTATGTGTGTTTGTCTATCTGTGTACACACAGGTTGGTGACCAATGGGTGTATGTGTGTTTGTCTGTCTATGTACATACAGAGGGGTGACCAGTGGTGTATGTGTGATTGTCTCTCTGTGTACACACAGAATGGTGACCATTGGGTGTATGTGTGCTTGTCTGTCTGTGTACACACAGAATTGGGAGGAAATGGGCTACCAAACAACTATTCGCTTTGGCAGGGCTGGGCCTGGTGACCAGTGGCGTGTTCCGGATCTTCACGGGTGAATACAAATCATATAATGATTAATGTGTTGATCTCTCTCTCTCTCTCTCTCCTCTCTCTCTCTCTCACTCTCTCTCTCTCTCTCTCTATGTATACACTCACACACACACACACCACAACACACACACACACACACACACACACACACACACACACACACACACACACACACACACACACACACACACACACATATATATATATATATATATATATAGATATAGATATAGATATATATATATATATATACAACAAACTAATAAATTCCAAGGATAAGTACCGAGCACCGTTCCAGCAACTTACAGAGCAGCTTGGTGTGCAATGACTGCAAGAAATATTGCAACACCAAGCTGCTCTGTAAGTTGCTGGAACGGTGCTCTGTACTTATCCTTGGAATTTATCAGTTTGTTGTATTTTAGTCCCTTGCGGATTCATTCCAAGAACTGGCCCTCAGCACTTGTGTCTTAGAGGATATCTTTTTATATTTTCTACTTTTCACAAGAAAATGTAGCTTGTTTTGCTCTTTCAAGATTTTCTTTTGCTTCTTAGATGGCACCTTTGGTTGGTTTTTTTGAAAACTCAACAAACATACAACAGTATTGCACACCAGCCTTTTCTGGGATTGCATTCTTCTTAAAACTGAAAAGGCAGAGGAGCCAAATTACCACTTTCCGCGGTCACTGAGGAGAAACCACCAAGTTTCGAAATATCGGTATATGACCAGGAGATATATGTTAGTGAGTTTCCCTCCCTATTGGAGGATGTCTCTCCCCCTTGGAGAATATAAGCTTGCTGAAGGCTCATTTTGAGAAGCATTTATTTTTCCCCATCCACCCACTCAAGCACATACTGTTAGTTAGGCAGAATCATCTGCCACTGCAGGTATGAATGCGTATCTCCCCTATTTCTTCAATCTAAGACATAAGAGCAAGCTTTGTTTATAATTCTATATATATATATATATATATATATATATATATATATAAGTGTGAGTGTATATATATATATATAATATGCTGAACATGGGTCCTGCTGCAGTGAGGGTTTTTTGGGACCATTTTGTTTTGCCTTGTTTTGTTTTTGCTGTATTATCTTCTGTGCCACCTCAGTGCCATTACATCTGCGCCACTCATTCCGCCCCTATCCTCCCCTTCAACAGTCACTGTCTGGCCCGTCCCGCCACAGCCCTGCCAAGTCGTCGTGAGGTAGCCCGCCAGAGGAGACACCGCACTGCTGACGGCCAAGACATTCCGGTGGGGCCTAGTGGCGCCTGTTCTGTTCCGACATATGCAGAACACCACCCTTTAAGCCGCCCTACTGGCGATAGTGTGAGTCAGCTGTCCTTCTGGAGGGCGCCACCACGGCCGTCCAACGACAGTCCTTATGAATTTGCCGACTTCATAAACCCCGACCTAACCAAACCGAATTGGAGACGCACAGACGTGGAGAGGAAATTAAAACTTATGTTACTACGTACGAGTGCAGGGCGTTAGGGGCTGCAGAATGTGAGACATTCCTTATGGTGATTGACGAGGATGGGGATAATGATGCCACAGGTTTCCATTCTGGTTTTGCACTGCGTGTTAAGGACCGTACTGTACACTTACTTTCATAGTGTATCCCAGCATCAACCAGACTCGAGAGATACACAGACACCTGAGCAACAATAGCAGACCAAAGAAACTCGTTTATTGCCCTTTAGGTGGTCCCAGTCTTTCCGCTTGAACGCATGGCAAATTCAACTCTGGGTAGATGCCGGTCGTAATTTCTTAAAACTTTTGTGAGTGAGGTTTTGGCACATGAGAAGAAATACTGTTTTGAAATCTTTGTTCATGTAAGATTATACTGTTTCTTGTGTGCTGCAAATTCTCTCGTCCAAGTTGCTTGTTTCGCTATGAGGGAGCTGAATTTATAACTTTTAGCTTCGATCTCTTCTTCTGTTTAAATTCTCTTTTTGTTTCTTTTTTTTTCTCTCATTCACCCAGACACTCGATCTGCGACACACGTCTATATTTGTGTGTGAGATGTGTGCTTTCGTTTTGTAACTTATATTCTGTAATTAGAATACTGAATGTTAAGATGAAGTAAATGTATCAACTGCGAAACACACGCACGCACGCACGCACGTATGGTGTGTATTTTTTGCTGAATCAAATTATTTTATGTTGTTGTCTGAAACCCTACTTGCCCAGTAAGAGTCACAGGTTATATAAATTTTGCGTCATAAGAGTGCATACATTTGTCCTTTCGGACGTGTGTGTGTGTGTGTGTGTGTGTGTGTGTGTGTGTGTGTGGTGTGGTGTGGTGTGGTGTGGGTGTGTGTGGTGTGTGTGTGTGTATGCGTGTGTGTGTGTGTGTGTGTGTGTGTGTGTGTGTGTGTGTGTGTGTGGTGTGGTGTGTGTGGTGTGGTTGTGTGTGTGTGTGTGTATGTGTGTGTGTGTGTGTGTGTGTGTGTGTGTGTGTGTGTGTGTGTGTGTGTTGTGTTGTGTTGTGTGTTGTGCGTGTGTGTGTGTTATGTTGTGGTGTTGTGTGTGGTGTGTGGTGTGTGTGTGTGTGTGTGTGTGTGTGTGTGTGGTGTGTGTGTGCGCGTGTGACGACACATAAGATGGTGTCTATTACAGACGAACCAGTGCTGAAGACCATGTCAGTCGTGATGGCCATGTTAGGCATGATCGAGCATCAGGATGTTCAGCGCTGTTTTCTTCTTGACTCCAGAACTCTTCCCTACGAACGTGAGGTTGGTGTCATCATCATCTTCATCACCATCGCCATCTCATCATGACCATGATCGCGTCATCGTCGTAGTTCCATCATCCTCATTGTAATAATGATCATGATAATCATCATCATCATCGTCATCTTCATTATCATCATCGTCGTTGTCAAAAACATGATTGTCGCCGTCATCGTCATCATCATCATCATCATCATCATCACATCATCATCATCATCATCATCATCATCATCACTCGTCGTCGTCGTCGTCGTCGTCGTCGTCGTCATCTTCATCATCGTCATTGTTCCATCATCGTCATTGTAATCATGATCGTGGTTGTAATTGTTGTCATCGTTATCATCATCGTCGTTGTCATCTTCATCATTATCATCATCATCATCGTCGTAGTTGTCAAAAACATTATCATCGTCGTCATCGTCATCAACATCGTCATCATCATCAGTGTATTGTCTTTAAGCTCCCTCAGTGGAGTTCAATACTGAACGCCGTAATCGCAACACGACTAAAGCTGTGTTCGGTAAACTACTATTAGAAAATCAATTTATGATGATAAGTGCTGGCCTATGGGAACGTAGCTGACGAAGACTGAAGAACAGAAAAGATATCTATACTGACGACAGCTTAAAGAGTCAGCGAGTGCTGTTCTTAATGGTAACGATCCCATTCCTTGCTGGTTGTTCTCTGTGGCAAAGTCTGTGAGGTAAAGATGGCTGCCTTGCAGGAACCAGGCTCTGGGAGTGTCATCCTTCACTGGACGTCTTGGAGGGATGCTGTCCCCCTTCATGGTGGACCTGGTGAGTACCCTTGCCTGCTTTCTTCTTCCAGGCCTATTCAGCGAACATACACCAACGCTACCCACTAGAGTCACACAGCTATAGCACCATTCAGTCTCCTCCTACCCACTATAGTCACACAGCTATAGCAACATTCAGTCTCATCCTACCCACTATAGTCACACAGCTATAGCAACATTCAGTCTCATCCTACCCACTATAGTCACACAGATGTAGACACACTCAGTCTCATCCTACTCACTATAGTCACACAGGCATAGCCACATTCAGTCTCATCCTACTCACTACAGTCACACAGGCATAGCCACACTCAGTCTCATCCTGTTACTGTTTCAACACTGGCGGTCCACGGGAGCAGTCACTGTCGTGTTGTCATGAGGCAACCCACGGGAGGAAACGCTGCACTACCACTGAGTCACAAAATGGTTTTCAGTAGTATATGTTCTGATTAAATATGCAGGACATCACTGTTGACAACGATGATAGCTTAACAAAGGAGCCCGCGCAGATGAGCGACCCTTTCGCATATTAAACAGATCAGAAGACGCAGCCGATGTACGTAGAAGTTCCAGGGTTAACACGTGCTTCCTTTTATTTATGTATGACGCTAGACATACAAAGCCCTGAACTATCAAATCAAAAAGAAAAACCATCACATACACGCACGCACAAACGCGTGAACCTCGCATGCACACGCGCACAAAGGGGGGAGGGGGAGAGAGAGAGAGAGAGAGAGAGAGAGAGAGAGAGAGAGAGAGAGAGAGAGAGAGAGAGAGAGAGAGAGAGAGAGCAATTGAACACACTGAACAATTGAACACAATTTTAATGTTTCAGGCCTCCGGCCTATAACAATGTGAGGTGCAGTGCACACATAAAGAGAAAAAAGAGACATGACAGCAAAAGTATATTTTTGACATGACAGCAAAAGTATATTTTTGACATGACAGCAAAAGTATATTTTTCGATGTACTAATAATGCTAATTTATGAGGGTAACTAATTATTAATACTGTGTGGGAATACGAGTTCTTCTCTTTTTTCAGTGCATAATAAATATACATAGCAATATCTCTTGTAATATGCACATTTTCGTTTGCAAGTAATTGTTTTAGTTCAGTAGATTTAACGCTCTGAAATTGTCTGTGCTTCAGTATGTATCTTTCTCTGAAAGGCATATAAGCATTGTATCTCAACAGAAAGTGGTGTTCGTCCTCAAATTGGTTACAAAAAGGAAATGCTTTGATATTTCTTTGTATCTGCTATTTATGTTCAGGTCGTTTAAGCCAAGACGAAATCTCATGAAATACATTTAAATTTGTTAACCGTTAAATAGCTTAGATGAGGTTCTGGTTGCAAGAGAGACTTAAATGAATAATATGTGTCGAAGCGATCACTTGAATTTAATTTGCTAACCCAATCTTAATCTACCATCCTTTGCCTAAAAATCTTCTTAAACAGAGAGAGAGAGAGAGAGAGAGAGAGAGAGAGAGAGAGAGAGAGAGAGAGAGAGAGAGAGAGAGAGATTTCTTATACGCCGAAAGTAAATTTAATCGAATCTGGTTTGGAAATGTTTAGCATTTCTATGTATATACTGTTTTCTAAAATCATTCAGTGCAGAACAGGATAAAACAGACTTAATGTCACTTCTTTACTGTTATTACAGGTCGGATAAGTTGAGTACTTTTCATCGTGACAGTTACGATGATAATGGCGACGATGATGACGATGATAATGACATCATGATGATGACAATTATGATGATCATGATGATGATGATGATATTGATGATGATGCTGATGATGACGATGACGATGACGATGATGGGGATATTAATGACGATGATTATGACATCAACGACGGAAATGAGGTCATTTGCATTCCGTGCTCTGTGATTGGAAACGCTCTGACGCCTTCTAGACCAATCTTAAATAGACAGTGACAGCAGTTGTGATAATGATGATAATGATGATGATGATGATGCTGATGCTGATGCTGATGATGCTGATGACGATGGGGATGATGATGACAGTCGGAGATCGCAGTGTGGGCGCCAGGAGCCCTGATCGGTTCTCTATGCTTCCTGGTGGTGGCGCTCGTGCACTTCCTGCCTGAGACCAAAGGGAGGGAACTGCCCAACACAGTGCAGGACATCAAGCAGTGGTACAAGCATCACTCCTCTTCCTCCTCCACCACACCCCAGCTCTGGTCCCGGGACCACCACCACCAACAGCAGCAACAAAAACAGCAGCAACAACAAGCCTCCACGGACCTGTCTAATGGCATTGCCGATCGTGACGAATGCCACAAAACCAAACACTAACAGAGCTGTGAGCCCTGCGGGAGGCAAATGGCCTGAAGATAGTCCTATGCCGTAGAAATCGGACGTATGACATGGTGTCGGGATGCATACTGGTCATTTTGCAATACACTTCTATGTGACTTGATGTTGTGCATAGATATTAAGAGCATGTTGCAATGCGCGCCGCACGCACACACACACACACACACACACACACACACACACACACACACACACACACACACACACACACACACACACATCTCTCTCTCTCCATATATAATAATATATATATAATATATATATATATATATATATATATATAAGCTAAACTCGCGGAATGGTTACTTTCGGAACTGTCCAGGATGGTTGCCAAAACTGAGAAGAAAATGTATGAAATCAGAACAACTCTGTATTCGTTACCACATGTACACTCAGGTACAACCTTTTGTTTGATTGAAAGTAATACACTTGAGAGTAGGCGTTTCATTTTTGAAAGATCACACAAGAAATACTGTATAAATCTGTCACAGCAGAAGACGAAGAACATTCCGTTTCAGATCTAAAACTTGATTAGTCAATATACTATCAAAGATCAAACATGGTTGAAAATGATCAAACGAGTTACATAAAAAGAATCTTTAAGGAACAAGAAAAACAAGTCGGTATGGATGGCACGTTACACGTAGCATGCATTATTCACGAAACATTTAGAGAATGAAGGGTGAAAAATGAGAGATATTGACTGACACGGGAAACAACTGAATGAAGTGCCTTGGTGCAGCTCTTCAGTCGACTCCTACCCAGTAGGCAGCTCATCGTCCACACAAGGTGGATGTACAGCGCTGGAAGCTTGAGTACTAGCCGAGAATAGGCCATATAAGTAATCATAATAAGATAAGAAGAAGAAAACGAAGAGAAGAAAGAAGAAGAAGACGAAGAAGAAGAAGAAGAAGAAGAAGAAGAAGAAGAAGAAAGAAGAAGAAGAAGAGAGAGGAGAGAAGGAGAGGAGGAGGAGAAGAAGAAGAAGAAGAAAGAAGAAGAAGAAGAAGAAGAAGAAGAGAGAAGAAAAGGAAGAGAGAGGAGAAGAAGAAAGAAGAAGAAGAAGAAAGAAAGAAGAAGAAGGAGGAGGAGGAGGAGGAGGAGGAGGAGGAGGAGGAGGAGGAGGAGGAGGAGGAGGAGGACGAAGAAAAGAAGAAGTAGAAGAAGACGAAGAGGAAGAAGAAGAAGAAGGAGAAAAAGAAGCAGATTATATTAGAAATGAGCCAGTGAGACTGGTCTCGCAGAAAATGTGGATGTGTTTTTTCATTAAATCAGAATACCGATAACATTATATATTAAAAAAAAATCATACTAAGTCAAATGACCGCTTGATTTGGAGTGACCAATGAAGAGTTATTTTTTCCCCATGTATAGTTATATATAGATATTCAGTTGTCATTCTATTTTTGTCCTCATGTGATTGTGTACGTATTTACATGTCTCTATAGGTCACGAAGCATCGGTGTTTATGATTTATTATCGTTTTGTATTCAAAGTACATCTGTGCGCGTTCGGAGCATTAAACACTCACCATGATGACCTACTGATGCCTGTATTTTATTCATCTGTAATGATTAAAATTTCGTGTTCCTTGATTGCCACATGACACTTGTGCGATTATTCTCTTCGTGTTTTGCAATGTGTACATTTTAAACATGCACCGTTGGTGGTGACATCAGGGGATGGAGAATGAGGAACACAGAAGAGTGAGTGTGCCGACAGCGAGAGAGACAGACAGACAGACAGACAGACAGACAGACAGACCTATCGACAGACAGAGACTGACAGATGACACAGAGACGAACTCGCAGATGGCAGTAAAGTCTTTTTTTTTTTCGGCGGGCCGCAGGAGATTTTCTGTTGGCCACGTCATAACAGACCCGAACGCCAGAACACCGCGCCTCTGCCTGCTGTACAAAGGCCACTGCAGCAGCAACATAAAAAAAAAAAATCATCAACGGCTTCATCGATTCATTCACCACTCATCTGCAAGAGGAAACGGGGAGGGGAAGGGTGAGGAGGTTCAGAACTGCTATCTTGCCATCGGCAGGCAGAAAAAAAGGGGGGGGGGGGGGGGGGGGGGAAATCTGTACTTTTATTTACTTTTTAAATTTTTTTTAACACGCATTCAGTTCGAGTGAATGTGGTATTAGTGACTCGTATCATATGCAAGTAAACGTACATTCACGTATTTGAAAACATCCTGCGAAATTTCAAAAAAGAAAGAAAGAAAGAAAGAAAAAAAAAAAAGAAGTAAAACGTATTGTGGATTCAACATGTATTGAATAACTGCCCCCTCCATTTATGCCTCTTTCTTTCTGTCCATTCATTCTTCCATTAAACCTTTCTTCAGCAATCCAATCAACTGGTATCAAATCTTGAAGACCCCCCCCCCCCCCCCCCTTTGAACACACACGTATGGACGTACGCCACGCACGCCACGCACGCACGCACGCACGCACGCACGCACACACGCACGCACGCACGCACTCACACACACCCCATGTATATTTTTGACATGCGAATAGGAGGAGAAGCAGCTTCTTCCGTAGACTTTTTAGTTTTTGTTCTCAATCGCAAGGCTTTGAAGACGTTATGAAACGGGAAGAAGAATGGAGAGTCGTGAAGGCTGGGAAAAGGGAGGGAATCAATCCTGTCTCATCAACGCGATTATGTCTAGATTGTTTCCCTTGCCTTGCCGATATATGTGGCGCTCATATTGAACTACATTTCATAACCACATTCATTGCGATGGAACCCTCCGAAGAAAAAAAAAAAAGAAGAAGGAAAACACCATTTTCTCTGTGTGTGCATGTCTCTCAAAATGTTCTTTCAGTAAAATTCACGTGCCTGGGGTCTATTCTCACAATGAGGGTCCACCAAACCTGAAAGCTCGTCAAGGGCACAAAGACAATCGAAGACAAGCACAGCATTGTCCTGTGTTTGAAGGCCAAGGACAGCTCCATGAATCGGGCTCCTGTGTGCACTGCAGTATAGTCCATCTTCCTGTACGCAAGCCAGACATGGACCATCAAAGCATATATGGCGCAGAAGAATCCAATCATGGAAATGAAATGGTACCGCGTGACACTAACATCAGGTACACTGATCTACCATTGTAAACAAGTGCGTCAGACCATCAGATAGCGCATAGATCCAGGTGAACATCTACTGACAACAGTCAGGAAAGACTGGGTGCAGCGTGGCCTGTGTGTTATCCTACTATCCCCTTCACCCTCCCTTTTTCACGTTTCACCCCTACCCCCACCCTGCCTCACCAGGTTTCTTCCACAGTTTTTATACACTGGTGGTAAACAAAAGCAACAGCTGTGGCTAAAGAAAAGATAAAGAAAAGAAAAGAGAAGATAAAGACAAGAATGGAAAATGAAAAGAAGAAGAAAATAAGATGATGATGATGATGATGATGATGATGATGATGATGATGATGAAGATGATGACGACGACAACGATGATGATGATGATGATGATGATGATGATGATGATGATGATGATGATGAAGAATGATGATAGGGGAAGAAGAAGAGCAGAAGAAGAAGAAGGAGGTGAAGAAGAAGAACATACAGGAAGGGGAGAGGAGGAGGAGAGGTGGAGAAAGAAAGAAAGAAAGAAAGAAAGAAAGAAAGAAAGAAGAAAATGCAAACAGGCAGACAAACAGACAAAAAAATTAAAGCACGGGAAGAAAAACAAGAAAAAGGAGAAGAGAGAGGAGAGGATAAATGCGTAGAAGAAAAAAAAAAAAAAAAGAACAAGACAAGAAGACTGAAAGCAGAAGAATAAGGAATCGACAAAAAAACAAAGGAAGCAGAAGAAGCAGCAGAAGAAATATAAGCAGAATTGCGTAAACAGAAAAAGAAGGAGGACGATTAGGGGAGGAGAGGAGGAGGAGCAGGAAGAGAGGAGGGGAAGAGGAGAAATGGAAGAAGAAGGAGAAGAAGAAAACTTGCAGGGAGATAGATCAATTGCGTGCCGCGTTCCCCAAGAGCAACAGTGAGAATGTCCAGAGTGTTGGAACCAAATACATGCATTGTGTGGCATCGCGTTGTTTCGTTTCTTGTCACAGCACGGTTCTCACTCTCCATCTGAGTTTCACGTCTCCCGAGACTAACAATGACACGACGCATGTGTTTTCTGTCGGTGTGGCGTGTTCTTTGTCAAGTGGATTCTTTCTTTCTTTCTCCTCTTTCTCTTGTCCTTTCTTTCTTTCTTTCCTTTTCTTTCTTCTTCTCTTTCTTTCCTCTCTTTCTTTTCGCTCTTTTCTTTACTTCCTTCATTTTTTTTTCTATTTTCTGTACTTACTTTTTCTGGTCTTTTCTTTCTTCTTTCTTTCTTTCTTTCTTTCTTTTTTTTTTTTTTTTTTTTTTTCT
This sequence comes from Conus ventricosus, assembly GCA_018398815.1. Taxonomy (NCBI): domain Eukaryota; kingdom Metazoa; phylum Mollusca; class Gastropoda; order Neogastropoda; family Conidae; genus Conus; species Conus ventricosus. The sequence goes on from CM031608.1 coordinate 57,349,627, forward strand.
TTCTTTCTTTCTTTCTTCCTTTCCCTTTTCTTTCTGTCTTTTCTTTCTTTTTCATTTCCTTTACCTCCATTTTCTTTCTTGGCCTTTCTTTCTTCTTCTGTTACTATTTCCTTCTTGCGTTCTTTCATCTTCTCTTTTCTTCTTTTCTTTTCGTCTTCTCTCTCGTTCCGTTCTTCTCTCTCTCTCTCTCTCTCTCTCTCTTCTCTCTCTCTCTCTCTCCTCTCTCTCTCTCTCTCTCTCTCTCTCTCTCCTCTCTCTCTCTCTCTCTCTCTTCTTTTCCTCCCCGCCCCGTCTTTTTCTTTCTTTTAGTTTTTGATCGCGTCTTCTTAGTTCCCTCCACCCCTTAAAAGACAGCATTTATCTCCCCCTTTCTCTTCATTTTACTGTTTTGCTCCTTCCTCCCCCTTTGCCATTCTTTCTTTTCTTTTCCTCTTTAGCTTTTCTCTCTATCTCCTTATCTGAATGCTTCTTGTACCTGTATTCATCTTTTCTTCTCTCCTCTTCTCCGTTCTTGATTACCGCTGTCCCGACTCTCTCTCTCTCTCTCTCCCTCTCCTCTCTCTCCTCACTCCTCTCTCTCTCTCTCTCCTCCTCTCCTCTCTCTCCTCTCTCTCTCTCTCTCTCTCTCTCTCTCTCTCTCTCTCCAGATTCTTTTTCTTTCAAAGGGTTTTATCAAGTGCATGCAGGCCACGGAATCTTGATTGATCGACTCATCCAGACGACCAGTTCTGATGCAAACCACCACTCAGTGCTTGATTTAAAACCACAAAAGAAACCAGCAAATAAGAACGTTCTGCAAGTAAAGGATTGAGGAAGTCCCTTTTCTTTTTTGTCCTTGTTGTTTTTGGTCTGTTGGTTTTTAAGTGAATGAATTGTGAAAACAATCACCCATTTTTGTGCGTGCGTGCGTGCGTGTGAGTGCGTGCGCGCGCGCGCGCGCGCGCGCGCGCGCGTGTGTGTGTGTGTGTGTGTGTGTGTGTGTGTGTGTGTGTGTGTGTGTTTGTGTCTGTGTCTGTGTTTAGCGTGCGGACTCTCTGGTGTTCATTCATATACACGGTACGGTGCCCGTACGTACGTGTATCGCGTATGGGGCCTATGTTTGTTTGAACGTGTGATAGTATGTACATTATTATCTAGATCTGCCGTCATGGCTCGTTTTTCTACTAACAGCAAAACGCCGCACAGATCAGAGGAGGCCCAATAATGTTGACTATCACCAACGACAACCATCTTGATCTACGGTGAAGAGCAGACTGTATATGTACAGTCCTGACAATGGAAATGCAATGAAAATGCAGGAAAAGACCACCACCAGCGCCTCGCAGCCCTCTGGACATCAGCGACACGGAGCTGCTTCAGCCTCTGCACTGACAACCAGCGTTCCATGTTCCAGTGTCTTCAGGAGAAATGTGTAACATCATAGAACATGAAACGATACCACGTTTTTTCTTTCTCTTTCCACACGAAGCATTTTCATTATTGAATACTCCATGTGCCAGTAGGTCAGTTCTTTACCTTGTCGTTCAGACTTCTTTTAAATGCTTTGAAGACAAAGTACTGTCAAGACATTAAGTGTGTCTGCTTTGCAGAATTAACAATTGAGCATATACTGGTAAATTAGCTTCAATAAACACTTCCTACCTCCGGAAGTCGTAGAATGTATTTTGCCGTTTCTATTGTTAAGTTATTTTGGGATCAGTTTGATCTTTTCAACCTTTCAATATTTAGATTAGCTAGTTATTTGTTATGTGGACCTATTGCACGTTTCTTGTCACTCTCTCTCTCTCTGTCTCTCTCTCT
>CM031608.1:57358926-57363926 GCA_018398815.1 Conus ventricosus
CTTGGAGATGACATTTGAGTTCCAGATATTCTTCAGCTGGAGAAAGGCTGCTCTCGCTTTCCCGATTCTGGCTCTGACATCAGCATCTGTACCACCTTGTATGTCGACGACGCTGCCAAGGTAAGTGAAGTTGTCCACCTCCTCCAGCGCGTTGCCTTCTAGCATGATGGGGTCTTGGTTTGTGGTACTGGTGGATAGAAAGATTGGTGTTCTCACTCCTAGAGCCCATCCCAGATGAGAACCCATCTTTCTAAAACTGGCTGTCATGATGGTGACTGGAAACCATCGGCGGCTGGAAAGTAGCGGAGAAGTGATGGGGTGGGGGTGGGGGGGGGCGGGGTAGGGTTGGGGTGGGGTGGTGGTGGTGATGGTGATAGAAATGCTTTCAAAAGAAGAATATGGCTGTGTAAGCTGTGTCGATGTGACTGAGAGGAGGGAGAGGTTGGTGGTGACAGTCGTGGAAGTGGTGGTGGTGGTGGTGGGTGTTATATCGATCTGTTTTGGAGAAACGGAGGGGTGGGCAAGGGGGTGGTGATGGAGTGGGGGACTCACGGGGGGACCTAAAAGCTGTCAGACAGCTGTCCTTGGGTGTCGTTCTGAGGTCTAGCCCCGCCCCTTGTGTACGTGTGTACACGCCCTGATTCTGTGGCGCGTGCCGTCTATGTGGTGTGATGTTGGCCTTAGAATCCATGGGGATTTCCACCTGTGGTTTGGTATTATCTGCTTGACTGCCTGTCTATCTGCCTTTCCTTATACATGTATGGAGGTATGTGTGTATGCCTATATGAATGTAGATAGTTAAGTTTGTGTGTATATATGTATGTATGTATGTATGTATGCATGTATGTATGTATGTATGTATGTTTGTATGTTTGTATGTATGTATGCATGCATGTATATATGTGTGTGTATGTATATGTGTATGTATGTATCTAGGTATGTAGATATGTATACATCTATGTATATATGTATGCATGAATGTACGTGTGCATTTATGTGTGTGCATTCATCTGTCTGTCTGACTCTCTCTCTCTCTCTCTCTCTCTCTCTCTCTCTCTCTCTCTCTCTCTCTCTCTCGCTCTCTCTGTCTCTCTCTCTCTCTGTCTGTCTGTCTGTCTCTCTCTCTCTCTCTCTCTCTCTCTCTCTCTCTCTCTCTCTCTCTAACTGGGCCTCTAAGATTAAGAAAGTGCTGACAGAGAATGGGTTTGGAATAGTGTGGTTGAGCCAGGGAGTTGGAAACGAAACCGTTTTTATGTCTGAATTCAAAGATAGATTAATTTCTTCATATAAACAAAACTGGCACAGCCAACTAGAAGAACATGATAAATATTCCTGGTTCCTATCCTTCAAAAGTAACTTGGAGGCAGAAAAGTATTTACACTTAGTATCTAATCGGTGGCAAAGAGGTATCCTTGCAAGATTTAGAAATAGAACACTGGGATTAAAGGCTAATAAAAGATGGTATCTAAATAATGATGCTGTTGATGATTCATGTCCATTATGTAATGATATTGCAGTTAGAGAAGATGAGTTTCATTTTTTGTTCACTTGTCCCGCTTATGGGAACATAAGAAAAAAATCAAGACTATTTGAAAATAGCACAGTCAAGAGTCGAAACCTTAACAGTATTTTGCAGACAAGTGATGAAACATTGTTAAAGATGCTGGCAAAATATCTAACAGAAGCAGTAGACACGCGAAAGAAAATTATGAATGAATAAAAGTTCAAAGCACTGAAGGGATATCAATTATATTTCATTTTTACTGTGTGGAATACTTATTTTACCTCGAAGCTGGATGGTTCAAGTGAATGGTTTTTCATAAAATCAAGTCAGATAAATTATCTGTACAGAGGATATGTGTGAATGGGGAGAAGGGAGGATAAGGATATAAATACGTGTGTGCAAGTCGATGGAAGTTGGGATGGATCAGTGTGTGCATGTGAAGGGAATGGTTGTTGTGTGAGAACGATTTTGTTATAGAACATAGACAAGAAACACAAATGAGTGATGGAAATGGAAATGATTTTTTGATTTTGCTCAGCTGTGTAGGCACCTAATTTGCAGTTTGTCTTTCGTTTTCTTTTCCTCTGAGCAGAACAAAAGACATTGTACCCCTTGACAAAAAGGCTATTAGCCAATGTCAATAAAAGATGTCAGTGTCAGTGTCAGTGTCAGTGTCAGTGTCTCTCTCTCTCTCTCTCTCTCTCTCTCTCTCTCTCTCTCTCTCTCTCTCTCTCTCTCTCTCTCTCTCTCTCTCTCTCTCTCTCTCTCCCCAGTATGTCAGCCTTTCTAACTGCCTGCGTATTTATCCACGTATCTACCTTCCTACATGTTTGTCTGTCCAGGTATCTTCTTCTTTCCTCTTCTTCTTTACGATTCCTTTACAATGTGAGGTCAGACTGTGACACCTATCACGTAGTCCTTCACAATGTGAGGTCAGACTGAAACACATATCATGTGGTCCTTCACAATGTGAGGTCAGACTGAAACACATATCATGTGGTCCTTCACAATGTGAGGACAGACTGAAACACATATCATGTGGTCCTTCACAATGTGAGGTCAGACTGAAACACACGTCACGTAGTCCTCCCCAGGTCCTCGCTGTCCCCATGCTGCACAGTGGATCTGCTCTAGGCCATGCCTGTTCCCTGCATGTTGCACAGTGGATCTGCTCTAGGCCATGCCTGTTCCCTGCATGTTGCACAGTGGATCTGCTCTAGGCCATGCCTGTTCCCTGCATGTTGCACAGTGGATCTGCTCTAGGCCATGCCTGTTCCCTGCATGTTGCACAGTGGATCTGCTCTAGGCCATGCCTGTTCCCTGCATGTTGCACAGTGGATCTGCTCTAGGCCATGCCTGTTCCCTGCATGTTGCACAGTGGATCTGCTCTAGGCCATGCCTGTTCCCTGCATGTTGCACAGTGGATCTGCTCTAGGCCATGCCTGTTCCCTGCATGTTGCACAGTGGATCTGCTCTAGGCCATGCCTGTTCCCTGCATGTTGCACAGTGGATCTGCTCCAGGCCATGTCTGTTCCCTGCATGTTGCACAGTGGAACTACTCTAGGCCATGCCTGCTCCCTGCATGTTGCACAGTGGAACTACTCTAGGCCATGCCTGTTCCCTGCATGTTGCACAGTGGAACTACTCTAGGCCATGCCTGTTCCCTGCATGTTGCACAGTGGAACTGCTCTAGGCCATGCCTGTTCCCTGTGTGTCCGAAGAACAGAGAGGTCAGCGGTCCATGGTCTGTGTTTGATGTGGGTGAAGGTGTTAGCTTCCGCTTGTAACAGAGATGTGCATTAAGTCAACAATACAATACAGTTTAATAAATACAATACAATGCAACACGATATTTATTTCCTTTCATCCCATTTGGGTATGGGGAATAATGACAACTGGCAGACAATCGTCACGATAAAGTTAAAGAAATACAAAGCAGTACAATCTTCTTCTCCGTTCACCCCCATTTGATGTGTGGATGATAATAACAATTGACAAACAATAATAATCTCTATAATTAGAAACAACACAACAGTCACACAAATCATATTGTTAAAAAGTTAAAGGCAATACTAAAGTATATCAGTTAAGAAAGTATTTTTATCTACAAATGGGGTAAGTCTAAGTATGTTGCTTTAATTTGATGAGCTAGGATAACTTCATCATCTTCTTTCCTGTTTGTGTGTGTGTGTGTGCGTGTGTGCGTGTGTGTGTGTGTGTGTGTGTGTGTGTGTGTGTGTGTGTGTGTGTGTGTGTGTGTGTGTGTGTGTGTGTGTGTGTGTGTGTGTGTGTACGTGTGTGTGTGTGCAAAGAACAACCTTGCAAATTACAAACAGATAACATCGAACGTGTATTTGTGGTAGAAACGATAACGTAAGGCTGTATGTTTCGGGCAGTTAAACACAAGATGAAATTTATCACAGCGCCCTGTCAGAAGACACAAGATCACCTCCACAGTGGTCAGGGCAGAGGATAGCATCTCTGGTGTCTGGCAGACAAAGTGCTGTCTTGAACAGTGTCTTCTTTCTTAAAAGCTAGCATTGCCTTTAGGCCTTTTTTCACTGATGATTAAGTTAGCAAGTCCACAATGCATTGCCTGGAAGGTCATAGTTGGCGAGTAAACCCACTGGAAGACTTTCCATCTGTAGACGGCGATTCTGGACGTTTTTTCTGTTGACACAAATGGTTGTGTCCGAGGATCTCCAAAACTGACTGCATTGGTAAGGAAGACCCTTGGTTGTGATTATTATCCAAGATCACCGAGGCAGCTTGCCCTAGAGTCCGAACACCTGCTGCCTGGTTTGTGCAATGTTTCCATAAGGATATTGCTGCTGATGCTGTGTGTCCTTTTAAGAACCTGATGATCATTTCATCTCCTCCATCCAACACAGCACGCTTATTTCTGACTCATCGGTGATGACCGACATCCAGGCTCCCACCTTTAAGCAACCACAACCATAATCAACGTGCGTTTTATGACGTCATCTTGGTTCCCTTGAGTGGTGTTTTAGGCCCAGCGCACACCAGCGTCAAGCGACAAGCGCTGCTCCGAGCATCACTTGTAGCACTGACGTCTGCTTCGCAACGCGCGTCGTACCTTGCATCTAGTATCTCTCACACACAGCGCCAGTCGCCTTGCGTCTTGTTGCCTGAACTTCCATATTTGGAAGGAGCAAGGGTTCAAGTCAGCCATCTTTCCTCAGAAGTTCCAGAAGTTCCAGAGTTGCCGGTCTTCCTTCTCTTGCGATTGGCTGGTTTCGTGATCTCCGCGATCTCGAGCATCAAAATTAGAACAAGTCCTATCCTCAGGCGTCGAAAAATCACGGAGCAACGAGTCAAAAATCTTGCCGCTCTGCAAAGCTCGCATACGTGGCGGCACATCCAATTACGCCTCGCCGCAAAAAATCGCCGTGATCTCGAGATCTTGACGCTAGTGTGCACTGGGCCTAAGAGGATGTTAGTTCTGATGTGAATGGGGCGGTAACTGTCCCTCCTT
>CM031608.1:57371426-57388926 GCA_018398815.1 Conus ventricosus
ATTCGAAAAGATTTCCTTTCGAACATTTCGCCTATCAGACAATATTATTCTTCGTTGTAACGTAGTTTGGGGGATTTTATTCAGACAGAAACTGAATTAGAAACACAAATTGATTAATCTTCGTGCTTTTCCTTTTGATCTTTGTTTCTTTTACTTATGAACATTGTGTCGAGGTCCGTGACTTTGTGAACTTCTTTACATCCTGTTTCCGACTAAGATTCAAGTCTTGCAGAGTGAACTTTAATGCACTTTGACATCTTCGGTTCCCATTCAAGGCTAGCGAGTATGGATACATATTGTGCAACTGTTTACCGCTCCGAGGACTAAACGACAACAAAAAAAGTGCCGTAGAACCTGCGCTTCTGAACGTTACCGTTGTCCTGTCACAAACATGCCAGAACTAGCCGCAGCGAATTCCATGTTTTGGACTACCGCGCAGAAAATTATCACGGTAGCAGGACTGGCAATTATGCTATTCAAGTGTGGTATGGTAAGGAGTGGAATGGTGTGTGCGTGTGTGTGTGTATGTGTGTGTGTGTGTGTGTGTGTGTGTGTGTGTGTGTGTGTGTGTGTGTGTGTGTGTGTGTGTGTGGTGTGTGTTGTGTGCGCTGCGCTCGCGCGCGCGCTACTGATTTCCAGACTTTACAATGTATGCTCTTTTGCGATTTAACGAGGCTTCACACAGCTACATTTTTGATTCTCCATGCAGCACAACCAATTTCCTGATGGTTGTCCTAAACACAGAATGCCACATCTCCCTCTATGGTCCACATAGATCCTCCCGGAATAATTCATCAAAAGGTACCCATTATTCCACAATCAGAGAGAGAGAGAGAGAAGAGAGAGAGAGAGTGAGAGAGAGAGAGGGAGAGAGAGAGAAGAGAGAGGAGAGAGAGAGAGAGAGGAGAGAGAGCAGGGAGGAGCAAATCCAGCTATCTCCCCAGCGGAAAGCTGTGCACCCTGACGATCACGCCTAGGTGAACAACGACAACGGTTCCAGCCAGTCCACTCTACGTGAGGCAGTTCACTCCCCTTAGCTTCCAGCCTGACAGGAAACACCCCGACACAACTCCTCAGGGACTCGCCACCACCCCAGGAGTGGGGTGGGGTGGGGGGTGGGTGGGGGGGGTGGGGGGGGAGGGAGGACCGATCTCTCTGTGCAGGTCTGTGCGCCATGCCACCGGGTTGATTGGAATTAGGAGCGGTTAGAAACAAGCGGAAAAGGGAGAGGCTGTGTGTGTGTTGTGTGTGGGTGTGTGGTGTGGTGTGGTGTGGTGGAGGGGGGGGGGGGGGGGGGGTCAGGATGGATGGGGTTGGGACGAGGGTGGGGGTGGGGAGTGGGGGGTGGGGGTGGTGGTAGTTGGAGAAGAGGAATGTTTTCAGAAGAGGGATTTGCTAGTGTAAGCTGTATTGATCTGGATGGGAGGAGGAGGAAAGGTTGGTGACGGTGATGGTGGTGGTAGGGGGGGGGAGGGAGGGAGGGGAGGGAGGAGGAGGTGTTGTATTGAACTGTTTTGGGGAAGCGTGGGTGGGCGGATGGGTGGTTCTCGTGTGGTGTCTCAGTAACTGGCACACATGCTGTCTCTTAGCGATCGCTTGTCCAATACAGCCCCGCCCACTGTGTATCCATCCAGAACACTGTCCCGGTTCTCTAACACGTTTTCAGGGGAAAAGAGAGAGAGGCCGACCTCGCAGCAGCTGGAGGCGAGACACTGAGGCAGAGATAAAAAGAGGCAGGGGACCAACTGGACAGGCATTCAGCGAGCAGCCCAGAACCGAGTGCGATGGCGGAGAGTTGTCGATGGCCTATTCTCACCCTTGAGCTATGGGCCTAAGTAAGTTAGTAAGAGAAGCGTAGGCGCTGGAAGTGTTGCTACCGATTTCCATCAGTGCCCCTGTTTGGCTACCTCTGTTTCTTTATTGCCAGTACCTGTCTAGTAAGTTCTGTCTTTATACACATAGAAGTAAAGAGCATGAATCTATTTAATGTTCTTGGTGGGGTGTTCAATAGCTGTTCTTCTTTTTCTTGCAGTATCACCTCAGTACCTCCTTTGTTAGCCATTGGAAACTACCATTATGAATCAGGATTCACCGCTTTTCACACCAACACAGATCCCCTTAATGCTTGCAATTAAATCAGCAAACTGTTCCATGACATGCTTTAAAAGCAAAGAAAGAAATAAAGAAAGAAACAACAGACAGCACAGGGCGAAGGTTTATTCTGTAAATTTCCATCATTTTGCTAACTAAGAGACTTCTCCTCTTGGGCGGCAGATTTGTGAACCCCCTCATCTACCTGTCTCCTCCTACCCATCTCCAAGCATCTTCCTTCCCCTCCCCTCAACGTTCTATTGAGACACCCTCTATCCCTCCCCAACCGTGCTCCTATCAACACACACACACACACACACACACACACACACACACACACACACACACACACACACACACACACACACACACTCTCTCTCTCTCTCTCTCTCTCTCTCTCTCTCTCTCTGTATCGCGCTCTCTTGTAAGTGCGAGCGAAACTGTATGTGCGAGCTGTGCGAGTCTAGGAGAGTGCTACATACGGGTGTGATTTTGTATGTATCTTTCGGAATACTCCAATTTACGATTATACAGTTGGTGTGAGTAAGTTTTGTAAATGAACGTGATCAGTAGAATGTTACAGCGTCAGTGTGTGTGATTTCATTTTTGTTTCTTGACCTCATTGCAGATAGGTCGGTGGCCTTTGCAATTAAAATTTTCCGAGTTCCTAGTTTCGAGTTCTGTATCTCGCTCTCTCTCTCTCCAAACAGAGATATAGAAGAAGAAGAAGAAGAAGAAGAAGAAGAAGAAGAAGAAGAAGAAGAAGAAGTAGAAGTAGAAGAAGAGGATGAAGAAGTTGCAGAAAATGATGATGATAATAACGATATGATGATGATATAACGAGAAAAAGAACCCTAGAGCCAAGCTCGACCCTGATAAAACATGGTCACTGTCGACTGGGGAGCAAACAATAATACGGATTAATGAAGAAAAAAAAAGCCCAGCGTTCACAGGAAGAACATCTAGAATGAGGCGCAAAAGAAGAGAAGCAGGAGAAAGTAAAGGAATCAGAAGAATCAACATAAACTCCATCGGATGATCATGGTCAGTTCATTCTCCTGTCAGTGCATACCTATAACACCCTGGCGCTGCATTTTCACCTCACACAGAACTTCTAGATTTGCTGTTAACTAACAAAGGAAGAGACAAAAGTTGACTGCAGGGTTCGTGGTGAAAATGAAACAAAAATAATAAAGTTTATAAAAAAAAACCTTTTGGTGGTAGTCGAACCCTTTGGAAGGTAGAGATTGAGTTTCAAGCCATAGGCCCGTTGTCAAAGTGAAGAGAAGAGGACAGTGTAGACAGGAAAGCCATGCGAAAATTTAATAATTTTTTTAACATATAATTAAATGAAATGTTCTCACCAATTCTCACATGGGCTTTCCTGTCTACACTGTCCTCTTCTCTTCACTTTGACAACGGGCCTATGGCTTGAAACGTCAGTCTCTACCTTCCAAAGGGTTCGACTACCACCAAAAGGTTTTTATAAACTTTATTATTTTTTTTTTCATTTTGCTGTTAACATTTGCAGTTTATACGAATTAGAATCATGGACTGAAATCGAAGTAAATCTGTGTGCTTATCAGTCTAAGAAGTCATGCTTCAACCGCCCTGACATCCCCCCTCCCTCCTCTCACTCTTCCCTCCCCTCCTCTTCCTATCCCCACCCTCACTCTCTCTCTCTCTGTGAAAAGAGCCAGGGGATGATATGAAAGACGACAGACGTTTCAACAGTCCGGTTTTTTTTTTCTTCAAAAAGTGATCACTTCAACAACACTCCGTCTGGAAAAAAAAACACGGGAAGGTAAGACAAGTCTGGGAACCAGGGCAACACAAGAAGGAACGCCAAGGACTGCAACACATCAACAGCACAATCTCCCTGGGTCTCTGGAAACCTCATTGGTTCTCTCTCTCTCTCTCTCTCTCTCTCTCTCTCTCTCTCTCTCTCTCTCTCTCTCTCTCTCTCTCTGTCTCTCTGAGGGTGTCTGGGAACAGCATGAGGGTAAAGATCTCCCCCTGTGGCGTTCTCTGCAGGGCTCTGGGAACAGCGCTGACACGCAGACAGACCCTGTGTCTGTGGTGTTGTGGAGACGTATCACCCAAGTCCCGGCGGGTGTGTAGGAGCAGCATAAATACGTACGCCACTGCCGGTGGCGTTCTAGACTTGGGAAAAAAAAGTCACAGACCTTGATTATGCCGTGTATACAGTTTTCTCATAACAACACACAGAGGTACGTCTGTACATTTCCGGGCACATCAAGGACCTATCCAACAAAGCCCACACGTATATGACAGACTTGTCCTTCAGTCAGTTTGAAGAAGGTCTTATACACTCGCAGGGTTGATCTGTTGAAATGTCACAGATTCATTTTTTGTCAGGGTTCTGAGGCATCTCAGAGTGTTCATATACGCCTCTAAAACACCACAGACAAAGTCTGCATATAAAATATCTCACACGCACGCACACACACACACACACACACACACACACACACACACACACACACACACACACACACACACACACACCATTACACCATCATTACCAGTCTGCGTGTACACGACAGACATACATCCCTGTGTTTTTTTGTTGTTGTTTGTTTTTTCTCAGTAGTCATGATTATCTCTGCATAACTGATAACTCTTACATACACAACCAAAGTCAGAACCCAGGCATAGCCCTGCCAGCATGTTAGGCACCACTTCCCGCCCGTTTGGGAACCATTCGACATAGTCTACAATCTTCACAACTGCGGGCACCACGCGCGCTTGACTAGACTGTTCCAGAAATGACCAACAGGAACTAGCAAACGTTCATGAACACAACTCATTCCTAGATAGTAAATAAAACCCAGCATTGATAAACATGGAATTACCACAGCATGCCTCTGGAATCACCACGGGTTCTCACTGTACATTTGTGGAAAAACAACAACAACAATCAAACAAACAAACAGCACAACATGTTGGAAATAAAGGAACACATCAGTAGAGTCTACATACAGCCCGGCGGTCGTGAGGCCAGTTCCAGTATGACATCCTTGGCAAATCCATTCTCCCAGTAAAGATGATATCACAGAGTTCGCAATATATACAGGAAAACGTGGAAACCAAGCGGGAAATAGATATTTATATACAAAGATGACTGAGATGCGGGTCATAACCATTATTTCATTTCTTTGTTTTCATTCGTTTGACCCTTGAGACAGAAGTCAACTCTATTACACACGCACGCGCGCGCGCGCGCGCGCGCGCACGCACACACACACACACACACACACACACACACACACACACACACACACACACACGCACACACACACACACACACACACACACACACACACACACACACACACGCACGCACGCACGCACACACACACACACACACACACACACACACACACACACACACACACACACACACACACCACACACACACACGCACACACACATGCATGCATGCACGCACGCTGGCACGCACGCAAGCACATTCTCTCTCTCTCTCTCTCTCTCTCTCTCTCTCTCTTTTCACACACACACACACACACACACACACACACACACACACACACACACACACACACACACGCACGCACGCACACACACACACACACACACACACACACACACACACACACACACACACATACACACACACACGCGCGCACACACACACACATGCACACGCAGAGAGATACATAACATCATACATTACACAGATATCCAGCATTTCAGCCACATTGCTCACAACCAGCGTATCATCACCACACATCACTAACATTGCCACGTTCCATAATGCGAAAAACACTCTGTAGGAACACGGTGAATGCAGTCACACAGAGAACATTCAACAGTGCCTCTGACGTCATGCCTGCGAACGACACAGAGCTCACAGAGTCACCGTCCCATCCATGTAACGTCAATGTCCCCTCCACACACTGCTATTGCCCTATCCATGTGGTGTCACTCCCCTATCCATATACCATGAATGCACCCTCTACATACTGTCATTGCCCTATCCATGTGGTGTCACTCCCCTATCCATATACCATGAATGCACCCTCTACATACTTGTCATTGCCCTATCCATGTGGTGTCACCCCCCTATCCATATACCATGAATGCACCCTCTACATACTGTCATTGCCCTATCCATGTGGTGTCACTCCCCTATCCATATACCATGAATGCACCCTCTACATACTATCATTGCCCTATCCATGTGGTATCAGTCCCCTATCCATATACCATGAATGCACCCTTACATACTTGTCATTGCCCTATTCATGTGGTGTCACTCCCCTATCCATATACCATGAATGCACCCTCTACATACCTGTCATTGCCCTATCCATGTGGTGTCACTCCCTATCCATATACCATGAATGCACCCTCTACATACTATCATTGCCCTATCCATGTGGTATCAGTCCCCTATCCATATACCATGAATGCACCCTCTACATACTTGTCATTGCCCTATTCATGTGGTGTCACTCCCCTATCCATATACCATGAATGCACCCTCTACATACCTGTCATTGCCCTATCCATGTGGTGTCACTCCCCTATCCATAACCATGAATGCACCCTCTACATACTGTCATTGCCCTATCCATGTGATGTCACTTCCCTATCCATGTAACATGAATGTCCCATCCACATACTGTCATTGCTCTATCCATGTGATGTCACTTCCCTATCCATGTAACATGAATGTCCCATCCACGTACTGTCATTGCTCTATCCATGTGACGTCACTCCCCTATCCATGTAACATGAATGTCCCATCCACGTACTGTCATTGCTCTATCCACGTGACGTCACTCCCCTATCCATGTAAGGTAAATGTCCCATTCATAGACTGCCATTGTGTCCTATCCATATACCATGAATGTCCCATCCACATACTGTCATTGCTCTATCCACGTGACGTCACTCCCCTATCCATGTAACATGAATGTCCACCTTCATATGGTCATTGTCCTATCCATGTGATGACATTTCCCTATCCATTCAACGCGAATAATGTCCCATGCACATGCAGTCATGGTCTTAACCTGTGATGCAACTCCCCTATGAATTTAGCACGAAAAGGATATCCACAAACTGTCATTGCCCTATCCATGATGTCACTTCCCCAACCATTCAGCGTGAATGTCCAGTTTACATAACTGTCATTGCCCTATCCATATGTCACTTCCCCAAACATATAGCGTGAATGTCCAGTTACATAACTGTCATTGCCCTATCCATATGTCACTTCCCCAACCATTGAGCGTGAATGTCCAGCTTACATAACTGTCATTGCCCTATCCATATGTCACTTCCCCAACCATTGAGCGTGAATGTCCAGCTTACATAACTGTCATTGCCCTATCCAGCTTACATAACTGTCATTGCCCTATCCATATGTCACTTCCCCAACCATTGAGCGTGAATGTCCAGCTTACATAACTGTCGTTGTCTTATACACGTGATGCCACATCCCAGTTATCGTATAGTGAATATTCAACGTCCACATTGCCTATACACGGTCCATGAGGTGTCTGTACCTCATCCACGGTGAGTGACTGTCCTATCCATATATTGTCACTGTCCGATTCAAGTGATGCTATTCCCCTATCCATGTATCCAGTCCACACAGAATTTAGGCACTGCGTTGAAACAATGGACAGATACTGTCATTGCCGATCGTACACTCTTTGAAATGTAGAATACTGAGTGTAACGTCATCATTTACTGATAAACATTGTTTGACGAGTATTTGAACGTAGATGTGTTTGGTACAGGGTATATGGGCAAGTTTGGAGCATCCTTTTTGGGAATGTTTCCTTGTTTGTTCTGTGTGCTCTGTGCTGTCATGTCTGCTGTGTGTTCTGTGTGCTCTGTGCTGTCATGTCTGCTGTGTGTTCTGTGTGCTCTGTGCTGTCATGTCTGCTGTGTGTTCTGTGTGCTCTGTGCTGTCATGTCTGCTGTGTGTTCTGTGTGCTCTGTGCTGTCATGTCTGCTGTGTGTTCTGTGTGCTCTGTGCTGTCATGTCTGCTGTGTGTTCTGTGTGCTCTGTGCTGTCATGTCTGCTGTGTGTTCTGTGTGCTCTGTGCTGTCATGTCTGCTGTGTGTTCTGTGTGCTTGTGCTGTCATGTTGCTGTGTGTTCTGTGTGCTCTGTGCTGTCATGTCTGCTCGGCGATTCGGTCTCGTAAGCGGCATTCCTTTGGAGTTATGTTTTCTTGTGGGAGCAAGAGTTACCCTACTTGTTTATTGTTCACCCGAAATGTCTCACTGTGTCTATATCATTTTTACTGGCTGAAAGTCTGAGTGAATCTGCACTACCTTTCCCTGACCGTAACCATCTGGCTGTGTGTGGCTGTGGCCAGCATTAACCTAAAATATTTGGGGCGTCTGATTTGAACTTTTCATACCCAAAATGGTAGTGCCTGGCTGAGACAATTCTAATGATGCAAAATATTGATGTTGCCTGACAATGATCACTCCATCAAATGAAAATCCCTGAAGGCATTTGATTCTAGTACAGAGCCGCCCAAATCAAGTAACTACGGCTGGAAAGCTTCACTGATGATAGGTATTTGTTCACGTCTGTGACACCTCTATTAACCCGCTTGAATGAAGGACTGCCCCTGCCCTAGAACGAACGTTTTAAGAACAAAACATCTGAATCTGTCTGTGTCGGTGACATTCTGACTGATCCAAAATAACTGACATTCTGATTGTATCTTTAGCATTTCTCCATCATCCGTGCATACATTGCCATCTTACCTGGCTAACTATATCCGTCCACGATGGATTGCAATGTCTTCATTGACACAAATATCTGCATCTAGTGTTGAACCTTATTGTCCACCACTCCTCTCTTCTGCCTAAAGACAGAGGGAAAACACGCAGCAATATTTTGCTTGATGGTGTTATTTGTGCCAATAAAACATTTATGCATCTGTGTTCGCTCAAGTGACACCTGTATCCAAAATGAACTGAAATTATGTACCTTTTGAATCTTCCTTGATTTCAGACCATGCCTACAGCTGTTTCATTCTAAATGTACATCTATCTCCCCTGCCTGTGCCTGATACATCATCATGTATCGTCTACTAGCTCAGCGTCCCTCTGTGTCATGACCTGTGTCTGGGCTTTGTACTGTCATTCAGCACTGTCCTGCGCTCCCTGCAACATTGTACCTGGGGAAATGGAGCTATGCAGCGCGTCCAAACAATGCATTGATAAGCTCTCTTCCTCTTCAGCTCAATGGCGGGGTCACCTACCGCTCTCTGGGAAGTCAAACACATTTCATTCTCAGGTCAGGGTCATTGGAGATGTAAGTACATACTAGAATCTGACACGCAAAGGGTGATTGCATTTTGGGCATAAAACTACTGTTGGCAGAATCGCATCTGCTTCATGCTCTGCGGTCTCTTCTGCACTGCGCTGTAGTCTCTTGCTACCTGCCCTCTATTGCTGCACTGCGCTGTAGTCTCTTGCTACCTGCCCTCTATTGCTGCACTGCGCTGTAGTCTCTTGCTACCTGCCCTCTATTGCTGCGCTTCGTTTTCAACATGAAAACTGGTTCTTCTGTAGCGTTTCATCTTGTTTTTTTTTTTAATCTTAGGATGGGACAGTGCTCTGTTTCCCCTTGGTTTTCCTCTCTTTGAGTTGGAGCTGTTCGACCGTCAGTGAGGCAAGAGTTATCAGTCACAACTGACCACCACTGCATTTGTTTTTAATCCACACGATTCATTCCCACAGCTGTAAGGAACACCCCCTGAAAACGGATCGTTGACAGGAGAGTCAACAGCACGCCACCTGTGAGACAATCACCCCGCCCCACAGGACGCATGTCCTCAGCTCGTCAGCTTCATACTCGCACCATAGTCTACACATGATTCATGTACACATGCACCACACGAAGAAACACGAAGTTGACATAGTTTAGTGGCGCATGCTTGACTGTGGTATTAAATGACATATAAATTATTATTAATAATATTATCATCATTATTATTATTATTCTAAAGAAGAAGAAGAAGCCTGCTCTGCATGTTGCCACATGTTCATTCTCGTGACTTTTTGCACATCAACATGATGTGCTTCATGTTCCGCTCCCCTGGCACCTGGCACCGGTCACCATCAGCTCCCAGAAGAACCAGAGTCAGAGTCACAGTCCTTCCGGCTGTTGCAAATGGAATTTGTCTGTCAGCACATCTTTCCGTCCACACAAACTACATCAGTTCGTCAACCCATTGTACATACTCAGTTTTCACTTCCACACTTCACTGTCCGATCTTTGCCCCAACACCCATCTTGATCACCTCCTCTCTAATGCCTCTCTGGCTCTGCTTCCTCAGCACCAGTGGATCTCAGTCCATCTCTGCGCTCGTCTCCCACCATTCAACCGCGTGTCTGGAGTCACACCGTGTGTTCACCACGCACGTCTCTGTGGGTTTGTCTCCTCTTCGACGCCATGTTCGCATCCCTTCTGCCTTGTGTTGTGGCTCGGTCAGCAGCAGTAGGGGGAGAAGGAGGACACACGGTCATGCCCCGTGGACAGTGTCAAACAGCAAACGTTGTGTATGGGGGAAAGGGGGGAGGGGGAGAGAGGGGGAGGGGGAGGGAGGGGAAGGGAGATGGAATTGGGGGAAGGGAGAAGGGCGTGGGAGTCTGCAGCCAGCTTTTCGTCGGCTCCTCACTGTCGGCCTTTCCCCAACGCACATTAACCGACACTCGCTTCCACACACCTGGCCAGTTCCAGAAAAGTCGAAATTGATGGATGCTTACTTGCCCCCCCCCCCTCTCACCACCCCCTCCACACCCACACCCCCACACACGCACGTACGCACGCACGCACGCACGCACGCACGCACCACACACACACACACACACACACACACATACACACATACACACACACACACACACACACACACACACACACACACACACACACACACACACATGTACATATAAGCACATACACATGTGCAATCCTACGCCTCCATCCCTCTAAAACACAGCAGATATTACTAAAAAAAAAAAAAAAAAAAAAAAAAAAAAAGGAATCCGGCAATATTAGATTGTCCTTCTTAATTAAGGAAAGTTCTTGTGCAAGCCACATAGTATCTGAACCTGGAAAGTCGTCTCACATCACTGTGTGTATAAGTCCACGAGGTTACTTCGGGAAAAAACTGTCTGACGGCATCAGTGATGGCATGAGTGTCAACATACACCGTCAACGTGTAGACATCATGATCTTTGCGATAGGGTTGTGCGTAGCACACACACGCGCGCGCGCGCGCGCGAGTAGTGTGTGTGTGTGTGTGTGTGTGTGTGTGTGTGTGTGGTGTGTGTGTGTGTGTGTGTGTGTGTGTGTGTGTGAGTGTGTGTGTGTGTGTGTGGTGTGTGTGTGTGTGTGTGTGAAATGCCCGCGTGGCCAGCCTCTGGACCTCGCTCCCACTAAATCCACTGACAGCGCTGTAAACGGAGAGTCACAACAGAGCTTCGACATGCTCGCTCTTCTTATGGCAAAGGAATCACCTTCTGGCAGCTGACCGGTTTCTGAACACCTCTCCTGGGACAGTTTGTGGGGGCGGGTTGTACTGTTGTCATTGTTGTTATTGTTGTTGTTGTTGTTGTTGTCGTTGAAGGAGGAGGAGGAACGGGATGTCACTCTATCAGCCTCTGGGTCCGTACTTTTCTTTTTTATCCTTTTTTTTTTTCGTTCCGGGTCACGTTGTCGAGTTCAGAGTCACTTTGTAGCTCTCTTGTGTAGGTGTGTGTTGTGTCTGCGGCAGCAAAGAGAGAGCCGAGAGGGAGGGGGGTTGGTGTGTGTTGTGTCTGCGGCAGCAAAGAGAGAGCCGAGAGGGAGGGGGGTTGGTGTGTGTTGTGTCTGCGGCAGCAAAGAGAGAGCCGAGAGGGAGGGGGGTTGGTGTGTGTTGTGTCTGCGGCAGCAAAGAGAGAGCCGAGAGGGAGGGGGTTGGTGTGTGTTGTGTCTGCGGCAGCAAAGAGAGAGCCGAGAGGGAGGGGGTTGGTGTGTGTTGTGTCTGCGGCAGCAAAGAGAGAGCCGAGAGGGAGGGGGGTTGCGTGGGGGTAGGGTTGGGGAAGGAGGCAGCAGGCACTGCCAGCTTTTCATGATTGGTGTCCTGTGTGTTTTCAACTGACAGACTCCATACTGTGTCTGGACCGGCTCCTCTCTTCTGTTCGGTCGGGTACCAGGAAAGCATAAGCGCGTGTCCAGTCCGCGTGCCTCTGTGTGTGTGTGTGTGTGTGTGTGTGTGTGTGTGTGTGTGTGTGTGTGTGTGTGTGTGTGTGTGTGAGTGTTGAGTGCACTATACTGAACTCTCAGCAGGACTGGGAGGAAGAGTCTCCATGCCTGGGGCCCCCCCTCCCCATGCCTGGGGCCCCCCTCTCCTCCCCCCGCCCCCTCCCCCCCCCAAGCCCCGGTGACCCCAGCAGTGACTGACTGACTGACTGACGGACTCACTCAGGTAAAGGGGGAAGGTGGGTGAGGGTGAAGCGGACCGTCCTGCCCGGGACACGTTTACCTCCCCCCCCACCCCTGGATGTAGACCCCACCCCAATCCCCTTGCAGCAGGGAGTCAGACCCTGGTGGGTTCCGGGCAGGGTCCTGGTGCAAGCCTCATCCAGGCTCTGCTGCACGTCCACCACGCTCCCGTCACCGACCCTCCGACTTGGGCTGCAGCTGACTGTCGCTGCCTATCCCAGGACCCGTCAGCTGGCTGCCGCCCGCATGACCCGCGCTCAGGGGCCCGTACATCTGGTTGCTGACGTTGCTGAACCCGCCGAAGGAGGCCTGAGTCTGGAACGGCCGGCGCTGGCGGGCGGTGCCGGCGAAACGGCGCATGCCGGTGAACTCCGACAGAGGGCGGGGTCCTGACGAAGGCGCCGGGTTGATGTGGGCGCCAGAGCCGGGTCGGACGTCCAGGTCGGGCTGGAGCTGGCACCTCAGGGCGCGGGCGATCATCTCCGGTAGCGTGTCCAGGTGAACCTGCAACAGGGAGGTGTCCATCTCTTAGGATGCGTGTCTGCGTGGGGCGGTGACAGCCGTCCAGTGGGGATAATGTAACTGGCCTTACGTCACCTGAACATTCAGCGCGCCGTGAGTAGTGGGTCTCCAGCGACCCATTTTTTCTTCTTTTTATTTATGATGGAGTAAAGTCTTTCCGTGCATCGTGAGTCACCAGGGACCCATGTTCTTGTGAAGGAATGAAACGTTTTCGTGGTTCATGGGTCTCTAAGGACCCATGCTTTTTGTGATGGAGTGAAGCCTTGCCAAGTGATGCGTCTCCAGGGACTCGTATCTTTTTTTTTGAAGGAAGAACGTCCTGCTATTAATTGTTTATTCCTTTGTTTTTTGACAAGAAAAAAAAGTTTTGTTAGTGATGTGGGACCTTGCATAAATTGACAAAG
Source organism: Conus ventricosus (assembly GCA_018398815.1). Classification (NCBI taxonomy): domain Eukaryota; kingdom Metazoa; phylum Mollusca; class Gastropoda; order Neogastropoda; family Conidae; genus Conus; species Conus ventricosus. Next base: position 57,384,958 of record CM031608.1, read on the forward strand.
TCATAAACTTTTTGTGCAGATAGCTAAAAAGCTGACTCAAGCTATCAAGTGAAAATCGGGATTGTAGGTCACTTAAACCATGACGTACAGCTAAAATTATAAAGCTTCAGGTAAACTGTGGAGATTGAGAAATAACTTAAGAAATGTGAGCCATGACAGAGTTATTTGTTTATCAAATATGTAAACAAAAACTTTACAGGCACTGATACTAAACGAATTACTTAATAACACACACACACACACACACACACACACACACACACACGCACACAGCAAAATGCGGCAAATCAAACGAAACATGTGTCATCCAACAATGTGCAACATATCGCGAGACAAAACTTCATTACTTTTTTAACAGACAGTACAAAAACTTCATTACTTTTTTAACAGACAGTACCGTCATCATTCGCAATGCATCACCTTAATAGTTTTTACAACAAAAACAAAATCATTTGTAAAAATGTTTTTCTATCTGTATCAAATCAGCATGATCATCTTAAGAAGAACCGAGCCGAGATGACAGGAGACGGAGACATGCCTTAGGTATGTACGTCTAACTTCACACAGAGATAAGTGTTTGTCTTTTGATCTCCCTTGCATCTTTGGGTGGAACCTCAAGCGTAGGCTCAAAGATTGTCCCTACATTTTATATTATTTACATAATGTCGTTAGTTTTTCAGCAACTTTTTTCCTCCCCACACTTTTGTTTGGTTGCATTTACTACTCTTCGCTGGCTGCTTTGGGGGTGCTATTGGATTCTTTTTTGCACCCTTGGTGGTGAGAACACCACAGTATTATGGACTGTGGTGTGTCTCTATTTGACGCCGGGAGCACAGACACAACCAGCCGTGTCTCCCTGATGAGTCCGACCAGCGGACGAAAGGCCTGGGAGTAGGCAATACAAATATACCTGCCTTCAAAAGGGATTGCGATGGTTCCCTTATGCAGCTAGTGTAGAGTTTTCATATCTGTAACATATTTTCTTAATTTCATGTTCCCAGTTTCTCCATCTTCAAACTCCCCCCTCCCCTCTTTAAGTCCAAATCATTGCCAAGTCATTACTATGAAGACAGTTCAGTTGTTGGCCTGCGCTTGTTTCTTTCCCCCACTATTAGATTGTTCGTCTATGTATTTGTCTGACTTTATTCAAGTTTAAAAGGCTGTGCCAGTCTTGAATAAAAGTTACTCTGTGTTAGGTTTTCTTATGGGAGCAAAACATACCCCACTTGTTTACAGAGATAAGTGTTTACAAACCAAAGGCAACTGTACAGTTGCTGACGACAATCAGGTCGAATAAATCGACCACGCCGAAGACAGCAAACAACAATACGAACGATGTATAATTACGAGGCGTTTATGCAATTACAGTTGCAATGACTGGCTCTTCATCTACAGTCGTGCCTCCGTTCTTCACCTCAATCCATCTCCTTTCACTACTTCACCTACACCAGTTTAGATCGATCTGTTCTCTGCCATCACCTCTCTCTTATCGATTCATCCCAGTACTCTTTCCTTCGTTTTTGTCCCACTAGCCATTTTCCTCACGTTTTTTTTTTCACTTCAGCTCCTAAACATCTTCAGTTCATATCTTGATTTCAGCTGCTTCACTTGTGTTCTCAAACAACGAGGCCTTTCATCTGTTCATCTTGATCATTTGTTCACTTCCGCACCTCCCTCTGAACCTGGATCTTTGCATCTTGGAAGGTCATCAAGGATCTTGCTTTGATGAACTCACAAATAATCTCTTCACATAAAAGACCATCTCTTTCATTCTACTTCTCTTTTTTTCTTTCGTTCTCTTCGTGGGTCTTAGATCATCAAATCGCCTGAGGAATCTCAAGATCGTCGCGTCACTTCTTTGCTTCAGTGTCATAAATACCACCGGCTGGATCGTACAGTTCTCTCTTTGGTTTCCGAATCTTTAACTCAGCTTCCAGACCCTTAATCTATAGGATCATGGACGAGAGATCAATTGACTCTAACATCTTGAAACGTTTGTGGTTTTTTTTTTTGCACCTCCGGGCTAGCTTTCTAAGATACCCTCTAACTGAGACTTGCAAGAGACGCTTGTTTTCAAACTGTTTTTTTCCTGACTGTCTGTCTGTGTGCCTGTCTGTCTTCTTCTTCTTCTCTTTTTTTTTTTAGAGGAGAAGGTGTCTTTAAAAATATAAGTTCCTAGAACTAGTAAATTAATGCGACAGCGTAAAACAAATACGAGGTCTGATATATATATATATATATATATATATATATATATATATATATATATATATAGTTAAAAATATTTTTAAAATGAAGTGCTAATAAGTCAAAAGCACTTCATTTTAAAAATATTTTTTAACAAATGTTGCTCCCCAAGGGGTTGAGCTTTTTCAGATTTTCAAGGACGTTTTAATACTGTTTATGATATATATATATATATATATATATATATATATATATATATATATATATATATATATATATATATATCTATCTAAGACATAAGAGCAAGTTTTGTTTATAATTCAATATTTCTTGCAGTCTTTGCAACACCAAGCTGCTCTGTAAGTTGCTGGAACGGTGCTCGGTACTTATCCTTGGAATTTATTAGTTTGTTGTATATATATATATATATATATATTATATATATATATATATATATATATATATATATATATATATATTATAATGCTGAACAATTAAGTAGTGGGGGAAAACAAGTGCATATATATATATGGGGGAAACAAGTGCATATATTTATATATATATATATATATATATATTATATATATATATATATATATATATATATGTATATATATCTATATATACCAGAAGTGGGAAAGAGGTCTTCTGCCTTTCTATCAAGTTAAGCAGGTCATTTTGTACGATGACATAGTATGTGACACCTCTACAGAGTGTACAGGTGTGTTAGCTGTTCCTCACCTGTGCACCGAAGCCGACAGTCTTACCTGTAGCGTGGCCAGCTTGTCCTCGATTTTGTTGACTCTCTTTTCCAGGGTGGACTGGTTTGTGTGCATCTCTGATACCATGTCCTGAATGTTGGTCTGTGTCTGGAAGAACAGCATAGCCCCCCAACCACACTCCTCAGTCAAAGACAGGACACGGAGGAAACCACAAGAGCAAAACATGAAAAAAAACCTCTTGCGTCTACGTTTCAAGTTATGGAGAACAGGGCTATGATAACAAACAGAACAGTACAAGCACGCGGAAAAACACGCATGGAATAAGGGATATATACGATGTCGCACGTGTTGAGTGCCTACAAATGAACGATGAGTGAGACGTCGAGTGGGGCACCTGCTGGGTTCAAAGTAGCACACCAGTTCAGTTAGATAGCATGTGACATGTGCGGTAAGACACGCACACGATCGTTCAGCAACGCGGGCTCTGGTACCAAAGCTGTGCCCTCTGCCTTCTTCAGAACAACCTGCTGCATGTCTATGACATCCAATGGTTAGGACAAACAGGAACGTGCATTGTTGGGGGAAGGTAGGAGGTAGTGCTCGGAGTGGGGTCACGGGTGGAAAAGGGAGCAGAAGTGCAGCGTTCAACAGGAGCCACCCACGGCAAGTTAGGATTACCAAGGGCAGGAACAAACTGTTATGAGTCGGGGGGAGTCAAACACTCATCAGTCATCACACCACCAGAGGTTGAATATGAAACATCCGTTATTGTGAGACATTTGAACATCAGCCTTTCTTTTGATTTAGGTACTGGCTGCAATAACGAATCCCATGCCCCCCTGATACCCAATAACCTAAAGAATTGGTACTTAAGATGAAGGACGGCGCCCTTCCTTCTATTAGCAATAGTCGTCCGTTGAACTTGCGGACCAGTGCTGCCTAGCGTTTAAACAATTGTGAACATGCTCTAATGCCAATAGAAGGCTTCAATGCTGGCAAGCTGCACTGCTAACATGCACCCTGCACCTGGCAAGCTGTATTGCAGCACCGTAAGATGTGA
>CM031608.1:57393926-57411426 GCA_018398815.1 Conus ventricosus
GGTGTACTGCTGTCTGTCCATCACCCGGACTTGGACGACTCGCCTCAAGGAGAGAAATCCTGTTACCCACTTTTGAACGACTCGGCTGGTAAAGGTTAAGTATTCTGGATGTTTATGGCTAATATCGTAATTATATCAACATACATGAAACCACAGTAGAAATTCATGTCATTATAAACTATATACGTCTAAACAAAATTCTCATCCAGCCCCCCACCTACAGTATTTGGCATTCTGCACTCACATGATGACTATCAACATCATCACGTTCATTCCTGATCTCACTTGTACACAGACGATACTGCATCGTGTGGAAACCCCTTGTCCAGCGTTAACTTTCTCTCAAAATGTCAGCAAAGAAATAACTTTATGGCTGTCATATTTCGTCTTTTTTCCCTTGTAGGTTGGTGTGTTTGTATGTTTTTCTCTATTTCAATTTTTTCGTCATCTGTGCCACTTTAAAATCCTTGCCCCATTACCGCTCATTCCGGTTCATCGACCTCAGCCATACCCTGGGTTGTCCATCCATCCACAGCCGTGACAGCGGAAATCTACAGGAAGTCATCATAAGGCAGCCTGTCAGAGAAGACACTGCACCGCTGCCGAATCTCCTCGATGGTGTTCAGTGGTTATGATCGACCATACGCAGGACACCACCTCCTAAGCCCCTCTACTGACGACAGTGATGGCTTGGTCGCGGAGTCAGCGTGAGTGAGCGCCCTCTACTGAGAGCACCACAACATCCGTTTAACAATATCCACCTTAACTTGCCAATACCGGCAACACTGACACAAACTTACCAAAGACACAGACACAGAGATAAAATCGAAACTGATGTCACCATGACAGCAGGGCATTAAGGGCTACAAGTTTGAGACTTTTTCTTTCAATGCTAGTCAAAGAGGATGAGGATGAAGAAGGTGATGCTATGGCGTTCCTTTCGGTCTGAGACTACATGACAAGTCTGTTCTCTACGCTTATTTTCATAATATACCTCAGGGTCCGCCAGGCTCGAGAGATACAGACACCTCCAATGGTGGTCAAGAAAGTTAAGCAACCCTTCAGAGACGCATCCATTGAAGGGATGAAACCCGACTGTGTAGTTTTGGTCTTCCCCTCTGATCCTACAGTACACTCAACTCTGACAAGGACCCAGCCGAGGCAGAAAAATTCCTGAAGTAAATGGCTCTGATAGGAATCGAAACTACGTCCTCCCAGCCGAGAATTCGCGACACTAACCAATGAGCCACGGCAACTGATTATCATTGGTCAGGTTACTTTTCTTCTTCTTCTTCTTCTTCTTCTTCTTCTTCTTCTTCTTCTTCTTCTTCTCCCTCTTCTCCTTCTTCTTCTTCTTGTTCTTCTTTTTTCTAAAAAAGATCTTGGTCAGCTGGTCTTCAGTTAGTCATGACAATGACAATTCATTCGAGTTTTCTGTTAGACCCACTCTTACAGTATACTCCATTTAAAACTTGTTTATCACGAACATGTTCTTTGAAGTGCGCCTTGAAGGTGCTTTGAAGCTTGCATTTTCCTACATGCGGTGTGGGGCGCAATGTCAATATTCAGTTACAGATCAGGCATGGAGACTTTCCGTATCTCGTCTTGCCATCCATCGTTTCGCTTTTGCCTCAGTCAGGTCCACTCTTGCAGGTCACTCAACACTTCCGAGCACGGCATTCACCACACGCCTTGAGAAAACTGTTCAGTTGGTTGAGCTGCCCTCTTAGGTGACCAAGTGTGGCAGCTTCTAGATGAGCGCTGTTCAGCTCGGGCGGCCTATTGCCTGCACGCATTCGTTGCCCGCCAGCGAACCACCGCGTGTGTGCTTCAAACATGACAGTCTGGCACTGTCGATGGTGACGTGTGGCACTGTCGATGGTGACGTGTGGCACTGTCGATGGTGACGTGTGGCACTGTCGATGGTGACGTGTGGCACTGTCGATGGTGACGTGTAGCACTGTCGATGGTGACGTGTGGCACTGTCGATGGTAACGTGTAGCACTGTCGATGGTGACGTGTGGCACTGTCGATGGTGACGTGTGGCACTGTCGATGGTGACGTGTGGCACAACACAGTTAACTCGTGAACAGGAGGCAGAGTAAGAGCTGACTGATGAACAGGAAGTGGTGAGTACCTGAGATATACGCAATAGGACTCTCCCTAGCGATAGGTGAAGACACTTGTCCTGTCCTATCTTCATCTATGATTTAGTTTGTTAAAAAAAATGCATAAAGCCGTGATTGTGAGGATAGCTAAAGCCTTTAAACTAAGGTGTGTATTCTGCGCAGCGCCCCCCCCCCCCCCCCCCCCCCCTTAAAAAATTAAATACAGTAATGCTGGTGATGGATTAAAAAGATAATCGCCCTACTGTGGATCGAGAGGTATTGTTATTTACTTTTCTCATGGCCCATACCTACTTGAACATTGTAAATTTGATCCCACAGTTCTAGTCTGAATCATCGATGTTTTTTTTTTCCCTTCGTGTCTGCTTTATGCCATTTTATCCTGATTCGTGTGAAAGAGGTGTTCAACAGTTGGCAAAACCCTGATGTGGGAAGTGTGCATATAATTGGACTGATCAGTTAAAGAGGGGGACTGGGTAAGGAATGGTTAGTCTCACAATTGTAACGTGCCTTTCGCCAACCTGGGGTACAAACGAAGAGCTGTTAACTATCTGCTAAGGGGATGGAGTGGTGTAACTTCAAAGGAAAAAAAAAGTTCATTGTAAAACATCCACAGGACTACATTGAACTACGACACTACGCCATAACTACAGCACTACGTCACACTACAACGCTACGTCACGTCACGTCACGTCACCACATCGAGAGCAGTTTACACCTTCAGCTGTGTTTGATACTAGACTGAAAACAGTAGGTAGCAGTCTTGGCAATCTACTTTTGACCACACACTACTGAGGCGTGTCCCATAATTTTCCAATAGGCAAACAAGCTGCATACTCCGCATCCAGAAAATCTTGTAAACAACCCGAACAAATTATCACAGCATTTCAGCTTCATAATCATCAATACCATCGTGGTCAAGTACTCAAACATGCTAGAGATCCAAATTAACAAAGTCAACAATCGATCATTGTAGACGAAACGGTTTACAATTTATCCGAAGAACTCATAAGCAGTCTTACAAGTAAGTAAACATACAAATGATAGCACCCAGCCAAATGGAATTATTTGAAACGGCACTGGCATTGACTTTTGTTTGGATTCATCACACTGTGGACTTTTACGGGTATGATGTTTTGGATAAACTGAGGAAACAAACTGTTCATATAAACAAGCACTCTTGTGAACGAGAATCTAAAATGTCAAGCCTTTTAAGTGACATCCTTGTTTCTATTAAACAAAAAGAAAAACAAACAACATGTATTCACTTTTTGATCGATTTCTGAAGGTGAGGATCATTCTTGTTGAATACCATTACCATTGTTGAAGACAAACGCAGCCGAAAGTAAAAGCACTGACACGTAGAATGCATTACATATAAACTAATACTCATGGGAAACGATTTTTCCTGGTATAGATTTTTAACATATTTGGTAGATAAATTGGCACTAAATTCATAGATAAATAAACAGAGTTTTTGCATATGTTTAGATTTTTCTTTGTCTGTGGTGATTTTGCGGTACCGCTTCGGGAGTATCAAAGAAGAACAGTAAGTGTAGTTTTCTCTGAAACAAAAGGCCAGTGCCATTTTACAGAATGACATTCTTGTCCTGTACAGCAACAGTTATTCCTTGACCCCTTGGCTGGAAATATTATTGTATGCTTAAGTTGGACTGCATTTCCTTGTTTCTTGTTTAGTATTACAATTGAGATTTAAACACCAAATAAGAGGAAAACACACGAATTCACCCTCTTTATATAATCAACCGTTGCGCTCAGAAAATTCACAAAAAAATTCAACCCCTGAAGCAAGAGTGACTAGCTGGCCACAGCTTTTCTCAGTCAGGATGACTGAAATCATCTGAATTTTTCCTGGTCCCGAAAAGAAGGAGTTACAGGGCTCGATTCCCATTTGGATAACAGAAACACACCGAAATTATTTCCTAAAGTAGAAACACAACACAGCCCCTCTCTGCACACTAATGCTTTCCCACTATCCTCTGTAAAACTATGATCAGCAGCGACGATGCTCTGACGGACTGGTCAAAGCCTCAAACGTTTAGTATCAAAGCATGCTGAACAGCAATACCTACAGACGCTCACTGCAGATCTGATGTAATCAGGCATTTACACGACGTTTATTTTGTTTTTTGTTTTTTGAAGAGGAGGAACAAATTCATCTATATTACAAAAAGGATAGCACGATGACAAGCACACGGAAGGATTTGTGTTAAATATTTCACGATGCAAAAAAGTGACCACGCCCAGAAACATGTCAAACCACGAGGCAAGCACATACATAACCAGGGACAGACTTATTCCAGGGAAAAAAGGCAAGACAAGAAAGGAACGCCGGCAAAACTCATACAGAAAAGGGGCACGACTATTCACTCACAAGCACCTGATTTGCCCTTGACGGTCCAGTTTCCATAAAGTTCTGTGTGGGTTTTGAATTGTTCATGATTATTGTTGCTGTAATTTGTTTTGCAGAAAATGACCCCAATGGGCAAGGTACTTTAGAATACAAGGCCGTGTGTGTGAATGACATGTACATTTATTCATGTGAGCAGACAAACACCGACATTTCCCACGAGGGTTAATCAGCATGGTAATGATGATCTTGTTCGACATCTTCGTACTGATTTCAAATAACAATGGAGTCAGCTGGATGTCTGTTTTGACAACCCGTGAGACAGTGGACAGTCAGGGGGTAAACCAGGGGCCTGAGATTTTGAATCAAAACAGAAAACAAGCAAAACCAAAAAGAAGAAAAACAAAAACAAAACAAAACAGGAAAGGTGGCAGAGGTGGTGAAGGTGGTGGTGATGGTGGTGGCGGCGATCAGTGGGGGGGTACCTGCTGGTACACCACGTGAGGTATGGAGATGTAAACACTGGGCATCCGGTGCAAGCCGGCCATTCCCATGGTCTACAACAGGAAAGGAAAGGACGCGTTGTCTGTCAAGCCTCCGCTCAAACACCACTGGTCTAGCACTACACTTCCTCATTTCTCCGTCACTAATTGAGTCCTACACCATCTGTCTCTTTTTGTTTTGTGAACTGACGTATCGTCTGTCAGCACTGCTCTCTCACACACCACTAGCATGTCCTTTCATTACAGTCTTCGCCCTACACCGTCTCTCTTAGTTCCATCACTGCTTCAGCTCAGCATCATTTTCGCTCATTCCATTACCCATCGAGCCTTGCAGAACCCGATTGCCTTACACTGGCGTTGCGCCTCTCATTCCCCATTCACGCAGACCGACAGTCGATCTCTTCATTCAATTACTCGTACTGCCACCATCGTCCTGATGGCATTATATCAAGCAGTACAGCACGCAGCATTCACGATGTAGTTACCTCACTTCAGTCATCCAACCTTCAATCAGTCTGATTTCGTTCTAGTCATGAAGCATTCCTTTCCCATCGCCCGTTCTGTCCTTGACATGTCTCATTTGGCCGCATCCCTCCCACACCTCTCACCGAACCCTGCCTGTCTTTGGTTTCCTTCAGGCTACAATGCACATCTCTCCCACTGCTCAGCTAGCACTACTGGGGTCTGTGACTCATCATGCACTTCTCACACACAGCTTACAGACCTACGTGTACATGTTTTACCCGCTTGAGTCACGATGCACTACTCTCACACCTAACGACTAGTTAGCTGTACGTCTATTGTTCACGATGCACAGGTCTCACATAGATCGCCTCAGCCCAATGTGTATCAGAGATATTCTTCTAAACATGACAAGCTCCTTTCAACGTGCTTCTGTGGCTATACAACACCTAGTTCCATCTTATAACTCTTCTGCCTCTGCAACATTTCACTTAATTCTACCCTTGTTTACGACTAAAACACTTTTTTCTACGCCAGTCGTGTCCCTAAAACGTAGGTTATTACTTGCTACTTGCAATGCTCTCCTGACGTTTTCACTCTACTTATTTAGCAAAAAAATGTTTGTTTGTGTGTTTTTCTGCGGTCCCATAACTCGCTTTACGTCTAATGGCCAACTGCCGTCAATGCCTTGACTGGTATAATGTTATCTGATTTCATTCTACGTGCTAATTACATTTTCTTCTTCGGTGTAATGCGCTCTTCGCAAACAAAACAACCAGAATTGCTCTCCTTCATTCACATCCACTCCTAATCATCATACTAACATATACTGACTTCCATAAAAAACGCGAAAACAAAACAAGCTGAAGGTCGGGGGTGAATTTTATTGGTCACAATCGTACAGAGTGGAAGCGAGAATTCAACGTGATTTGATTCATTACACTGGTAATGTGTGAAAATGTCATCAGCAATATGTCTTTTGTGTGGAAAATCCAAGGTCACGTGACAAACCAGCTTGAAGTCCTAATACCGTTTGTGGCCACCATTTGCGTTGACAACTGCTTGACACCTGCGGCTCATTGAGTGGACCAGGTGGTTGATGCGTCCCCTTGGCACACCAGCCCACACATGGACGATGGCCTGGTGAAGTTGAGCCGCTGTTGCTGGTCGTGGACGCAGGAGGTCCAACCGTCTGCCAAGTTCATCCCAAAAATGTTCTATTGGGTTTAAATCGGACTCGACTGAGGGCTGGCCAGGGCAGCACATTGACGTTGTTATGCTGAAGAAATTACTGGGTGGCCCTGGCGGTGTGTGGTCTTGCATTGTCCTGTTGGAATGTCCAGTTTGGGTGTTGCGCAAAAAAAGGATCGACATGGGGTCTGAGCACCTGGCTGATGTAGCGCTGTGCATTGACACCCTGTCCGCGACCAGGACCAATGTTCTGAAAAATGACTGGTCCTATGGCGTGGTTAATGCCAATTGCACCCCATATCATAACGTTCGGGCCTCCCCAGGGGTTCCGCTCTACCACACAGGAGTCAGCATAGCGTTCACCAGGTCGACGCCATATTCTGACACGACCGTCAGCCATGTCAATACAAAAACGGCTCTCATCTGAGAACAGAGTGCGTCCCCACTGCTGCCTGCAACAGTTGATTCGGGCTTATGCCCACTGCAGCCTGTCCTGCTGGTGTCTTGGTGTCAGTACCGGACCTCTGTGAGGACGCCTACATGCCACCCGTTCTCCTGAAGATGCCGCCGCATAGTGTTGAGGCTGATTCGTTGCTGGAGATTCCCAGGCACCTGTCGAGCAGTGTTAGCGGCTGTTTGCCGCCTGTCCCGCAGATGGGTTCGAACAAGATGGCGATCCTCTCTTTGTGTGGTGACCCAAGAACGGTCTGACCGGGGACGATCATCAGTGGTACCAGTGACTCGCATGCAGTGCTGCAGACAATAGATGGTTGAGATGTGGACGTTAAAGATGTTGGCGACCTGCCTGGCATCCACACCAGCCTCCAGATGGCCTAGGGCACGATTGCGTTCCTCTGCTCGTAGTCTTGGCATCTCTGTAGCGCTCAGACGGCAAGTCGTTACCTGAACCTTGTAGCGCGGTTTTATAAAGGCTGCATGCCTGCGTACTTGTCGCTGGTTAACTTTGCTCTGCATGGTGTGCACGTGCCTCACATGCAGCAACCAGTTTGCCATTTTTGCTGACCCTCCAATGCCGGGAATGATGTGTTGCTCACACAATGTTTTCACTGCACGTGAGTCTTGGACCCAAACAACTTGCCACAATGGTTCAATATTGTATATTCACCCCTTTTCACCCGAAAAATAGCCTTTCAAATTTTCGCGTTTTTTTTGGAAGTCAGTATATTTCACTCGTTTTGTCTGAATGATACCAATAGCTGCTGTAAGCGAATGTCTAGCCAGTTTGTTTCATCATGGCGTCGTAATCATAGTATTTGGCACATCGATTGTTGGTTTGTTTTTCGTGTTGTCATCTTGAATTGTTGGACGTGCCAACAGTTTTTCAACAGGAGAAGTTAAGGTCTGTTCTTCTTACTGACTTTCCAGTCAATCTCATGGTCTTAGAGAATGAAAGCTAACTGGCGTTAGCTTTGAACTCCAATGCCTTTCGCAAACCAGTGACTGGATTTGCTTTTATTTTTCCCAAGACTGTACATACACATACCACTGCATCTTGGTGACAACTGGCCTACCATTCATAAGAAAGAGAACCTTGCACTAGGTTTAATCATTTTCACGTATCGTCAGGTTCTTTACGAGAATCCCCTTGATGTAATGTCTTCAGCCTCCTCAATGTCCTTACTCCCACTTTCTGGTAGGAATTTCCACTACAGTGAATTCAATGCACTCTGAGCAATAGTCAACTCAGAACCACACCATTATAGATATCAAGGTTATTATGATTATTATTAGTCGTAATAATGTTAATATTAGTGTTATCATTCGTATTACCATTTAATAGAGCTGTGTAAAAGACAAATTAATTCAAATCACAGTACACATTTTGCATTATATTCGGCGATTGGCGTAAACTGATTAAAGAAAAGTTCTAATGATGATATGATTTACCGAATCTAGCTGTGATCATTTTTTTTCTAGTTGGTCAACTTGTGTTGTCTCTTTATTTCATACAGATTCCAATAGTCTTATTTCATGTTAATCTTGCTGTTAATTGTTTTTATTCTGCTCATTAAAAAATTGTTCAACTTGTCTTAACGTTTCTTGTGCTTCTGATTTTCTTATATTTCCTCTTTGTTTCCTGTCCCTCTCTTTGTGTGTCTGTTTCTATGTCTTATTTAAGGTGAAAGCTAAGCTCAGCAGGGATAACCAAAAGAACATTTCCTCGAGGAGGAAGAAAAAGTCTGTAACCACAATAATTGGCATTTTAAGAAACATTCTGATAAAGAAAATGCTGTCACTACCATGCCCACGCAACGTGTGTTGGACATTAACGTGGGGCACCTACCGAAGAAAGACCTTACGTACAGACCTGCACGTGCAACATGTGGGCATATTTTCAACTCAAAGAAAGTATCACCACGCACAGGCAATCGTATCACCACGCACTGTCAGGTCAGGTAGTGAAAATCAACAAACTTTGTATCACTTTGAACTAACGGAATAGACAGAGAAAATCCAGATCTTACTTCCAGACTTTAGAGAGAAACTGGCTTTCTCGAAATGATCAGAGCTGCTAAATGAAAGGCAACAGAATCCACAATGATGAAGAACTGTACAAACTGACTGCGTCTAGTACACGATCTGGGGTAGACCAACACTGTGAAACAGCGTTACTCGAGAGAAATACGAAAAGTGGACGGTAGCACGTAAGACGAAGTCGTCTACTCAGACACTTCCAAAAGCAAACGGTAAGAAAGGTTTGAGAACAATGAAGTGATACTACACAAACAGTAAAGAAAAGAGTCTCCTGACACGTGCAGCCAGATGACAGAGCTTTGACAGCAATGGTCTTCGCATGACTGTTGGAATCACACTAACTACGTCATAGTCAGGCAGGCGATGGTGAAGGGTAATCGTAGAGCTTCTTGTAGACTGGCGAGAGTGTCAGGATAGGTTTCCTCCGGATCGGATCATGTGACCAAAAGCACTGCACAGCCATTGCTGACATAGTTCACATAACTATGATACACATTACTTCGATTGTCAACATGTTGCAGTGTATGCTGGATGTTGTATTGGTGGTGGGGTTATCAAAACAACAAAGCACTTATGGTCATTTCAGATGGAAATGACGTCTCAGCGTTTTGTCGTCTCCCTGTAAGCCAGACAAGTACGACGGCCATTTGCGAGATGCTTGTACAATATATTTTTGCTAAAAGCTGGGCAACACTCACACATGGTACTGAAAATAGAGGAAATCTAACACATCGAGCGCACAAAGACAACTACGATTATATCAACTCAGTGAATCATATATAAGTGACAACTCGGAGTATATGGCCACACTAAATGATATAAGAACAACTTTGACTGCATTAGCACAGTGACATCAACGAAAATGGCAACCTGGAGAACAATTGAACCCTGCAGAAATGGCAAATTGGTTGACCCTAATAAATGCAATTCTGAAGCGATAATAACTTAATTAAAGAACACACTTACACGGAATGCTTAAGCAAAGAAGCATGTTTGATGCCAAACTGGAGAACACTGAATCCATGAACTGTACAGAAACGAGACCTTGGAGAACCATACCCACTGAACACTGCCAAACTGACACCTTGGTGAACACCAAATCATGACCTCCGTTAGAACGATCTTGAAAATCATTGCAAGAGTAACCTTCCAAAGGCAAACGGATCACCAGCAAATCCTTCAGTCATAATCTGACAGCACAGCATGCCCTCTACTGCAGACGCCAGCCCAACTAGCAGTACGGAAAATGGACGAGACAGAGGCTCAGTGTTTGTCATCTCGGGGAGACATGAGGGCTATTGTGCGGGCAATGGCGCACTGAGGAGTGGCAGCACAGGAAGACTGCACTAAGATCGAATTTCATGGTACAGCCATCACTGATCACAGCACTCCATTTGTCAGGTACAGCCATCACTGATCACAGCACTCCATTTGTCATGGTACAGCCATCACTGATCACAGCACTCCATTTCTCACGCCTGTTCCACAATTCAACTACTCCCTCGCTTTATTTCAAAATCAACCAAAGTGTCCGTGCTGAATACGCTTTCGACATGTGCATCCATCTCTGTAGTAGTGTTCAATTAAACTTTTTTTTTCTTCTCCGCTAACGGCATGACATTGTTAAGTAGTGATCAACCCACCTGCTTCCAACTCGCCCCTATCTCCTCTCCACCCTTCCAGTTGGCTTTACTCCTTACTCCCCCACATTAAGTTTGCTAGAACCATGAACATTCAATCGTGAGATATGCAGTGTCGTAAAATACATCACGTTCATTCTCTTCAAAACGCTCATACTCTTCATTATCGTCATCATTGCTGTTAAAGTTGGTTATTACAGTCGTTATCATTTTGATTTCTATTGTTATTTCTGCCGTTATTATTATCGTTCCATTTTTTTACCGGTGTTTTGTCCTTGCTATTGCTATTCTTCATACTGCTGTTCTTGCTATAGTATTTCACTGTTGATGTCAAAATGACGATTATTGATAGAGTCGTACTTGTTGTAGACAGTCTTAAAGCTCTTCTTTCTCCTTTATAGTATTTGTCAAATGTTCACAATACACTAAAGCGATTATTTCCTGTGAATAGTATTTGTCAAATCATCACAATACTAAAACTCTTCCTTCTGCTCAGCAGTACTTGTCAAATGTTCACAAGACTAAAGCTCATTTTTAAAAAATCTGTATTTGTCAAATGTCCACAATACTAAAGCTCTTCTTTTTTTCTTATTAGTATATCTGATATTTTCACAATACCAAACTCATTTTTCTTCTTATTAGTATCTGTTAAATGTTACAGTATTAAAGCTCATCTGTCTCCTTATCAGTATTTGTAAAATGGTTACAATACTAAAGCTCATCTATCTTCTTGTCTGTATTTGTCAAATGTCTAAAATATCAAATCTCTTTTGTCTTCGCATTAGTACACCTCAAATCTTCACAATGCTAAAACTAAACTAATTTTTCTTCTTATTTGAATTTTCCAAATATTCACAATAGTAAAGCGCTTTTTACTCTTCTCAATATATGTCAAGAGTTCACAATACTAAAGCTCTTCTTTCTTCTTATCCGTATTTATCAAATGTTCACAATGCTAAAGCTCACCTTTTCTTCTTTTCCGTGTCTATCAAATGTTTACAATACTAAAGCTCATCTTCCTTTTGTCAGTATTTGTCGAATGTTCACAGTACTAAAATTCATCTTGTCTCTTTATCAGAATTGGTCAAAGTTCACAATACTTACGCCGACGTCAGGCTGACCAATGCTTACTCCAGGCTCCCTCAGGCACACACTATGAACCAACAGCCTAAACGTCCATCTCCCATTCCCACACTCCTCTTTCTATGGCACCCCCACCCCCTTCATACTCTTCTATCACCATGTCTTCCAGGACTAGTACAGACTGCCAGTGCTAGAGTTCTTGTCTGGTAGATCAGGCTGCTGCCTTCAAGGACCCTCGAGTTGGGAGAGAGACGGTCTCAAGACACGGTCAGTGTCTTAGACTTCAGTTGATCTCTCACAGATTGCTGTCGATGCCGTCACCACGTTCGTTTGCTTCATTTGTTCACTCATTCATACATCAAATTAACATTTCATACCTTGTACCTTAATGCTGTGTCAGAGAGGAAGCAATCCCAGTAGTAGTTCACAATATACAGATTTAAGCCTGCTTGGGGATTGGGGGGTGCGTTCTTAAGGCTAAACACGTCTTTTGTTCATCAATGCCTCCAAACAGTCACTCGCTCTAAATGTTAGTAGACCCTACTAATTTGTCAAATGACGCTGAAAACTTTTACCAGTAATTGTCTCCATTTTTTTTTTCTCGTTTACTTCGGCTACATGTGTATTTAAAACGATCAACGCGAGTCTGATTTCATTGTGGAACATTGTGTCTTTCTTTTCTTTTCTTTCTTTCTTTCTTGTGCGTCACAGTCTGTCTTGAAATTTAGAAATGAAAACTAGATTATCACGCCTTTGATCTCTAGTGTATAAAAATGTGTCCTACAACAGAAACATAACATGATTCTGAAAGAATAGCTTATTTTTGAAAGCTGAACTGGCAAACGAATCTCCCTGAATATCGCCGACGATGTGCATAATGGGGTGACATTACCATCTTTGAATCGCGCCTGCTGTGTGCATAACAATAACCAATCGATTTCCGGATCTCATGGTTTATGCGCACGCAAGGCGGCCAAGTCATCCCACGGATGTCGCCGATACAATGTGCAGACAGCAGCAATGCCAGGGAGTTTCCATTCTGACGTGGTCACTGACGTCACAAACAGTGCAAGACATGCCCTCAATCTTCCGTTCCCCTGAGAAAGCTGGGCTGAAGGCTGTGGAGGGAGTGGCGGAGTGGGGGTGGGGTAGGGGGTTGCAAAAAAGTGAGATGTGAGCAGAAGAGGCGGTAAGGGGGAGTAAGGGGGTGGGGGGCAGTTAGACAAAGCATTTTGTGCCTCAGACAACAGTCCTTTCCTTTCCTCGACAAGTCAAAGACCACAGCAGTGTGTCAGCTGGTAACCCTGGGATCGCAGCTTTGGAGGGGAGAAAGATGGAGAGAGTGGGGGAGGTACGAGGATGTGGATACGGGATGGTTGGAGCAAGGGGGGTGGCTGGGGGGAGGGGGAGAGAGGGGGAGCACTAAAAGTCTCGTTTGCAAGCTGGGTCACGGCATTTACGGAGGTGTTCCTCAGATGCAGCATCGCAGGCTGACAGCTGTTGGGCGTTAGCACAAAATAAACTCAACGTCCGGGGAAAAGTGCAAGGATGCGTGGAAAGGGAAAAGATGGTGGAGAGGGAGAGGAGTGGGAGGGGGGGGGGGGGAAGGTAGACTGAAGAGGAAATGTTCTATATGAAAGAGGAGCGAAAGACCATCAGTGCTACACGCTCAGTTCACACAGAAACACAGAAAAGAGCTACACACACTCAAACGTATCTGTGAACACTGAAAACGTTTTTTTTTCTATTTCCAACAATGACTTGCACATATCACATTTCTTAAATCTGGTCATTTTCTTCTGAGGTCCAATAACTTTCACAAGGACGTGTCCCTAATGCAAACATCACCTGTCAAAATACTTGGTAAGCAAGGCAGAAATGACATGATGCAGGTACACATTGAAAACTCGTGAAGAGGAGGAGAGATCAGCTATGGGTGCAGTGTGTGTGTGCCGCTTTATTCAGTACATCACAGCAACCCTAAATGCACTTTTGTTGTCCATGGGACCTTTCAAGACCATCTCTCTGTTGTCGCCACGTTTCTAACTGTCGTCTTCTCAGTGCGTTTAGAAAGAAAAATACAGATGCCTCACTGATGAATTAAAACACATTGATAAATCACAATCAGGAATCGTAGGGACTTATTTTTTGGAAAAAAAATATTGATGCCAGTTGCTGATTGATAAATAAGTCATTACAGTGGGAACAGCATCAGTGCGATGATAGGGGAAGGAGCGGGGAAGAGGGATAGGGGTGGGGGTTGGAGTGTGTGATGCATCGGCTTGGGGGTGGTGGTGGTAAATCTTCATATTTTCTTCAGAGAACTGAATGTGCTACCGCATTTCTTCGACAGACACTTCCTCGACGGCATTCTAGCTCCGCTTGTAGCATCCTGCGATGCCTAGCTCTTTGGACGAGACAATTCACGATGTTACGTATCTGAGATGACCATTTCCCAGGTTTGTCCCTTCATTTCCAAAGGAAAGCAAGTCACGGAAACTTGTTTGACCTGATCGCCGTAAAGTTCATACTTGACTCTCTCAGTGTTCATACAATGTTGTTCTATCGTATACATTGATACAGCTTGCAAGGTTGTTTCACGAACTTAGACTAGCTTGTTTTGATTGGTTCGGCCGACAGGGCAGACTATCGCTCGCTCTGCACGATTGTATGTGGTAAGTTAGTTTCTACTAACTGTGAGTGTAAAATTACTGAACATTTGAAATGTTATATTGCATTTAGAGCCTGAGAGCTTGTTTTGTTATTTGTTGGAGAAAGAGAGAGAGAGAGAGAGAGAGAGAGAGAGAGAGAGAGAGAGAGAGAGAGAGAGAGAGGGAGAGGAGGGAGGGAGGGAGGAGAGAGACAGAGACAGAGAGAGAGAGAGAGAGAGAGAGAGAGAGAGAGAGAGAGAGAGAGAACTCATACCTTGCTTAATACCTAGCAATCTAACGTAAACAGTGTCTCTGATTAATGTTCCATTGTGTCTGTATTCACCTTGAATTTCGTTGTTTATTTTTTTTTTGGAATCGACAAATGTTTATCATTCATGCGATCATTACGATAACTCTTAGTGCTTAAATATCAAAGTTTAAGACTGCATAGAAACTGTATCAGAATCTAATGCCTTGGGAATGTCCTGAAACTGGTCGCAAAGTCTGGACTGTCTTAATGTCTGCACACTGGTTGAAACGTGTCTCAGAATCTGAAATCAGCTGCAAAGTGTCTCAGTGTCTGAAATGAATTGTAAAGTGTCTCAGTGTCTGAAATGAATTGCAAAGTGTCTCAGTGTCTGAAGAATGTAATTCTGTGTCTGAATATGTAAGTGTCTCAGTGTCTGCAATGAATTGCAAAGTGTCTCAGTGTCTGAAATGCAAAGTGTCTCAGTGTCTAAAACCGATTGCAAAGTGTCTCAGTGTCTAAAACCGATTGCAAAGTGTCTCAGTGTCTGAAACTAATTGCAAAGTGTCTCAGTTCTGAAATGAATTGCAAAGTGTCCCGTGTCTGAAATGAATTGCAAAGTGTCTCAGTGTCTGAAACTAATTGCAAAGTGTCTCAGTGTCTGAAATGAATTGCAAAGTGTCTCAGTGTCTGAAATGAATTGCAAAGTGTCTCAGTGTCTGAAATCAATTGCAAAGTGTCTCAGTGTCTGAAACCGATTGCAACGTGTCTCAGTGTCTGAAATGCAAAGTGTCTCAGTGTCTAAAACTAAATGCAAAGTGTTCCGTGTCTGAAATGAATTGCAAAATGTCTCAATGTCTAAAACCGATTGCAAAGTGTCTCAGTGTCTAAAACTAATTGCAAAGTGTCTCAGTGTCTGAAATAATTTGCAAAGTGTCTCAGTGTCTAAAACCGATTGCAAAGTGTCTCAGGGTCTGAAACTGAATGCAAAGTGTCTCCGTGCTGAAATGAATTGCAAAGTGTCTCAGTGTCTAAAACCGATTGCAAAGTGTCTCAGAGTCTGACACTGAATGCAAAGTGTCTCCGTGTCTGTCAGCTGCTTGCAGTCTCTCTATACAGTGGCAGAATAACAGTGGTGAAAAAAAAATCTCACTTCGATCGTCTATTTACAAACGTTGTTCGAGGAAGTGTCGTACTGAAGAATGGTCACTTTCGAAAGTAGGATGCTGAATAGATGTTGTTGAGAATTGTACCTCTAGAAGAAAGATATTGGCCAAACACACGCAACTTCTAAGTTGGTAAACATTGACAAAAAAAAAAAATCAATCAAACGATGCAAACACTCGACAGGTTTAAATTAAAGCAGACTGTAGCTTTTGTTTTCCGCTCCCTCGCTTGGAAATCGCACAAAACAGGGTGACACTCAAAAAGTGACCGGAAAAAAAAAATCACGTGCAGGTGACGTCAAAAGTGCATTTACGTTTTACTGTGGGGAGAAAATGAACAGAATGAAAACTCCCTGTCTGTGCGGCGACGATGATGGTGGGGGAACACTCAACTGCCAAGAGCTAACCTCTGTTCATGGGATGTGCATACCAGGAAGACACACTCCCCGCTCTCTGATTTTACTCTCTGTCAATCTGCTCCCCACCCAACCCTCCTCCCCAAATACCGTTGCAGAACTACACGACTTTTGTCCCTTCCCTTCCCTTCCACTGTACAAGGAAGTATAACTTTGTGCAAATTCATGTACACAGCAAACAACTTTTCGTAGGAGTATACAAAAGTAAAATCTATCAGAAGAGTTACGTGACACCAAATGAACATATCACATTTCTTTCAAACATTTATCTTCACACATGATACATCCTGGAACTTCTGGCTCTTTGAACCTTACAGAAACATGGATACATACATTTCAAGCCAATGCTCGAAGTTGAAAGTACTCGCTCACTGCTTCATGCCTAACGCTTCTAGCCTCACTTTAAACACACCCACACCCATATCAAAACATAGGCTATGACAATTCTGAAAGCAAATGGACCCAGGTTAAGCGTGATACATGGGGGGTTACATCCACCCTATGTCATCACGGGTTTAAAACAAGGGTGAAAACAAACAACAAAACAAACAAACAAGAACAAAAAAAAAAAACAAAAAAACAAAGAGTCGTGTGCCGTGTAGGGTCGAGGTCGAGGAAGTCCAAAGGATTATGGGAAGTAAAGGACAACAGGAAGAGGAACTGCATGCTCTTTACCTTGGCCATGTCCACCAGGGTGCTCTGGTTCTCCATCAACTTCCGCTGGTCCATCTTCACCCGCCGCAAGCTTCATCACATAACACACAGCGCAACGCAATGCAACGCAACACACACCACACACACACACACACACACACACACACACACACACACACACACACACACACACACACACACACCGCGCGCGCGCACACTCACACACACACACGCACTCGCTCACGCACGCACGCACGCGTGCACACACACACACACACACACACACACACACACACACACACACACACACACACACACACAGAGTCGTTTACACATCTTTGGTCTCATAATCAGGTCATAAGTCATGACCAGTGGTTACTCTAGAATGGGCGTTTTGGTGAGGGTATGGGTGTGTGTGTGTGGGGGGGGGGGGGGAGGTGCAATAAATAGATGATAGTGGTAGAGAGGATGAATGCTTCCATATACAGTGATCT
>CM031608.1:57416426-57428926 GCA_018398815.1 Conus ventricosus
AATAGGTCTTCAATTTTTTAATTTTTTGTTTGTAAAATTCCGTTTCTTTTTTCGTTAAAATTAACATAATCGCCGCTCACTGTATATTTTTTCTTTCTTTCTTTTTTTTTGTTTTTTGGGCTTTGTTCTTTGGAAAGTTTGGTGCTTCTTCCCCTCTTTCTTTTCTGATCACATTCATATAAAACCCCATCTCGTTTTTCTTTCTTTTCCAACCATTCCCCCAACATGCAGCAGCACTATACTTGTTTGAAAAAAAATATTCACACATCTGTGCCCCTTTTTAACAACTGGTAGGCTTTTAAAGTGTTCTTTAAAAGGTTGGAATTTCACTATTTTCAATTTCCAGATTTCCCTGACCAAAAATTTTTTCTTCCAACAAAGTTTTGAGTTGGGTTTTTTGGCATTCCGTTTTGCCTTTCTTTTCTTTTTGGTAAATGCCAGGATTCAAGACAATCACCACAATATTTAATTTTTTGAAAAAACATTCTGGAAAAAGAAAATAATCAATAACACTGCATCCTTGGGTGAAACAAATGTTACTCCCATCTCTGTCTCCATTGCAATCCCCTTCAAAATGTCAAGATAAAACAAAAAAAAAAGGCCCAACAAGATTTTCCCAAAAGTTATTTACATTTTCATTTTTGATTTCTAGGGAAAAACGTTTTTTTAAAATGGTCATAAAAAACCCAGTAAAGGACTCAAAGTTTACCAATCTTCGCATTTGACTGGAAAGAGCTGTCTGGCTTCAGATCCCCACAAATCATGACTCGAAATTTCAAATCACCCCTGCTGTGTAACTTTTTTCCAATAAACTATCCATTTCAGTCGGTATTATTGTACAGAGGACCCCCTTCAGGTACAATGTAACAACATACTAAGACTACATCTTTTCCCGTCAAGCAAACCCCCTTTATTCAGCTTTAATTGTATGCATTTGCACAGTCTAATCTTATTTTTCTAAAAAAAGCTAGACATTTCTAACAGCAACAGACACCACCAGGTTTTTCCCCAAAGTTCAGTTTTGAGCTGGAGAACAAATTTAAGAAAATCATTAAACACACATGAAAAATCAAAGATTATCCCAAATGTTTTTGTAAGGCATACAAATCAAACAAATTAACTAATCAATAAAGACGAATTATCAATTTGTTATATAAAATTCCAAATTATAGTTAAGAAGGACCGGACGTTTAATGATCGAACTGTCCTATTTTGGGTTTTTTTGTTTCGGGTGGTGTGGCCACATGTTACTTGTTGATTACCAAAGGGACCCCGAAGACCGCTCTGTCTGCTTTCGATCCCGTCTACCAACGCCCTCACTGGGGTTGCCGGTTGTGTCATAACGTGGGGGAAACCCCCTGCTCCTCTCCCTCGGGGTCGGCTTTACCCCAAAACGGGGTTCCCGGGGGTTGCTGTGACGTCTCGGGCTTGTGAGGGGGGTGTGGTCACCCCTCTGTATTCCGGGAAGGCGTGGCCAAACAACGAGTCACCCTCCCCGTGTAGGGGAAACCCCTCCTCGCCCGTCAGCCACTGTCATGGTGGTGGAGGGAGGAAGCCGGATTCCCGTGCGGAGACCCTCACCTCACCCCCACACCTCTCTGCTGCACTGCTACCGGGTCAGGGGTGGCCGCACGTGGTTCAGCACCGTGGCGGGCACTCGTACGGGCCCCAGCATGGCTCATCGGCCCGGCCCCCGGGAACGTCCCGTCCCCCCCGCCGTGCAGTCGGGCGCTGAGGGGCACCCCTTTTTTGTCAGGTCGCCGCCGTTGTCGCTTCCGTTGCGTCAACTTTGTTTATGTGGTTGATTGGGCTTGCTGTCCCATCACCCTTCCCCGTTTTAAAGAAGGCCCTCTTTCCTCCTAGTCCTGTGAACAATTTTAGTTGTTTCCGTGTCAATCGTTGGCTACACCCATGCCTTTTTGTTTAGTTTGTCACGAGCTCTATTTGTTTTATCGAATTTTTTCCTTCCATCGTGTGAAACGTGCATCATTGGTCTAGGTTTGCCCTCTATTTCCCCCCCCCACCTGTGTGCCGGACAAAACTTCATGGTCCATGTTCGAGAGCCCTGTTGTTAGGAAACAACCACTGCTGTTACATCATGTCAAAAATTTCCCTGTACGTAGTGGGAATTCCAAAAAATCCAGATTGTCCCTTCGGGAAACCTTCCCCGTCTATCAATCTCCGTTAGCACGTCCCAAAACTTTTTGCAAAATCCTGTACTGATGTTTTCCTGGCCGTTTCTGTTTTCCCTCGTCCCTTCCCCGGCGCATGCCCCTGTTGAAGGGCTCCTTTCCCCCTTTTTTAACTTTTCCCCCATTGTCATTTCCCTTTGATCTTTCATTTACTTCACTCAGTTTGTTTTTAATCCAGTTTAAATCTTCCTGATCAGTTGGGGATGTAAACCCCTCGTTCGGTATTCAGAAGTTTCCTAGAAATATCTGTCCATGGGAGGGGCTTTTTCCCTTTTGCCCTCACCTTACCAGTTTTTCAGGGAAGGGTTGGGACCGGGTTTTCCTCAAAGTCACCACTGAGACGCAGTCGCCCCATGGAAAACATTTGTTCACAACACAGCCGAATGCGAGACTGGGGGCACTTGTATGGAGATCATCACAAGGATCGTGCAAACGTCAGTCCCCACCACATACTTCTGAATAGAGAAATGCCCTCCGTTTTCCCCTTCCCCGATGCCTGTTCTTTTAATAAAAACCCCCCCACATTTACACGATCCCAAAAAACTGCGACCCAAAGGGACAGGAGAAAAAGACCGCAAAAATCCCGCAGACACACCCCTGCTATCCCCTGTTGGCCAACCTTGGCTCGCCTTCTATCCCGAATGCAACTCTCTCCCCAACTCGCACAAAAATTTTCCCCTTGCCCTGTAACTCTCAAATCACACATCTTGTTTGTTTTCTTACCTACGCATAACAGAATGCTTCACACAAACCACTGCGGGATCGACAAACTGGTAAACAATGAAAATAGTTACACCACCGCCCCCAAGACCTTTTTCCCCCCCCCCTCCGCCATTTTCCTCGTGCCCCCGGAGGAGAGGGGAAAAAAACAAAAAACAAAAAACAAACAGATAAAAAGACGGGTGGGAGAGAAATTCAAAAAGTTTTGACCCAGACCACAATTACTGTAGAAATTTAAGAGAGAGGGAGGAGAGGAGAGAGGAGAGAGGGAGAAGGAAGAGGTGGGGTTTTGGGTGGAGGGGGTGGGGGTGAAGAGGTAAGAGGAGAAGGGGGGGGGGGGGGGGGGGGGGAGGGTCTCCATAAATGCATGCCTTTACTTTTGTAAAACGGTTGGGTCAAAAAATGATGGTAAGCGGGATACTGTAGTGATAGGCATGAGGGAGGGGGGGGGGGGGGGGGGGGGGGGGGGGGGGGTGGGGGGGGGTGGGGAGGGGGGGGAGTTGGTATTTTTTATAAGGGGCAAACCCCTTAGGTAGAAGGAAAAAGGGGGGGGGGGTCGAATGGGTTTGCTGAAATAAAAGGGGGGGCTCGGGGCGGGGGGTTTTGATGGTGGGGGTTTTTTTTATATAGGTGGGAACCGTTTGGGTTTAGGTGAGGGGTGTCCAGGGGGGGGATTGTTTTGGGGCTGGGGGAGGAGGTTTGGGTGAAAGGGTTTTGGAAATTAATAATGGCGAAAGGCGGGGTTTTTTGGGGGTGTGGGTTTGTTAGGGGGTGGGGGTTTGGGGGTTGGGGGGTTGGGGGAGGAAAAAGGGAGGGGGGTCAAAATGAAAGGAAGGGTTGAAAAAGTAAAGGGGGGGGAGTGAGAAATGATTTAAGTTTTTGGTTTTTATTGGGAAAAAAAAAAAAAGTTGTGTTAAATGTGTTTTTACAGTGGTTGTTAAAATCTGGCAAATGGGGGGCGCTGGAACCCTGTTGGTTTTGAAAAAAAAAGGAGGGGGGTTGTAATGGGAAGGGGGGGTGGGGGAAAAGGGGAGAAAAAAAAGAAAGGTTTTCGGGTGGCCCAAAAAAGGGAAGGGTTTCGGGTTTTCCCCTTTTTTAAGGGGGTGAAAAGTGAAAGGAAAATTTACGGGGTATGTGATTTTTGTTTTTTGGGGAAAAAAGAAGGGTTTTTTTGTGTAAAAAAATGGGGACGTTTTCCCTTGGTTTCCTAACCACTGAATGGGAAAAACCACTGAAAGACTCGGAAAAAGGGGGCGGGGAATTAAACGGAAAGGGGGGTTTGGGGGGATGGGACGGTTTTTTGGGAAAGAGAAAATTCCCCTGTTCCCCGTGGGGTGCAAAGGGGGGAAAAGGAAAGAAAAAAAAAAGAATTTTCTTATTCAATTTTTAAATTTTCTTACACGGACATTCGGTTTCGCCTTCCCCGGGGTTTCACCCCCTAAAGGGGGGGGATGGGTGTCGGGGGGCACACAAGTATTTTGGGCTCCGGCTGTGGCAGACCCCTAATTGACCCCCAAAAGGGGTTGGGAAAAACTAGTAGAGAGGGGGACAAAAAGGGTTTTCGGCAAAAGGGGTCCGTGGGCGTTTTGTGATCTTTAAAAACCAAATTTTTGCCCCTGAAAAAAAAAAAAAAATAAAAATTTTGGCATGGCCCCGTGCGGTGCACCCGATGGTGATTTTTCCATGAACACCCTTGTGAAAATCCATATTTGGTGTTTCCATGAACATCCCTTTTGTAAAACCTAGGAGGGGATTCCATGAACATGCCTTGTGAAAACCATGGAGTTGGTTTTCCATGAACACCTTGTGAAAACCTTTTGGAGTTGGTGTTTCCATAAACATGTTTTGTGAAAACCCCAGGGAGCGCCAGCCCTCTTTAACCAACCAGCCAACAACTCAAGCGGGTTCTCCTGAAATCGGGCAGGCAAAAAAAACCTCTTGTTTCATGTCAAATTTACGTGTAAAATTGCTTTCCTGTTTGTCCCTTGGGGGGTTCTTCGGTGCGAAAGGGGGCCTGCTGTTCTGTGTCTTATTAAAATTCCTGGTGTAAATACTTTAAAACCCAAAGATGACTGGATGATTTTGGGGAGCGCTACCCCATCAGCTTTCTGACGGTGAAACCCAAAACGAGGGTTTGGGGAATCAACCAAAAGGGAAAAGGGTGCAGGGGAATTTTTGAACTTCAAAAAACAAAAACCGAACCAGACCCAAAGGCGGGGAAAACTGAGTACATGGAAACCCCAAAAGTTTTCCAAAGATAATAATGACGTTTGCACGCAGGAAATATGATAACATTGTTTAAGGGGGAAAATTTCTAAACTGCGAGTCTTTGCTGGGACCTTGTTGGAAGAAAAACTTTAAATTCTAATAAAATAGTTTTCTTTTATTGATTTTGATTATGCTGTGAATCCAAAATTAAATCCCCACAAGCAGGAAAAGCCCTTTTTTGTAGTATGATTCCCATTTTATGGTTTGCATGATACGGGAAAACTTGTTTTTTTGTGACAGGCACCAGGGGTTCGTGTAATCGATGGGCAAAAATGATTTTTTTTCTACGGGCAAAAATGGTTTTTCAGAAATCGGTTTTGTACAGCAATACCGTTTGAAGCAACACAACAACGGTTTTGTAATAATTAAAATAAAATAAGGGGATTTAAAAGCGCCTTCCCGGGCCAAGGCGTTTTTAAAAAAAGGCAAAAAAATGAATTGCTAAAGTAAAGAAAAGCTTTGAAAAAAAACGGCCAAAAATAAAAAAAAAAGGTCTCCTCATTCTCTCCCACGCGCACACCCTCTCAGCCAACAAACAAACCACAACGCCGCAACAAGCAAAAACTACTAAGCAACCCACAGAAAACAAAAGTCAATCAACTACTGGTAATGACGTCTTTTATATTTTTGAAAAGGTGGTTTTCAGGGAGTTTTAAAGGGAAAAAAAGGGTTTGAGAATGTCTTAATCATGGGGGAGTTTTTTCCAATTTGGGGAGCTGCGAAAGGAAACTCTTGCCAGCTTTTTTCGATGGGGGCGGAAACTGGGAAAGGGGGGCCCCAGTGTCGGGGGAGGAGCGGACGTAGGAGGGCATATATTTTGAAGGAGATCGGAAGTAGGAAAGGGCATCGCCAGTGAAAATCTGAAGCGAGACAAACATTTGTTTTTAATTCTTTCTTAAACGGGACCAGGAAACTTTTCAGGAGGGCTGCGGGGTTGGGTTTCCTAGGAGATTCAAATGAACGGGCTGCGGTTCTGTAACATTGGAGGGGGGGTGACATTGAGGACGCCAAGGAGAACACAGTTGCAGTAACTAGCCTTGAAAGGATGTAGATAAAAGAATTTTTTTGTGGCGCTTCAGTAATGGGTCAATAGCAGCAATTCGTTTAAGTTCCTTAGGCTAACTGAAAAATTTTTTGGACAGGGCTGTTTACGAGAGGCCCAAAAAGGGAGAAACCGGGGTCACAAACAGGTTTAAAAATTCAATTCTGGAACCTAATGTCAAAGAAAAGGGGCGATCAGGGCCATGATGTGCCCTTTTTAAAAAAAGGGTGGCTTCAGTCTTCTCACAGTTTAATTTAAGCTTATTTGCTGCATCCAGGTCTAAATATCAAAGTCAAGATTAAGAGTAAAAACAAGGGGTGAGTAGTATCGATGCAGAGGAATGGAGCAGCTGAGTACTCCGCCATTTCGTGGAAAGGAAGGCCCCGTGGATGACAAGAAAATGGATGTGTCAAAATAAGAGGACAGGTCCCAGCAGGATCCCTGAGGCACCCCAAATTGGAGTTAATTCTTCAGAACGGGGGCCCCTCTGAATGAACTGTTTTCCTATCTAAAAGATAAAACGAAACCAATTTAAAGCTGTTTCCCTGATCCACATGTGATTTCAAACGGAGAAAGGGTTTTCTTTCCCGGTGCAAGGGCCCCGAAAGACTGAAAAAAGAAACAAAATTTTTGTTTTCGTCTAAAAAATTTGGGAAATCATTGAAAGCGAAGGAGGGGGTTCCGTGCGTGCCCAGGGCGATAGGCGATGATGGGTGTGAGGAGTTTTTTTGAGCCCCAATTGGTCAAGAGCTGTTGAAGAATGATTTTCTCAGAATTTGGTAGGAAAGGAAGTTTTTGGATGGGTCTTAATTTTTAAGAACTTGGTAAAGACTGCTTTTCTTGAGTAAGGTTTAAAAAAGGGGGCGGTCTTAAAGTCAGGGGGAATGTGCCAAAACAGGGACTCTTTAAGAATTTTGGTGGGGTGGGAAGGGAAAGTAAGGTTTTCAAAGAGGAGGGGGGGGAAGGGGTAAAGGCACAGGATTTTTTCGCAGACTGTGTGATGATTTTCGAACTTCGCTCCGAACGGCAGGAATCACAGAGTGGGGTACCGTTAAAAAAACCCGACGATGAAATATCTGAGGATGGGGAGAAAGCGTTTCTTGCTGAATTTTTAGGGGCGAAAAACTGAGAAAACAGACCAAAGCGTACGGCTCAGGTGGACGGATTACAACCTTCCCTTTACCCAACTGCTGTGACATTCTAAACATTCTTTACACGAGGATGCTGGCAACTTTAAAAAATAAAATGGGGTTTTGGTTTATGGACAAACTGTACCTTTCTTTTGGGCAGATCAAAATTTTTGTGTATTGTCCATCTAGATGTCCCCAGCCCGCTGGGGCTGGGGTTGCCGCGTTTCAATATCGCAGCTCAGGGAAATTGAGTTGTACCACGGAGCCGGGGCGACGCCATGTACCGTCCGCTGACTCAGGCGCATGCTTATCCAAAATTTTTCGGGCAAATTTTAAAAACAGTAAGTTTTTCGTCCAGGCTGATAATTTTAGCGATGTCATGAGAAAAATCCAGGGGTCGATCTTAAAATGGCACAACACATTTGAAGGGGGGTCCCCGACTTTTTTTGGGAAAACCTGAGATGGCCCTAGACTAAGTGACAACATAAAATCAAACAACATTACAAGTGCAAAAGACCGCAGTGTCACGAAAAATCACAAGATCAAGAAGCGCCCCACTTGCTGGATAAGTGGGTTCACGATGGCCTGAGAAAGGCCAAAGTCCTAAAGTTTCTGAAAACCCCCTAGCTCTGGGGTCACTCGAGTCGTCGTAGTGAAAATTAAAAATCACCGATGTCAAAGATCGCCTCACGCGTGGCGGCAAAATCAAGGTGTACACCTACCGGTTTTTTACAGCAGACAGGCAACAACGGGTTTTTACGCAATTTTCTGGTTTTTTTACCCAGGCAACAACGGTTTTTATCTTTGTAACAGGCAGCAAAAGTTGATAAATGATGGGATAACCTTTTTTTTATTTTAGGCAACTTGTGTAATAGGCAAACAGCAACGGGGGGGGGTGTCCCCCCCCCCTTCTCCTGTATCCTGTGTGTGTGTGTGTGTGTGGTGGGGTGTGGGGTGGTTGTGGTGTGTGTGTGTGTTGTGCGCGCGCGTGCGCGTGCGCGTGCGTGTGACTGCCCCGCGCGCCAGCGGCCTAAACAAGTGAAATCTTCTTCAAAAGAAAAACTTATCCCTTTTCTTTCCTCACACTGAAAATATTTATACCGCTGTAAGTCTTACCTGGTTCCTGAAAAGTAACACTAGACCGACTCAATAGCAAGAAAACAATACAATAAACAACAACAAGACGACAAGATGGGGGAAATTTTCTCTGCCAAGTCGCTATAGATTTCCTTCGGGATGTCAAGGTTCACCACGTCTCCGATTTGAGTAAATTTAATTTTAGGGGCCCTCCCTAACTAGAGTTTTTAAAAAAAAAAACTGGTTTTGTTTGTATTTTCTAAAAGTTCCGTTCCTCGGGTGGGGAAAAAAAGTATTTGGAGAGACTATTTCCTGCAACATTTCCGCATTTCCTTAAATTCATCTGCTGAGAGCCGCAATGGGTGGAACCATTCCCTTTATTACAACCTTTTTGAATTAACGTTGTTTCATTTTTGTTGTTCCCCCATTTTTCCCTTTTTTGGGTGTTCTTGGGGGAACTTGATTGTATTCGTTACCTTTCACGTTGTTTTCAAGGCGGGTGAAAACCTTTTCTTTGTATGAAAATTTTTTCCTTTTTTCCCTTTTTTGATTTTTAAAGGGGCACGTTTCGGGACTTTCTGCTCTTTCTGTTCACACTTTGTGTTGAAGAGTGTTTGTTTGGCCCCTGTCGTGAAAATGCTCTTCTCTCTCTCCCTCTCTCTCTCTCCCCTCCCCTTCTTCTCCTCTCCTCTCTCTCTCCCTCTCTCTTGTGTGTGGGTGTGGTTGTGAGTGTGTTTTGTTTGTGTGTGTGGGTGTGTGTGTGTTGTGTGTGTGTGTGTGTGGTGTACGGGTTTTCGACATGCTTGGGGCGTGCGTGCGTCGGCGGGCGTTGGGGTTGTGCTAGGTTGAAGCGTGCGTGTTGTGGGGGGGTGTGTGTGTGTGTGTTGTGGGTTTTGTTGTGTTGTGGTGTGTGTGGTGGATGTGTGTGTTGTGGTTTTTGTGTGTGTGTGTGTGTGTGTGGTAAGTTGTGTTTTGTGTGTGTGTGTGTGGGGTGGGTGTGTTTTGGGGTGGTTGTGTGTGTGTTGTGTTGGGTTTTGTGGGTGTGTGTTTTGTTTTGGTGGTTGTTTGTTGTGTTTGGTGGGTGTGGTGTGTTTGTGTGTGTGTGTTTTGTTTTTGGGGGTTTTGTGTGTGTGTTGTTGGGGTGTGTGGTGAGTGTGTGTGTGTGTGTGGGGGGGGGGGGTGGGTGTGTGAGGGTGTGGTGTGGTGTGTGTGGGTTTGGGTGTGTGGGGTGGGGTTGGGGGGTGGGTTTTTGTGTGGTGTGTGGCCGGGGTTTCACAGGGGGGGTAGGGCCGGTGTCGGGTGTGCAATTTTGCAATGAAATTTAAAAGGGGGTGTGTTTTAATGCTTCTTGTTTACTTTTACACTCCCTGACTTAACGGCTGTGACTTATCAAATTTGGGATTTATGAGATTGATGACAAAGATATGAGAGAATTTTATGATGATAATGTGTGTGGATAGAGGATGATGATGAGATGTTTGATGATAGACACCACACACACACACAACACACACAACAAACCAACACCACACAACACACACACACACAACCCCGCACCACCACGCACGCAGCACGCACGCACGCCGCACGACGCACGCACGCACGCCCCGCCGCACGCGCGCGCCTGCAGTCAGTCGTCAGTCATCCCCCTCTTAAAACCACACACCCACACCACACACAACACACCACAACACCACACACACCACACACAACAAAAACAAAAACAAAACACCACACCCCCTCCCCTCCCTCCCCCCCCCGCGACATCCCCCCCCCCCCCTCCTCCCCCCCCACAAACCCCACGCGCTTTCCGCCTACCACTCCTCCCAAAATCACAGAAAAGTCGTCGTATACTTAGGCCAGCTGGGGGACAGGAGGGGGAAAAAAAAAAAAAAAGGAAAAAAAAAAAAGGACCACAGGGCCTTTTCTCCGACACACCCCAGGGAACTAAAGGCGGCCAGTCTGTCTTAGATACCCCCCAAAACCCCTTCCCCTCCCCTCCCCCCCCCCCTCCCCCACCACACACCCCGAATTTCCGAGCATCTCTTATTAGCCCGCCTCAGGGCCCCCCCACAACGACAACCTCTCTCTCTCTCTCGTCTTCTCTCTCTCTCTTCTCTCTCTCTTCTCCTCTCCTCTCCTTTTTTTTTTTTTTCTTTTCCCCCCTTCTTACCCCCCCCCCCCTCCCCTTCCTCTCCCCCCGCCCCCTACCCACCCCCACCCCCCTTTCAACCGACCTTCTTCTACCTAACCTCACCAAGACGCTGATGGATCCTTTTATCCTCTAGGGGACTGGGCAACGGTCCTCGCATTTTGCTAATGACACCACGGGTGACCACACCCGGGACTTGGACAGGGGGATTTTGGGGTTGGTCCTCGGGAGCGACCATTACAAAGGTGTTTTTGGGCTCCCTGGGGTTCGGGGGGGCCGGCCCCCGTCCGTGTTCCTAATGACAAGCGACTCCGGGGGTGTTTTTTTTTTTTTTTTTTTTTTTTTTTTTTTTTAAAAGCAGCCCCCATGTTTTTTTCTTGATGTCAAATCGCGTCTATAAACGGGTCACGTTTTTGGTTTTTTTTTTTTTTTTTTTTTTTTTGTTTTTTTTAATGAAGTTTCGGGCTATATTTTCGCCCGCAGCTCTTTTTTGGGAGCCAACACGACCGTCACGTTTCTGATGACAACCACGGGGGCGTTTGGGTAAGCAAAAGGTTAATGACAAAAATCCCCATGAGGGGTACTTTTTGTTTGGTTTTGTTTTGTATTTTTTTTTTTTGTTGTTTTTTTTAATGACAGTTTCGTGGGTAAAATTTTTATCGGCCGCACGCTTTTGGGGCCCAAAACTACCGTCCGTTTTTTACTAATGACAACCCGGGGTCGGGGGGTTTTTGGGGGGTTAAAAAGGGAAAAAAAGGATAAATATTGAAAAACCACAACTGTTGTGTATGCTGAAAAGTTGATTATCGTTTAGTAAATTATTCCCCGAGAGGAGGGGAGAAGAAGAGTTATTCTAGTGCACCTTCTGGTTGCTTGGAGAGACTGCGTGTGCACAGAGTGAATGCTGAGCTGCGTGCGTGCATGCATTTGTGCTCAGTGTGACATTGCTTAAAATAGGTCCAGTAGCTTTCGCATTGTGTCCACTGACAAACAAAACCAGCAAACAAACGAACGCAGATGAGAACAATTTCCGTGTCGATAGTGATCATCACCAGCTGCCTGACAGATGCATGCCGATGCGTGCAGCGTTGGTGATTCCATGAACATGCCTTGTGAAAATCCTATGGAGTTGGTGATTCCATGAACATGCCTATGTGAAAATCCTATGGAGTTGGTGATTCCATGAACATGCCTTGTGAAAATCCTATGGAGTTGGTGATTCCATGAACATGCCTTGTGAAAATCCTATGGAGTTGGTGATTCCATGAACATGCCTTGTGAAAATCCCTATGGAGCAGCCAGACTCTTTAACCAACCAGACCAGACAATGCTCATAGCTGGATTCTCCTGAAATCGGGCAGGCTAAAAAAACCTCTTGTTTCACTGTCATATTTACGTGTGAATATTGCTTTCCTGCTTTGTGCCTTCGGGGTTCTTCGAGTGTCTGTAAGTGGGCCTGCATGTTCTGTGTCTAGTATTAAAACTTCCTGTGTGTAGAATACTTTATAACCAAGAGATGACTGGGAGTGATGTTGATGGAGCGCTCACACCATGCAGCATCTGACGTGTGAAATCCAAACAGATGGTTGGGAACTCAACCAGAGAGGACAAGGGTGCCAGTGGAATTTTGAACTTCAAAATAAACAAAACGCAGAACCAGACCCAAAAGACAGGCAACTGAGTACTATGGAAAGCCACAAGCCACCAAAGATAATAATGACTGTTTGCACGCAGGGAAATAGTGATAATCATTGCTTTCAAGGGAAAATTTCTCAAACTGCGAGTCATTTGACTGGAGGACCTTGTTGGAAAGCAAACATTAATACATAACTACAATAGTTTTCATTTATTGATTTTGATTATGCTGTGATATCACATAATTAGAATACCACAAGCAGTGAAAGCCCTTATTTGTAGAA
>CM031608.1:57433926-57436426 GCA_018398815.1 Conus ventricosus
CTCTCTCTCTCTCTATCACACCACACACACACACACACACACACACACACACACACACACACACACACACACACCACACACACAACCCACTCACGCTCGCGCGCGCGCACACACCACACACACACACACACACACACACACACACACACACACACACACACACACTCTCTCTCTCTCTCTCTCTCTACTCTCTCTCTCTGTCTCTCTCTCTCACACACACACACACGCACACGCGCGCACACACACACACACACACACACACATCACACACACACACACACCAACCACACACACACACACACACGCACACACGCACACACTGGAGGAGGCTACTAATGGCATGCTAAATCAGGCAGCAAAGGGCAGTGCTTATTGAAAAACGACACGCAACATGAGCACTCTGTGACAGTGGGAAAACACGAAGAGGCAATGCTGACCGTGACAGCAGGCGCATGCACGCAACCCCTCCTCCTCCCCCCCCCCTCCCCCAAACACACACCTATACACGGCAGGAGATAGAGAAGCAAGAGAAGTACGTATGAACGTACTTCCCCTGAACTTTTTTAAAACAGGACTTGGGGGGGGGGGGGGAAAATACTATGAAATTGAAATGTTCCATGAAAGCCGATTACTTTATGGACAGTTATAAAGTCCTACACAGTGTCACCAAAATGTGTATACTTCGTGCTAGAATTTGTCATAACCTTTCTGGTGCTCAGTGTGGATCCACTTCAAAATTACACTGTTTTGTCCTTGAACCACATTTCTTCTGTCCAGAACGTTTAGTTGATAACCAGTTCTATGGAAGCATACTAACATCTAAAGGCGATAACTCATTTCCGCAGGAAGACGGCGCAGTCCTCGAGGAAAAACAGCGAGGAAGAGGAAAACAGTTAATTATCCTGGGATTTCCCAGATATTATAACTGTTTTTAGTTAGAACAGTAACTGTTTTCTCTGAAGATTACAAACATTTCCCTTATTATCTCTGGGATAATCACTACTGTCTTTGTGTTTCTAAAAAATACAGTTACAATCGTGAGAGTAACGCTATTGACATTGAAAACAAACAAACATCAATGATCACTGTTTATCACGACGAACACAAACATGGGGCAGCTAAATGAAGACAAAATGGTTGTGAACCCGAGGATGATCATAGCTAGATATTCTTTGCATTGTTTCCCTTCTGGATTGTGACGGATTGATCCTAATAGGTAAATCAGTTGCGATCCTCAAGAATAACACGGTTATACCAATTATTCTTGAGAATATCGAAATTTAAGTGATACTATCTCAGTAAGAGTTCCATTATCAGTGACCGAAATGTAATTGAAAGAGTAGTATATTTGAATGAATTTTAGAAGTAGGGCTCAAACTGGTCGTTTTAAAATCCTCTCTTTCTGGAACAAGGCATATTGTTAGTTTATTACACAGAATGGGGCTTGATGCTTGGAAAAAAAATTCTAAGAATGTTTAGTGTGTATGTGTGTGGTAGTTTTATTTCCATTCCACATATTATTTTTAACTCCAGATTCAGATGATGTTATATTTTGACAAGCTGTGCATTTTAGACAATAGTGTATCTGCCGATTCTGTATTATACAATCAATCTTTTAAAGTGCATGACATTGGACGAAGTATATTGAATAGTCCTATTGGCCTTTTATCATAATTTGGTTTTAAATTTTGTGATCATTTGATATTGTAGTGCATTGTAGTATACTCATCTATGTATAGGTAGGCGTGTTTGTATGTCTGCATATATTTCATGCTGTGTGTGTGTGTGTGTGTGTGTGGTGCGTGCGTGCGTGCGTGCGTGCGTGCGTGCGTGCGTGCGTGCGTGCGTGCGTGCGAGCGCGTGTTTTACCATTCTGTTTCGTGTAATATCACCAGTTATGCGGAAAACAAGTTAAATAGAAGATTCATTCATATAGCAAAACACTTGTGATCCCTATGGAAAGCAGTAGCATCAGCTATTATCCTAAAGGCAACAGTTGTAATCCTCAGGGAAAACAGCTGTTATTGACTTCTGACGCTGACATGGTCCCATACAATCCTATATAGATACAGTTTTCGCGACGTCTTGCAGGAAAACCAACAAACGGGGCGTAGAGTGAAAGTAACCTCCATGAAGGACAGGGGGACACAAATGCAAAAGTGGCGTGATAAGGAAAATAACATTTACAGGCATCATCTAAAGGCGTGTCACGAACGCCGAAGGAATGGCAAAACTGTGAGAAGTCTCTGAATGATGGGACAACTCCCACTGCGTTTCGTCTGTAAGAACGCAAGGAC
The DNA here is from genome assembly GCA_018398815.1 of Conus ventricosus. NCBI lineage: Eukaryota > Metazoa > Mollusca > Gastropoda > Neogastropoda > Conidae > Conus > Conus ventricosus. The sequence continues at coordinate 57,436,224 of CM031608.1, forward strand.
AGACAGGTCGGCAAGAGAATTCATAAGTCCTGCCTGGGAGAGATGACATAGTCACTGGCCTCACAAACCGGTCACACTTCTCGGAGAAAAACAAGGCAGGAAAGCACTACACTGATTGTGGATTGTTGCATACAAACAGACGAATGAGCCACCCACGTGTCTTCAATGGCATTCGGTACTACAGCATGTGAATGTGAGAGATT
>CM031608.1:57443926-57446426 GCA_018398815.1 Conus ventricosus
AAAGAAAAAGCGACAAAGGCAAAGAAAGGGGAGAAGAAGTTTTTAAAACTTTAATTCAAAGAAAGAAAGCAAGAAAGAAAGACAGAAGAGAAAAAAATAAATAAAAAGGACAGAAAGAAGAAGAAAAAAAGAAAGAAAAGAACGAAAAAAAAGACAGAACGAACTAGGATGTTTAAAAAAATTCGAACTGCTCTAGGGAGGAAACAAAATCTGAAATTGAACAAATTGAATTAGCTTTGAAACTATGTACAGTGATGTATGCACACACACAGAGACACACAAACACACAAATAGGCTTATCTATTTTTGTGATAAAAATGAAATAATACCTGTTAATCAAGCAGGCTTTAGAAAAGAAAGATCAACAACTGACCACATTGTAAAATTAACAACACAAATTAAGCATCAATTTGCCAGGCGAAAGAGTACTCTGGCGACATTTTTTGATGTTAAAAAAAGCCTTTGATAGCGTGTGGCATGCTAGATTGCTTTATAAACTGAAGAAAATTGGCATATCTGGTAATTTTTATAACTACGTTAGAGAATTTTTATCAGAAAGAAGTTTGCAAGTCAGGGTAGAAAACACAATTCAAATTTTAAATCGTTAGAAATGGGCATTCCCCAAGGTTCCGTAATTGCTCCAATGTTATTTAATATTTTGTTACATGATCTCCCAAAGCACGTAACTAAAACCGCTACCGTTGTGCAGTATGCAGATGATCTGTGTATGTGGATAAATGCTAGTCTAAGAAAAAACACGCCAAAAAGATCAATCAGCTATTACAAAAAAATATATCAGGCAGAGCTAAATAATCTTAGTAAGTACTTGTTTGAAAATGGACTGAAACTTTCCCATGAAAAAACGTATATAGTGTTATTTAATAATGGTGATGATCCTGTTGATCTGCCGTCTTTTAGACTTGATGGAATAACACTTCAGTATGTCCACTCAGTAAAATTCTTAGGAGTTTACTTCACATCTAAATTGACATGGAAAGTTCACATTGATTATCTCTTAAACCAGGCTAGGAAAAATTTGAATTTTTTGAAAATCTTAAGCAAGCAAAGCTGGTGCCAGGATGTAAAAACATTGAAACATCTGGCAATATCACTCGTTCGTTCTAAGCTATCGTATGCTCAAGAAGCTTTCTTTTGTGCTCCTAAATATTTGTTGCAAAAACTGCAAAGTGTTGATAGCAAGGCTTTTAAATTATGCTTGGGAATCCCTGTACATGCTTCTACAGTAGGGACATATTCGGAAATTGATGTTTTGCCTTAAACGAATACAGAACACTCACTTTGGCAAAATATGTTGTGAAATGTACAGCTTTGAAAGGTGTAAATGAAACAGAAATCTCTTTAAATCCATCTACTGATTACCCCAAACGAGCGAAGAACATTTCCTGCTTGTCTACTATTGGCTCGTACTCTGCCCATTTGTTGCAGAAAACTGATTTGACCCCCGACTCTTTGGCAAAGATTTCTCATACTGATCCAATCCCAAGCTGGGAAAGAAACAGGGCAAAATTTGACCTTAATCACACTGATGCTAAAAAAGCTGATCATCCGCATATCTTGTCATATTCAGCAAAGATGCATATGCAAAGCAAGTATCCTAACCATCTTAAGGTATATACTGATGGATCATTGACAAATAACAAAAACGCTGGATCCGCTTTTTGTTATTCCATCACTTAAAGTAGATAAAGCGTATTCAATAGGAAAAAATCGATCTATCTTAGTCGCCGAAATGATAGCTATACTAATGGCTTTGACATATTTAATTGATTTACCGCAATCAATCTTGCAAGTATTGTTATGTGTCGACTCAATGTCAGTACTACAATCTATCAGGTTTTTCAGTTCTAACTCTGAAAACTTTGTTTTAAAGGAAATATGTTATTTAATTCATATTTTGATGTGCAAAGGGACCGATTTAACTTTTTTCTGGGTCCCTTCCCACTGTGGAATTTGGGGCAATGAATTTGCCGACAGATCTGCCAAAAAGGAGCCAAAACTGAAATGAGTGCACAGTCACTTTCTGTCCCCTTGACTTTACAAGAGTTTCATCAAGTTTTAAAACAAGTGGCTTGGGACGTTTTTTAGAAACAACCAGAACATCCCCTATTTTCGGGTTAATGCTCGAAATAGCCATGTTCTCAGCTTTGATCAGGTTGAGGGCATTGAACACCTGCAGGTTCGTGATATATATCAGTACAGAAACTTTGTTTCAGGATTTTAAAGACTGAAACTTGACGCATTCAGAACGAAATATAGTGCAGGAACAAAATGCATATGTGTAAGGCAAACGTGTCGAGAGCCCACGTTTTATTTGATTGTGTGACTCTTAAGGCATACTTACCATGTTTATTAGGCATGACAGTGACTGATGTTTTTTCTGATATTGATTTTGCTTTCAAAGTTACCTTTTGTTTAATATGTAGTCCTGTTAGATATTTGCTATAATGTTATAAGTAGTAAATATTCCATGTTTTGCGTG
>CM031608.1:57456426-57471426 GCA_018398815.1 Conus ventricosus
ATGTATGTATGTATGTATTATGTATGTATCAGCATGCATGATCATTATTATTGTTGTATGTATAGTATGAGATTATGTTCGCATGCATGCATGCATGCATGTATCATCTATCTACTATCTATCTATCTATCTATCTATCTATCTATTCTATCTATCTATCTATCCATCTATTACATCATCATCATCCATCCATCTATCTAGGACACCGCCTCTTAGCTAACAAATATCTATCTATCTATCTCTCACTCTAATCTCTCTCTCTCTTCTATCTATCTATCTATCTATATATCTATCCTATCTATCTAGGAAAACCGCCTCTCTTTAGCTAACAAATCTCATCTCTCTCTCTCTCTATCTATCTACTATCTATCTATCTATCTATCTTTCTATCTATCTATCTATCTATCCATCTACCTAGGACAACGCCTGTCTTTAGCTAACAAATAGTGTCACCTTTTTCTCAGTATATGGGTCAGGATCGGTTTCGCAGTCTGCTCATTCGTTTTTTTGTAAACAAACATCTCATCAAACCCAAGACATCTAGATCCGAATCGATCGATGAGAGTAATAGAAAGTACAGTCGAACTGTTTCCAGTACATGGCACCTTTTCACACACAGAGTTTGACATTTTCACTCTCTGATTGAACTGTTACTGATATTGACGTAATCTGACTGATTGAACTTAATCTATGATGAGACAAAGGACCTAGTTCGGAAAAAAAAAAAGAAAAGAAAGTCAGGAGATGACAATCCTTGTCTTTCCATAACAGAGTTCCATTTCTCAGTTTATGGACTCAGCAAATAGACCTGGTGAGTCAAGTATTTGGTTTGAAGCACACGTCAGGATAACGATCGGAATGTCTACTGTCTGCAGCACAGGCGCACTGTTTCACACCCATCTTGCATTTTCCTTTGCCTCTCTCTTCCCCCTCTCTCTCTCTCTCCTCCTCTCTCTCTCTTTGGTTGAACTGTTCAAGCTGATTGATGGACAAAACTGATTGGGCGTGTCACCAGCAAAATTTGTCCATGGAAACGCGGGCGTCACTTTGCCGAAGCGAGCGCTAACAAAGATTACCTCCCTTGCAGATTTCCGAATAATCTCTCTCTCCAAGTCTGGTTCCGGTGAGAGTCAAGCACGCAGCATCTATATATCTGTGAGGTTATGTAGTAGATCTGTCTCCTGGCAAGATATATGTGAGAACACGATCTGTCACCTGGTAAGTATATCTTTGAAGATACGATGTTATAGATGAGGGTTTTTTGTTTTGTTTTGTTTTTTGTTTCCTGGAAATATATCTGTGAAGATACGATGTAATAGATTTGTTTCCTGGCAATATATATATTTGACGATATGATGTAATAGATTTGTTTCCTAAGTCTATAACTATAACATTTTTCAACGGATCTGAGATTTTACAGTGAAAAGATTTTTAACAAAATTTCGAGTGGGTTTTTAGAAGATGTATTTTAAAGAGTTGTGTGAATGCATGATTTGTGAGTTGATTTTTTCGTGGTGACAGCTCTGATATGGCGCTTTGCGGTCGGCTGGGCTATGAGCAACATCACCTTACCTTACTAGCAATATATCTATGGAGGTATGCGGTAAGAGATTTGTTTCCTGGCAGTACATCTGTGAAGATTTATGATGTAATCGATTTGTTTCCGTGCAATATATTCTTGACGATATGATGTAATAAATTTGTTACCGAGCAGTAATTATATCTGTGAAGATATGATGTAATAGATTTGTTTCCTGGCAATATATCTTTGACATTAGGATGTAATAAATTTGTTTCCGAGCAATATATCTGTGAAGATATGATGTAATAGAATTATTTCCCGGCAATATATCTTTGACAATACGACGTAATAGATTTGTTTCCTAGCAATATATCTGTAAGGATACCATGTAACAGATTTGCTTCCTGGCAGTATATCTGTGAGAATGTGATGTAACAGACGTTTCATAACAAAATATCTGTGACGCTATGATGTAGATCTGTTACTTAACAATTAAGCTGTCAGGATATGATACAATACATCTGTTTTCTAACATGTGAAGGACATATTGTAGCAGATTTGGTTCCTACCCCAAGAGTTGCGCGGACGAGAGTTTCAGTTGACGACATCTTTCCCACTGTTCATACCCCCCCCTCCCACCACACCCCTCCCCCAGCCCTTTCCCTCTGTCCAACACCAACAGCCGTCCTTCAACCCGCATACCTACGTCCTCTCCCTGCAACACATAACGGCGACAGCCGTGACCGAAGCCAAGTCAACATATGCTGGCAGGAACAAGCCCCCCCCCCTCCCCCTTCCCCCAGTCGCTTTAACCTCTCCCCCAACTCCCCTCCCCCAATTCCCAACCTCCTCCCTTATGTTGTTCTTTCCCCCCGTCTTCCCATTTCCCCCTACCCTCCCCCACCCCCCTCCATTTCCACCTTCCCTCCTCACCTTTTCCCTGATCCCCCACCCTACCTCACCCCACAGGCCCCCCACCCCCCATCCACCATAACACTGTCAGTCAACAGTGCCGGGACAAGAATAGTGGCGGGCGATATTGTAAAAAGACAAACGTGGGTGTGATTGCTATGCACACTATCAATGGGTCGTCGACGTCACGTCGACCAAACTACAAACAACGCCCCCCCCCCTCCCACCCCCCCCCCCACACACACACCCACAGTTCTTCACCCTCCATCGCGTCCCCAACCCAACGTCAACGAACACGCAGTCTACCCCCTGTCCCTTTCTCCCCCCCCCCCCCCCCCCCACCACACACACACCCAGACTTCTCCACCTGTCCCCGGATATACCGCTTTTCCCCTGCCCGTCCCCCTAAGGCTGGCAGACTGGCCATCAGGAGCGGTGCCATGCAGCAGTGGGAGAATTGAGTTCGGAAGACGAATAAACGTTCCATGAAGCGATTTCCTCTGACCTAGGGAGAGAACTCTTGCAGCCTCCAAGCTAGACTGCTAGGGAAGTGATAAATCGCGATCCCCTCCCCCCCCTCCCCTCCCCCCTCCCTCCTTGCAGTCTCTTCCCTCCCCCCTTTTCCTCTCCTTACTACCCCTCCCCCCTCCTTCTCCTCCCTCTCCCCTTCTCATTCTTCCCAGCAGGACATTTATATGCAAATTGCCCACTCTGATTCTGCCGATGCCGCCTCTTTAGTCTGGAGTTCCTGATGTCCTCGTCCTTTTCTTCTCTTTGCTCTTTCTTTCTTTCTAGTTATTTTTTTTTCTGCTTTTTATTTCAAAAGCGAATAATGGAAGACGAAGGAACCGAGCCAATTAAGAAGAAAAGACCACCACCACCAACAACAAGGCAACTCCCCAAAATTATATTAATGTGTGATTAAGGATTTCTATGCTGATGAACCGCACTACATAAATGTATGCATGTTAGCGGTTGTGCCGGAGGTCTAAGATCCAGAGCCTGATTTAGAGGCCTTCTGGACGGTGAGGGAATGACCGTTTTGCTTGCCAACGCAGATGTAATGCGTCCGCCATTACGGCGGACTGCCACAAAGGGGGATCACTTCGTCAACACGGCTTGTATCGGATCAGGCGGAGGGCTTTACTTGAGTTTGTTTTCGTTTGTCGGTCTGTTTGCTTACGTTTGTCGGTCTGTCGATTACTGTTGTTAAATGAGGTTGCGTTAGCTTTGCCGAATGCATAAAACGATGGAAAGTGCAATGTCAAGATATTTCAGACACACAGTTACTGGAACTATAACGGCTGCATGTAGAATACTTTGGCTGTGGACGGTTGATGCACCTTCAGGCTCGTCAACGGTTGAAAGTTTCGTATTTTGCGAACATTAGGGTCCATTTCAAATCATTTTGCATTCTGCCCAAGCAAATCAGGGTATTTTGTAATATGATACGGTCAGAAATTAAACTGCTCCACGCCTTGGGCAATTAAGGAAAATTGTCATCCAATAGTGCAGGACTAACTGAAATGGTATTATTTGTTTTGAACTGTACATTTCTCCTAAAAGAAATTAAAGAAAGAATCTCTCTCTCCTCTCTCTCTCTCTCTCTCTCTCTCTCCTCTCTCTCTCTCTCTCTCTCTCTCTCTCTCAATTACCACCAGCAGTCATCTTTCTTTGAAACAATAAAGGAAAGTGATAGAAACTACACACCGCGGCACTCTGTCTGTCCGTCTATCTCTGTCTCTCTGTCTCTGTCACACACACACACACACACACACACACACACACACACACACACACACACACACACACATTAGCTATGAAAACCCACGGGCTTGCTTTTCTATCTCTTTCTCGTTGGGTTGTTTTTCTTGTTTTTTCTTTCCTTTTCTCTTTAAAAAAAATCTTTTTTTTTCGTCTTTTTTGTGGATGTCTGTAATGTTGAAAGTACAAGAAAAGCCATTGGAACAGTACTAGTGGCCGACTGAAATTTCTCAAGTGTTGTTCAATTTGCTTTAAAAGAGTGTGTCAATATTGAGAGTGGAAGGGTTGGCTTTCAAAATGATTGCTCGTTTTAGTGATTTTCATTTCGAGAAGATCCCTGTTCCGAACAAAAAGACAGTCACCAGTGCCCAAGAAGACTAACGTTGTTTCTCCATTTTGGACAAGATCAGCCCTGCAGCGATGCTACGGAAGACTGATTAAGTTACGAAAAGAACCGTCTGTGATATGTTTGACATTTTCAGACGACATCAAATTAGGAAGTAATCAAAACGTTCTTCATTCAGTCGTCGTCGGCAAAATCCTTGGACAAAACTCATTTCTGCGCTGTTTGATATACGAGGTATGTCGTAGATGCCCCTGCCGCAGATGACTAAAATGTTTGATGTCATTGTGTCTCGTCATCTGTTGTGACGAAATACTTTGTAGCCAACATTTTTCCCGCGCCACATTTCTCTTCAGTCGTAGATGGAGGATGTCGACAATCGTTTTGTCTGTTTCGCTCTTCTAAACAGCCAGCATGGCCGACGCTTCGTATTGCTAGGTCATGTGCGCGCGCAAGTCTTTGTATGCTGGTAGTGGTTCTTTTCTAAACAGTCAGCATGGCCAACACTTCGTGTTGCTAGGCAATGTGCGCGCGCAAGTCTTTGCCTGCCGGTAGTGGTTCCGAGTTTACCCTACCCTTTCCTTTCGCTTAACGACAAACAACAACAACAGCAACAAAAACCCAGGGTGAAGAGACTCGGCTGATTCAATGCACAATGCAGGTCAGATGAACGTGTTTTCAACAAATATGACGTCACAAATAACAGACATGAAAAATGCACCAAACAGCCCCCAGGGCTGTCGGCAGTATGAAAGAAGAGCCATCTGGGGAATATGGTTTGGTGCTTTTGTTTAAATGTCAGCGGTATAACGTAAGGTTTGAAGATGACGTGTGTGTCGAAACTCCACTTCTCTGTTTTATTTAGTGTATTAAACAAGCATTACCCAGCACTCTGTCTAATGTGTTTATTTGTGGTTTTGGCTTATGATCAGTAACATTGCAGCCTAATTTCCAAACACTCGTCAGCGTTTTTAAATTTTCAAATGCGAAAAAAGTCATGATACCTTCTTTTGTTGTCACGTTCGAATTTTGGAGGAGGGACAATAGTAGGTCGACATTCTTGAAGCACTCTCTGAAGAATGCGGGCTGGCTGGCAGCTGAACGTTCCGACAATGGTCAAAGACAAGAAGAGGACAGTTTGTTCATCCAGTTCATGGCCTATCCCAACCATATTTCTCGCCATTGACTTGGGCACAGCTTAACTCCACAAAAATATTTCAGCCACTACGTTTTCTTTCCCGCCCTCCCCCCCCCCCCCCCACCCGGTTTTTTTTTTTTCTTTCTTTCTCTTTCTTTCTTTCTTCTTTTCTTTCTTTCTTCTTTCTTCTCTTCTTACTTTTTTTGTTTTGTTTTGTCTCATTTATCGACTGATTTGATTCCCGAAATTCATTCAGTTAAACCGGTAAGCTCCAGCGCCGCATTCCAGTTTGCAGGCTTCCCTAATCATGAACACACACACACACACACACACACACACACACACACACACACACACACACACACGCACGCACGCACGCACCACACACACACATACACACGCACGCACGCACACACTCACGCACGCACGCACTCACACACACAAACACAACACAACACACACACACACACACACACACACAACACACACACACACACACACACACACACACACACACACACACAACACACACACACACACACACACACACACGCACGCACGCACGCACGCACGCACGCACGCACGCACGCACGCACGCACGCACGCACGCACGCACGCACGCACACACACACACACACACACACACACACACACACACATTTTCTCTCCCTCGTATATACGGAAAGTCAAAGCCAAGCCAATGAATTAATCGATCTTGAGATTTGACGCCGGGAACTGTGTGTTATTTGTTTCTCATTAGCATTGCACATAGCATGCCATACCTATTGAAAAGATCCCGGAATTAAGTCTCAAAGAATCAGAAGGTTCTCAGACTCTGCATAAACACTTCTTTTTCTTTTATTGCATATAGCATGCCATACCTATTCAAAAGATCCTGGGATTAAGTCTCAAAGAATCAAAAGTTTCTCAGACTATGAATAAACACTTTTTTTTTAATCATCACCAAGAAAGGTTATCCCTTCATCCATTTCTTTCGGTTTGTTGGTTAGTTTGGCTAACAGTCTGTCTGTAAGCCAGTCTGTCCGTCTGTCTGCCTGTCTGTCTGTCTGCCAGTCTGGCTGTCTGTCTGTTCGCCAGTCTGTCTGAATGTCAGCAAGATTTCGCAAATGGTACCAAACCGATTTGAACGAAACTTTGTGGCAAGATAGCATGTAGCCCAATGGCCAAACCATTACCTTTCGGTGCTGAGGACTACGTTCTTTTGTGTGCCGTTCTAGGTTTGTTCGTTTTTTTGTTGTTGTTGTTGTTTTTTTCAAGCCATGCACAAAAGACGTTTGCGGATCTAAGAGATCGGCACAGTTCTAAACACAACATGCGCTCGTCTTGTGCTCTGAATCGGCGATTCCTTCTTCTTTATTCTCTCTCTGTCTCGATCTCCCCCCCCCCTCCCCTGTGTGTGTGTGTGTGTGTGTGTGTGTGTGTGTGTGTGTGTGTGTGTGTGCGTGCGTGCGTGCGTGCGTGCGTGCGTGCGTGCGTGCGTGCGTGCGTGTGTGTGTGTGTGTGTGTGATCTTCCATTCGTGTTTTTTTCGTTACCGAAAGTCAAAACAAGCTAAAAGTCGCCCTGCTAATCCACGCCTTGAGCTTTGCAATTTCAGTGACAATCTACCCCCAGATCAGAGAAATAACGCGTGAGGCTTTTAACGCCAGAAACGAGGAAAGTAGCGACTGAATTACCAATAGCTTTAGAACCCCCCCCCCCCTCCCCGTCGCCCCCCCCCCCCCCCCCCCTCCACACCTTTCCTCTCAGAGGTACTGTCAGGAACGGGAGGTGATGGTTAGAAGCTTAATGGATACTGCCGACAAAAGGTCACCGCCATGCAATACTGATCTTTGGGCGTACCTTGCCTCATGCATAGTTCAGGACAGCTTCTGTTTTGCTGGTTGCGCTCCGCTCTCTCTCTCCCCGAGGAATGGCGCGCGGACGGCCGCGGTCACGTGAGAAGCTCATGAATACTTGGACGGTCTAAACGGATGGTAATTGAAGTCGTCCATATATATGGAAGTCGCGAGTGGACGGGGAGAGAATGGCTGGCGTGGTGGGGATGATAGCTGGCTGAGGGTTATTTCCCCTGCCGGCGGGCAGGCCGCGGGAGCACGGGCTGTGAGTGAGGGACTGCATTTCAATGGAAGGCGGATTGATTTTCCCCGGCGTAGGCTTTTCCACCTCTGCCGCATCACGCCTCTTATCTGGCTTCCGGCCTCACTCCCAGTCCCTTTCCTCTCTGCTCTTATCGCTTCATCCCCCTCGTTCTCAGCTTCTTCATCCCCCTCCTTCTCAGCTTCTTCATCCCCCCTCCCCCCCCCCTCTTCATTTTCCTCCTCACCCTCCTCCTGCAAATACCTACTTCACCTCTACGTTCACGGCAACGGGTCGGTCATCTTCATCGTAAATAGTCCCGTCATCATCATCTCGTCGTCGTCGTCGTCGTCGTTGTCGTCGTCGTCGTTATTATTCGTGTAACCATCGATGAGACTGTTAGCCATGTCAGATCTTCGGAAAACAAGAAACCTTCTAGTGAGAACGTCACTTCCCATCATGAGTCCCAAGGAAAACACAGTAGGTTGTGGTATATCTCGTACACTGTTCGCTCCGTACATCATCTTTAGTTAACTACATGCTCAAAAAGGCACTTCTGCAATACCCTTCACTTGGGATAAAAACAAAAGGAGCAGTTCATAAAAAAAAACCCATGCAATGTGATGACCCTGCGATGCGGTAACTGGATCATCTGTAAGGGACACACTGGGTATATTGGATGGAATGGAGACGTTGAGGTAGACCCTGACCCCGCACATACCAAATGGGTTTAGGACCAACTTATCCTCATGGGATTCGGAGCGATAGGACCTGAAGCCACCATCGGCACCTTCCTTCTGCCTCTGTCCTCCTGCATCCTCGCCTCAGCCTCCGCCCCCTACTGCCCACCTAGACCAACTAGATCCATGGTCCATGGGTCGAGTCTCCCACGGAGCAAGCTTAAACCCACCTTCGATATGGCTAGTCTGTCAGATGAGTTACACGTAGGCATCATGCGCTTGGTACGCCTGACGGCTCCCACGAGGGAGCTATTCCTGTTATGAGGTCTGCAGAAAATCAGCTTTGGTATACACAGAAAAACACGTGTGGGCAGAGACGAAAGGGAGACCAAAGACGAGTGTCGCCTGACAAGACAACGTGGCCTTCTCGGAGACGATCGTTCGCACGTACAAGCGTTTTGAGATGAGACGAGGAAGTTTTGATACCATTATGAAACATTGTAACGAAACACAATGGAATACAAAGGACGCACCAAACTCGGTGCCTGATCAACGCTTATGGGCAATGCCTGTGACCAGAGGTCAAAGGTGTGTCGTGACAGGCACGTCGGGCAGTCGTGGACCCCACCATGGTCATGGACCACATTGCAGAGGTTTGCAGAACAAGTCCAGTTCCATCTGCTTCCGAGACTGTCCAACGTCTTCGGTTCTCTGACAGATGGTCGTGGACGATGAGTCATGATGAATACCTATCCGTGCATAAAACTGATAGATGGTCGTGACGATGATCATGGAAGATACCTATCCGTGCATAAAACTGACAGATGGTCTGGACGATGAGTCATGATGAGATACATATCCATGCATAAAACTTCACTGCTAAACTGCTGCTACCTCCTGGGGGAAGCAAACTGTATATCGTAGAAAGGGATATTGCAATCTCTCACCTACCCTAACCCACCCCGATCGCATGCTAAACCAGCGCGTTCCTCCATTTGTTATAATGATAACGCAAAGAACTGTGTTCACAATCGTCCAAACGTACAATAATGCTGTTCCCCGAGTGAAACGCAGAATACAAAAGCCGAACAGATGTACGTAGATCCGCTAATCTCCAAAGAGTGTTTTGACACGGCGTTCACTTCTGAACAAAGGTCGCCACGTGTGGAAAAAAACCCAGCATGCTATAAGTGTTTCATTCTGAGGAGAACTCATCAGGCTTATAAAGGCCACAGCTGCCAACGTTAGGAAATTGCATCAATATAAGCCAGGAGGCAATATCCGCAATAGAGTAGCCAGCCACGTGTGGCGTATTACTTTATCAGCTACCTGTTAGAAGGACTCAATAGGCCAAGCCATACGGCGAGGAGGAGGAGAATGGACTTTGTAATCAAATCTAAACTAGGTTTGCGCGTTCAAGGATGGCTCAAGCACCTGACTTTTTAGAAGGGTACTCGGGATATCTTAGACCTCTGTCAACGTCGAACGGATCCTAAGGATCCGTCCTTTGACCTGGATCTGTACGACAGAACTACACCAAAATAAGATAAGTTTGTCGTTGAAACTCATTAATCTTTGAAAGAAGTCTGGTTCAAACAAGAGTTTTTGTGTCATCGTGTTAAGCAGACACAGGAAAAGTCTGTTAACCCAGATTCTAAGCGAGGATCCTTCGTCAGCTTGAACGGATTTGACCTTGAACCTCGTTCCATGATTCATCCAAGCATTGTGATGATTGGTTTTGTTTGTTGTTGCCGCATAATCTTGATGACAGACAAACAAACAGACAAACAGAAGAGAGAGAGAGAGAGAGAGAGAGAGAGAGAGAGAGAGAGAGAGAGAGAGAGAGAGAGAACGCAACACTATTTGGCGGAGGTTGCACGTGGCAAAGTAGGCCACGACACCCACACACACACACACACACACACAACAACACACAGACAGAGAGAGAGAGAGAGAGAGAGAGAGAGAGAGAGAGAGAGAGAGAGAGAGAGAGAGAGACGGCGCGGAGTGAAGACAGATAAGTTCCGACAAGCACTAGGCGGAACACTCACACTAGAAATAGCCCCCAATCCCCTTCCCACCCTTACGCAGTTAATTCAGAACATCGTTCAGACCCTGGATGACGTCAACAGTCCTCCCCTGACGAGGCGGCAGTGAATGTCAGAGCCTCACGGGAGAGCGATCTGCAGGGGGATGGCGCTGTCCGCACGCCACGTTTCAAAGGAGAACAACCCTCGGCCCCCGTCCTCTCTTGTCCTCTTGCACTCAGGTCCTGAAGACCGCTAACAATCAGACTGATTGTACAGCCACTACTGTGTCAGCGCTTCGGCTGGCAACATTCTGCAGAATCTCGCTCATGTAGCACCTAGTATCAGCATGTATCTGAAGCCCTACAAAAAGAAAGAAAGAAAGAAAGAAAGAAAGAAAGAAGAAGAAGAAGAAGATGAAGAAGAAAAGACGGCCTGAAGGACGGAACTACGCAGAAAGATTTGTGATATTCTGGAAGGAGTGACTTTCACTTTCCAAGGAGACATTTTAGTCTGTAAGGAGTAATTCTTAGTCTGCAAGAGGTGACCTTACTCTGTAAGGATCTTACTTTTGAAAAGAGCAACTTTCACACTGTAACCTACTTTACAAGGAGCAGTTTTCTCATTTTTTTAGTTAGTGACATTATCCTGCGAAGAGTGGAACGTATATGTTTTCTTTTCTTCCTTTCTCCTTCTTTCTTTCTTTCTTTTCTTTTTTCTTTTTGTTTTTTTGTTTTTAAGAGATTCGCGCTCGGCTCAAACTCTTGAGAGATGAAAGGACTGCATACATGCATAAATGCATATATGTACATGAGCTGTTGCTTTAGTGCTAGCAACATACCCCAAACCGTGAATCATTCGACCTTGTCAAAATGTTCTAGTGAACAGTTTCCAAACAGGTGGTGACCAGGCGGTGGCCGGGGAGGGGAGCGAGATGTTTGGTGTAGTCGGCCACCCTTTGGCAATGCACAGAGAACCCGCCACCACACGGGATGGAGATGTTGAACTTGGCTCTAGACAATCTCCACAAACTCCGTTCCCTGCCAACCCGTTCTCGTCTGGAAAGATGCGTGGATGCGGACCAGGTAGGATGGAGTAGCGTAGTGTGGTGATCAGATGGGGGGTAAGGTTGGGGGCTGGAGGCGAATTTCACATGGGAAGTTTAATTTAAAAAAAAAAAGCGAAGGAGAACACAGAGGCAGCGAGATAGTTCTGGAAGCCATTTCGCTATACTGAGGATTTGTTTCTGTGTACCCCACATCACTTTGACAGAGAAACACACCAGATGTTCATTATCTTGGCAACTCGCGTTCGGAGTTAAAGCAATTCCTAAAAGTGACAGTCGTGGTTCACACGTCTGCCAAGACCGTCGCCAACACTGGGCTTTTATAAATAAACGTTATAAGAGTGCTCTCTTTCTCTCTCTCTCTCTCTCTCTCTCTCTCTCTCTCTCTCTCTCTGTGGCACGTAGTCCTGATTGTTACCGTACCCTACAAGCATATTTGAGATAAGACTCCACAGTTCTTTGGAAACAGTCGCTCCTCCAGCTCTTCAAAATTGGACGGAATCTTTTGTTTTATCATTATTCGAAAGGGTACTGTAAACAATCAAGCGAATACAGTCGCATATGTTTCAGCGAGACTGGCCGCATGTTATCTGAGATTTCTGTTGATATAAGGTCTCAGGAATGGGTAAGCGGCCATGGTTAATTATTCATGCGAGCATGAAGCTTGTTTTTAAAAGGATTATAAAAAAGTTGGTTACATGTCTATTTCAAACAGGAACATGTTTTACCTAATCGTAAATAACACACTTTTAAAAGGCATCTGATTCTAGGAAGCACAGCAGGTTCTGACCTCTCTAAATTTAAAAACAGTATCAGAAGCCACTTGATCAAATGTGTCTGGAACATGTACATTAACGTTGGTGAAAGGCTACTTGTGGCTAACAACTGACAAATTATACCAACTGGACAGCTGGCGTTCAAAAAGGCAATGCAGCCATGTACTATTTCCCCACCCCGACCTTTTATTTGTTTTCTTAAATGGAGCTTGCTAGGTTTCCTTTTTGCCTTAAAACCCATATGACTTGTGCATTTTTTTTTTGCTGGCCAACAAGATTGTCTTTTCAAACTGTCACTGGCTTTCACCGGAGCTAGCTACATAGCTTACGAAATGCAACACTTTAGTTAAAACGGTACACGGTAGAAAAAAAGTAATATGGAAGTGTTTCAGTACCTAAGCGGGGATTAGAAAGATGAGACCTGTAATGTTGTCTTCATACTTGAAGTTACTCGGTAAATGTGTGAAACATCTAGCAATTTTCTTCCCCACTTGTTTAATATTGGATACTGTTTGGCAGGCATTTGATCTGTCCACCATGACAAGCACTGGAAATCCTCTGCGATAATGGTGTGTTGTCGGGTCAGCCACTATCAACCAGCTGCTGTCTGCAGGCATGTGATGCGTCCACCATGATAATACGCAGTGGACGTCCTCTGTGATAATAGCCTTGTTATCAGGTCAGCCAGTGTGAGAACTCTGGCTTCAAGAAAGTCGACTTTTCTGTGGGTGATTCTATCATAGGGAAAAAAATGAAGCGTGAAAAGAACGTTAGTAATATGGGTGTGTTGTGGCACAAACTTAACCTAGTCAGCACTAATGGAATTAGCCACTAAATCGATGCTGAACCGGTTTCACAGTAGTTTTTAAAGTAATTAACACCTAATTTTATACCTGATGTGTAGTTTTTGTTTGAATGAGACGGAGAAAATGAGCAGTATTTTTTACTTTCAAAATATCAGTCAAGTGCATGCTTGCACCTGCGAAAAAAAAAGACAGGATTCCTATCATTGTCATCCGGCTGATCAGCTTCTTTTCAAGCACAGCACGGAAATCCCGGCGAAGCTTCAATCTGCGTTCGTGTTAATGCGTATCAGTTGCTATGCGCACCAGGCAAATGACCCAAACCAAGCGAGTTATCTGGTCAAGGTCGTCAGGACGTAGCTATCATTTTTTTTCCATACTATGCTGTCCGGTAAGTGCCAGGGCCCGGATAATGCCACACAATATGGGTGTGGTCAACCGATCTCCAAAGCGTCAACAGTTTCAGAAATTGCACCCCTGAACGTATTAATTTAGAGTGTTGTGTAACACTATCAGAACAGAATACATAGCTTTGCATGTCTGCTTTTAGCTTGGCATAATCCAGTCTGACGACACTGCCTGCACTGCTAGGAGAACTCGCGCTACACTGCAGTTTTACTCAAGAGGTGGGAAATATTTCACTGGTTCCAGTCAACTGGCGACTCACCTGTTTTAGTGTTTCAATTTGCATAGATTCTGATTCTTTCAGCAACTCTGTTGTGCTGTATGTTGTGGGGGAGATAGATCCTGCTTACATTGTCATAAGCGGCTTTTATGTGCTCTCTAGGTAAAGAATCATGGAAGATATGTGAAGAAAAGGGCTTCAGTGTTATAAAACTATTTTTCAAAGGGTGTATACATACTTAAACAGACTGTTTTTATGCCACATTTTCTCAAACAGCTTTTCGTGGTGAACAAAACATTTGAAAACTTCTTTGAGAAAGTGGAAAGTGGAAAAGCGTGAAAATAATCGTAAGGCATTTAGATTCATTTTGATGTCAATGTCACGTCGACAAGAAAAAAAATGTTTGGAATTCAACGAAACAGAGAACACTGAACTATGAAAGCGACACCGACATTTACTGCGAGGATATTTTCAGTCATTTCAGTTCATTTGCTGTGGAATGTAAGATTACATACTTTGATTTCGTTTGACGACATGGAAATACAAGTGCCTCACAGTCATCTGAGACTTTGTAAACCTTCAGCGTTGACACTGCCTTTGATATTCACATTAATGCAACAGCGTACGCGAGGATGCACGCACCACTATCAAACACAAAACAAGACTGGCCACTGCTTCGCTTATGATGTTCCTAGCTAGAGACATTTGGAATTAGCTGCTGTTGTCCGGCCGGCAGGAGTTGAGCAGGGGACAATTTTCACTGGAACACCGAAATTTGCCCCGCGACAAATAAAAAGTTTCTGTGGACTCTCACAAATCAAGAGTCGCAGACCGCCATAAACCGTTACAGGCGTATGTCTGCGTGCGCTCCGGGCTCTGGCGATCTGGAATCGGCCAAGCGCTCCTCTGCCCATGCAGGTTAGAGGCCTCCCCTCTGGGCCATCTGGTGAGAGGAAAAACACCAATCACTCTGCAGCACCGAGAAACCGTTAGCCACACCATATCAACTGCCTGGTAATGTAACCGGCGTGCCTTTGGCCACTGCGAATAAAGAGTAGCGTATACGATGCAGTTTGCCCTTTGCACGTTCCGACTACTGCGCTGCAGATATACTGTTCAAATAAGTTTAGGGACTGCTGCCATTCGCCCACAAGGGAGTTCTTCACTGCGCTTGTTGGCGCGGCCTCTGTGAAAGCACACATTGTGACTGCAAGAGCTAAATACAGCACTTGGCTGTGTGAGCAG
>CM031608.1:57488926-57511426 GCA_018398815.1 Conus ventricosus
GCAAGTTTATCAAACATGGCCGAAAGTCAGATCTGTGGAGAAAAACACGGGCACTTAAAAGGCGAGTTCCCTTCTTCAGAAGCACACAGCTCTAACACAGCGTAGACGATGAGATAGATGGAGGAGAGGAAGCGGCAGCAGATCGCATCACCCAAGTGACCGGGTGGACTGACCCTGGCGCATTGGGAACAACTTGACACCAGCTTGCCTTCATAATTTGACCCACTGCATGCTGCTGTTAGAACAAACAAAGAAACAAAAAATCTTAAGAGCATCAGAGAACATGACAAACATGGCAGCCGTGGCTCTCTAAAATTCGTTATCTCGAAAGTACAGGGCTTTGATGTAGTGAGTGTCTGAGCACTGCTTTCCACACTTCTCCTCCCTCTGTGTCAACAGTCTTACAACGACAACGAACTGTGTGGGAAGCGGCAACACATGTTCGGTCCACACTTGGGTAAATGGGTTGAGGGACGTGGGGGGTGAGGGTGGGGGTAGGGGTGGGGGGTGAGGGTGGGGGTAGGGGTGGGGGACGAAGAAGACAAAACAAGGAGGAAAGATGAGAGCTGCTGAGCCACGCTTCTGGAAATCGATACATTCAATCCACTGGGAGTCTTTGTTCCTTTTATTTTTTGGTTCCAAACACAGAGGCAATTCTCCTGGCAAATAACGCTTGTCAGCCAAAGAATGACGGCAGCCGAAAACATGGCGAGAAGACATTAGAGAGTCTAAATGGGGGAATAGATGTTGTAAGCCTTACAGGTCCGGATCGCGCATGCAGTGGAGTTTGTTGAAATCCTGCTGGGGGTGAGGGTGGCGGAAGAGGAGGACAGTATCCTCTACATACCATGTCTTTGAGGGAATCTACGAGTGCTTGCAATGGCCAGAGAAAAGAGAGTTACATTTTTTTTTTTTGGGGGGGGGGGGGGGGGGGGGGCGACGAAAGCTGTAACAGAAACTCAGTACGCCTCAACCACTTGAAAATGACGTCATGATTATCCGTTTTAGTGGCCAGGGAAAAGATCGGTTTGAATTATGTAACACCCCCACCCCCACACCCCTTTAAAAAAAAAACCCTCAAAAGGACTCAGTCATTTGAAATGATGTTATAACTGACACTTAAAAACGAAAGCCGCTCAGAAGACTTCGACCACTTGGAATGACGTCATAACTTTCTCTTGCGTGGCCAGGGGATGAGAGGTTTAACGAAGTTCTCACAGAAACTCATAAGTCCCTAATCAGTTGAAATGACGTCATCATTGTCACATAGGAATGAATATAGCTAAGACGCCCTCGACCAGATCAAATGACGTCAACATTTCTACGTAAGAGGGAAGACAACCATTCACATATAATGACCTGTTCCAGCCAGATGATGATGTCATCACTTTCTCGGAAGATTGCACAATCGTCACTGATCCCAAAGATCATGCAGTCAGGTGATGACGTCACCACATCTGACAAGACTACCCGGAGATCTTGACAGATCAGATGAGCATCTCTAGCCCTGAAGGTGGAGGGAGTCTGAAGGAGTTATCTTTCATGGGTAGACGCTCCTCTCTCCCCTTTCCTCTTATCACCCTCTCCCCCTCCCCCCCCCTCTCCTCTCTCCCTCTCTCTCTCTCTCTCTCTCTCTCTCTCTCTCTCTCTCTCTCTCTCTCTCTCTCCGTTCTTTGTTTTTTTTTTTTCTACGTTATCTTCCGTGTCGCTTCAGAGGCATTGGCATTGCACCTATCTAGGCCTATTTGATCTGTCTGTCTGTCTGTCTATCTGTCTGTCTGTCTGTCTCTCTAAATGTCTACCTACCTACCTACCTACCTACCTACCTATCTTTCCATCTCTCTCTGACTGCAGTTACCAATAAATGGCACAGGGACATGCTTGCTAGATTTAGAAGTAGGACACTTGGACTAAGTGCAAACAAAAGATGGTTTAATCCCGAAGGCATTGTGGACGATTTGTGTGTAATGTGTACAGATGGTATGAGAGAAAATGAAGATCATTTTCTATTCTCTTGTGCAGCTTATAACAATATCAGACGGAAGTCTCAACTTTTTAATATTATTGCGACAGAAAATCATACTCTATATAGTTTGTTGACCTCTGACAATAATAGGATAATAACTCTACTGGCTAAGTATGTGGCAGAAGCATCAAATGTTAGGAAAAAGAAATGTTCGGTAAGAACTAATGCTTGAGTTTGTTTTCATGTATTCCGCAAGTTTGATGACCTTGGTAAGAAATGGTTTTGTTTTCTTCACAGGTATTGTACAATTCATGTTTCTTTGCATTATAAACTTGTTTTTCGGCGCTGCAAATATTGATGTACACCTGTTACGGTACAAAGTGTCCGTAGGAACAAAGTGTCCGCACGCGGACACTTTGTTCCCTGCGGACACTTTGTACCGTGAACTGACATTCAAAGTGTCCGCAGAAATCCTGCGGACACTTTGTTCCGCGAGGTGACATATAACTTACAAAAGCGGAACAAAGTGTCCGCAGCCGTTTCAGCCTCAGTGTGAGTGGGTGAATGTGCACGTACACTCCCATGCGCGTGCATGCGTGGCGTGCGGTGTGTGTGTGTGTGTGTGTGTGTGTGTGTGTGTGTGTGTGTGTGTGTGTGCGTGCGTGCGTGCGTGCGTGCGTGCGTGCTGCGTGCGTGCGTGTGGTGTGTGTGTGTGGTGTGTGTGTGTGTGTGTGTGTGTCTATGTGTGTGTGTGTGTGCGCGCGCGGGCGCGCGCACGTGAGCGTAATCTAAACTTTATGCGCTGTTGCACAAAAAAGTAGTCAACAAATTTCAAACAATTAAAAAAAAATTAAGATGCACCACACACACACACACACACAACACACACACACACACACACACACACACACACACACCCCACACACACCACACACACACCACACACACACACACACACACACACACACGTGCGCGCGCGTGCGTACGCACGCACACACGCACGCACGCACGCGCATGGGAGTGTACGTGCACATTCACCCACTCACACTGAGGCTGAAACGGCTGCGGACACTTTGTTCCGCTTTGTAAGTTATATGTCACCTCGCGGAACAAAGTGTCCGCAGGATTTCTGCGGACACTTTGAATGTCAGTTCACGGTACAAAGTGTCTGCAGGGAACAAAGTGCCCGCGTGCGGACACTGTTCCTGCGGACACTTTGTACGTAACAACACCCCCTTGACATAAAGGCCATGTAGGCCATTGTCAATAAAACGTACCTGAAGCGTCTGAAGCGTCTCTCCATCTATCTATCTATCTATCTATCTATCTTGCTACCTATCTATCTGTCCGTCTGTCTTTCTGTCTATCCGTTTATCTGTCTGTCTGTGTGCCAGTCTGTCTATCTATCTACTTACTGTTTATTTAATTTACACGGTTGGCATACATTTGAACTAATTCGGCCCCAGTATTCGAAGGTACGAACCCTTTTTATTTTTAAATTCTAAAACGAAGTGATCAACGCATTCTGGGAACCACCAGAAAACTCCTGAATTCCAGTCTGACCAAATTGTATGTTTGGCATCTGTGGAACACTCAGTCAGCATGTTCTCTAATGAAATCACGTCGATCTTTGATGGAAGGCAAACCTGTTTGAAGGCAATGCGCGTCAAAAGTTAGGGCCCCCCAAACCCCAGCTGTGTCTGAAAGTCAGCAATCCTACTCTAAGACAACTGGCAAGTTAAAAAGTTAGGCAAATAACTGTCAATTCTGACGGGGTCAGCTCGATACGTCCACGGCCCGATGCGTCCAAAGCCCGATACGTCCAAGGCCCGATACGTCCAAGGCCCGATGCGTCCACGGTCCGATCCGTCCACGGTCCGATGCGTCCAAGCCCGATACGTCCAAGGCCCGATTACGGTCCACGTCGTCCAGTCCAAGGCCCGATACGTCCAAGGCCCGATGCTCCACGGTCCGATCGTCCAACGGTCCGATGGTCCAAGTCTGATACGTCGTAGGCCCGTTTCGGTCCAAGTGCGAATCGCAAGGCCGATGTGTCCATTTGGACGTCATCGGCCGTGCGGACGTTCGGCCGTGGACGTTCGGCCTGGACGATCGCAGCCCTTTCGAGGACACGGGCTGAAACGTCTCTTAGCCCTGCCCGCTTTAACTGTCCATTTGGACGTCACGAGTGCACTTTGGCTCTTTAAAGTCAATTCAATCTGGCCCAATTTGCGACATTCAAGATCTGGCCTTACTACAGATCAAGTTTCAATCTGTGACCAATTGGACTGAAAATCTGGCTCTTCACCTCCAGTTTCAATCTGTGACCAATTTGGCAGACAATTCAAGATCTGGCTCTTACTAACAGATAACAATTCAGATTGCTACTAACGATCTGTGACAAATTTGGCAGACATTCAGAGATCTGGCTCTTACTAACAGATCAAGTTTCCCGGGACGCTTTTTTTTGTGCTTAGTATAGATAGTGTATATATTATTTTTTTTTTCAAAAGACGTTTTCCATAAACCAACCCAAACAAAAGCTCCCCATGACGTTTATTTGCATAATGACACATGCGCAGACGGCAAATATACATGATAGTTCCAGGAATTGCCTCTTAACCTTGTAAAACAAAAAAAAAAATCAGAACTTGTTTCTTCGAATATTCCACATATCTTGATGGTCGTGCTACGTGATTGTTCCCGAAAAATTTCTAAATGATAATTTATAAGCTTAAATGGATAAAGAACCTCTTTCTATGAAGGTGCTGCTTTATATGGATATGCTACAAACAACTCAGATTTTGGTTGTTTTTGAGAGAGAAGAGAGAGAGAGAGAGAGAGGAGAGAGAGAGAGAGAGAGAGAGAGGAGAGAGAGAGAGAGAGGAGAGAGAGAGAGAGAGATCTGTAAATGGTGACAGAGCTGACTTTCACGTTTCGTTTAGGGACCATTACAAGTGTCGTGTGAAAGTTGAAAATGTAAATTCCATTCTAAAAATTAAAAAAACAACACAACAACTATCAACTCGTTTTCTAACCTTCTTTCCCTCTCTGGATGCCATTCAACCCTGAGATCAAAACCAGCTCCCATCGTTCTCAATCATGTCCGTTCATGTTCTCTTATGCCTCTGGAAGTCTTCCAAATTAGCAGACTCAGGGGACGAGGACACAGTACAGGCCTGTCTGGTCTGGCGGAATGATAGCGGAATGGATAGACCTGACCCAGAGAAAAAACCAAGAGAGCAAAGCGAAGCAAGGAAGAAAGAAAGGCAAGATCAGAACGAGGAAATTGAAGAAGAGCGAAGTGAAGGGAGGAATTGAAGAAGAGCGAAGTGAAGGGAGGAATTGAAGAAGAGCGAAGTGAAGGGAGGAATTGAAGAAGAGCGAAGTGAAGGGAGGAATGAAGAAGATGCGAAGTGAAGGGAGGAATTGAAGAAGAGCGAAGTGAAGGGAGGAATTGAAGAAGAGCGAAGTGAAGGGAGGAATTGAAGAAGAGCGAAGTGAAGGGATGAGCGGACAGGTCATAGACAAATGGGCAGCAGGCCACAAACAGACACTCTCTCTCTATCTCTGTGTGTGGTGTGTGTGTGTGTGTGTGTGTGTGTGTGTGTGTGTGTGTGTTGTGTGTGTGTTGTGTATGTGTGCGTGCGTGCGCACGTGCGTGCGTGCGTGTGTGCGTGCGTGCGTGCGTGTGTGCGTGTGTGTGTGTGTGTGTGTGTGTGTGTGTGTGTGTGGTGTGTGTGTGTGTGGTGTGTGTGTGTGTGTGTGTGTGTGTACAAAGATATTAAATTCACTATTCCTGACACATGTTTTCGTGTCAATAATTTGCATTGAGAAGCTCATCAGTATAAAATAAAGATTTTTTTCTACTTTGTTTTGCTCTCTGTCTGTCTGTCTGTCTGTCTGTCTGTCTGTCTGTCTGTCTGTCTCTCTCTCTCGCTCTCTCTAGCGCTCACACACACACACACACACACACACACACACACACACACACACACACACACACACACACACACACACACACACACACAACTGCCTTAAACAACTGCCTTCACAACTGTCAAACCATAGGTAACAAGGGACTGCTTTTTGATACCCCACACATCGATCCCTTGACTGCGTAAGCTGCAGTCCCCCTTTGTCTGCTGCCGGGGGGACAGACAGGCTGTCCGCACGTGACACCCAGATCCTTCATTCCCCGCTCTGTCTGTGGCCAACAATGGCCACAACTGTCTGCTAGCCTCTGCTGTTCCTTAATCACCCGCTTTTCCGCGGCGCTTGCAACAACAAAAACAACAACAACAACAACAACAACAACAACAACAACAACAACAACAGGTTGGCTGCAAAGGGTCGGGCGAGTTCAACTGCCCTGCAGGTGTTCAGAGAACGAATTCAACGCAAAATTAAGATTGAAGGGACTGGTTTTTCATTGTTCTTAAAGCTGAAGAGAATCATTAGGGTGAATGAGCGGCTAACCAGGAGTTATGTCCTGGCTCTTTGACATTTCATGCTGGAGGTGACAAAGGAAGGAATGTATATTTGCTCTGCTCTTTCTGTCTTTTTTCCTGTCTTTTTTCTTTTCTTTTCTTTTCTGCTTGTGTGAAATCAGATGCAGATTAGAATTATGTAATATGGCAGTATACTGGGTTTTTTTCCCAATGATAATACCAGCTCTATTCTAATTCTTTCTCCTACAAACTGCCAGAGCCACTCTCCAAGCCTCCAGACTCTGATGCCAGATATGACTGTGCGTGTCTCGTAAACCGTTCCCTCCATCACCTAATTCATAGTCAGTCGTGGTCTGGTGCATGACAGAAACAGGATATGCGCATATGACAGCCGGCTCCTTCATTTCCAGGTTTGTTAATCCACAATGGCCACGACTTTCTGACTCCTAATTTTTAGGCCACGACTTTCTGACTCCTAATTTTTTTTAGGCCACGACTTTCTGACTCCTATTTTTTTTTCCATCTGCTTTGTGCCTAGGCAGCAGTCCACACAGTCAACAGATTGGGGCAAAGCACCAGGAGAGTTTTTTTTTTTACTTCTCAGGTGTCCGCACAAAAGGTTGATTAAAACGAAGATGGACAGAGCGCGGTAGTCGTTTAGAATTAACGTTGAAGGTGCATTAGTCCGCGGGTAGTAAAGCACGGAAGTGTTGGATGCTAATTTAGATATCTGGATCATCTGTTATACTCTAAGCACTGTCGTCAGCAAACTGGTTCTGCATGCGAACTGATAAGCAAACAGCATTCCATAATAACCGTAGGTTCTGTATAGAGAAAGCTGTCCTTGGTGAGTACTCATTGAGAACCACCTTCCATTTGAAGATGACCTTTGCAACAGTCCTTTTTCAATGATGCTTTTACTTTACTCGTAACAGAACAAAATGGTTGTGGTGTGGTGTGTGTGTGTGTGTGTGTGTGTTGTGTGTTGTGTGTGTGTGTGTGTGTGTGTGTGTGTGTGTTGTGTGTGTGTGTGTGTTGTGTGTGCTTTTTCTCATAGTAGAACAAAATGTGTGTGTGTGTGTGTGTGTGTGTGTGTGTGTGTGTGTGTGTGTGAACTTTTTTTTTAAAGATCAGGTTAGGCATACACGTTACAGCCTTCGACGATCACGCTTGCATTGAAGAATTTTGTGGCATAAAATGGAAGATTTCTTCGAGAGAAACGCGAGTCTCTTCCTGTTTCACCTTCTCACCAATTACGAAAATTAGCGGTCTCCGCATAGAAACAGTTTTTCTGCAGTTTTACGCTATTTTTGACAAACGTGGAGTGGTTTCCTTGGCTATGCTCTGTCGGTTCAAGACTTAATCCAATCCCTCACGTGGGACAGAGGAGCAGTGGAGTGTGGCCGGAGGGAAGAGAACTGGCATTTGCATCACACATGAGTGAAGAAGACAGTGTGTCTCGTTCATCATCAGGCTAACAAGCCGTGAACAAAACGCTTTTACAGTTAAGAGCGCACACTATTGAAAAGCGTTTCAGCATGCTGTCGTGCAGCAGTCTTTCATTCATTCCATCGAAAGGTTTTCTCTCACTTTCCAGGGTTTATTTGAGAGAGTGAGTGAGTGAGAGAGAGAGAGAGAGAGAGAGATTCAGATTCAGATTCAGATGATTTAATCATTTAAGGCCATAGCCCCATATGAAAGGAGCGATAACAATATTACAAGAAAAATTATCATAAAGGCAGCAGTATCACGAGTCCTTACAATTACAAAATGCAGTCAATCAAGAAGCAATGTTTCTCTTAACTGGAAAGCTTTATATACATAAAGAACTAAACTACGAATCACACTCTCTTTTTCTGATGCCATTAGCAAGGAAAAACGAAACATACATGGTTGGTTATAAAATTTTGTATGTATTAGCTGCAAACGGAGATATTACTATAAGTAGGGCACTGCAGGACAATGAACTTCATCTTCGACTGATTCTTTACAAAGGGGACAGAGCAATTCATTGTAACTCGCATTTTTGTAGCGATTAGCATGTACCTAATAATCAGAAATTCCAAATCTAAATCTAGTGAAAGTAAATCGCAAGTGCATTTTCATATTAAACAAAAGGTAATTCTTAACTAAATGTGAGGAACTGTGAACTCTGTACACATCAAATCTGTTACTTGATTGAATGTGACTTTCCCACGCTTGCCATCTACTGTCGAATCAATTTTTGTCAAATTGTTTGAAAAAAATTACTTTCTTCCCCCTTTCTCCTTGGTATATCCGGGGAATATCCTAACCCCCACTCACAAAACAGATACAAAAATTTTAAAACCCCAAATTTTTTTCCCCTTGACTCGAGATCAAGTAGTGTTTTGTACGCTTTTCGGGGAAAATTTAAAATCATTTAGTCTTTTTTTAATAATTTTAAAAACCGTAGCGGTTATTTTTAACTGCAGAATTTTTTATTTTTGGATACCTTTTTTGTTTCTCCATAAATTAAATCTTTTGGCGTTTAATTTCCCTACACCCAAAAATTTTTTTAAAAACCCAACAAATAAACCGTTTTCCAATGAACTGCGGGCATTTTTATCTAAACCCATACCCTCCAAACCCATACTGCAAAAAGGGGGTTGTATCTGTGCTTAAAAAATTTTGCAAACACCCCAAGGGAAATTTTAAATTATGTAGCAAAAACCCAATTTCTTCAAAAACACTTTAAAAATTTCCATTCCTCCCCCTACTAAAAAGGTCTTTACATGTGCAGAAAAATTTAAGCGATTTAAAAAAATTTTATGCGAGATAATTATAAAGTTTAAAACGGGCATGACAGTACCATCATACTCCAAATCTTCATTTTTGCACCCAATGAACCTCCCTTCCAAAGAAAATAATTTTTAATTTTATAAAATTTTAAACCTTAAAATTCTAATTTATCAGCTGGGGGTATTTCAATTTTTTTTAGTTGTCTTGCAGCCAAAAACATCTCTGAACCCAAAAGCTACATCATTGCTGTAATAAAAAAAAGGGTTCTTAGGATCTTTTATAAACCTAGAAACCAAACCCTTTCCCCCGTTTTTCCATTTTCGGGTTTGAAAAGGGCTCTTTTGATAAAAAATTAAAGGAAAAGATGGACTGCACCATCCCCAATTTTTTATCCCTAGTGCACGCTTTAAAGTCATTTAAATTTTTCCCCACTTTTTTTTCTTTTTTTAAACTGCTTTTACATGCTACGAATACATTTAAACAATTTCCCCAACAAATTTCCTTTCCTTAATCAAAAAGGCCCCACAGAAAATTTTTCGATTGATCGGTAAAAACGTTTTTTCAAAATCAATAAATGTTTGGGAAAACTTTGGGGTTTAAAGAAAACTGTTTTAAATTTAAAGGGCCCAAAAAGGGGGTTTACATTGATAAAAACATCGGGTTTTCCACTTTTAAAAACCGGGCGACCTTTGCCATTTAAATTTTATTTCTTCTACATTTCCTGGAGCCCCTTTAAAGTTGATAAGAACTAAATTTTTGCTACTTAATCAAAAACGAAATAGAGAGGAGAGAGAGAAAAGAGGGAGAAAAGAGGAGAGAGAGAGAAGAGAGAGAACGTCAGAAAGAAGACAGAAAAGACTTTCTCTCTGAAATTTTTAATTGATAAAAGAAAAAATTAAAAAAAAGGGGTTCCACTACTCAAAGCCCAAAAATTATCGGAGAGAGAGAAGAGGAGAGAGAGGGGAGAGAGAGAGAAGGAAGAGAGGAGGACAGACAGCCCAGACGGGACAGACAGCCCCAGACAGCGACAAAACAGAAGGACAGACAGAAAAAGACTTTCTCTCTGAAAATGCAATTGTTAACAAGAACAATTAAAAAAGGTTCCACTTACTACCCAAAGACACTAATTTCAGGAAAACCAAAAAAAAATTTGTTTTTTAGCCTACACCTTCGAAATTTCGACGAAAATTTTAATAAAGAACTTTGGGTAAATTCGTTTTTTTCAAAATTTTCCCCTTTTTAGAAAAAGAAAAACGCCCAGAAAATTGTTCAAACACACAAACATACAGCATGCCAAAAAAGCCCCCCGCCCACCACCACCAATGCTAAAAACTACTACTACTGCAAACCACTACCACTACCACCCACAAAGCACTACAAATACTATTACTACAAATACTACAATGCTATACTACTGTATTAAAATGCTACTAATGCTGCTGCTATTACTACTACTACTGCTTCTACAAACTCCCTACTACTATTCTACTACTACTACTATACTAACTAGAAATGAAAATTACAACCACTACGGGCTACTACTACTACTGTTCTACACTACTACTACTACTAATTTCTACTACTAGAAATGAAATTTTACTACTATGTGCTGCCTACTACTACTCCCATTTCTACTACTACTACTACAAACCTACTACACTACTATACTACTGACAAGGGAATACAACTATTTAGGGCTGCTGTACTACTACTACAAAATACAACAACTACTACTACTAAGAATAAACACCTTTGTTACGACAAATAAACCATCATTTTAAAGCCAAAAAAAGACAAAAGGCCCCCTTCAACCCCCCCCCCCCCCCCCCCCCCCCTTTCATCCTTACGTTTACTGAGACAGGGGGGAACAATGTTCTTGAAACCCTGGTTTGCTTCTTAATTTGTGCAAGGTGACAAAATAAATAAAATATTTTGCCCTTGTGACTTGCCTCACAACAGGCATTTTACGCTCCATCAATGTAGTTATGTTTTGAAATCATTTCCCCCTTTCCCCAAAAAAAAGGAAGAATATTCATGGGGTTGATAGGTAGCGGGCGCCCCCAAAAAAATAATTGTGAGTAGGGACATTCAAAAACGAATGGGGTTAAAGGGGGTGAAAGTGAAAAAACCTGAGAAAAATTTTAAAACAAGGCGGGAAAGGGGAAAGGTTTTTGGTCATGTGTTTTAAACACTGGGGGATGAAATCCGGGGAAAAGGGGGGGAAAAGGGGGGGAAAGTTTTACCCCCCCGAGGGGCCTAGAGACTCAAAACCTGTCAGGAGGGTGGCCTCATTTGCGGGCCCCAAGTCATTTACATTCGGGGAGCGATAGATAGTTGGGGAAAGCTACAGGGGGAAAATTTAAAGAAGAGAAAAAGGGGTTTTAATATGTTAAATTTGAGAAGGGGTTATTTAACACCAAACCTTTTTTCGTTTTTCCCCCCTTTCACCCTTTACCCTTCGCCCTTAACCCTTCGTTTTTCACCCCGTGAGGTGGTTAAAATTTGGCCAGGGTGTGGGGAACCACCGGTTTTTCACCCCCAGCCCAGTCCCAAACCCGGGAGAGGGGGTGAACCCTCGTCATTTGCAAGAGAAGAAAAAATTTGGGGAAAGGGAAAAAGTCGAGATGTATTCCAGGACGGGGGGGGTTCCCGGGGGGGCATTTATATTTTTCTCAGAAAGGAGACAGGGTTTTTAGAAAGCGGGGAAGTTTTTTTACTTGAGGCAGGAGGTCCTCAGTGATTACGGATTTTATGTATTCTCCGGGTCCGGATTTTTGGGAAAAGGGAATGTAAAAGGCCCATACTTTATAAAAGGGGAAAAGGATATTTTAAAATTTAAAGGGGAATCGTGTAAAGAAATTTTACTCTCAGTGAAAAGAGGATAAAGTGTGAAGACTATTTTATCTCTCAGTGTAAAAGGGATACAAGTGTAAAAAAGACTATTTTTTTTTCGTGTAAAGAGAGTTTCTTTGTGTGAAGAATTGTTTTGTCTCTCGGTGTGGGGGAGAGATTACATTTTTGGGCGGATTTATTTGTCTCTCAGTGCGGAGAGAGTACAGGTTTTTCATCGTTTAAAAGTTTTTTTTTTGGTGATTAGTAAAGTGTTTTCCCTGAAGGGGGGGGAGAAGTAACAAAAAAACCCGGGGGGGCTTTTTTTGGGGGTGTTTGGAAAAGATTGCGTGTGCGAAAGGAGTAAATGCTGTCATGAATGCGGGTAGCAAGAGGACAGTGTGACGTGGTGCCCCCGGGACCCAGTTTCCCGGGTTTTTGCTGCCGTTTTTTTTCCCCGGGAAAAAAAAAAAAAAAAAAAAGAAAGATTTCTATTTGTGCCCTTGGGGTTTAAAAAAAAAAAAAAATTTATTTTTTTGTACCTCAAGGGTTTGAGGAAAAAAAAAAAAAGGATTTCTATTTGGGGCCCTAAAAGGGTTTTTTGAGGAAAGGAAAAAAAAAGAAGAAATTTTAAAATTTATTTTTTGGTGTATTTTATTTCATTTTTTTGTTGTTTTTTTTTTTCTTTTATGTTTTTAAGGGGGGTTGACATTTTTTTTGGGTTTTGCCTACTCCTTTAAAGGGGTTTTTTTTTTTTTTTAGGATTTTTTTTTGCCCCTTTCCCCCCCTCGGGAAACCCGATAGCCTCAATTTCTCTTGCTCAAACCTGGCAGCAAGGGGGGGGGCTTTGGGGTTTCCCCTGTCCTTCCCCTAGGGGTTTAGTAATTTTGCCCCCTTTCCCGGGGACTGTTTGCCCCAACCTTTCCTGCTTTAGCGGGGGGGACATGGCTTTGGGGAAAACCCAATAGTTTTTCCCTTCTGAAAATTTTTTCTATTTCTTTCCCTTTTCCTTTTGTTTCATTTTTGTTTTTCCCCCCACCTTTGGCCCCCCCGGGAAATGTGGGATCAACTTCTCCTCCGCCCACGCTAGTAGTGTAGGGGGTTTGGATTTTATTACCCCCTTGCCAAAATAAACACCCTTATCTTTTGAAAAATTTTTTTTTCTGGGGTGTGGGCGAGTTTTTTTGAGTTTGGGTGAATGGGGCATTTATTGATTTTTGTTTTGTATTTTTATTTTTAGGTTATTGTGGTGATATTGTGCAGTGATTTTTTTTCCCCCCTTTTTCCAGTTTCACGGGAGACAGGGCCCAAATAGGGGTGCTTTTGGGTTTCTTTTGTTTTTTTGTTTTCCCTTTGCTGTTCCGGTCCTGTTATCCTTTCTTTTCCTTTTAAACCCCTTTTTTCAAAATCTTTTAAAACCCTTTCCTCAATAGGCTCCTATCTAGTTTTCTTTTTCAACATTTTAATCTTTTGGGGAAAGGATTTCGCTATTTTTGTGTCCCCCCCCCTTTTTTTTAATTGTTTATGTTTCCTTTGTTTTGAAAAATTTTATTTTCCCTTTTTTTTGTTTTGGGCGGTACTTTTGTTTTGTAAATTCTTTTAAAATTAAAATAAGAAAAAAAGACTGAAAAACAAGAACTTTTGGATTTTAAAAACTTTATAAAGAATTTTTTTTTCAAAAAATTTTTATTGTGTTTTTTTTTTTTTTCTCTTGGGGAAAACTTTTTTTTGCTTTTAAACTTCATTTTGTTTTAAAAAATTTTCCCCAATTGTTTAACATTTGCAAATTTTTTTTGGAAAAATTTAAAACCCCTTGGGTTTTCATATCTCCCCTGTTTTTTTTTAAGGGTTTTTTTGGGGGTTTTACCCCGGGAAATTAAATTTTTGTATTTGTTTAAAATTTTAAAATTTTAGGGTTTTTGTGAAACTTAAAAATTTTCATATATCGCCTTTTTTTTTTTCAAAATTTTGAATTGTTTGGTTTTTAAATATTTTACGTTTTCATTAGGGAAGATTTTGAATAAATATTTTAAAACAAGGGGGAAGCTTGGGTTTTTTTGGGAAAAAAAACTAAAAATTTTAGTGCAAAAAAGGGCCAAAATAGGGCAGGGGAAAAGAGAGAAAAGAAAATAAACTACGGGGGAAGCTAAAGAAATAAACTACAGAGGGAAGCTGAAGAAAAAAAAACTACAGGGGAAGCAAAATTTTTGAAAAAAAAAGTTTAAAAGAGGGTGCTAAAGTGAAGAACGTAAATTTAAGTTGGGGAATTTTAAAAATTTAGGGGGGATTGATGCTAAAATTTTAGAAAATACGGGATCGAAGAACCCCCACCAGTCGGTTCCGCACCCATCCCTTAAACCAAAAAAGCGGCATATTTTCCCAAAATTTGGGGCCCCCTTTTGAGGAAAAAAGGGGGTTGACATTGTTATTTTTTTCTTTTCCGTTTTGAAATCACGCAACGTTTGTAGTTGGAAAAAGGGAAAAAAGTGGCCCTTGAAAAATTGCGTCTTTTTTTAAAGGGGTCGTTTGACACTGTTCCCTCATTTGCCCCGAAAAAAATTTAATTTGGGAAATCAGTTGAAAGAAAAATACCAAGAAATTTCAATGTTCGGGGATCGTTTTCACGAACTTTTCCTTTTCCTTGTCCCGCCCTAAAAAAGGGAGAAATCTTTTCCACCCTTTCCCCTGATCCGTATAAAAGGGGTAAATTGTTTGGTTCGAGGGAAATCGATTTGTCAAAAACCGAACAAAAATTTTCAATAAACTGCGGATCTCCTTCTTAGAGAAAACTTTTCCAGAGCGTGAGCAAGTTCTGGCCCTTTCCTTTTTTTTTTTTTTTTTTTTTTTAAAAAAAGGGGGCAATTTGAAACGGGAGGAAATGTGTTATGGCTGATCAGTATTGTATCGAAACCCAGAAAGGGCGTGGTTGGAAAGGAGAATTTTAAATCTTTAGCCCCGGGCGTCTTTGGACTTTTCCCATCAGGCGGGGAAGTTACAAAAAAGGGAAAATTTCGGGGGTCTTTTTTTTTTGGTTCCTCAAGGATTTATTTTCCGGGGAACGGACGGGATTTTTCCCGGGGTTTCGAGTGTTTTCCCGAAAAATTCCCAGAAATCCCCCCCGGAAAACCCTTTACTCCTCAGAAAACCCCGCCCGGGAGGTCGGGGACAACGACCACCACGTAGCCCTTTTTTGGGCCCTTTCCGTGGCAGAACGAATTTCCCAAAAAATTTTCAGTGGGGCTGCCGTTCAAAAGAAAATGCTTGTTTCTTTTTTTTAAGGCAAGTTCCATTTGAGGAAAAATTTGCCCTTTCAAACCAAATGATTCAAAACCCGCATTATCCCCCACTGATTGTGAAGAAGGCTTTGTTTTGGGCCCAAGGTCAAAAACCCTTGATGGCTTTGGGGTTTTTGAAAAACGGAGCTTTCAAAGGGGTTTTAGGCTTTTGGTTTGGAGACACTGGGTGCAATTCTGCGGGGGTTTCGGGAAAACTTTTGTTCCCTTTAAAACCTTTTTTTTAAAACTGTCCAAAAAAAGTAGGTCGTTTGGTAGGGAAGATTAAAAGTTTTTCCCCTGGCGAAAATTTTTAGTCGACCACCTACTAAATCCCGGTTTTTTTTAAAAAATGTGTTATTGATAAACCCCGTCGGCGATTGATCTTGGGAAATTTTCCAGGTGCGCTTTCAGTAAAATGGTGGTGCTGGAGGGGTCGTTTTGTTCCTTGTTTGTGAGTACTAGATCAAAAGTTTATAGAGAAGGGGAAAGGGTCCCAAAGCCGCTTAAAAATCCCCCAAAACGGAAGAACTCCCAAATTTCCCCAAAATTTTTTATTTAAAAGAAATTTCAGGAAAAGACGGCGCTGACGACAATACTTTCTGCGCTAAACGACTGTCACTGAAGTACAACGGGCAAACCCAAAGTACTACCCGGGCTTGACAATTTTCGACCAAAGGGGTGTAAACCCGGACCCGGACAAAAGACAAGTTGTGTTCCCAAAAACCCCTTAGGAAAAAGTACGCACACGGTCATGATGCATTTTTCGCCGGTCACTGTGGAATCAAAAGAACATTTTAAAAAGATTTTTTATTTTTTTTATTTTTCCCGGTGTACAAAGGGAATTAAAGAAAAAACTGCCGCTCATGGGACTTAGCCAAAAAACCCTTTTTCAGAAAGGTCGGTCCCATTTTCCCTTTTTCACAAAAAGCCTCTCAAATTTTCCCTTCCCAATTTTGGAAGGAAACCCATTGATTTGTTTGGCCGCTACCCCTGTCTTCTTCGGGGTTTTGTATAACTTGACTTTGGGGGGGAAAACGCCCAAGGGTATCCCCCGAAGGATTCCACTGAAGAAGATTGATACAGTATCTGCGCTGAAGCCTTTTCTTGCAAATTTTTTCCCGAGTGGGCTTTCCGACGAAATTCTTCGGGTTTTTGGAAAGCAATTTTATTTCTATCTCATGAGAGAAATTTTCGACTGTTGAATTTTCTTCCCTTTTAACCACCCCTATCATCCCAAACGAATGGAAAGGTTGAAGTTTCAATGGGAAAGTTAAAGTCCAGTTGAGAAAAGGTTTTAAAAACAAGAGCCCCGGAATGGGAAACCCTTTCGGGACCGGGGTTTTGCTTTTGGGATACAGGGAAATGCCGAACGAAACGCTGGGGTTCTCAACCCTTTGAGCTTTTTTTCGGCACTCACCAAGGGGTCCTTTGGGTCATTGAAGACACAATTGGGACGGAAAAGACCCGGCATTCTACAGAAAAAGTTTTCCAAAACGTTTATTAAAGCATAATCCCTTTGGAAGGAGCATGTGACTTGCTCAAAAGTCAGCTGATAAAAAAAATGAAGTGAAAAAGGGCTTGCAACGAAAAGCAAAGGGACTTCCTTCAGCGTTGGAGATAAAGTCCTTGTTTCTACTAATTTTGAACATTAACCCAAATTCGTGTTATGTGGGGAAAGGGGCCCTTTTTAGGTGGCGGAAAAAAAATTTCCCGAAGTAAATTATAAAATCAAAAAAGGCAAAAAAAATGAGAAGGTATTTCATGTGAAAATGTTGGGAAAAAGTATGTTGAACGTACAAATGTTGCCATCAATCCCGGGTGAGTGGTTTTTCCTGTGTCAGAAACTATGTCAACATTTACAGACATTATCATGAGAATTTTTTAAACCCCCCCCCCCTTTAAAGAAAAGGGACCCGATCAAAGGTTTTGAAACAGCCAAAAAGTGGGGAAATTTTTCAATTTAACCCGTGGGAGTTTATGTTGTACCCCCCTTTCCCATTCTGTCCAAACAAAGGTAAACCCATGAGGATGGGTTTTGGCCCAATTATTTGTCTTCAAGTAAACAGAACACTCAAAGACATTTTGAAAGACTTTAAAGGGTGTTTTCGATACCCCCCCGGTAATTTTCTGGTATTTAACCCCAAAGTATTCGTTAACTTTTTTGAAATACCCGTGGGGAACCAACCTACCCCCCTGCCGTTTGGGAAAAAAAAAAAAAAAGGGGGAAAAAGGTGTTTTGGGTATTGTTTTGGGAAAGTGAGAAGTTCGCCAGGTTCTTGACTGGAAGAAAGTTTTAGGGTTTCAGACTGAACCCTAGGCCACTGACGTTTTTTTGAAAAAGCAAAGACTAAGAAAGGGAGGGTTTTAAGTGGGTCCCTTTGGAAATTTCAGGAAATTCCCGTTTTCCCGTTGAACCATTGCCTGGAACAAAAAAATTTTCAGGCAGAAATTTTTTGTCCCGTGGGGTGAATTTTTCATGGGCCAATTTTTAACTGTCTTCAAGGGGAAAAAAAATATTTTCCGGGTTTTTGTCTTTTTTAATTTATTTTTAACGGGGTGATCACTTTTTTACGGTGCATTGTATGCTACGACGGGTTTAAATCAATTTGGGATTTATTTATTTAAATTTTTTAATTTTAAGTGACTTTTTTGTTTTGCAAGCAACAACAAATTGATGTTTTTGTTATACATATTTATTCTTTTTGGGAAACAAAAGGAAAAAAACAAGTAAATATTTTTTGTTTAAAAAGCTTTTGAAGATGAAATTTGTATGTGTGTTTAGCAAAATTTAAAAATTTTGAAATGTTTTTTATACATGTTTTGATTTGGGAATGAGACAAACCCAAATTTTTTTTCATTTGTCAAATTTTAAAAATGGAAAGCATGTGACTTTTCAATGGAAATAAAAATTACGTGTGGGGGGAAAAAGGGAAATTTTTTTTTTAAACTAAATTTTTTTTTGTTTACATGTTATTGAGAAACTTTTCCCCTTGGGAAAAATTCTCATTTTCATGAGGGTTTTGAAACAAAAGATGTGAGACCCAAAGGGTCAAGGGAAAATGGGCTTCACTTTTTAATGGGGGGAACCCCAATTTGTGCTTTGAATTGTTGATATCCCTAAAATTTTTATCCATGTAATTTTTGAAAAAGTATCTTGGGGGGAAAAGGTGAACAAAATTTTTAATGTTTTTTTTTAAAAAGATTGAAAATTTTTTAAATAAGTATTTAAAGGGGGATATTTTGATTGATTCTTTTCGTTGGTTTTTTAATTTGGTGAAACATGTGCGATGGTTACACATTTTTTAGATTCAAGGCTGAAGATTTGTTTAAGTGAATTTTAATCCTTTTTAAAAAAATTTTTTTGGGAAAAATTTTTTTTATCCCCGGGTGGGGGGTGTCATGTGACGTAGCCTCAAATCAAGGCATGTGCGCTTCCCTTCCCCATGTAGTTAAATGATATGAAACCTTTTCCCCCGGGCCCCAACAAAGGAAGGGAAAATTCATTGGCTTGACTTGGGGTTGGGGGGCGTCCCCCCAAAAAAATTGTGTTTGACTCATTTAAGAAACGAAAGTGGTCATTTGGGGGAAAATGGGCCCCCTAGTGATAGTTTAAACAAAGGGCGGTTAAGGGATTTGGGGCGGGAAAGTGTTTTGAAAAACTGAGTAGGGACCCCATAGGGGAAGGGGGGGGAAAAAAATCAGTTTTAAACCCCCGATTGGGGCCCCAGGAAATCGAACCTGCAGGCGGTGGGCCCCTTTGCTTTACCATTTATTTCCCGGTGGGCGAAAGATAGTTGGGGGAAAACTAAAATGGGGAAAAATTTAAAAAAAGGGAGAAAGAATTCTTTTTTTTGATTTAGAACGGTTTTTTACACGGGAACCTTTTTCGTGTTTCAAACCCCTTTTACCCCTTTTCCCCTTCCCCCCTTCCCCCTTTGTCTTTAACCCGGGGAGGTGGTTTTAAATGGCCATGGTGTGGGGAACACACCCGGGGTTTACCCCCAGTACCAAATCCAGGGAAGGGGTTTTAAAAATCGTAAATTTTGCAAGAGACAGAAGAAGTCGCGGGAAAAAGAAGTCGGGGAATTTTAAATCCAGGACGGGAGAGTTTGTTGGGGGAGAAAATTTTTTTCGAAAAGAGACAGGGGAATTTTAGAAACGGGAAGCTTTTTTTTCTTGGGGGCGGGAGGTCCCCCGTGATTACGGGAGTTTTTTTATTTTCCCTTTGGGCCCGGGTTTTTGGGGTACGGGTGTGAAGGCCATAGCTTTATAGAAGCGGAACTTAGATTTTTTATCTCTCAGTGTAAAGGAGATAAAAAGTGTGAAGGCTTTTTACCCCGTGTAAAAAGGGATTCAAGTGTGAAGACTATTTTTTTCTCTAGTGGGAAAGAGAGATTCAATTTTTAAGACTAATTTTTTTTTCAGTGTTAAAAAGAGATTTCATGTGTGAAGATTGATTTGCTCTCGGTGTTTAGGGAATACATGGGGGTGCGGATTTTTTTGTTTCAGGCGGAGAAGAAACAGGTGTAAAAACTGTTTCAAGTTGTGGGTTTTGATTTGTAAAAATGTTTTCCCCCTGAAGGGGGGGGAGAAGAAAAACATTCGGAAGGGGCTCCTTTTGGGTTTTTTTTTAAAGAAAAATTTTCGTGTGGTATGGAGTAAAGCTGTCCCCCCCCTGATGCGGGGAGCTAGGTGACAGTGTGACATAGTTTTTGTGGCTTGTTTTTTGTTTTCTAAAAAGCGATTGCTCTTGGGTCGTCAACCCGACATTAAACTAGCGTTCTTTTATTTTTTAAAACTAATACAACGGATAAAAACCCGGGATACAGTTTTGGGGAAAAAGGGCCATGAGCCAAAAATTGGGGCAAATTTAAAAAAAGGGGGGTTGGGGTTTACGGTGGTGCCAAAGGGGAATTTTTTAAGCCCAAAAAGGGGAAAAGGGGTTACTCATTGATGAAAAAAGGGGGGGGGGGGGGCCGGGAAAGTTACCGGAATTAAGGGAAAAAAATTTTTGAAATTAGAAGACAGAGAAATTTTTTAAAAAAGAAATCTTTAAATGTGTTCGGAATGGGAAGTTGAAAGATATCCCAAAAAAAGCGAAAAAAGGGCCTTTTCCCAAAGTTTTTTTAAAGAGTTTGCTTTTTTTCTTCTTTTTCCCTTTTTTTTTTTTAAACATGGTTTCCTCTTCCCCTTTGGGGAAAATAAATTTTTGGCTGTGGTGACGATTCCCGGGGGACAACAAAAAAAGTGGCGTTTCCAATGTGAACCTTTTTTTTACGAGCTGGAAAGAGAAATTCCTGTGATTAAAAAATCTGAAAAATTTAAAACCCCGTTGATCCCCTTTTCCCTTTTTTTTTTTCCCCCCCCCCCCCCCCATCCCCACCCCCCCTTTTTTTTTGTCTCATTTTCCCTTTCAACGTAAATGGGGTTACCCCCATGTTAAAACCCTTACAAACCCCCCAATTTTAATCGTTAAACCCCCAGGGTTTCACATTAAAAAGCCCCCCATTAAGTGGCGTTACCCCCAAAGCTACACATTACGGGGTCTCCGTTAAGTGGGGTTTCCTCCCCTGTTAACATTAACAGCCCTCCATTTAAATGGGGTTAACCCCCAAAGCTAAAACATTACAAACCCTCCTTTAAATGGCGTTAACCCCCTTTTTACAAATTACAAACCCTTTATTAAGTGGTGCTACCCCCAATTTTTACAAAAAACAACCCCCAATTTTAAAGGGGTGCAAAACCCCCTTTTACACATTTTCAAACCCTCCATTAAGTGGTGTTACCCCAATGTTAAAAACATTTTAAACCCTCCTTTTAAATGGGGTTTCCCCAAAGGGTTTAAAATTTTCGCCCCCCAAATTTTGTGGCGTTTTTTCACCAAAGCTGCACATTTCCGCCCCTCCATTAAATTGGGTTACCCCAAAGTTGCCCCAAAATTTCAGCCCCCATTTAAATGGTGGGTTTCCCCCAAAGTTAAACTTTAAAAAGCCCTCCATTTTTAAAGGGGGGTTTAACCCCCCAAAGGCACAAAATTTACAGCCCTTTCCTTTAAGTGGCTTTTTCCCAATGTTACCAATTTCGGGCCCCCGTTTAAGGGGGTGTTAAAACCCCAAACAAACACATTTCAGCCCTTAAAATTTAAAATGGCGGGTTTCCCCAATTTTTACCCAATTCAGCCCTTCTTTTAAGGCGTTAACCCCTTTTCCCCCCCAAACCCCAAAATACAGCCCCCCATTAAAATGGTTTAACCCCCCCAATGCAAAAACATTACAGCCCTCCAAAAGGGGCGTTACCCCCCAAAGCTACACCTTACAGCCCTCCTTAAGTGGCGGTTTTAACCCCCCCTTTCTACCCCAAATTTCAGCCCTCCATTAAATGGTGCTACCCCAATGTTGGGAATTAAAAAAAGCCCTCCTTTTAAAAGGGGGTTAAAACCCCCCTTTTTAACACTAAAGCCCCCAATTTTAAATGCGGTTAAAACCCCCCAAAATTGTCACATTTCAGCCCTCCTTTAAGTGGTGCTACCCCATTTTTGACTTTAAAAGCCCTCCATTAAAGGCGTTACCCCCAAAGCACACTTTTCCCGCCCCCATTAAAAAAGGGTTAACCCCCTTTCTACCCATTAAACATCCCTCCATTAAATGGCGTTTCCCCAATGTTACAAAATTTCGGCTCTCCCTTTTAAGGGGGCGTTTCCCCCCTTTCACACAATTTCGGTTCTCCTTTAAGGGGTGTTGCCCCAATTTTAAAACCTTACGGTTCTCCATTAAGTGGTGTTTCCTCAATGCTTTAACATTACGGTTTCTCCACTAAGTGGGGTTAGATACCCCAAAGTTTCACATTACAGCTCTTTATTTAAAATGGCGTTTCTCCAAAGTTTTCACAATTTCGGTCTCCATTAATGGCGTTACCCCAAAAGTTAAAAACATTACGGCCTCCATTAAGTGGGTTTCCAAACCAATTTTTCACCCTTACGGCCTCCTTTAAGTGGCGTTTCCCCCCTGGAAAACATTACGGGTCTCCCTTAAGTGGCGTTTACTTTCCCCGTTTCACTTAAGGCTTCCATTAAAATGGCGTTACCCCCAAAATTTCACATTCGGGTTCCCTTTTTGGGGGCGTTAAACCCCCTGTTAAAACATACGGGGCCCCCAATTAAGGGGGCGTTACCCCAATGGGTTTAAAAATTACGGTCTCCTTTAAGTGGCGTTTTCCCCAA
>CM031608.1:57528926-57541426 GCA_018398815.1 Conus ventricosus
TTGTTGTTGTTGTTGTTGTTGTTGTTGTTGTTGTGTTGTTTTACATTTTATTTGTCTGCAATTTAATTTCAACCGTGTGAATGTGTTGTCTATTTTGCGTGGAAAGTCTGGTGAAGAGAAAATGTTATGTTTGCATTCCCAGAAGAGAGCATGTCTTCAAAAGAAGAAGACAACATTGTATTAGTCATCATCATCATCATTAGCAGCAGCAGCAGCAGCAGCAGCAGCAGCAGCAGCATTTCTGTGTGTGTGTGTGTGTGTGTGTGTGTGTGTGTGTGTGTGTGTGTGTGTGTGTGTGTGTTTGTGTGTGAGAGAGAGAGAGAGAGAGAGAGAGAGAGAGAGAGAGAGAGAGAAGAGAGAGAGAGAGAGACAGAGAGAGAGAGAGAGA
Source organism: Conus ventricosus (assembly GCA_018398815.1). Lineage (NCBI taxonomy): Eukaryota > Metazoa > Mollusca > Gastropoda > Neogastropoda > Conidae > Conus > Conus ventricosus. The sequence goes on from CM031608.1 coordinate 57,529,315, forward strand.
GTGCGCGCGCGCGTGTGTGTGGGTGTGTGAGTCGCATCTTACATATGCGTGCGTGCGTGCGTGCGCGCGCGCGCGCGTGTATGTGTGTGGTGTGTGTGTGTGTGTGTGTGTGTGTGTGTGTGTGTGTGTGTGTGTGTGTGTGTGTCTGTGCGCGCGCGCGTGCGTGCATGCGTGTGTGTGTGTGTGTGTGTGTGTGTGTGTGTGTGTGTGTGTGTGTGTGTGTGTGTGTGTGTGTGTGTGTGTGTAATCGTGCACAACACACTCCTGAAAAATAAACTGCGCAGCCTCTTCGTTTTTCAGAGGCGTTTAAAATGCTCGATACAGATCCTAGAGTCCATCCTACCCAACATCAACTGGAGAGAGAGAGAGCGAGAGAGAGAGAGAGAGAGAAGAGAGAGAGAGAGAGAGAGAGAGAGAGAGAGAGAGAGAGAGAGAGAGAGAGAGAGAGAGAGAGGAGGGGGGGATTGAAGGCGGGGATGGGGAGGGTAAAATATCAGAAAGAATAATCTTGACGTCAATTGAAAAGAAGGGGCATGGTAAAGGGAAATGTTGGGAGGCGGGGCAGGAGGGGGAAGGGGGCGGAGGATAGATGACAGGGGTGGAGGTGGGGGTTGGGGTGATGAGTTGATCTGTAAAAGAAGAAAACTTATGTTGACGTCACTTGAAGCAACAAAGGAAGTGGATTTCCTTCCCAGAAAAAAAAAGGGGGGGGGGGGGGCGGGGGGGGGGGGGGGGGGGGGAGGAGGAGGAGGGAATACAGGAAGCCTCTATGTCAAAGTCTGCACAAGAGCAATAATCAATGAATTTGAATGACATTCTCTCTCTCTGTCTCTCTCTCTCTCTCTCTCTCTCTCTCTGTCTCTCTCTCTCTCTCTCTGTCTCTGTCTCTCTGTCTGTCTGTCTGTCTGTCTGTCTGTCTGTCTGTCTGTCTGTCTCTCTCTCTCTCTCTCTCTCTCTCTCTCTCTCTCTCTCTCTCTCTCTCTCTCTCTCTCTCTCTCGCCAATGCATTAGGGGGCCGCGTAGAAGGAAGGAGAGGCGAGACTGAATCCTCAGCAAAGAAAAAAAACACCTGATCTTGACATCCCTTGACGTAACAAGTGAAGTGGAATTCCTTCCCCTGCTTTAATGTAGAAGTCGTGTTCTGTGTCCAATCTGCGTAACAGAGAACTATCCACGCGTACGTTCCTTTGCCTCTAGCACACGCCACTTTGAACTCAAGAGTAAAATCCTCACGCATCCACTTCGGCTGTTGATCGTTTTTTTTTTCTTCAACGGAAACGAATCTGACATGGAATCCTGCAATGCTGTGGGACCTCTTACGAGCGGTTCGCCCCCTCCTATGCTTCAGCGTCTGGAATGAAGTGGTGTGAGCACGATTCCTTTTAAGTCCTTCCGTCTTTGTGCTGGTGTCAGTGTCTGGCACCGTCATCTCTTGCTGGCAGCTGTTTGTCATGAAATGACCCCTCGTGGGGAAGTCAAATGGGATTGCGTGGAACTGAAACTGATAGCCGTTTAGTGAAATTGCTTTCAATCGAACATTGAAACCCTAAAACGTATTGCCATGAACACTGTGTAATATCTCCCTCCCCCCCCCCCCCCCCCCCCCCCCCCCCCCCCCCCTCCCCCCCCCCCCCCCCCAGTTACAATACTTTCTGTTCTATATCTCTCTTTTTTCTGTAATTTTTGAAAAAAAAAAAGTTTGATTGTTACATTTTTCTGGCTTTTTACTTTCCTGAATTTATCTTTTGCAACTCGCCTCATCCCTCACTCTTCCTCACAGCCTTATTTGTGGTTGATTTTGACGAGGTGACAGCCCTGTCATGGCCCTTTGCGGTCGGCTGGGCTATAAGCAACATTACCTTACCTTACCCTCCTCACACCCTTAAGCCCATCTCTCTTATTGTTGTTTTAAATTTTCTTAATAGATTTATTTCTTTCCGTTTTAATAGTAATTGTTTATTTCATTTTCACGCCAAACCCCTCATTCAGTAATGTGAAAGCAACAGCAGACCTCTCTACGTATCTTTATCGAACGTGTTTTCTTCTTACCTTACAGTTGTGAATTTTAATCGCAGATTGTAACCAATCTGAAAGAATACTTTCACTGCAATGCACTTGTTTCAAAGGACATGAAAATTACAAAATGTCTACATTCATATCACGTGGAAGTCGAACAACCCCAAAAACGAATATTTCTTTAATAAAACGTCATTAGTTGGTAAACCCAACAACGTTCATGCACAGAGGACAATCTCTAATGACACTGCAGAACAATTCCTGTTTGATCCCGATTTGCAACACGGATCCACACCAACACGGATCCACACCAACACGGATCCACACCAACACGGATCCACACCAAACTTCCACGGTTTCGTCCATTGGCCACAAGCCGCCATCCATTAAGTGTCCTGAAATCGATTCTACACTTTCTGTGTTACAGGTGTCAAAAATCCCGCTAAACAGTCCTGGGTCCGCCGTTTTATCCAGGTCCTCGCCACAGTTCCTACCCACAGATACGCGTCATGGATCCGCACCACAGATCCGCATCCCACAGATCTACATTACAGATCCGCTCTGCAGATCTACATTACAGATCCGCTCCACAGATCGACATTACAGATCCGCTCCACAGATCGACATTACAGATCCGCTCCACAGATCTACATTACAGATCCGCTCCACAGATCGACAATACAGATCCGCTCCACAGATCTACATAACTGATCCGCTCCACAGATCTACATAACTGATCCGCTCCACAGATTCACACCACAGATCCACACCACAGATGCACACCACAGATCCGCACCACAAAACACACCACAGATCAGCACCACAGAACCGCGCCATTGATCCACATCACAGATCCACACCACAGAACCGCACCACAGAACCGCGCCATAGATCCGCACCAAACTGAGATGGCTTCGCGGTCATGGTTCATCTTTTGACCCTGATGGGTTAAAAAAAAACCCCCAAAAACAAACAAACAAACAAACAGTGTGAAGCCATTTCTGGGTTATCCTGCAGAGTCACAGACAAAGAAGCCAACAGGTACATGGGAAAACATCACCTGTCCGGCGAGTGAAGAGAGAAAACACTCCATAATCATAGTCTGCAGTGGGACCTGTAGTTAGCAGTGGACCTGTAGTTAGCAGTGGACCTGTACTTAGCAGTTAGCAGGGACCTGTAGTTAGGTCCAGTTGCAGGACCTGTAGTTAGCAGTGGACCTGCAGTTAGCAGTGGACCTGTAGTTAGCAGTGGACCTGCAGTTAGCAGTGGACCTGTAGTTAGCAGTGGACCTGTAGTTAGCAAAATGGACCTGTAGTTAGCAGTGGACCTGTAGTTAGCAGTGACCTGTAGTTAGCAGTTAGCAGTGGACCTGTAGTTAGCAGTGGACCTGTAGTTAGCAGTAGTGGACCTGTTAGCAGTTAGCAGTGGACCTGTAGTTAGCAGTGGACCTGTAGTTAGCAGTAAGTGGACCTGTAGTTAGCAGTGGACCTGTAGTTAGTTAGCAGTGGACCTGTAGTTAGCAGTGGACCTTGTTACAGTGACCTGCAGTTAGCAGTGGACCTGTAGTTAGCAGTGGACCTGTAGTTAGCAGTGGACCTGTAGTTAGCAGTGGACCTGTAGTTAGCAGAATGGACCTGAGTTAAGTTAGCAGTGGACCTGTAGTTAGCAGTAGTGGACATGTAGTTAGCAGTTAGCAGTGGACCTGTAGTTAGCAGTGGACCTGTAGTTAGCAGTAGTGGACATGTAGTTAGCAGTGGACCTTGTAGTGACTGCAGTAGTGGACCTGTAGTTAGCAGTGGACCTGTAGTTAGCAGTGGACCTGCAGTTAGCAGTGGACCTGTAGTTAGCAGTGGACCTGTAGTTAGCAGTGGACCTGTAGTTAGCGTAGTGGACAGTAGTTAGCAGTGGACCTGTAGTTAGCATGGACCTGCAGTTAGCAGTGCCGTAGTTAGCAGTGGACCTGTAGTTAGCAGTGGACCTGCAGTTAGCAGTAGTGGACCTGTAGTTAGCAGTGGACCTGTAGTTAGCAGTGGACCTGTAGTTAGCAGTTAGCATGGACCTGTAGTTAGCAGTGGACCTGTTTATCAGTGGACCTGTAGTTAGCAGTGGACCTGTAGATTAGCAGTGGACCTGTAGTTAGCAGTGGACCTGTAGTTAGCATGATGTTAGCAGTAGGACCTGTAGTTAGCAGTGGACCTGTAGTTACAGTGGACCTGTAGTTAGCAGTGGACCTGTAGTTAGCAGTGGACCTGTAGTTAGCAGTGGACCTGTAGTTAGCAGTGGACCTGTAGTTAGCAGTTAGCAGTGGACCTGTAGTTAGCAGTGGACCTGTAGTTAGCAGTGAACCTGTAGTTAGCAGTTAGCAGTGGACCTGTAGTTAGCAGTTAGCAGTGGACCTGTAGTTAGCAGTGGACCTGTAGTTAGCAGTGGACCTGTAGTTAGCAGTGGACCTGTAGTTTAGCAGTTTGGGCGGTGACCTGTAGTTAGCAGTTAGCAGTGGGACCTGTAGTTAGCAGTGAACCTGCAGTTAGCAGTGGACCTGTAGTTAGCAGTGGACCTGTAGTTAGCAGTGGACCTGTAGTTAGCAGTAGTGGACATGTAGTTAGCAGTGGACCTGTAGTTAGCAGTAGTGGACCTGTATTAGCAGTAGTGGACCTGTAGTTAGCAGTAGTGGACCTGTAGTTAGCAGTGGACCTGTAGTTAGCAGTGAACCTGTAGTTAGCAGTTAGCAGTGGACCTGTAGTTAGTAGTTAGCAGTGGACCTGTAGTTAGCAGTGGACCTGTAGTTAGCAGTGGACCTGTAGTTAGCAGTAGTGGACCTGTAGTTAGCAGTGGACCTGTAGTTAGCAGTGGACCTGTAGTTAGCAGTGGACCTGTAGTTAGCAGCACTCTGGGGGCCAACCACTATCGAAGACCTACAAATAATAGCAATTGTTAAAAAAAAAAAAAAAAGAAGAAGAAGAAGAAGAAGAAAAAGCTTATAAAGAATTCACGACCAGTACGTTAAGTTAAGTCATCAGAGCCTGCACAGTTGCCCAAGTTCTTCTGCCCCTTCAAGCAGAAATGGCCTTGCTATGGCCTTTTGGCATTGGTGTCTTCTGCCCCTTCAAGGCAGAAATGGCCTTGCTATGGCCTTTGGCATTGGTGTCTTCTCCCCAAGGGAAAGGGCCTTGTATGGTTTTGGCATTGGTGTCTCCCAGGGGTAAATGATATCAGGATAACTTTTATAACGCTAGGTGGAAAAGCGTGTGTGTGTGTTGTGGGTTGTGGTGTGTGTGTGGTTGTGTGTTTTACCAGTATCCTCAAAGACTTGAGCTTCTCTTGAGAAATTATGGGGCACGGGAGAGAGAGAGAGAGAGAGAGAAGAGAGAGAAGAGAGAGAGAGAGAGAGAGAGATAGAGAGAGAGAGAGAGAGAGAGAGAGAGAGAGAGAGGGAGGTGTTGTGTTGTGTGTGGTGTGTGTGTGTGTGTGTGTGTGTGTGTGTATGTGTAGAAGAGAGAGAGAGAGAGAGAGAGAGAGAGAGGAGAGAGAGAGAAGAGAGAGAGAGAGAGAGAGAGAGAGAGAGAGGAGAGAGAGAGGGTAGGGAGAGAGAGAGATTTATCCTCCGAAAGAGACCCGCTCTTGGCGTGTCAGGCCACAAGAAGTCAAATGGAATTCCTATCCAGCTTGATGTAGAAGTCGTGTTGCATGTCGTTGCAGTGGTGACAAAGAGGTAGCCAGAGATGGAGGAGACCTTTCGCGACAAGCTCGCGCCACTTTGAAACTCCAGAAAGAAATCCTTTACACGAAGGATTTTGGCCTCGCAGTGAAGGAAATCAACTTTTCACACTCGTTCATTGATTTGTTTGTTTGGCTGTCAGCAAGATACCCGAAACGAAATAAAACTTTGGTACATCGATTTTATTGAAACTTTGAGAGAAACTTGGAATGTGGTCCAAAGACGGATCCTTCATGGGTTTTTTTGTTGTTGTTGTCCGAATCCGGATCCAGCGGTGGATGCAGGATCGTTCTGCAACATTATGACACGCTTTCTCTAGAACACGAACACCTTGAAGATGACGTTTACAAACTGATCTTATTGATGAAGCCATAGATTTTCGTGAAATACGAAAAAGAAATTATATGATACAAAAGCTCGCATTTTGTATTGTATGTGCCTGGTCTCAGAAACATACACCGGCAGTAACTCTTTTCTTCCGTGTCTTTTAGTACTGTCAGAAACATACACCGGCAGTAACTCTTTTCTTCCGTGTCTTTTATTACTCTCAGAAACATACACCGGCAGTACTCTTTTCTTCCGTGTCTTTTATTACTTTCCCTAATAGCATTTTGCTTCCAGTCACAAACTGATTGACTCAACAGTTTAAAGGAAAAAAAAAGTCTACCTTTTGATAATTGCTGTTCTTTCTCATTTTTTTTTTAGATGTCTGAAATAGCTTACAATAAATGACACTGAATCCCCTCCCAGTTTGACCTGGAAAATGTTTCGGTGAAATCTGCGTAGAATAGAGTTAATAAGGAGTGCCTTCTTTAGACTCAAGAGCTTCCCATCCGGAGCTGATCAGCCATGGAAAACTCGAGACCCTTGGCAGCGAATTTCCATCACACTGCGAGTGTCCGGAATGAATTGGTGTGCCCACAATTCCTTCATGGGTCTCCTCAGCTGCTGCTACTGTGGCCTCTGTGATAGTTCACTGTCTGCCATCTTCCTTCCCTGTTGACAACGTTTGTCGGTGACTACCATAAAATGGCCAGTAAGGCTTGTATCAGAACAAAATTAACGCTGCCACAAACCTGTAGGGAAACGAGCAAGTGGTGTGATTTCTCCGGCCAATACGATCAACACACACACACACACACACACACACACACCACACACACACACACACACACACACAGGGTGATGGAGGGGTATCAACAGGCCAGCACAGCGGACAGGGAAGGTCGACCTAAGGTGACAAGGGGGAAGAAAGGCGTGACGCAAACATATTAGCACAGGGTCAGAGGCCATGCTACCTGTTCCGGGTACGGGCAATCCATGATTAAACGTCATTGCATGTGGAGGAAGATGAAGACAGAGAGAGAGAGAGAGAGAGAGAGAGAGAGAGAGAGAGAGAGAAGAGAGAGAGAGAGACAGACAGACAGACAGACAGTGAGAGGAGAGAGAGAGAGAGAGAGGGGAGAGAGGGGAGAGAGAGGGGAGAGAGAAAAGAGAGGGGGGGGGGGGGGGGGGTCGAAGTCGAGCTTCATTGTTTATAGATACATTGATCCGTAAAACAAGGGTTAGTATATCCACGGGATAAAGAACATTAAAATAAAACAAATATAAAAACAAAACGCAAGAGGGGAGAGAGAGGAGAGGTGAGAGGAGAGAGAGAGGAGAGAGAGAGAGAGAGAGAGAGAAGAGAGAGAGAGAGAGACGGGGACGAGAGAGAGAGAGAGAGACAGAGAGAGAGAGACAGAGAGAGAAGGTGGAAGTTGGACAGCGGAAAAAGAGTGAAAATGAGTGGTTGGAGTAGCCTAGCATGGAGGCACAGAAGACAAAAACAGAAAGAGAGAGAATTATATAGCATTCTATGTTCGGCAACCTGCAATTGGGCGTGAACAAGTTCCATCCAATAATCATTCGGGTTTTTTTAACTTACAGGTGCCTGCAAGGAAAAGAATATAAGATAAAATGAAAAAGAAAAAAAAAAGAAATAAAATGAAACAACGAACCATGACATATTGAATATGAGATCACAGCCCTTAGTCTATAGTACCCTCATCTTTTCGTTTTCAAGAGTTTCACCAAGATTGGTTGTAAGCCATATTTTCACTCGTCGACCAAAATGCTCTGAAGTACGTAGTCCAGCAAAACATTAATCAAAAGTTTTATACAAAAAACTTGATCGGCGAAAATGATATACAGTTCACCCTCAACAGATTTTCACAAACATAGAATTGTATTTCTTCCCTCTGGTTTCAAAATCGATAGTAATGTTGTGCAATATTAGAAAGAACGTATGAAGTCCTAATAAAAAAAAGTTCTCGGTAAACATGTAGATTCTTTGTATTACGAACGATTTTGCGCGCGCGCGCGCGCGCGCACGCATACACCACCACCCCACACCAACACACACACACACACACAAAACACACACACACACACAGAGAGAGAGAGAGAGAGAGAGAGAGAGAGAGAGAGAGAGAGAGAAAAGAGAGAGACAGACAGACAGACAGACAGACTGAGGGAGGGAGGAAAAGGGATGGGGGGCGGGGCGGGGGCTTAGCAGACAAAGCAGACAGTGAGAGGCAGAGAAAATCCCACGCATTGCAACACGACTCTCAAGCACATGAACCTTTCCATTTCCCAGCTGAGAGGAGACCAACCTCCAGGCCTGGCACAGAGCTTAACCATGTCTCTCACGTCTTCATCTCACAAAGCGTCCCCTGTGTCTACACCGCTTTTGGCAGAAGCTAAGGTCTGCTGGAGTCCTTATGCTTGGCCTGAAGAATTATTGACTCTTGAAGACTCCGCTCCGGAGAAACCCGGTTTTTTCCCCCACTGGCTAGCACCATGTTTTGACAGGGGGGGGGGGGGGGGGGGGGGGGGGGGGGGGGGGGGATCATTCTGGCCTGTTACATTCTGCTGCCCTCCAGCTCCTCCACCCTTCCATCCCAGTTCCACGGCCCGTGTCTGGTAGAATGGGGTCATGTGAGTACGATTCTTTTTCTACCCCCTCTCTTCCCGTCACTCCCGCTTCCCCGGTCACTGTATTGCTTTGCTGTCTGTTTTGAAAGTATACTCGACAGGCGGAACGACGTTTAGTCCTACCGTTGTTTTCTACCCTTGTTTATTCACCTTTTTCACGGTTTATTATTATATCTATTATCTATGTGTATTATTCATTATTTGTTTCCTTATTACTCATCTATCTATTACATCTATCTATCTATCTACTATTTCTATCTTCTATCCATCTGTCTCCGTCTGTCTGTCTGTCTATCTGTCTGTTTGTCTGTCTTACGTACCGTCCGTACGTCGTCCGTCACTCCTTATTCCATCCTGCATAATGCACCATCCGTCCTGAAGATGATAAAAAGCAAACGTACGGAGAAGCGGAGTTGTAGCTGAAAGACGTTTTAGGAAAGAAGTCAACGGAAAATTATTAGTCAACGGAAATACTAACTCTAACTACCCTAACCCTATCCTACTACCTACTAACCTAACCCTAAACCCTAACCTGACCCTAACCGTAACCCTAACCCTAACCCTACCTCACCCTGCACCATAACCCTGAACCTAGACCTCCGTTGACTTTAACTGCAACGTGATCTTCGATTACCCTGAAAGACACAGCAAAGAGAACGGGGGAAAAACTGCTCAAACAGAAAAAAAATACTGTAGCCTGGATTGAAAAAAAAAAAAAATCAGCTGTGTTTGTTGTACGAAGTACGCAGAGAGAGAGAGAGAGAGAGCGAGAGAGAGAGAGAGAGAGAGGAGAGAGAGAAAGAAGGATTGAAAGCGCCAAAAGGACGAGTGCGTGTGTACTGTGAACCCCACCGCAGTTCACGTACTGCTTTTATGTTGTTCCAGCACTGTCGCGGATATCTCATACAGAGCGGTCAACAACTCTTGACGAGTGCATTAACAAAATAGTGAGGACAGGAACTTCAGTGATGTCCCTTTCTTTGAGCATGTTCGGCCGCGTTCTGTACAGAAGAGATCAGTCATGCGTCACACACATATGGCTTTTTTTCTTTAGTGCTGCAGCTGGTTATGTGCTGCTCATCCTGTTTGTGTATTGGGCGTTTACGCACAGTATGCGTCTTTTTTTTCCACAGGATATATGCAATGCAGTTGAAAATATATTTATATATAAAATTATACGTGTGTGTGTGGTGTGTGTGTGTGTGGTGGTGTGTGTGGTGTGTTGTGTGTGTAGTGTGGTTAAAACCGAGAGAGAGAGAGAGAGAGAGAGAGGAGAGAGGAAGAGACGGAGAGAGAGAGGAGGAGAGAGAGAGAGAGAGAGCGTGCGCCAATGAAAGATAACTCTCCCAGAATCTCCTCACCTCAAAGGCAAGAGATGCTTCTCTCCGATACACAAGATCTCTCTGACGGCCACAATTCGCTGACAGATCAAAAGAAACGAGAGAGATCGGTTCGCCCAGCAGCGGAAGGGAGAGGGGCCGTGTGAGCTGGTGGAGGTGGAGAGTGGTGATCCCTCGCCCCCCCCCCCACCCCCCCCCCCCCCCCGAGATATCTATACCTCAAGCAGCAGAAGAATCCAATTTAAAAAAAAAAAAAAAAAGAAAAAAAAAAAAAAAGAAGCGAAAGCTACCCTGTCGCAAAACCTCTAAGACTGTTTGAGGCGGTTTTGCAGCATTTTCGCTTCCAGAATGGCAATAGTGGTGTAGAATGGACATGGCTAGAACCTCTTGTAATGGCTACCTCTCTCTCTACAGAGGTTGAGAAAGGAGGGTGCTTCAGACGATGACCTGCTTGGACAAAGGTGCGTAAAAAAAAAAAGGTAGTTGAAAGACGCAACAGACGCTGCAGAGAAATAGACACATACAGTTTAGAAAGGGGAAGGTAGGAATGGAACGGGGGGGAGGGGGGGGGGGGGAAGGGAGAGGAACGGGGGAGGTGTCAGGGTGTCGTGGAGAAGAGTGGTGGGGGAGGGGGGGGGGGGGGGGGCAAGGGGATGAAGCAGGACGCGACACAGAGTTCATCTTTTTTTTCTTTTTTTTTTCTTCTGAAGGCCAATATGTGAACACCCGGAGCAAGGACGGATTACGCGGCTTGATTGAACTGTGTATTGCTTGCTGACATCAGAACGACATTGGCACCCACATCACCATCCCAATATCACAATACAGATGGAGAGAGAGAGAGAGAGATGCAGTACAGCCTTAGCTTCAAACAAATGGACATCTACTTGTTGATGGCCAGGGAGACTGATCACTACGAGATCTAGCAAAAATTAGAACGTACGGTCTCCTCTTATTACCAGTAGACCAAGTGACGCCACACGTTCTGCGTCAAGATCAGAGTGAAAAGGAATTCATCTTTATGTCTTGTCAAGGTCCAGAAGTACCATGCGCTTTCTCAACACAGTCCGATCCGTAGACACTTCGTTTTTTTTTTTTTTTTCAGGGTAGAGACAGACAGTCTTGGATCGAATGATTCTGCTACGATGGTCCATCAGATGGTCAGTGTCTGGAATGAGAAGGAGTGAGGACGATTCCTTTGAAGTCCGTTCTCCCCTCCACACCACCACCACCCTCCTTCTTCCACTCGTTCTCTTGTCCCTCTCTCGCCCCCATCACTGTCTCTCTTTTTTTAAATTATTATTGTCCTGCTCTCAGTGTCTGTTCCCTCATCGCCTACTGCCAGCCCTACAGTCATCAGAACGACGTTCCTTCGGCCAGCGCCTTGCCTCCTTACCCCCCACCCCCATCCTTCCCCTAACTTTTCCTCTTTTTGTTTTGGTCCCATCTTTGCTTTACTAGTCCTAAGTTTTCCCCTGCTTGTTTGCTACCTTTTCCTCATGTTGTGACTGCTTTTCTACTTTTCCTCTTCATTTCGTGCCTCTACCCACCATGCCTTTCTGACTGTTGTCCTTAATTTCGGACTTAAAAAAAAATTTCCCCCCATTTTTCCTGATCTTTCCTCCATTTTCCCCAACTTTTTCTTATTTTCCCCCTTTTAAAAAAAAATACTTTTTCCATTTATGTTAATACTTTCAATACCTTTTTCTTATCTATATGTATTTTCTGCTTTTTGTTACATTCCTTGCCTTTCGTATTATTATCATAATTTTTTTTTATCCCTATCCTTTCTTACTTATTCCACTTTGTTTCTTAACTGTATCTGCTGTGTTCACTTTTTTCCCCTACCTTTCCATTCTTTTCCCACGTTTTGCTTTTTTTTCCTACTTTGCTCTTTTTTTTCTACTGTTGTCACTCTTTTTCCGTGTTATCACAATCATATTCTATCTATCATTTTTCATTTATCCTACTTTTTTGCGTGTTTCTAATTTTTCTACTTATTTCCTTTTTTTTCTGTTGTTTACAGCCTATCCGTCATTTCCTCCTTCATTTTTCCTGATTG
>CM031608.1:57543926-57547598 GCA_018398815.1 Conus ventricosus
CAGTTTGTGCTCTTTTGGAAATGAAGTTGCTAGGATTTTGAAGAATTCTTCCCTATGTTTGTTTTGAGTTTCCCGTCGTATGGGGGGTTATACCATATGTTTTTTCTTTTCCAAATTTTTCTTGCTTTTATTTGTGTTGTTGTCCGGGTGTTTTGAAGTTTGAAATTTGTATCCACTTGTTTTTTGTGCCTCTGGTATTCCACTGCTGCATTGTTGAACACTCTTCATTGCATGACAGGTTTGATAGTCTCTTGTTTATCCCATGGGGTATGGTTTTTAAATTTCAGATGGTGGATGGTTACTTTTGGTGTGTACAAAAAGAGGTGTATCGTTGGGTTTCTTGTATGGTTTATATTATGGTTTTTTGAGATCCAGTGTTATGTCTAAGAAAGTTCACTACCTTTTTGTTTGCTTCAATGGTGATTTTTAAAGTTGTGGTTTTGGAGATTTTGCATAGTTCTTTCTTTTTGTTTTCGAGGGTTCTTGGGTTTTTTGTTAGTGCAGCAAGGCCATCGTCTCTGTACAGTCCGCTTGTTTTCCGAGTTTTTTCTTGATGTTGGAAACAGATGAATAGTCCGACCAGTTCACATTTTTCTGCACCATCATATGAACCATGTTACGTCGAATTTTGAGTTTTGTTGGTTTTCCTGTCCAGGTTTCATTTCTGCTGTGTAGTAATGTTTTCTTGGTGTGGAGAAGATTTCCATTTCTGACCTGTTATGTCTGTGTGGTTACTGGCAACTTCAGGGCTTTGGAGAGTAGTTCCTCATCTATGGATGGATAAAGTCTACTATGTCAAATGTGATAAATACTGTATTACTTTGTTTATTGAGTTTTTTGAACCATTGGATAACTTCGTATGTGTTCTTCCAGGGTTGTAATCAGAGTTTGATTTTATGTCCTTTGTTATTTTTTCCAGAATTTTCTTGCTTATTTTGCCTAATTCAGATTTCGATGGGTTTATTAGTCTGCATGTTGGATTTTTATGAAAGTTGGGTTTGTGGGGCTTTGAGTGTTTTTGAAAGCTTCTTTTGTTGCTGTCGCTTCTATCCTGTCACTTAGGTCTATGCGCTCTGCAAGTTTTTTATCTTTTTGTGCGGATACTGTCATGTATATTTTTGTCAGCTTTTTTGTAGTTTTTTTTGGATGTTTTGTCAAGGAGTTGAGAAAATTCCTTTGGTTCCATTTTGTAGTAAAATTTCTAGTTTTGTCAGCCTTCACAAATATTTTTTTGTCATTTTGTACTTGTTTTATTTGGTTTTTTAATGTTGTTTGGAAATCGTTGTTAGATTTTTTGAATTCAATATTGGTTATCATTCTTTTCATTGATCTTCAAAGCGTTTCATATCGTCTATGACTGGTGGTGATCGCCATGATTTGAAAATCGTAGGTGGTTTTTGTCCTCTTTTTTTTTTCATTCGGGTTCAGGAAAAAGAATGCTTTCCATCTCATATTGCGTACGAACTTTTTTGGTTTGTTCTATTAATATGCAAACCACAAAAAGTCATTCAATAAAGAAAAATATAAAAACCCAAAAAGAATGAGCAATTTTATCTGGAAACTTAAAGACGCAAAAACAAGCTACAATATAACCTGGAAATCATAAAAAGAGCATCACCATACAGCAATGTTTCAAAAAGGTGCAACCCTTTTTTTAACTGAAAAATGGTTAATACTATGCAAAACCCCACTTAGCAACTTTAAAAACCAAAACAGAAATAGTAAACAACTGCAGGCATAAATGGAAATCGTTTTTTAGTGAAACACATCCAAAACTAAAACCTGAAAGCCCCAAAAACACGTGCAGCCAACCCGCACGTGCAAACAACCGCAAACGTGAGCCCACACGCTATATAAAAATCGGCGGTGGGCAAACAGAGATCATCCTGATGACAGCGCAACGCCCCTAGAAAACAAATTTGTCGAGTTTTAAACCCTTGAGTTTTAACCTTCCTTTTTAACATCATTGACAAATGTTGCTCCCCAAGGGGTCGAGCACTTTTAAAATCATTTTAGGCTCTTTGGGTTATAATCTTTTATATAATATTTATATAATATATATAATTATATATTTAATATATATACACACACACACACATCTGCACACAGTCATGCAACACACACACACACACACACACACACACACACACACACACACAAAACCCACACAACACACACACACTAAAATATATATTATTATATATGTACAAAATATATATAAAATTTTTTATATATATATATATATAATATATATATATTTATATACACACATCTGCGCACAGTCATGCAACACACCCACACACACACTCACATCCCCCCCATACGCCACACACACACACACACACGCACACACCCCCACACACACCACACACACACACACACACACACACACACGCACGCACGCACACGCACTCACCAGATGCAAACGTAGACAGACGCTTTAGTATCACTCCCTCACCAATGGACCTTTAATCTCTGACATACTAGGGGACTGATCACCTTTACGATTCAACCCCTCTCAACGTCTCCACTCTTCAGTCATTACCCAGAAAGGAGATCATAGTGAAAGTAAGCATTCACGCTTTAATGGGCTATAAAATGCACACACTTTCTCCTCAGCGTTCGACTCCTCGTGGACCATTTCAGCCAGACACATTCTGGCACCGTGCAGCATGGATTTCCTCCTAAACCATTACAGCGCTTCACCCTTCTTCTTCTGGCTGGTGTCTGGAATGAAGTGGCGGGGAGTGAGCAGGATTCCTTTCAAGTCTTTTCCATCATTGCTGCTACTTTCTTCACTGTTGGCCTACTTGCTAACAACCTCCTCTGGCACTTTGGAAACTTACTAAGAGCTCGTTGTCCATTTAGACCCGGGAACCAAGTTTCAGTTCCATTAAAAAAAAAAAATTAACATAACTCAATGATTTTTATCAAAATGTTAAAGCATTAAAAAAAAAACCCAGCATGCGAGTGTCCATCTGTTAACACAACACACACACACACACACACAACACACACACACACACACTCACCACACACACACACACACACACACACACACACACCACACACACACACACACACACACGCACACACACGCACACACACACACACACGCACACACACCACATGCACACACACACACACACACACCACACACACACACACACACACACCACACACACACACAGATATTACATGCTGAGCATGTGTCTATTATTAAAAAAAACAAACAAACAAACCAAACAAACAAACTTTTATGGAAAATCAGACGGTGGGGAAACATAGAACGATGAAGGCCCCACCTCTTTGGAATTACAACACACACAAAAAAAAAAGAAAAAAAAAAGAAAAAAAGTGAAATGAAAAGGAAAAAAAATGGAAAAGAACAAAAAATGGAGGTTGGAGGGAGGGACCACAGCAAAAAAAAAAAAAAAGAAAAAAAAAAGAAAAAAAAGATGCTTGCACTGCTTTCATCTTGACCTCATACTACCCTCAATCCAATCAGGGGGTGGGGACGGGGGGGGGGGGGGGGGGGGGGGGGGGGGAAGGGAGAAATTAGGGGTGGGGGTGGGTAGGGAAGGAAGGAGGGAAAGAGATTGCATGGTTAGCATGAGTCAGTTAAAAACAAGTAGAAAGAATCGTGGAGAGCGTGGCAGCAGAGAGTCCTCA
>CM031608.1:57553794-57572695 GCA_018398815.1 Conus ventricosus
TGTCTTTTTTTGCCCCTGCCTGAATGGGTTGGTATAAAAACCTGCCTGGGCCGTGTACACCAGCCTGAACTGGCAGTACACAATCACCTGCCTGGGCCCGTGTACACCAGCCTAAACTGGCAGTACACAATCACCTGCTGGGCCGTGTACCCCAGCCTGAATGACAGTACACAATCCCCTGCCTGGGCCGTGTACACCAGCCTGAACTGGCAGTACACAATCACCTGCCTGGGCCGTTTTACACCAGCCTAAACTGGCAGTACACAATCACCTGCCTGGGCCGTGTACACCAGCCTGAACTGGCAGTACAAAAATCACCTGCCTGGGCCGTGTAACCAGCTGAACTGGCAGTACACAATCAGCGAAGGAAGGTTAAGAACATGAGCCGTGTACAAAACAACTGCATCCACAGGCTGTATAAACGACTGGAAGAGGCAGCCTGCAACCGTCTGCATGGGCGGTGTGTACAACAGCTTGGAAAAGCATTATAAATAGGCTGCATGCTAACAGTATGGTGGGTTTTAGACGGATACCCTGATGGGTTGTATACAGCGGTCTAAATAAACTGTCCACAGGCAAACCTGACTGGTTCTATACAGCAGCCTAAATAAAAAATATAAAAATTAAAAACAGAACCCTTTAAAAAAAAAAAAAAGAATTGCAGAAGTGTTTTCGCAACGCCAGCTATATGGAGAGTCCATACAAATTGACATTCATTTCTGTGACGTTCAAGTCTAATCCGTAGATATTCTGTCCTCCCTCGCAGAGCCATCTTTTGGGCCCCAAAACTCAATTTGCGGTCTATGTCTTCTGTGTGGAATTTGATAAAAGGATAAACGGAAATATAGGGCATGTGTGTGGGGTGGGGAGTGGGGGTGAGGGGTTGAGGGGAGGGAACTTTTATGAGCTTTTCTGTCCCGAACACATGTATAAAATGTTGGTAAAGCAGACGTCAATTTCGTTATCTTAAAGATTCCCTCCAGAAATTTGAAAAATGACTTTTTTTGGGAAATGAATTGTACATAACCGCCTTAAACTGTAGTGTATGGATCCCAGGGGGTCTTGTGTTGCGTGCGATTCATTCTGTCAAAGGGAGAGGCAATAAAACAATAACAAGCGTCCGTGAAAGACCGAATAAGAAGCAAAAAAAAGAAGACACTACGGAGGAAGAGAGTGACATTTCAATTAGCCCTAGGTGGATCAAATATTTGACAGTGTACGAAAGTTGTCCTTATCAGCTGACGTTGGTGGATCCTAATTTGGCAAGTTGGGGAAAGCTGTCCTTATCAGCTAATGTTGGTGGACCCTAATTTGGCAATGTTGTGAAAGCTCCCCTTGTCAGCTTATTTTGGTGGATCCTATTTGGCAATGTTTTGAAAGTTGTCCCTATCAGCTGACGTTGGTGGATCCTAATTTGGCATGTTGTGAAAGCTGTCCTAATCAGCTAATGTTGGTGGACCCTAATTTGGGAAATGTTGTGAAAGCTTGCCCCTATCAGCTAACGTTGGTAGATCCTATTTGGCAATGTTGTGAAAGCTGTCCCTATCAGCTAAAGTTGGTGGACCCTAATTTGGCAATGCTGTGGAAAGCTGTCCTTATCGCAAATGTTGGTGGATCCTAATTTGGCAATGTTGTGAAAGCTGTCCTTATCAGTGACGTTGGTGAATACGAATTTGACAGTGTGTAAATAGCTGTCCTTATCAGCAAACGTTGGTGGATCCTAATTTGGGAGCGGAAAAGCGTGTGGATTGTATTTCTCCCCAGGGCTCACACCGCTATGATGCAGGGGAAGAGTTGTACGACGTTTGGCACCGAGACCAGGAGACAGATGGTTGTGCGCTGTTGCCCTTTGCAAGTGCTGCAGGTCTGCCTGTTTCTTCCTGAGGCCTGTGTGTCTCTGTCTTCAAGGCTGGAAGACAGCGGTTGATTCCCTTTCAGGATAGCGCGTTTCTTCCCTTCCCCTTTTCTTATGAATATTTAACTTGCTTGCAGAATCAGCACAGCCAAAAAGTTCATTCCCTTAGCTATTACTTTATGTCTTCAGGGACTGGGAATTAAAGGCTAATCTTCTGTACAGGTGGAAGAACAAAACGTGTGTGTGTGTGTGTGTGTGTGTGTGTGTGTGTGTGTTGTGTGTGTGTTTTTGTGGTGTGTGGGGTGTGTGCTCGCGCGCGCGCCCCGCGAATGACACAAAAAGAGGAGAGGGGAGGGAGAGAAGTGGGGAGAGAGAGAGAGAGAAGAGAGAGAGAGAGGGTTTAGAGAGGGGAGGGGGGAGAGAGAGGGGAGAGAGAGAGAAAGAGGAGAGAACGTACACTTTCCTACCTGCTGACCCGACGGGGCAGCGTGCTGTGTGAATTCCCACCACCCGGGCTTGACAAAATGAAAGACAGACACTAGCCGAAATTGATGCGGTTCCCGAACCCAGGAATACACCCCCTACCCCCACCCCACCCCTCCATCCTTTCTCTCTCCACCCCCACCCCCCTACCCAGCCTTATCCTCCTCTCCAACAACCTCCCTCTTCTCCACTTCACCCCCACCTACTTGATCTCTCCACCCCCCACCCCACCCCCCAAACTCCATCCCCCCCCCCCCCCCCCCACCCCGTTCAAGCCCTGTCTGGGCGACACGGATGCTGGGCAGTACTGGGACCTCACTGTTGTCACTGTGAGTCCTCCAGGGGACAAAAACCCTGCCAGTTTATAGATGTGGAGTTGGGAGGACGGCCGTTTGGAATGGAGAGCTGGCTTAGGGGGGGGGGGGGGGGGGGCGTTGGGTGTAAAGTGGGGGTAGGTGGAATGCCGGGGAAAGAGGTGGGCAGAGGAGGAGGGGGAGGGGGTGGTGGTGTTGGAGAGACAAGGGGGGGGGGGGGGTAAGGGGGGAGGGAGCGGGGGAGGCGGCAGCGCCAACAAAAGATGCGTGTGAGTTGACGGGGGTTAGGAAAGGGGGGGGGGGGGGGGGGGGGGGGGTGGGGAGTGGAGGAGGCGGGTTAGAGTGTAGAGGCGGTAGAGGGGACGGCGGATGCTGGTGGTGGTGGTGATGGTGGTGGTTTTGGTGGTGGTGGTGGTGGTGATGGTGGTGGTGGTGGTGATGGTGGTGGTGGTGGTGGTGGTGGTGATGGTGGTGGTGGTGGTGGTAATGGAAGGAGGGGGGGGGGGGGGGGGGTCGGTAGGTGGAAGGGGAGGGGGAGAGGGTGTGGGGCTTGTTGGCTGTTTAACTGTCAATGGTGGCGCCCATGAATAAACATGGCATGCAAAGGAAACGGACCGTCTGGAATGAAGAACGTGGAGCAAGGAAGGAGGAGAAACGAGAAAAAAGTGAAAAAGAAATCGGTTTGTCAAGGCGTTGGTGGGTTTTTGTTGTTGTTGTTGTTGTTGTGTTGTTGTTGTTGTGTTGTTGTTGTGTTGTTTATGATGATGATTTATGATGATGATTTATGGTGCTGCTATTTTTGTTGGGTTTAAAAATAATTTCTATTCAAGCCCAATTATCTGTCTGCGGCAAGAGAGGAGAGAGAGAGAGAGAGGAGAGAGGAGAGAGAAAAGGGGAGAGGGAGAGAGAGAGAAAGAGAGAGAGAGGGGAGAGAGAGAGAGAAGCTGCTGGTGGAAAAAATAATCTCATAAAAAAAAACTCTTTATATTTGCCCTAAAGCAACGACCATAGGTCTAGTGCTGGTGGTTACAGTGAAAACATGAGGACAAGAAAATGAATAAATGAAAAATTTCCCGATATACTAATAATAACGTTTATTTCTATAACGCATATTCCAATAAAAATGCTCCACTAGCGCTTTACATTTCAAAAAAGAGCAAACGGTATTATAGGAGTTATAAAGGTCATGCACATGAAAAAAACAACAACACAACAACAAAGCTTCGAGATATCGTTTGACTTGCACAATCAAATAATATTAAATCACAACCAAATATGAGCGCACACGGGTAAAAAACAGTTCGCTTTCCCACCCATTATTACTTCGTTCGCGGACAATAGAAATCAAACTTCGCGAAACTGAAAAGAGAATAACGGGGGGAGGGGGAGGGGGAGAGGAGGGGGGTGAAGGGTGGGTGGGTGAGGAGCAGTTGGAAATAACAATAGAAATTGTGTTGAAGCGAAAAATTGTAAACAAAGATTCATCAATGCGCCCCCCCCCCCCCCCCCCCCCTTTTTAAAACTTTTTTTAAAGAGGTCTTCAACACAAAATGGCTCCAATCACTGAAGTCTCGCAGCAGAATGAGAACATACGTCAGTCCAAGAGAAGGGAAGTTAAATTTTACTGACGCCTCGCTTTTTCCGGTATAGCCAAAGCTAGGCCTATTCCATCTCTTGATCTCAGCCATGCAGACTTGAAGATACAAATCAATTTTTATTACTGAACATAGAACGAAACATAGGCCCCAAAACAGCTTTATTTTTGCCAAATACACTAAATCATTTGATCACTTGTGGGCGAATCCCGCAATAAAGAAAGGAACACTTTGTACATTTTCTTGTTGCTACAATGATAGAATAGACCAAAACAGTGGGAAAATCCAAAATGTTGGCATCCAACAGTCAAGTGTAAAATAAAACTCAGCCATGACGTCAATTTTTGTTGTTTTTTTTTTTGATGATGCGCATTTTGAAAAAAAGTCTGCTGCCCTGTCCAAACAAGAGACAGCCAGCCAACATCAAGTGTCTCATTCACTTAGATGATGGGAATAAACTTTTCACCCCAAGTAAGAAGAGAGCGGGAATGGAGAAGAAGCCTTGGCAGGTCCCATTGTGTAAAACAGGGGCAGGGAAAGTGCAGGTGGAAACGTCCACCGTAATCAAAAACAGCTTCGGGGGGGGCGACCACAAAATCTACTCCCACAAAATCTACGACTGGACACGAAATCTACTCCCATGACATCTACTCCTACGAAATTACTCTGCGAGGTGACCTACGAAATCTACTCGTAGGGAGCGAACCACGAAATCCACTCCACGAAATCTACAAGAATCACATGCAAATCTAATAGACCGTGAAATGTATGTACCTCGGCCTCTCGACATTAAAAGTAAATTTATTTTACCCAAATTTTTTCCCCCCTCGTGCAGGGGGCATAAACTCCATGGTGTTGCTGCTTCGTTGAATCACAAAAGTGAAACTTACTTGCAGCCCCAACTTGCAGCAACGGTTGAACTTGATTTTTATTTAGTGAACGAGCTCAGCAGATTTACGTGGAAAGGCGGCGTGGCCAGGGAAAAGTACTGTTGACTAATTCAACTGAGCAGATTTCATGGAAAGGCGGCGGGCCAACATTTTTAAACACATTGGCGTATATTACATGGGAGTAGATTTGTAGTGGCCCCCACCAAGTAGATTTCGGGGAGTAGATCCGGGGGGCGCCCCCAAAAAATAGATCTCCGGGGACAACGGGGGGTTAGCTGCAATAAAAATTGCAGAAACGATCAAAGGGTTTTGACTTCGTGGGAGTAGATTTCGTGGGCCCCCCTCGTATATGGTTGGTAGATGTATGCAGTTGCCTTCGATGTGTGTTTAAGTGCATGAGGTGTGAACGTGGACAGCCAGGGTTACTCGTTCACCATATCGTCTGCCCTGTGTTGCAAAAGTGCGTTAAATGAGTCCTACTTCGCACCTTTGTCTCGCGTGATTTTTCGGTTTTGAGTCTCACATACAAATTTAAGTATGCATCTCTCTTGTGCCATTTCCTTTCTTAATTATGGCTTTTGTTCGATTGATTGTTGTCGTTGTTTTTTTGGTGTTTTTTTTTGAACCCGAAATGTCAGTGTTTACTTCATGGAAGTTTCAGTTCCATGAAATGTCTTGCTACATAGCCAGTAATCGATTCGTACCAGTACCTGTACAGTGCCTATGTTCTGCAGAAATTATGCAATAATCTTGTCTTGGTGTTTGACCGACGTCCACGCCGCAGATCCCCCATCCAAATTCCATGAGAATATCCTGCCACCACATTCCGACTTTCTACCGAGTTTTGCTAAAATCGATTTCGCAGGGTGGGGGATAGGGGTGGGGGTGGGCGGGGAGGGCGGGGGGGGGGGGGGGGGGGGTGTTGTTTGTGCGTAATCTTGCAGGGGAAACAACAACAACAAACAAGCTAATGTGCGGAAAGACAATACTCTCCGAGATAAAGAGCTTGCATACAGAATGGGTAATTTAGCGTCGGCTGCAGAAAAGGAAGTAGTTTCACCTTTGGTCTTTGTTTTCAATGGAAGGCGACAACAAAAGGCGAGTATACGACTAAACGCGGAGCTGGGGATTAGCATGTGTAGATGTGAAGTAGTTCAGAGAGACAGACTAAACGCGGAGCTGGTGATTAGTATGTGAAGATGTGAAGTAGTTCAGAGAGACAGTCGAATGTGCATCTAGTGCCCAGCAGCAAAAGAAATAGTGGAAAGTCAGTCTATGGTATCAGTTACATTAAATTAGAACTATTTATCATAGCGTTTGTAAATGGTGCTGTTCACGTCACTGCAAAAGGGGCTGTGGCAAATAGGAAAAGATCGTCATCACCATTACCATCACGTTCTCGTTGTCAGAATCAAACTATCATCCTCATTTATTATGATTGAATATGTGGATGTAAAGAAAGATTTGATATTATTCCACAAATTATCGGTGTATGAAAGGAAAGAATCAAAATTTTTAAAAAAAGAGCTGTTTTGATTATGATGTTGTCTCACGGGAACGGAGATTTCTATTGAATTAGCGTTCGCCCTAAAGGTGGAGCACAACTTAACAACAATTTAGACATATTGATCGTTATGTTTCACATTTCCATTTGCATGAGGTGGGGGGACGAAGGGTGGTGGGGGTTATGGGTATTCAATCTTACGTGGTCAGAAAATGATGATGCAAACGATTTTCGGATTTTTCGTTTGCTTTTCGTTTGGTTTATTCATGTTCTTGTTCGTGTTTTTTATTTTTTATTTTTTTAAAGTCTTTCTTTATTTAATTCACTCTTTTCTTTTCTTTTCTTTTTCTTTTGTATTCTTCGTTCTTTCACTGCTTCAATGAATTGCTCAGATTTCGATGAAACATAATTCTATGAACAAAAATTTACCACTGTCATTGTTATGAATTTCTCTCTCTCTCTCTCTCTCTCTCTCTCTCTCTCTCTCTCTCTCTCTCTCTCTCTCTCTCTCTCTCTGCCCACCTTCCTGTCTCCCCCTCTCGCTAACACACACACATACACACATATACCCTCCCTCCACACACAGAGGCGCGCGCGCGCGCGCGCGCCACACACACACACACACACACACACACACACACACACACACACACACCACACACACACACACAAGCGAAAGTCGAGCGATCGTTTAGTCTTTAAGACTCGCGCACTAAGCGATCTTCCTCACTCTATGCAGCTGCAGCAACTTTTGACCTTTTCCACTGTTCTCGCAGACAAAGCCTCTCCCAGTCGACATTTATCTTCTGAACTAAACCTGGTGTTTATAACAGTTTTGTTGTTGTTGTTTTGGTGGTGGTGGTGACTGTGATGGTGATGTTGGTGTTGTTTATTTGAGAAGTAGACTGTGTGTGTATATTTCTGAGGGGAATACAATGACATCATCTCCAAAAGGACCTAGAATGTGTCGCCTGCTCTTTTGCCTTTCTGCCATCGACGATGGTTATGGGCGTGGCCACGGCAGTCGACAATGATGAAGGGGAACTTTTTGTCTTGTTTTGTGTCGTGAATCAGTGTGTGTGTGTGTGTGTGTGTGTGTGTTGTGTGTGTGTGTGTGTGTGTGTGTGTGTGTGTGTGTGTGTGGCGCGTGTGTGAGTGCGTACGTGCGTGCGTGTGTTGTGTGTGTGTAGTGTTGTGTGTGTGTGTGTGTGTGTGTGTGGTGTGTGTGAGTGTGTGTGTGTGTGTTGTGTGTGTGTAGTGTTGTGTGTGTGTGTGTGTGTGTGTGTGTGTGTGTGTGTGTGTGTGTGTGTGTGTGTGCTCAAGGGACTGGGGTGGGTGGATGTCTAATCTGAGCCACACTATTTCTTCTCAAGCTACAGTAAAATCACTACTCTTTTGAAAAATGTTTTGAACCATAGTAAAATAATTCTAAGCTATAGGAAAACTTTCTATTCCATTCGAAGAATCTTTCAAAGCTATATGAAAATCATTCTAGCTTTATAAAATCTTTTCAAGCTGGTGGTCAAAGCATCTGAACTATAGTAAATATCATACGCGTAGAAATAGAAAAAAAAAATCGCTACAGGCAAAATCATTCTAATGCATGATGTAATTTTTCTGAACTATAGGAAACTCATTTTTAGATGAAAACATCTTCGCAGACAGCGATCATGAGATCGTGAAACCATACTAATCTATTATATTAGAGGAAATCTACTCCAATCTATGCTGAACAATTCTAAGCGTTCAGGAATTACAGCAAATCAGCCGTACGCTGTAGTAAAATGTTCTAAACAATAGTTAAACAATCAAAGGCTGTAACCATAGCAAAATCATCCTACGCTAGAGTAAAGACAATCTAATCTATAGCAAAACTGGGTCTAAACTATATTGAACCCGTTCTACGCAATATATTCTGCACCTAAGTAAAACCAGTCTAAACTATAACGAAACTATTAGATTGTTCGTCTTCGTATTCGTTCTGACTTTATTCAAGTTTAAAGGTTTGTGTCAGTCTTGAATAAAAGTTCCTCTATGTTAGGTTTTCTTATGGGAGCAAGAGTTACCCTACTTGTTTATTGCTTATTGTTTACTGTTCCTGCCTCATTTTATTTTCAACTTCATTTCATTAAATCGAGGTTATTTGTATTTGTTTCTGTCCGTCTTTGTGTTTGTCTTTTGATCTCCCTTGCATCCTTGGGTGGATCCTCAAGCGTAGGCTCAAAGATTGACCCCTACATTTTATACTGTTTGCATAATGTCTTTAGTTTTTCAGCAACTTTTTTTTCTCCCACACTTTTGTTTTGGTTTCATTACTACCCTTCGCTGGCTGCTTTGGGGGTGCTGTTGGATTTTTTTTTGAACCCTTGGTGGTGAGGAACACCACCGTATCATGGACTGTGGTGTGTCTCTATTTGACGCCAGGAGCACAGGACACAATCAGCCGTGTCTCCTGGAAAGTCCGATCACGCGGACGAAAGGCCTGGGAGCAGGCAATACAAATAGATCTGCCTTCAAGGGGGATTATGATGGTTCTCTCATGCAGCTAGTGAAGACTTTTTTTTATAAATATAACATATTTTCTTAATTTCATGTTCTCTTTTTCTCCACCTCCCAAGCTTAAATCTTTGCCAAGTCATTACTGTGATGACGGAGGGGGTGTTCGCCTGCGCTTGTTTTTCTCCCACTATTTGATTGTTCGTCTTTGTATTCGTCTGACTTTATTCAAGTTTAAAGGCTGTGCCGTCTTGATAAAAGTTAGTCTATGTTAGGCTTTCTTATGGGAGCAGGACTTATCCTACTTGCGTATTGTTTTACTGTTCCCTGCTCATTTCATTTTCAACTGTTAATAAAACAGTTGTAAAACATACAAGAAATCGCGTTAGCCGGTAGTATAAACGTTTTAAGCTGTAGTCAAACGGTTATACACTATAGTAAACCGTTTTAATCGGTGGTATGAAAGTTCTAATCTATAGGGAAAAACATTTTACGTAAAAATAAAGCCGTTCTTACCAGTTGCAAAGCTGCTAGACTAAACAACAAAAATCAGTCTAGGCTGAAATGAAACCATTCGAACTGATAGAAAAGCGCAGTACCTAAAGGCTTCTACAATTACATCATTCCAAGCTGTAGCAAAACTGTTCTGGACCACAGGGAAGATCATTCTAATCTATAAGCACAGCGCTGGTAACTGCATTAAAACCATTCTAAGTTTAGTGAAACCATTCAAAGATTGAACAAAAGCATTGTAAACGACAGAAATCCCTTTCTTATTTCCGGTAAGACTGTTCTTTCTTGAGCACTAGCGGGAATGGGTTTTGAGTGCCAAAGGTTGTGTGTGTTTTAAGTCCTGGGCATTGACCGTTGTTAATGAAGTGGAGTAAAGGGCTCTTTTCCACTCCAACACACCACACATACGCGCGCGCGCACACACACACACACAACCCACACACACACAACAATACGCGCGCGCACGCACGCACACACACACACACACACACACACACACACACACACACACACACACACACACACACACACACACTACAATACACACACACACAACACACACACACACACACACACACACACACAGCACTACAATAACCACACATGCCCAACACTTTCTCTGTCTTTCTGTCAATCTTTTTTCTCTCTCTCTCTCTCTCTCTCTCTTCTCTCTCTTCACACACACACAACCTTATCCCCACCCACCCCCCACACCACCAATCCCAACCCCACGACCACACCACACACACTTCCACCCCACTCACACACCCACACACAAACAACCCCCCCCCCCCCCACTCGCACCCCCACACAAAAACAACCCACACACTCACCCCTCACAGGCCCTGAGCAGCCAGGCCGCGATGATCCACAGGGACAGCATGAAACCAGCAGCACCGTGCCCGGCGTGATGGTCATCAGGGTCTTCAGCACGAACTTGGTGTCGAAGTGGATGCGGTTTCAGGGCGCGATACTCCGCGAGGAGGCGTCGGTGAAGAGTCTGGAGTGCAGGAGCATGACCGGCAGATGAGGTAGAGGCGCAGGAACATGGGGATGGACAGGAGCACGTCCACGACATGGCGTCGCGGGTCACCACCAGGTCACTCTCGGCCAGGACACGGTCCAGGAGAAGGTGAAGTCGACCGGGATGGGGTGCACGGCGCAGATGACGATCTCACGAAGAGCTGCATCATGCGGCGCCAGGAAATGGCGATGCGCCAGTCCTCCCGCAGTTGTCCACGGCGAAGAGTGGGGGAGGAGAAGAAGAAGAAGAGCACCGGCCCGTGGTGAATGAATGACAGAGAGAAGGTGGGGTGGGGGTGGGTGAGAGGGGGCGGACGGGGGAGGGGGTGGAGTTGGGGGGGGGGGGGGGGGGGTTTAAAAGTAAGACGGTGTCAACATCGTCATCATGGTCGTCGTCGTTGTCATGGTCGTCGTCGTTGTCATGGTCGTCGTCGTTGTCATGGTCGTCGTCGTCGTCGTCGTCGTCGTCGTCGTCGTCTCATCATCATCATCATCATTCATCATCATCCTCGTCGTCGTCGTCGTCGCTATCACGATGGTGGTGGTGTTATGGTACGGTGTGGAGCAGTGTAGTGTGATGTAATGTGGTGTAATATGGCGTGTTTGTGTGTGTGTGAGTCATTTTGTTGTTTTGTTCTGTTGTATGGCATGCTCCGCTGTGTGGTGTGGTGTGGTTGTGATGTGATGTGATATGATGTGATATGATGTGATGTGATGTGATGTGTGATGTGGTGTGATGTGATGTGATGTGATGTGGTGTGGTGTGGTGTGGTGTGATGTGATGTGATGTGATGTGGTGTGGTGTGTGTGTGTGGTGTGATGTGATGTGATGTGATGTGATGTGATGTGATGTGATGTGATGTGATGTGATGTGATGTGGTTGATGTGGTGGGGGTTGTGTGATGCGCTGTGCGTGTGAGTGTGCTGTAGTTGGGTTTTTGGTCGTTTTGGGGTTGCGGTTTTTTCTGTTGTATTGTGCTTGCTGGCTTTTGTTGTTTTTTATTTGTGTTTATTGCATTGTTTGCCCTTTCATTACTGCATTTTCAAAAACGGATTTTTATTGGGATTGCTGTACCGCATAACTCGGCTCTTAAATATTCCTAACTGAAATTTGGGAGGTTGTGTTGTTTTGTAACGCTTGCTCGATAACTCCATAACAAAAAAAATAGTTCCCTGGGTGACGCCAACACTATTCCCCCGGAACCCACAATCGGTCAAAAATTTCATTTCCCTTTTTTATGGGTTTTTTGTTTTACCAACCCAAAGGCATTTTTTGAACTTATTTTCGAAAGAAGAATTACATTGGCCGTGAAACTGCACCCTGCACAAGCAGAATTGCATACAGTCTTGGTGTATTTGTTCATCGAAAGGTAGCGCCCCGACCAAAATTGAAGCCTAGGCACGACGAGTGTCTTTATTTTTAAAAGGTAGTTGGTTGAAGTTGGAAGAAAATGAAGCGATCATATCATGATTATGTCTTATGGCTTTAAAATTTTGACATCATATCGTGTCCTCTCTTATAACCCCGGGTACTTTGATTGATTTTAAATTTAAGTTTCGGGTTTATCATCATCATATCATCTCATTCATCTTCATATCATCATCTCATCATATCTCATTCTACCCCCCTTGTATAGCATCTTCGTGGTCACTATCGGTTTTGCAAATGGTTGTTGTTTTTTTTAACTTTACCAAAGGTTTGCGGGTTTTTGTGTTCCCCTACGAAAATAGCTACAAGAACGATATTGTTGAATTCGGTGTTGTATTTAAAAGTTGTTTCTCCATGCTGTTATATAGTTTTTTTACTATTCTACTCGTATCATTTATTATCATTATGATGTGTATTACAAAAATGTTGTTATGTAACTATCTTCTGTTATTGTATTGTTATTACCATTTATTATATTTTATTTTAACATCAAAATTATCTTTTCTTTGTTAAAACTTTTATATTATTAAAAAAAATAACAAACATTCCCTTTAAAGCTGAAAAGACCTTTAACGAATAGCAAGAAGTGAGCAACAACAATCGGGGAATGACGAAACAAAAAAGGAAAATGGCAAGACGGAAAGATGATAGCCCGAAAACATAATTGTAGCGGTGAAGTTCAACACATGCAGTAATGTCAAACTTCCAGTCCCCAGTTGAAGTTTAGATATATGACGTTTTAACTGTTGTGTACATCCTACAATCGAATAAATGTCATCTGGGATGTCGTCGGCACAGTTCTCGAGAGAGAGAGAGAGAGGAGAGAGAGAGAGAGAGAGAAGGAGAGAGAGAGAAAAAGAGAGGAGAGAGAGAGGAGAGAGGGACACAAATGAAAAAAATAGAGAAAGAGACAGACAGACAGACAGACAGACAGACAGGTAGGCAAAACAGAGGGAAATATGGATTGTTTTGGTTGATCTTTATGCCGAGGTATGAAGTTTTAAGCCCAGATCTAGTCTTACAATCTGTTCTTAACAGACAGAGGCAGACACACACACACACAACACACACACCACACACCACACACAACAACACACACACATACGCAAAACACACACACACACAAACACACACAAACACACACACACAACACACACACAACACCAACACACACAGAACGAGGGGGAAGGAAGGAAACCAAGGAAAATGTGTAGTATGTGATTGACATTGTGTTTCTTTACAATATATTTTCTTTAATCAGCAGTATAGCCAAAGCACTACTTTCTGCATGCAGTGCAAGGTGTCTATTTTCAACAGTCATTTTAAAAATTGTCGGAGTCATTTCGCCATGCAAAAATTCTTTGATTCGGATTTAAAACAGTTGTCCTCTTTCGGCATCTGGAACAGTTATTTGGCATGGGAAAGCTTTTCGGATCTGGAACAGCCTTTTTCGGCATCGAAAAGTGCCTTTTTTCTCGGGATGCGAAGTATGCTTTTTATCTTATTGCTTGACATAAAAAATTCGTTTTTTATTTGGGGGAATGAGAACAATCTTATTTCGGAT
Source organism: Conus ventricosus (assembly GCA_018398815.1). Taxonomy (NCBI): domain Eukaryota; kingdom Metazoa; phylum Mollusca; class Gastropoda; order Neogastropoda; family Conidae; genus Conus; species Conus ventricosus. The sequence continues at coordinate 57,567,461 of CM031608.1, forward strand.
TTGAATCTCCCCTTTATTTTTGGGATTTAGAAAAAATTTGTCTTGTTCAGCATAGAGAAAAGCCTAGGTTATTTTTTTAATTTAGAACGTGTTTTATGTCGCATTCGGATCAGTCTGTCTTGTTTTTGGCAATCGAACAGTTGGTTTATTTGGGCCTAGAAAACTTGTTTTTTTGGCACTCATAAAGTTTATTCATTTTTGGTCCCCAAACTGTATATTTTTTATTCGAACAGTCTCTGTATTTCAGCGGTCCGCGGACAGTCTTTTTTTTTATATTTCGGCTTTAGCGCGGTCTTTCAGTGTTCAGAACAGTTTTTTATTTCCGTTTTACAAAGGTTTCTTTCCTATGCAGTCATTACAAAGGTTTTTTACTAGCAGTATTCACAACGGTCTCTCTTACATGCATCATTCACAAAAGGTCTCTCTTACCTTTGCGTTTCAAACGGTCTTTTCCCATGCAGTCATTCAAACGGTCTCTTTACATGCAGTCATTAGAACGTCTCGAAAAGTTGCCCTTTTTTAGATTAGAGCAGTCTTCTAAAAAAAGCATTCGAGAGTCTGTTTAAAAAAAGCTTTTGAGCAGTCTGTCTATTTTGGCATTTGGCGTCTGTCTAAAAACCCCCATTCAGGCAGTCTGTCTATTTTTTGGGATTTGAGCAGTTGTCCCATTCGTGTTCAGAAAAAAGTCGTTTATTTCGGCATTTAGAAACGTCTGTCTTATTACCATTTTGAAAAAGTTGTCTATTTCGGGATTCGAAAGTCTGTTTGTTTTGCATTCGAGCAGTCTGTTTATTTTTGCATAGAGCAGTTGTCTACAGTCTGTCTTTTTCGGATTCAGAAAAGCTGTTTATTTCGTTCAGAACGTCTGTCTTTTTGCATTCAGAACGTTGTCTTATTTTGCATTAAAAACAGTCTGTTTATTTCGGATTCGAAAAAGGTTTATTTTGCATTCAGAGCAGTTGTTTTTTTTCAGCATTCAGAAAAGCTGTTTTTTCAGCATCGAAAAAGTTGTTTATTTTTGATTTAGAAAAGTTGTCTTTTTAAGATTCGAAAGTCTGTCTTATTCAGGGTTAGAACAGTGTCTTATTTCAGCATTCAGAACAGTCTGTCCAACTTCGGCATTCAGAACAGTCTGTCTTATTTCGGCATTCAGAACAGTCTGTCTTATTTCGGCATTCAGAACAGTCTGTCTTATTTCGGCATTCAGAACAGTCTGTCTTATTTCAGTATTCAGAACAGTCTGTCGTATTTTGGCATTCAGAACAGCCGTCTTATTTTGGCATTTAGAACAGTATTAGTTTGGCATTTTGAGGAGTCTGTCTCATTTGAGCAATCAGAAAATGTCTTATTTTGGCATTTAGAACAGTATTAGTTTGGCATTTTGAGGAGTCTGTTCCATTTGAGCAATCAGAAAATGTCTTATTTTCGGCATTCAAAACAGTCTGTCTTGCTTGTGCAGTCATTCAGAAATGTATATCATATCTCAACAGTTATTCAGAAATGTATATCATATCTCAACAGTCATTCAGAATGTATATCATATCTCAACAGTCATTCAGAAATGTATATCATATATCACAGTCATTCAGAAATGTATATCATATCTCAACAGTCATTCAGAAATGTATATCATATCTCAACAGTTATTTAGAAACGTCAATCTTATCTTGACTGTTATTTAGAAAAGTCTATATTATCCCGACAGTCATTCAGAAAAGTCTGACTTGTTTAGGCGCCATTCACAACACTTCAGCACAACAGAGACAGTTTAGTACGCATTCTAAGAAATCAAACGAAACATGCGCAACATTTCAACTGAACTTTATTTTTCAAGCAAAGACTAAAACTCTACTACAACACATAACAATCTCAGCAATCAGTTTTAGTTGTACAGGATCACCAACTAATTATTGGGGGTTGTGCTGGTCGTATGTGTACCTTGCATAAAGGAACTGTGTGCTGTTAATATTATAGGGAAGTGTGACTAAGTGGTTAATGCACTTTTCCTGAAAGCGAGACTCCGTGGGTTGACTCTTGAGCGGGTTTGGTTCTTTTCTACTTCAAAGGACACTACATGGTGATGTGGGAGCTAGTCTTTCAGAGAGGAGGAAACACGTCGGTCCCTGCATGTTCTTGCACACAGCGCACAGGTAAAAGAACCACGGGTTTTATCATTAGTAAAATCATGACGACAACGTACTAACTGCGTAAACACAATCATACATAGAAAAAAAGGGGAAACAATAGTGGTGCTGCACTGTATAGAGACGTTCTCTCTTGAGAACAACAGCCAATGTTTAAACAGAGAAATATTTTGTAGGGGTGTGGTTGTGCATCTCTCCATTAATGATCTATGGGCTGTGTGTGACTACTTCCCTATCAAAGAACTATGTGCCTGTGGTACAGCGATGATCGTGTCAAAAGAACTAGCAGACTGCGGGGCAGGAAAAAAAAACACACTACATACTGTGCACATGTTTATGCGATCATTTCTGTGGCAGAAATGTCTACAGTGCAGAGAACTGCTCATGTCTTTCTAACTTCAAGAAGGCATTTGACAGTATATTTATGCAGTAGTATGGGTCACTATGACAAAATTTAACATCAGTGCCTACATCAACAGGGTCATCAAACATCTGTATGATGAAGTTTCATTAACAATTCTCTTTAATGGCAGGACTGGTAAAGGGTTCAGAACTACAAACAGGGTTAGGACAAGGTGTCCTGCTGTCTCTCCCGTCCCCTACAACATCTCCTGGAAGGGAAAAAGACGGAAGCACTGGAGGATCACAAAAAGATCGGCCAGCGTCGGTAGTATGGCAATCATTGAACTATGAATTACTGACAACATTAATGAACCGACGGTAACGACAGTTGACTAGAATCAGAGAGCGCTTTGACAGAACAATTCCAACATACGGCATGGAGACGAATGCAAATAAGATTTAAAAAAGAAAATCACGACCAGAATTTCAGAGCCATTGAAAAGAAATCAAAGTGGGGGGTCAGAAATTCAAACTGAAATGAGCTTTAAGTGTCTGACATGATGTCTTCGTTACAGTCGAAAGCTCCAAACCATGACATCAATGAAAATTTACGGCATAAGGAAACTGGGACGATTTGACACGACAAGACATCATCATTTGACAGGAACCTGCGTTCACTGGTTCTCTCAATATTTCTGCCTACATGTCATACAAACATCATGCAGATATTTAAAAGGGTCAAAAGTCATGGTCTAATGGCCGACGGAATAGTAAATTGTCCCTCTCATTCGAATCAACCTTCCCTGAACTGAATCGCACCAGTCTTCTGCTGGATGGTTTGAGAGGGTTTTCAAGCCGTGAAAAAAAATCTGAGTACACGAGTGGCTCGTGCTCACGACGTCAGTTCACACACGAACGCCCTAAGCATTGATGTTGGTCCCAGATCTCCAAATACAAACTGGGGAATGAGGAAATATTGCAAGATTGTACCTATAGCACAGTATCGCATCATAATATTGCAAAATTGTAGATATAGACACTATCGTATTGTTGATGTGAACGTCAAAAGACAGGCAACCATTCTACATAACAGTGGACTATGCGACTATCTGCTCTCTATGGTGGAGAGTGTGAAGATGAAACCATACAAACCTGTTTCAAAGCATTCGCCCAGCAAAACCATTGTGCAGGACACAGTGGCAGGCGGACGAAGTAGAGGCAGACAGACGGGGAGGTGGGAAGACGGCGTTAGGGAGTGGACTGAATGTTTCTTCATCAGCTCTATCAGGCTACAGGGAACCGCGCATAGCGAGAAATATTGTCGAAAGTCATCCACTGGTGCCTCGGCAGGTTTTCCATGAGGATCACAAGGCAGGTCAGACCAGACTGATGCATATGTGTCCCTTTCTGAGCATTCACAGCAGGCAAATATGGACGAACGTATAAATGTTCATCTTCTGAAAGAGCTCCAAACAGGCCAGCTCCTCTCTGGAGTGCAATATTGGCTCAGATAGAGGGATTCAATGGATGGATTCAAGAGCATGGATTCAAGTGTCCAGACCAGCGCAGTTGTGTTTATCGGACACCTTCGACGCTGACACGTTACAGTCAGGAGCTCAGCCTTCTCTGGGATCAAAACGAAGTACTACAGTGTCAAGTCAGTCATCCCCATCCTCACTCCACTAATCGTCTAAAGCAAACAGGCCGGTAAAAAAAAAGAATCAGGGGGAAGATTACGCCTGTACTCTCCATTGCAAACAGAATTTCCTTTTCGTAGACTACGAGGCGAGTCAAATATTTGATGTAAAGCGAACGCGAGGATAACGATCGGGATATCGACTGTATGTTATAGACATGCTACTTCAAACACATGTTTTTACCTCTTCTCTCTCGGGCTGAAGTGGTAAGCTAGCAGATTGCGCACAATTGCTTAGGCGTAACTATCAACGGCACGCGCCCCATGAAAATGGTGGGGTCACTCTTGCTGGACGTGACTCTACAAAAGATCACCTCCCTTGCAGATTTCCGAACATCGTCTGTTGTCACATGCCCTGTGACCCTTTCACGTTCTGCTAGTGTGGTGACCTCGGTTTCTATATACACACCTGCTTCTTCCCTAAAGCCATGCTGTGGAGAGTTCGTTCCAAAGACATCATGACAAATGTCGCTGGAGGGACGCGGTGGTCCTCTCCTGGGGATGACTCCCAGTCACTTGGTTTCCATGACAAGGGCTCAGCAGATCCTTCATTGGTTGGATCAGATCCAGTTGCCTCTGAACGCACCAACATGAATTAGTAGCTGTGCAGTATCTCTTGCGTTGGGACACACTATGACGACATCGTACTAAGTGGTCCAGTGAAGCGCGGTTGCCATAGAAGGATCCTAGATGCAGCTGTGCATATGGAAAGGAGGCGGCCGGAAGGAGCTAGCATAGAAGTAATGACACTATGAGGGTGCTGAAATTTTTCAAATATATTCTCTCATTGAGGAAAACATTTTTCTTTGGGAAACTTTTAGATATTTTACCACACTGCACTCACCCGCGAAACACGCACGCACGCACAGCACGCACGCAGCACGCAGCACGCACGCAAACACACACCCCCCCCACACCAACACACACACCAAAAACCAAAAAGAAACCCCCCCCAAAAGAACAACAAAATTCCACCCCACCACACAACAAAAACAAACAATTAAAAACCAAAAATCCGTGGGACGAAAGAAAACGGAAAAAATTAAAAAAAAA
>CM031608.1:57579697-57584697 GCA_018398815.1 Conus ventricosus
TTTGAACTACCTTGAAAAGAATGATAAATGGAACTTATGAACGAAAATCAGGGGTCATTTCTCTCCTGTTTTTTTCAAATTCAAGATATGAGTGGAAACAGCAAGTATCTGAAAACACGATCCTTTCTCCTCACTACGTGTTATAAACAGGTTTTTTTTCTCTTCACAGAGGCTGAGGAGGAAGAAGAATTCCCTAGTTTTCACGACTATTTTTTCCCCTCATTCATTGAGTGTCCTACAAAAAAAAATCTCTGGTTTTCGAACCTGTTAATTTTTCACTCATATCTTGAATTTGAAAAAAAAAGGAGAGAAATGACCTGATTTTTCATTCATAATTTCCATTTATCATTCTTATCAAGGTAGCTTGAAGAAAAGAGGGAGTAACCATAACACTCTTTATCTGCAAACATGAAATGACTGTCTCGGTCCCTTCCGACTTCATGTGTTTCAAGAGGGCCAAAAACTGGGTCAGCACAAAATAGCACACATGCCCCTGTTACGAAAACAACGCCTGATTGTTGCAGCCACAACAATAGACGGTGCCAGAGCTAGTCAGCAGGCATGCCAGACGTGACTGGCCCTTGTCCAGCGGCGAGTGCGTGACCTGTCCAGGAGAAGACCGCAGGCCCCTGCTGGCCAGTGGGTACATCTGGCATGATGGACGAGCTGTTGTTGTGTTTGCTCCGCACGAGTCCGGGCAGACTTGACGTCAGAATGGACCTTTTGGAACTGGAATTGGAGGAGAGTGCCAGCGAGGCGCTTCGCATTTGTCCAGGCAAATGGGCCATGATGGTTATCGGTCGGAGTGACAAATCCGGGTCAGTTTAGTCTGTCGTGTTCAGGGTCCCCTGTCAAGTTATGCATATCTACTGTGGCGAAGTGGTTACGTCGCGGAATCCCGCCTGGGAGATTGTAGGGTCGATTCGTATCATGCCATTTATTTTGTGAGATGTTTCTGCTCCGACCGGCCCCTACCTGAATGTAAATTGCTATCGGTTCGATTGGAAAGACTGAGACCACACAGCCAACTTTCATCCATTTATTTAATGGATTCGTCTCTGAGAATTTCCTGACCAACATTGTTGTCTGTTTCTCTCGAGCCTGGTTGACGCTGGTACACATTATGAAAGTAAGTACACAAAACAACGGTATCTTGCAGTCTCAGAACTGAAGGGGAATCACCTTCACAATCCTCATCCACATCAATCAGCATGAAAAAAGTCTCAAGTTCAGTGACCCTTCATGCCCTGCTCTCATGATGACTTGTTTCGATTATCTCTCCACGTCTACGCCGTTGATTTGGCTCTGTTGGGGGTCACCAGTACCGCCAAATTCACGGGGATGACGTGGTGTCTTGCGTATGTTGGATTTGAACAGGCACCACTTCACACCACCGAAGTGACTCCTCGGCAGGGCAGTGTCTTCTCTGGTGATTTGCCTCATGATGACTTGATAGTGACAGCTCCTTGTTGATCGCCGTTTACGAGACTGTGGCGGGCCGGGCTGTGGCTGTGGACGGCGGGCCGGAATGAGCGGCGCTGTGGCTGTGGACGTCGAGCCGAAATGAGCGGCGCTGTGGCTGTGGCTGTGGACGGCGGGCCGGAATGAGCGGCGCTGTGGCTGTGGACGGCGGGCCGAATGAGCGGCACTGTGGCTGTGGCTGTGGACGGCGGGCCGGAATGAGCGGCACTGTGGCTGTGGCTGTGGACGGCGGGCCGAAATGAGCGGCACTGTGGCTGTGGCTGTGGACAGCGGGCCGAAATGAGCGGCACTGTGGCTGTGGACGGTGGGCCGGAATGAGCGGCGCTGTGGCTGTGGACGGCGGGCCGGAATGAGCGGCGCTGTGGCTGTGGCTGTGGACGGCGGGGGCCGAAATGAGCGGCGCTGTGGCTGTGGACGGCGGGCGGAAATGAGCGGCACTGTGGCTGTGGCTGTGGACGGCGGGCCGGAATGAGCGGCACTGTGGCTGTGGCGGCGGGCGGAATGAGCGGCGCTGTGGCTGTGGCTGTGAACGGCGGGCCGAAATGAGCGGCACTGTGGCTGTGGCTGTGGACGGCGGGCCGGAATGAGCGGCACTGTGGCTGTGGACGGCGGGCCGGAATGAGCGGCGCTGTGGCTGTGGACGGCGGGCGGAATGAGCGGCGCTTGTGGCTGTGGCTGTGGACGGCGGGCCGAAATGAGCGGCGCTGTGGCTGTGGACGGCGGGCCGAAATGAGCGGCACTGTGGCTGTGGCTGTGGACGGCGGGCCGGAATGAGCGGCACTGTGGCTGTGGACGGCGGGCCGGAATGAGCAGCACTGTGGCTGTGGCTGTGGACGGGGGGGCCGAAATGAGCGGCACTGTGGCTGTGGCTGTGGACGGCGGGCCGGAAGAGCGGCATGTGGCTGTGGACGGCGGGCCGGAATGAGCGGCGCTGTGGCTGTGGCTGTGGACGGCAGGCCGGAATGAGCGGCGCTGTGGCTGTGGACGGCGGGCCGGAATGAGCGGCACTGTGGCTGTGGCTGTGGACGGCAGGCCGGAATGAGCGGCGCTGTGGCTGTGGACGGCGGGCCGGGAATGAGCGGCGCTGTGGCTGTGGACGGCGGGCGGAATGAGCGGCGCTGTGGCTGTAGACGGCGGGCCGGAATGAGCGGCACTGTGGCTGTGGCTGTGGACGCCGGAATGAGCGGCACTGTGGCTGTGGGCTGTGGATGGCGGGCCGGAATGAGCGGCGCTGTGGGGTGTGGACGCCGGAATGAGCGGCGAGGGTAGAATGTCACTAGGATAGCAATGAAGATGAAATAGGGAAAAAGAATTATGGATATCCTCAGGGAACGCTTTGGATCCGTCTTGGGCATGAGAGTGAACATCGATCAGTTAATTAACGTTCATTCATTTAAAGAAAATCTTAATAAAGAAATACAATAGCTTTTAAATTGTGATTACTTTGGAATGTTTCTTTAAAAAAAACCATTAAAAGTTTCCTTTTTGTTCTTTTTAACTCTTTCTTTCAAACTTTCTTCATCACTTCATCCCACTGCCTTTAGAATGGTCGGCATGATCATCTTTCTGTTGGTGTATTTCATAGTTTGGCTGTCTCTGTTCTGTGCCCTGTATGTGGCAGTATTCCAAAGCCACGCCTTCGTGCTCTCTCGTACAAACACCCACACAGGGGGAGCGGAGAAGAGGTAAGGGGAGTGAAACAAACACCCACACAGGGGGAGCGGAGAAGAGGTAAGGGGAGACAAACACCCACACAGGGGGAGCGGAGAAGAGGTAAGGGGAGACAAAACACCCACACAGGGGGAGCGGAGAAAAGGTAAGGGGAGACAAACACCCACACAGGGGGAGCGGAGAAGAGGTAAGGGGAGACAAACACCCACACAGGGGGAGCGGAGAAGAGGTAAGGGGAGACAAACACCCACACAGGGGGAGCGGAGAAGAGGTAAGGGGAGACAAACACCCACACAGGGGGAGCGGAGAAGAGGTAAGGGGAGACAAACACCCACACAGGGGAGCGGAGAAGAGGTAAGGGGAGACAAACACCCACACAGGGGGAGCGGAGAAGAGGTAAGGGGAGACAAACACCCACACAGGGGGACGGAGAAGAGTAGGGGAGACAACACCCACACAGGGGGAGCGGAGAAGAGGTAAGGGGAGTGAAGCGCGATGAGGGAGTGCAGAGGAGGATGGGAGGAGGGGTGTGGACGCGTTGGTGGGTTGTCCTGCCGAGGACCCTTCGCCGGCACCAGCAGCCTCAAGGGAGCTCTCAACATTTAGGGCGTGAAAAGGTCACCCACCAGGCGAGCCACTGCAATGCTTTGGAGCCACTTGCTGGTGTTGAGTGCTGTTGTGGTACTATTTACCTAATGTTGGGTACCCAACTTTCTTTTGAAACCAATTGCTATATGGTGTTGACTGATGTTGTGATGCTCCTATGTTGAGACACTTCTTTTCAAACCAGTTTCTATCTCATCCGGTGTGGTACCTTCCACTGCCAGAAAACACGGAGAAAACTCCCAGCAGTCTACGTGAACGATGCCCCTCAATACAGCTTCCTGAGGGAGCACTTTCGATGCTCTCATACTGCGGTGTTCAACTCTTCTCTTTGAGGCAGCTAGCCTATCTGTCAGCTCTTTTCCCGGCTCCAGCTGCCAACTTCCTGTTTCCGGCATCACACCCATCCTTAGCACGGTGAACATTCTGTGTTCGTCGTTACCTCCCTCCCTCCTGGAGTTGCCTTCCGGTTCTTCTCATTAACATCCACTGTCCACTTGTCGGCTTCCTGTTTGAAGAAGAAAATCGTCTTTTCGTTGTCAGCTACTTGTTTCGCCATTAACATTCCTTCTCCGATGATTAATGCCTGTTTCTAATATCAACTGCATTCTTCAAATGTCAACTTCCTGTTTTTACATTCTAAATCTTCCCTCCAAAAGACAATTTTCTGTTTGTTGCTATCCAATACCTCCCCCCCCCCCCCCACACACACACACACTCCCTCCCTTCAAGTGTGAAAGTCCCGATTTAACCAATCAAATTCTCCATCCAATAATCAGTTTCCCAATTTGACTGTCCCAACCTTCCTTCCAATTATCAGCTTCATAGCTCAGTTGGTAGAGCGACCGGACTCGTAATCTTGGTGATCCTGGGATTGCGGGTTCGAATCTCCGCCGTGCCGTTTCGGTGCAGGGGGATTTTTTCCATCGGAGTTGAGATTAGTTCTGACTCTATTTCCCATACAGTCCTTCGAATGAGACTATAAACCGTGGTTCCGTGTGTGGACGCATGCATAACATCTTACACACACGTAAAATTCCATCACCAACTTTCGGAAGAGAAGGCCAGTTTGGCCGTTGGTATGGATGACACGTTACACATAGCATGCACCCTGCGTGAGAAATGGAAAGAATGAAGGAAGTAAGGAAAATGATGTGAACGATATTGAACTATATTGACTGGATGAGACGGGAAACGACAGAATGAAGCGCCGGCTGGCAGCTCTTCAGTCGATACTACCCAGG
>CM031608.1:57587197-57589697 GCA_018398815.1 Conus ventricosus
CAGGTTTTTTCAAAAATGGCCCAGTTGTTGTTCCTCTTTTTAGTTGTTTGTTGTTTGTTTGTTTGGTTTTGTTTTTTTTATTTGCTTTTTTTTTTTTTTTTTGGTGTTTTTTTGTTTTTGTTTCAATTTGGGTATTGTTGTGGTTTTGGGTGTTTTTGAGTTTATTGTTTGGTTTTGTGTGTAGGGGGGGTGGGGGGGGGGGGGGGGTTTTTTGGGTTTTGGTGGTGTGGTGTGTGTGGGGTTTGTGTGTGTGGGGTGTGTGTTTTTGTGTTGTTGTTTGTTTTGTTTTTTGGGTTTCTTTTTATTTCTTGTTTTTTGAGTGTTTTATTTGGGTTGTTTTGTGTGTTTTGGTGTGTGTGTGTGTTTGTTGTGTTTTGAAGGGGGGGGGTGTGTGGTGTGTGTTGTGGTGTGGTGTGTGTGTGTGTGTGGTTTGTGGGGTTTTTTTGTTGTTTTGTGTTTGTGTTGTGTGTGTGTGTGTGGGTGAGGGGGGGGAAAAGTGGGGGGGAGGGCGAAGAGAGAAAAATTGGAGGAGTGGGTGTGTGTGTGTTGTGTGGGTGTGTGTGTGGGGTGTGTGTGTGTGTGTTTTGGGGTGTGTGTGTGTTTTTGGGGGTGGGGTGTGTGTGTGTTGTTGTAGTATAACTTTGTGTTTGTTTGGTTTCGTGTTGTGTGTGTGTGTGGGGTTGTGTTGTGTGTGTGTGGGGTTTGTGGGGGGGAGGGTGGGGGGGAGGGGGGGGGAGGTTTGTTTTTTGTTCTTTTGTGTGTGTGTGGGTGGGGTGTGTGTGTGTGTGTGTGTGTGTTGTTTGTGTGTTTTGTGTTGTGTGTGTGGGTGTGTGTGTGTGATGTGTTGGGGTTGTTGTTGTTGTATTTTGGGTGTGTGGTGTGTTGTTGTGTGGTGTGTGTGTTTTTGTGTGTGTGTTGTGTGTGTGTGGGTTTTTGGGACGTTTTTTTGGGGGGGGGGTGGGTGGAGGGGGGGGGGAAAAAGTGGTGGGGAGGGGAGGAGAGAAAAGGGGAAGGGGGGTGAGAGAGAAGAGTGGAAAGAGGGGGGGTGGGTGGGGGGGGGGGAGGGGGTGGGAGGGGTAAAAGGGTTTAAAAACCTTTTTTGGTTTGGTGGAATGGGAAATTGGTGTGTGTTTAGGGGGTGTGGTGCAAGGGGGGCCCCCTGTTTGTGGGTTGTGGTGTTAGGAAGAAATGGAAAAAAGGGGTTGTGTGGGGTTTTGTTTTTTTTGGGTGTTTTGTGGTGTGTGTGTGTGTGTTTTGTGTGTGTGTGTGTTGTGGTGTGGGGGTGTGTTGTGTTGTGTGTGTGGTGTGTGTGTGGGGTGTGTGTTTTTGGTGTGTGTGTGTTGTGTGTGTGTGGGGTGTTTTTTGTTTTGTGTTGATGGTGTGTGTGTGGTGTGTGTGTGTGTGTGTTTTGTGTTTGGGGTGTGTGTGTGGTTTTGGTGGGGGGGAAAAGGGGTGGGGGGGGTGGGGGTGGTTGGTGTGGGGGGGGGGAAGGGAGTGTGTGTGTGTGTGTGTGTGGTGTGTGGGGTGTGGTGTGTGTGTGTGTTGTGTTTGATTTTTCTTTTTTTTGTTGGTTTTTGTTGTGTGTTGTGGTGTGTGTGTGGGGTGGGGTGTGTGTGTGTTTTGTGTTTTGGGTGGTGGAGGGGGGGGGGGGAGGTGCGGGTGGGGGGGGATGGGGGGGGGGGTGGGGGGGTGTGTGTTGTTGTGGGTTGTGTTGTGTGTGTGTGTGTGTGTGTGTGTGTGTGGTTGTGTGAGTGTTGTGGGGTGGGGTGTGTGTGTGTGTTTTTGTGTTTGTTTTGGGGGGTGTGTGTTTGGTTTTTGTTGTTTTTTTGGTGTGGTGTGGTTGTGTGTTTTTGGTGTGTGTGTGTGGGTGTGTGTGTGTGTGTGTGTGTGTGGGGGTGTGTGTGTGTGTTTTGTGTGTGTGTGTGTTTTGTGTTTTGTGTGAGGGGAGTGTTGGTGGTGAGGGGGTGTTTGTGTGTGTGTGTGTGTGGGTGTGTTTTGATGTTGTGTGTGTGTGTGTGTTTTGTGGTGTGTGTGTGTGTTTTGTGTTTGTGTGTTGTGGTGGGGTTTGAGGGGGAGGGTGGGGGTGAGGGGAATGGGGGGGGTTTTGTGTGGTGTTGTGGGGGTTTGTGTGTGTGGGGGGGGGGGGGGGGACTGATGAAGGCAGTGTTTGGTTTTTCCCTGGGGTGGAGAATGGAAACAACGTTCGGGGGGGCCCTACTGTTTTTATTCGCTATTTTCATCTTTTGGGTTTTGGGTGTTGGCATGGGGATTAGCTGTATTTGTTTTTCTCCTCCTTTGGGGTTTATACACCCAGGGCCCTACGTTTTTTTTTTTTTGGGTTTGTTTTTTGTTCGTTCTCTCTCCCTCTCTCCTCTTCTATCTCTCTCTCTCTCTCTTTTCTTCTCTCTCTCTCTCTCTCTCTTCTCTCTTTGCCCCACTCTCCGTCCCCCCCTCCCCCCATCTCTTTTCTTCTCTCTCTTCTCTCTCTTTTTCTTCTCTC
>CM031608.1:57594697-57622197 GCA_018398815.1 Conus ventricosus
TTAGACCTAGGTGGATCCTAATATTTGACAGTGTACGAAAGTTGTCCTTATCAGCTGACGTTGGTGGATCCTAATTTGGCAATGTTGTGAAAGCTTCCTTATCAGCTAATGTTGGTGGATCCTAATTTGGCAATGTTGTGAAAGCTGCCCTTGTCAGCTTATGTTGGTGGATCCTAATTTGGCAATGTTGTGAAAGTTGTCCCTATCAGCTGACGTTGGTGGATCCTAATTTGGCAATGTTGTGAAAGCTGTCCTAATCAGCTAATGTTGGTGGATCCTAATTTGGCAATGTTGTGAAAGCTGTCCCTATCAGCTAACGTTGGTAGATCCTAATTTGGCAATGTTTTGAAAGCTGTCCTATCAGCTAAAGTTGGTGGATCCTAATTTGGCAATGCTGTGAAAGCTGTCCTTATCAGCTAATGTTGGTGGATCCTAATTTGGCAATGTTGTGAAAGCTGTCCTTATCAGCTGACGTTGGTGAATACGAATTTGACAGTGTGTAAATAGCTGTCCTTATCAGCTAACGTTGGTGGATCCTAATTTGGGAGCGGAAAAAGCGTGTGGATTGTATTTCTGCCCAGGGCTCACACCGCTACTGATGCAGGGGAAGAGTTGTACGACGTTTGGCACCGAGACCAGGAGACAGATGGTTGTGCGCTGCTTGCCCGTGCAAGTGCTGCAGGTCTGCCTGTTTCTTCCCTGAGGCCTGTGTGTCTCTGTCTTCAAGGCCTGGAAGACAGCGGTGATTCCCTTTCAGGATAGCGCGTTTCTTCCCTTCCCCTTTTCTTATGAATATTTCACTTGCTGCAGAATCAGCACAGCCAACAGTTCATTCCCTTAGCTATTACTTTACTGTCTTCAGGGACTGGGAATAAAGGCTAATCTTCTGTACAGGTGGAAGAACAAAACTGTGTGTGTGTGTGTGTGTGTGTGTGTGTGTGTGTGTGTGTGTGTGTGTGGTGTGTGTGTGTGTGTGTGTGTGTGTGTGTGTGTGTGCGCGCGCGCGCTCGCGAATGACAAGAGAGAGAGAGAGAGGGGAGGAGAGAGAGGAGAGAGAGAGAGAGAGAGAGAGAGAGAGAGAGAGAGAGAGAGAGAGAGAGAGAGAGAGGAGAGAGAGAGAGAGAGAGAGAACGTACACTTTCCTACCCTGCTGACCCGACGGGGCAGCGTGCTGTGTGAATCTCCCACCACCCGGGCTTGACAAAGTGAAAGACAGACACTAGCCGACTTGATGCGGTTCCAGAACCCCAGGAACATCACACCCCCTACCCCCCACCCCCACCCCTCATCCTTACTCTCTCCACCCCCCACCCCCTACCCAGCCTTATCCTCCTCTCCAACAACCCTCCTCTTTCTCCACTTCACCCCACCTACTTGATCTCTCCACCCCCCACCCCACCCCCCAACTCCATCCCCCCCCCCCCCCCCCCCCACCGTTCAAGCCCTGTCTGACGACACGGATGCTGACAGTACTGGCACCATCACTGTTGTCACTGTGAGTCCTCCAGGGGACAAAAACCCATGCCAGTATTATAGATGTGGAGTTGGGAGGACGGCCGTTTGGAATGGAGAGCTGGCTTAGGGGGGGGGGGGGGGGGGGGGGGCGTTGGGTGTAAAGTAGGGGGTAGGTGGAATGCCGGGAACGAGGTGGGCAGAGGAGGAGGGGAGGGGTGGTGGTGTTGGAGAGACAAGGGGGGGGGGGGGGGGGTAAGGGGGGGGGGAGCGGGAGGCGGCAGCGCCAACAAAAGATGCGTGTGAGTTGACGGCGGGTCTAGGAAAGGGGGGGGGGGGGGGGGGGTGGGGAGTGGAGGAGGCGGTTAGAGTGTAGAGGCGGTAGAGGGGACGGCGGATGCTGGTGGTGGTGGTGATGGTGGTGGTGTGGTGGTGGTGGTGGTGATGGTGCTGGTGGTGGTGATGGTGGTGGTGGTGGTGGTGGTGGTGATGGTGGTGGTGGTGGTGGTAATGGAAGGAGGAGGGGGGGGGGGGGGGGTCGGTAGGTGGAAGGGGAGGGGGAGAGGTGTGTCTTGTTGGCTGTTTAACTGTCAATGGTGGCGCCCATGAATAAAACATGGCATGCAAGGAAACGGACCGTCTGGAATGAAGAACGTGGAGCAAGGAAGGAGAGAAACGAGAAAAAAAGTGAAATGAAATCGGTTTGTCAAGGCGTTGGTGGTTGTTGTTGTTGTTGTTGTTGTTGTGTGTTGTTGTTGTTGTTGTTGTTGTTGATGATGATGATGATGATGATGATGATGGTGCTGCTATTTTTGTTGGTTGAAAAATATTGCTATTCAAGCCCAATTATCTGTCTGCGGCAAGAGGAGAGAGAGAGAGAGAGAGAGAGGGAGAGAGAGAGAGAGAGAGAGAGAGAGAGAGAGAGAGAGAGAGAGAGAAGCTGCTGTGGAAAAAAATAATCTCATAAAAAAAACTCTTTATATCTTGCCCTCAAGCAACGACCATAGGTCTAGTGCTGGTGGTTACAGATGAAAACATGAGGACAAGAAAATGAAATAAATGAAAAACTTCCGATAATACTAATAATAACGTTTATTTCTATAACGCATATTCCATAAAAATGCTCCACAGCGCTTTACATTTCAAAAAAGAGCAAACGGTATTAATAGGAGTTATAAAGGTCATGCACATGAAAAAACAACAACACAACAAACAAAGCTTCGAGATATCGCTGACTTGCACAAATCAAATAATATTAAATCACAACCAAAATATGAGCGCACACTGTAAAAAACAGTTCGCATCCCACCCATTATACTTCGTTCGCAGGACAATAGAACTCAAACTTCGCGAAACTGAAAAAGAGAATAAACGGGGGGAGGGGGAGGGGGAGAGGGAGGGGGTGAAGGGTGGGTGGGTGAGGAGCAGTTGGAAAATATCAACAATAGAAATTGATGTTGAAGCGAATATATGTAAAACAAAGATTCATCAATGCGCCCCCCCCCCCCTCCCCACCCCTTTTTAAAACTTTTTTTAAAGAGGTCTTCAACACAAAATGGCTCCACTCACTGAAGTCTCGCAGCAGAATGAGAACATACGTCAGTCCAAGAGAAGGGAAGTTACTTTTACTGACGCCTCGCTTTTTCCGGTATAACGCCACAAGCTAGGCCTATTCCATCTCTTGATCTCAGCCATGCAGACTTGAAGATACAAATCAATTCATTACTGAACATAGAACGAACATAGGCCACAAAACAGCTTGATCTTGCCAAATACACTAAATCATTTGATCACTTGTGACGAATCCAGCAATAAAGAAAGGAACACTTTGTACATTTTCCATTGTTGCTACAATGATAGAATAGACCAAACAGTGGGAAAATCCAAAATGTTGGCATCCAACAGTCAAGTGTAAAATAAAACTCAGCCATGACGTCAAAGTTTTTTTTTTTTTTTTTGATGATGCGCATTTTGAAATACGTCTGCTGCCTGTCCGACAAGAGACAGCCAGCCAACATCAACGTGTCTCATTCACTTAGATGACTGGGATGAACTTTTCACCCCAAGTAAGAAGAGAGCGGGAATGGAGAAGAACCTTGGCAGGTGCATTGTGTAACACACGGGCAGGGAAAGTGCAGAGTGGAAACGTCCACCGTAATCAAAAACAGCTTCGGCGGGGGCGACCCACGAAATCTACTCCCACGAAATCTACGACTGGACCACGAAATCTACTCCATGACATCTACTCCTACGAAATCTACTCTGCAGAGGTGACCTACGAAATCTACTCCGTAGGAGCGAACCACGAAATCCACTCCCACGAAATCTACAAGATCACATGCAAATCTAATAGACCCGTGAAATGTATGTACCTCGGCCTCTCGACATTAAAAGTAAATTTATGTACCTAAATTTATTTCCCCCTCGTGCAGTGGGCATAAACTCCATGGTGTTGCTGCTTCGTTGAATCACAAGTGAAACTTACTTGCAGCCCCAAACTTGCAGCCAACGGTTTTGAACTTGATTTTTATTTAGTGAACGAGCTCAGCAGATTTACGATGGAAAGGCGGCGTGGCCAGGGAGTACTGTTGACTAATTCACTGAGCAGATTTCATGGAAAGGCGGCGTGGCCAACATTTTCCAAACACATTGGCGTATATTACATGGGAGTAGATTTCGTAGTGCGCCCCCACCAAGTAGATTTCGTGGGAGTAGATCCGGTGGGGCGCCCATAAAAGTAGATCTCGCGGGACAACGGGGTAGCTGCAATAAAAATTGCAGAACGATCAAAGGGTAGACTTCGTGGGAGTAGATTTCGTGGGCCCCCCTCGTATATGGTTGGTAGATGTATGCAGTCTGCCTTCGATGTGTGTTAAGTGCATGAGGTGTGAACGTGGACAGCCAGGGCTTACTCAGTACACCATATCGATCTGCCTGTGTTGCAAAGTGCGTTAAATGAGTCCTACTTCGCACCTTTGTCTCGCGTGATATTTCGTGTTTTGAGTCATCACATACAAATCAAGTATGCATCCTCTCTTGTGCCATTTCCTTTTCTTAATTATGGCTTTTGTTCGATTGATGTTGTCGTTGTTTTTTGGGTGTTTTTTTAGAAACCCGAAATGTCAGTGTTTACTTCATGGAAAGTTTCAAGTTCCATGAAAATGTCTTGCTACATAGCAGTAATCGATTCGTACCCAGTACCTGTACAGTGCCTATGTTCTGCAGAAATTATGCAATAATCTTGCTCTTGGTGTTTGACCCGACGTCCACGCCGCAGATCCCCATCCAAATTCCATGAGAATATCCTGCCACCACATTCCGACTTTCTACCGAGTTTTGCTAAAAATCGATTTCGCAGGGTGGGGGATAGGGGTGGGGGTGGGCGGGGAGGGCGGGGGGGGGGGGGGTGTTGTTTGTGCGTAATCTTGCAGGGGAAACAACAACAACAACAAAGCTAATGTGCGGAAAGACAATACTCTCCGAGATAAAGAGCTTGCATACAGAATGGGTAATTTAGCGTCGGCTGCAGAAAAGGAAGTAGTTTCACCTTTGGTCTTTGTTTTCAATGGAAGGCGACAACAAAGACGAGTATACGACTAAACGCGGAGCTGGGGATTAGCATGTGTAGATGTGAAGTAGTTCAGAGAGACAGACTAAACGCGGAGCTGGTGATTAGTATGTGAAGATGTGAAGTAGTTCAGAGAGACAGTCGAATGTGCATCTAGTGCCAGCAGCAAAAGAAATAGTGGAAAGTCAGTCTATGGTATCAGTTACATTAAATTAGAACTATTTATCATAGCGTTTGTAAATGGTGCTGTTCACGTCACTGCAAAAGGGGCTGTGGCAAATAGGAAAAGATCGTCATCACCATTACCATCACCGTTCTCGTTGTCAGAATCAAACACTATCATCCTCATTTATTATGATTGAATATGTGGATGTAAAGAAAGATTTGAATATTATTCCACAAATTATCGGTGTATGAAAGGAAAGAATCAACATTTTTAAAAAAAGAGCTGTTTTGATATGATGTTGTCTCACGGGAACGGAGATTTCTATTGAATTAGCGTTCGCCCACTAAAAGGTGGAGCACAACTTAACAACAATTTAGACATAATGATCGTTATGTTTCCATTTCCATTTGCATGAGGTGGGGGAGACGAAGGGTGGTGGGGGTATGGGTATTCAATCTTACGTGGTCAGAAAATGATGATGCAAACGATTTTCGGATTTTTCGTTTGCTTTTCGTTTGGTTTATTCATGTTCTTGTTCGTGTTTTTTATTTTTTATTTTTTTAAAGTCTTTCTTTATTTAATTCACTCTTTTCTTTTCTTTTCTTTTCTTTTGTATTCTTCGTTCTTTCACTGCTTCAATGAATTGCTCAAGATTTCGATGAAACAATAATTCTATGAACAAAAATTTACCACTGTCATTGTTATGAATTTCTCTCTCTCTCTCTCTCTCTCTCTCTCTCTCTCTCTCTCTCTCTCTCTCTCTCTCTCTCTCTCTGCCCACCTTCCTGTCTCCCCCTCTCGCTAACACACACACATACACACATATACCCTCCCCCTCCACACACAGAGGCGCGCGCGCGCGCGCGCGCACCACACACACACACACACACACACACACACACACACACACACACACACACACACACACAACCACACACAAGCGAAAGTCGAGCGATCGTTTAGTCTTTAAGACTCGCGCACTAAGCGATCTTCCTCACTCTATGCAGCTGCAGCAACTTTTGACCTTTTCCACTGTTCTCGCAGACAAGCCCCTCTCCCAGTCCGACATTATCTTCTGAACATAAACCTGGTGTTTAACAGTTTTGTTGTTGTTGTTTTGGTGGTGGTTGGTGACTGTGATGTGATGTTGGTGTTGTTTATTTGAGAAGTAGACTGTGTGTGTATATTCTGAGGGAATACATGACATCATCTCCAAAAGGACCTAGAATGTGTCGCCTGCTCTTTTGCCTTTTCCATCGACGATGGTATGGGCGTGGCCACGGCAGTCGACAATGATGAAGGGGAACTTTTTGTCTTGTTTTGTGTGTTGAATCAGTGTGTGTGTGTGTGTGTGTGTGTGTGTGTGTGTGTGTGTGTGGTGTGTGTGTGTGTGTGTGTGTGTGTGTGTGTATGTGTGTGTGTGCGCGCGCGTGTGTGAGTGCGTGCGTGCGTGCGTGTGTATGTGTGTGTGTGTAGTGGTGTGGGTGTGTGTGTGTTGTGTGTGTGTGTGTGTGTGTGTGTGTGTGTGTGTATTCTTTTAACGTCTTTCACTAATCGTGATATTAGACGACTGTGTGTGTGTGTGTGTGTGTGTGTGTGTGTGTGTGTGTGTGTGTGTGTGTGTAGTGTAGTGTGTGTGTGTGTGTGTGTGTGTGTGTGTGTGTGTGTGTGTGTGTGTCATGGGATGGGGGTGGGTGGATGTCTAATCTGAGCCACACTATTTCATTCAAGCTGCAGTAAATCACTACTCTTTTTGAAAAATGTTTTGAACCATAGTTAAATAATTCTAAGCTATACGAAAACTATTCTTATCCATACGAAGAAATCTTTCAAAGCTATATGAAAATCATTATAAGCTTTAATAAAATCTTTTCAAGCTGTGGTCAAAGCATCTGAACTATAGTAAAATCATACAGCTGTAGAAATAGAAAAAAAAATCAGCTACAGTCAAAATCATTCTAATGCATGATGAAATTATTCTGAACTATAGTAAACTCATTTTTAGAAGAAAACATCTTCGCAGACAGCCGATCGAAGAGATCGTGAAACCATACTAAATCCTATTATATTAGAGGAAATCTACTCCAATCTATAGCTGAACAATTCTAAGCGTTCAGAATTATAGCAAATCAGTCGTACGCTGTAGTAAAACTGTTCTAAACAATAGTTAAAACAATCAAAGGCTGTAAACCATAGCAAAATCCTCCTACGCTAGAGTAAAGACAATCTAATCTATAGCAAAACTGGTCTAAACTATATTGAACCCGTTCTACGCAATATATTCTGCACCTAAGTAAAACCAGTCTAAACTATAACGAAACTATTTAGATTGTTCGTCTTTGTATTCGTCAGACTTTATTCAAGTTTAAAAGGTTGTGTCAGTCTTGAATAAGAGTTCCTCTATGTTAGGTTTTCTTATGGGAGCAAGACTTACCCTACTTGTTTATTGCTTATTGTTTACTGTTCCCTGCCTCATTTTATTTTCAACTTCATTTCAGTTAAATCGAGGTTATTTGTATTTGTTTCTGTCCGTCTTTGTGTTTGTCTTTTGATATCCCTTGCATCCTTGGGTGGATCCTCAAGCGTAGGCTCAAAGATTGACCCCTACATTTTATACTGTTTGCATAATGTCTTTAGTTTTTCAGCAACTTTTTTTTTCTCCCCACACTTTTGTTTTGGTTTCATTACTACCCTTCGCTGGCTGCTTTGGGGGTGCTGTTGGATTCTTTTTTGAACCCTTGGTGGTGAGAACACCACAGTATTATGGACTGTGGTGTGTCTCTATTTGACGCCAGGAGCACAGACACAGTCAGCCGTGTCTCCCTGGTGCCTGGGAGCAGGCAATACAAATAGATCTGCTTTCAAGGGGGATTAAGATGGTTCTCTCATGCAGCTAGTGAAGACATTTTATAATTATAACATATTTTCTTAATTTCATGTTCTCTTTTTCTGCACCTCCCAAGCTTATATCTTTGCCAAGTCATTACTGTGATGACGGAGGGGGTGTTGGCCTGCGCTTGTTTTTCTCCCCACTATTAGATTGTTCGTCTTTGTATATATTCGTCTGACTTTATTCAAGTTTAAAAGGCTGTGCCAGTCTTGAATAAAAGTTAGTCTATGTTAGGCTTTCTTATGGGAGCAGGACTTATCCTACTTGCTTTTTGTTTACTGTTCCCTGCCTCATTTCATTTTCAACTGTATAACAAAACAGTTGTAAAACAACAACAAATCATGGTTAGCCGGTAGTTTAAACGTTTTAAGCTGTAGTCAAACAGTTATACACTATAATAAACCGTTTTAATCGGTGGTATGAAAGTTCTAATCTATAGGGAAAAACGTTTTACGTAAAAATAAAGCCGTTCTTACCAGTTGCAAAGCTGCTAGACTAAAGAACAAAAATCAGTCTAGGCTGAAATGAAACCATTCGAACTGATAGAAAAGCGCAGTACCTAAAGGCTTCTACAATTACATCATTCCAAGCTGTAGCAAAACTGTTCGGACCATAGGGAAGATCATTCTAATCTATAAGCACAGCGCTGGTAACTGCATTAAAACCATTCAAGTTTAGTGAAACAATTCAAAGATTGAACAAAAGCATTGTAAACGACAGAAATCCCTTTCTTATTTCCGGTAAAACTGTTCTTTCTTGAGCACTAGCGGGAATGGGTTTTGAGTGCCAAAGGTGTGTGTGTGTTTAAGTCCTGGGCATTGACCGTTGTTAATGAAGTGGAGTAAAGGGCTCTTTTCCACTCCAACAACACACACATGCGGCGCGCACACCACACCACACACACACACACACACACACACACACACACCCACATAATACGCCACGCACACGCACACACACACACACACACTACAATACACACACACACACGCACTCCAACACACACCACGCACCACACACACACACACACACACACACACACACACACACACACACACACACACACACACACCACACAACACACACACATGCACAACCACTTTCTCTGTCTTTCTGTCACTCTTTCTCTCTCTCTCTCTCTCTCTCTCACACACACACACAACCTTATCCCCACCCCACCCACCCACCCACCCAACCCAACCCCACGACCACACCACACACACATCCACCCCCACTCACACACCCACACACAAACAGCCCCATCCCCACTCACACCCCCACACAAAAACAACCCACACACTCACCCCTCACAGGCCCTGAGCAGCCAGGCCGCGATGATCCACAGGGACAGCATGAAGACTAGCAGCACCGTGCCCGGCGTGATGGTCATCAGGGTCTTCAGCACGAACTTGGTGTCGAAGTGGATGCGGTTCAGGGCGCCGATACTCCGCGAGGAGGCGTCGGTGAAGAGTCTGGAGTGCAGGAGCATGACCCGGCAGATGAGGTAGAGGCGCAGGAACATGGGGATGGACAGGAGCACGTCCACCGACATGGCGTCGCGGGTCACCACCAGGTCACTCTCGGCCAGGACCACGGTCCAGGAGAAGGTGAAGTCGCCCGGGATGGGGTGCACGGCGCAGATGACGATCTCCACGAAGAGCTGCATCATGCGGCGCCAGGAAATGGCGATGCGCCAGTCCTCCACGCAGTTGTCCACGGCGAAGAGCTGGGGGAGGAGAAGAAGAAGAAGAGCACCGGCCCGTGGTGAATGAATGACAGAGAGAAGGTGGGGTGGGGGTAGGGTGAGAGGGGAGGGGGGGTGGGTGGGGGGGGGGGAGTGAGGGGGGGTAAAAGTAAGACGGTGTACATGTCATCTGGTCGTCGTCGTTGTCATGGTCGTCGTCGTGTCGTCGTCGTCGTGTCATGTTCTCATTCATCTGCTCGTCTCATTCATCATCATCATCATATCTAATTGTCGTCGTGGTGTCGTATCACGATGTGGTGGTGTTATGGTCGGTTGCGTGTTTGTATGTGTTGATGGTCGTGGTTCTGTGTATGGCAGTCGTGTGTGGTGTGTGTATGTGTGAGTATGTGATGTGTGTGTTGTGTTTGTGGTGTGTGTGTGATGGATGTGTGTGTGGTGTGTGTGGTGTGTGTTTGTGTGGTGTGGTGTGTTGTGTGTGTATGGATGTGTGTGTTGTGTGTGTGGTGTGGTGTGTGTGTTGTGATGTGGTGTGGTGTGGTGTGTGTGTGTGTGGTGTGTTGTGTGTGTGTGTGTGTGTGGTTGTGTGGTGTGGTGTGGTGTGTGTGTGTGTGTGTTGTGGTTGTGTGGTTGTGTGTGTGTGTGTGTGATGTGTGTGTGGTGTGGTGTGGTGTGTGTGATGTGTGATGTGGTGTGGTGTGTGATGTGATGTGATGTGTGTATGTGTGTGTGGGTGGTGCGCTGTGCTGTGCTGAGCTGTTGCTTGTGTAGTATGGTGTTTTTGTGTCGTTTTGTGTTGCGGTGTTTTCTGTTGTATTGTGCTATGCTGTGCCTTTGTTGTCGTATTATGTTGTGTTTATTGCATTGTCTTGCCTTGCACTGTACTGCATTGCAAAACACTGTATTGTACTGCATTGCATGTACCGCATAACTCGGCATCATTAAGCTATATTCCTACACGTGAAATTCGGAAGGTTGTATTGTTTTGTAACGCATTGCATCGCATAACTCAACATAATCAAAACAATAGTTCCCTGGGTGACAGCCAAGCACTTTTCCCCAAGGATACCCCACAATACGGCCCTCAAGTATTTCATTTCCTTTTGTATGTTTTTTGATGACCAACCCAAGCGACATTTTTCGAACTTATTTCGAAAGCAGAATTCACATCTGGCCGCGAAACTAGTACCATGCGCAAGCAGAATTAGCACTCACAGTCTTGGTGTATTTGTCTCATCCGAAAGGCTAGCGCCCAGACCAAAATTGAAGCCGCTAGTCAGAGCACAGTAGTGTCTTTATTCTTAACAGGTATTTGTGTCCTGATGTTGGACAGAACATTGAAGACGATATCATCATCATGATTCATCGTCATTATCGGCATCATAATTGTGACATCATCATTGTCGTCCTCTCATTATAACATCGGCGTCATCATTCATATGATTGATTAAGTCTTCGATCATCATCATCATCATCATCATCATCATCATCATCATCATCATCATCATCATCATCATCATCATCATCATCATCCCATCATTGTCATAGCATCTTCGTGGTCACTATCGGTTGTGCAAATGGTTGTCTGATTTTTTGATACTTTACCAAAGGTTTGCGTGGTTTGTGTGTTACCGCTCTACGAAGATAGCTACAAGAACGACTATTGTATGAATTCGGTGTTGTATTGAAACCGTTGTTGCTCCTCATGCTGTTACTACTAGTTTTTACTACTTCTACTACCAGTATCATTTTTATTATCATTATGATCGTGTATTACAACTGTTGTACTATCGTAACTATCATTCTTGTTATTGCTATTGTTATTACCAGTTATCATATTATATTATTATTAACCATCATAATTATCATTAACTATTGTTAATACTATTATCATTATTAAAACAAATCAACAAACATTCCCTTTCAAAGCTGAAAAGACCATTTCCCACGATATCAGCAAGAACGTGAGCAACAACAATCAGAGGAATGACGAAACAAAACGGAACTGGCAAGACGGAAAGATGATAGCCAGAAGCATAATTGTAGCGGTGAAGTTCAACACATGCAGTAATGTCATCTTCCAGTCCCCAGTCTGAAGTCAGATCATATGACGTTGAACTGTTGTGTACATCCTACAATCGAATAAATGTCATCTGGGATGTCGTCGGCACAGTTTGAGAGAGAGAGAGAGAGAGAGAGAGAGAGAGAGAGAGAGAGAGAGGGAGAGAGAGAGAGAGAGAGAGAGAGAGAGAGAGAGAGGGACACAAATGAAAAAAATAGAGAAAGAGACAGACAGACAGACAGACAGACAGACAGGTAGGCAAAAACAGAGGCAAATATGGATTGTTTGGTTGATCTTTATGCCCGAGGTATGAAGATTTTAAGCCGAGATCTAGTCTTACAATCTGTTCTTAACAGACAGAGACAGACACACACACACACACACACCACACACACACACACACACACACACACACACACCACACACACACACCACACACCACACACACACACACACACACACACACACACACACACACACACACACACACACAGAACGAGGGGGAAGGAAGGAAACCAAGGAAAATGTGTAGTATGTGATTGACATTGTTTGTTTCTTTACAAATATATTTTCTTTAATCAGCAGTAATAGCCAAAGCACTACTTTCTGCATGCAGTGCAAGGTGTCTATTTTCAACAGTCATTCAAAATTGTCGGAGTCATTTCGCCATGCAAAACATCTCTTTGACTTCGGCATTCAAAACCAGTCTGTCCTCTTTCGGCATCTGGAACAGTCTATTTCGGCACCTGGAACAGCCTATTTCGGCATCTGGAACAGCCTATTTCGGCACTCAGAACAGTGCATCTTATCTCGGCATGCAGAAGATACTGCATTACTTCATCATTATTGCTTCGACATACAGAACATTCAGTCATATTTGGGTAATGAGAACAACTCTCCTATTTCGGCATTCAGAATCTCCTGATTTATTTTGGCATTCAGAACAATTTGTCTTGATTCAGCATAGAGAAAAGCCTAGGTTATTTTGACATTCAGAACTGTGTTTTATGTCAGCATTCGGATCAGTCTGTCTTGTTTCGGCAATCAGAACAGTTGGTCTTATTTGGGCACTCAGAACACTTTGTCTTATTTGGCACTCATAATAGTCTTATCTCATTTTCGGTCCACAGAACTGTCATATTTTGTCATTCAGAACAGTCTCTCGTATTTCAGCGGTCACGCAGGACAGTCTTTTTTTTATATTTCGGCATTCAGAACAGTCGGTCTTCTTTCAGTGTTCAGAACAGTCTGTTTCATTTCCGCATTCACAACGGTCTCTCTTACCTATGCAGTCATTCACAACGGTCTCTCTTACCTATGCAGTCATTCACAACGGTCTCTCTTACCTATGCAGTCATTCACAACGGTCTCTCTTACCTATGCAGTCATTCACAACGGTCTCTCTTACCTATGCAGTCATTCACAACGGTCTCTCTTACCTATGCAGTCATTCACAAACGTCTCTCTCTCCTATGATATTCAGACATTCAGACAGTCTGTCTTAAACAGCATTCAGAGCAGTCTGTCTAAAAACCGCATTCAGAGCAGTCTGTCATATTTTGGCATTCTGAGCAGTCTGTCTAAAAACCGCATTCAGAGCAGTCTGTCATATTTTGGCATTCTGAGCAGTCTGTCCTACTTCAGTGTTCAGAACAGTCTGTCTTATTTCGGCATTCAGAACAGTCTGTCTTATTACCGCATTCAGAACAGTCTGTCTATTTCGGCATTCAGAACAGTCTGTCTTGTTTTAGCATTCAGAGCAGTCTGTCTTATTTTAGCACTCAGAGCAGTCTGTCTTACAGTCTGTCTTACTTCGGCATTCAGAACAGTCTGTCTTATTTCAGCATTCAGAACAGTCTGTCTTATTTCAGCATTCAGAACAGTCTGTCTTATTTCAGCATTCAGAACAGTCTGTCTTATTTCGGCATTCAGAACAGTCTGTCTTATTTTAGCATTCAGAGCAGTCTGTCTTATTTCAGCATTCAGGACAGTCTGTCTTATTTCAGCATTCAGAACAGTCTGTCTTATTTCAGCATTCAGAACAGTCTGTCCTTTTTTAAGCATTCAGAACAGTCTGTCTTATTTCAGCATTCAGAACAGTGTCTTATTTCAGCATTCAGAACAGTCTGTCCAACTTCGGCAGTCAGAACAGTCTGTCTTATTTCGGCATTCAGAACAGTCTGTCTTATTTGCATTCAGAACAGTCTGTCTTATTTCGGCATTCAGAACAGTCTGTCTTATTTCAGTATTCAGAACAGTCTGTCGTATTTTGGCATTCAGAACAGCCCGTCTTATTTTGGCATTTAGAACAGTATTAGTTTGGCATTTTGAGGAGTCTGTCTCATTTGAGCAATCAGAAAATGTCTTATTTTCGGCATTCAAAACAGCGTTCTGGTCTTTGACTTTGTGCAGTCACTTCAAAATGTTATATCATATCTCAACAGTCATTCAGAATATTAGTATAGATTATATCATTCTAACAGTCATTCAGAAATGTATATCATATCTCAACAGTTATTTAGAAACGTCAATCTTATCTTGACTGTTATTTAGAAAAGTCTATATTATCCCGACAGTCATTCAGAAAAGTCTGACTTGTTTAGGCAGCCATTCACAACACTTCAGCACAACAGAGACAGTTTAGTACGCATTCTAAGAAATCAAACGAAACATGCGCAACATTTCAACTGAACTTTATTTTCTCAAGCAAAGACTAAAACTCACTACAACACATAACAATCTCAGCAATCAGTTTTAGTTGTACAGGATCACCAACTAATTATTGGGGGTTGTGCTGGTCGTATGTGTACCTTGCATAAAGGAACTGTGTGCTGTTAATATTATAGGGAAGTGTGACTAAGTGGTTAATGCACTTTTCCTGAAAGCGAGACTCCGTGGGTTGACTCTTGAGCGGGTTTGGTTCTTTTCTACTTCAAAGGACACTACATGGTGATGTGGGAGCTAGTCTTTCAGAGAGGAGGAAACACGTCGGTCCCCTGCATGCTTCTTGCACACAGCGCACAGGTAAAAGAACCCACGGGTTTTATCATTAGTAAAATCATGACGACAACGTACACTACTGCGTAAACACAATCATACATAGAAAAAAGGGGAAACAATAGTGGTGCTGCACTGTATAGAGACGTTCTCTCTCTGAGAACAACAGCCAATGTTAAACAGAGAAATATTTCTGTAGGGGTGTGGTTGTGCATCTCTCCATTAATGATCTATGGGCTGTGTGTGACTACTTCCCTATCAAAGAACTATGTGCCTGTGGTACAGCGATGATCGTGTCAAAAGAACTAGCAGACTGCGAGGCAGGAAAAAAAAACAACACTACACTACTGTGCACATGTTTAATGCGATCATTCTGTGGCAGAAATGTCTACAGTGCAGGAAACTGCCTCATGTCTTTCTAAACTTCAAGAAGGCATTTGACAGTATATTTACTGCAGTAGTATGGGTCACTATGACAAAATTTAACATCAGTGCCTACATCAACAGGGTCATCAAACATCTGTATGATGAAGTTTCATTAACAATTCTCTTTAATGGCAGGACTGGTAAAGGGTTCAGAACTACAAACAGGGTAGGACAAGGTGTCCTGCTGTCTCTCCCGTCCCCTACAACATCTCCCTGGAAGGGAAAAAGACGGAAGCACTGGAGGATCACAAAAAGATCGGCCAGCGTCGGTAGTATGGCAATCATTGAACTATGAATTACTGACAACATTAATGAACCGACCGGTAACGACAAGTTGACTAGAATCAGAGAGCGCTTTGACAGAACAATTCCAACATACGGCATGGAGACGAATGCAAATAAGATTTAAAAAAGAAAATCACGACCAAGAATTTCAGAGCCATTGAAAAAGAAATCAAAGTGGGGGGTCAGAAATTCCAAACTGAAATGAGCTTTAAGTGTCTGACATGATGTCTTCGTTACAGACGAAAGCTCCAAACCATGACATCAATGAAAATTTACGGCACTAAGGAAACTGGGGACGATTTGACACGACAAGAACATCACTCATTTGACAGGAACCTGCGTTCACTAGTTCTCTCAATATTTCTGCCTACATGTCATACAACATCCACTGCAGATATTTAAAAGGGTCAAAAGTCATGGTCTAATGGCCGACGGAATAGTAAATTGTCCCTCTCATTCGAATCAACCTTCCCTGAACTGAATCGCACCCAGTCTTCTGCTGGATGGTTTGAGAGGGTTTTCAAGCCGTGAAAAAAAATCTGAGTACACGAGTGGCTCGTGCTCACGACCGTCAGTTCCACACACGAACGCCCTAAGCATTGAATGTTGGTCCCAGATCTCCAAATACAAACCTGGGGAATGAGGAAATATTGCAAGATTGTACCTATAGCACAGTATCGCATCATAATATTGCAAAATTGTAGATATAGCACACTATCGTATTGTTGATGTGAACGTCAAAAGACAGGCAACCATTCTACATAACAGTGGACTATGCGACTATCTGCTCTCTATGGTGGAGAGTGTGAAGATGAAACCATACAAACCTGTTTCAAAAGCATTCGCCCCAGCAAAACCCATTGTGCAGGACACAGTGGCAGGCGGACGAAGTAGAGGCAGACAGACGGGGAGGTGGGAAGACGGCGTTAGGGAGTGGACTGAACTGTTCTTCATCAGCTCTATCAGGCTACAGGGAACCGCGACATAGCGAGAAATATTGTCCGAAAGTCATCCACTGGTGCCTCGGCAGGTTTTCCATGAGGATCACAAGGCAGGTCAGACCAGACTGATGCCATATGTGTCCCTTTCTGAGCATCACAGCAGGCAAATATGGACGAACGTATAAATGTACATCTTCTGAAAGAGCTCCAAACAGGCCAGCTCCTCTCTGGAGTGCAATATTGGCTCAGATAGAAGGGATTCAATGGATGGATTCAAGAGCATGGATCAAGTGTCCAGACCAGCGCAGTTGTGTTTATCGGACACCTTCGACGCCTGAACACGTTACAGTCAGGAGCTCAGCCTTCTCTGGGATCAAAACGAAGTACTACATGTCAAGTCAGTCATCCCCATCCTCACTCCCACTAATCGTCTAAAGCAAACAGGCCGGTAAAAAAAAAGAATCAGGGGGAAGATTACGCCTGTCTCTCCATTGCAAACAGAATTTCCTTTTCGTAGACTACGAGGCGAGTCAAATATTTGATGTAAAGCGAACGCGAGGATAACGATCGGGATATCGACTGTATGTTATAGACATGCTACTTCAAACACATGTTTTTACCTCTTTCTCTCTCGGGCTGAAGTGGTAAGCTAGCAGATTGCGCACAATTGCCTTAGGCGTAACTATCAACGGCACGCGCCCCATGAAAATGGTGGGGTCACTCTTGCTGGACGTGACCTCTACAAAAGATCACCTCCCTTGCAGATTTCCGAACATCGTCTGTTGTCACATGCCCTGTGACCCTTCACGTTCTGCTAGTGTGGTGACCTCGGTTTCTATATCACACCCTGCTTCTTCCCTAAAGCCATGCTTGTGGAGAGTTCGTTCCAAAGACATCATGACAAATGTCGCTGGAGGGACGCGGTGGTCCTCTCCTGGGGATGACTCCCAGTCACTTGGTTTCCATGACAAGGCTCAGCAGATCCTTCATTGGTTGGATCAGATCCAGTTGCCTCTGAACGCCACCAACATGAATTAGTAGCTGTGCAGTATCTCTTGCGTTGGGACACACTATGACGACATCGTACTAAGTGGTCCAGTGAAGCCGCGGTTGCCATAGAAGGATCCTAGATGCAGCTGTGCATATGGAAAGGAGGCGGCCGGAAGGAGCTAGCATAGAAGTAATGACACTATGAGGGTGCTGAAATTTTTCAAATATATTCTCTCATTGAGGAAAACACATTTTCTCTTTTGGTGAAAAGAACTTTTAGATAATTTTACACACACTCGCACTCACGCACGCGAACACACGCACGCACGCCCACGCACGCACGCACGCACGCACGCACGCACGCACGCACACACACACACACACACACACACACACACACACACACACACACACACACACACACACACCACACACACACCGCACACACACATAGCGTGTGGCCACGCACCCGAGCACAAACGGAAGTAAATTCAATACAAGTATAGAAACCATGGCAGAATCCGTGATGTGTACGAAATGTATAAACGTGAAAAATATGAAAGAAACAATAAATCCCTGGAATGCAAAGAAACGAAATCGACTCCATTTTCGTTTTCAATGACAGAATACAAAAGTGACAGGCATATCGAGAATCATTTACCTACCAACAGATCTGTGAGATATCGTGCTTGAATAAGTTGGAGGGAAAATATAGAAAATGACATGAAAATGCTCGGCAGTTATTCACATGCTGTACAAAAGCGTAGTAAGCGTACAGGACCAACGTTAGACGTGATGTGCTTAGCGCTGTGAGATAGGTTGAAGGCAAAGGTAAAAAAAAAAAAAAAAAAAATTGGGAAGAGAGAAAAGAAAAGAGGAAAAATGAAAACCAAAAATGATTTACTGACTTCCGATACGTCGTCAACAACGGTGTCTTGCTGCAACAGGACAACGGGTCAGGTTGAAGTCAAATCACATCAAATCAACATGACTACACCGTCAGGATCAAGTCAAATGATATTCTGTCAACAGGACCACAGGAGAGCAGGTCAGAATCAAGTCAAATCAAATCAAATCAACAAGACAACACGGCCATAAACGAATCCAATGACATTCTATCAACTTGACCAGAGTCAGCATGAAAATCTGTTCACACATCATATCAACAGGACGCCAAAGTCGGGATGAAGTCAAATCGCCTCAAATTCACAGGACAACATAATTAAGATCAAATGAAATCGCATCAAATCAACAAGACAACACAGTCATGATCTTATCGAATCACGTCCTAATAGCAGGTCGACCAAGTTTTAAAGAAAACCTTAGATCTCATCAGATCAACAGGAGAATACAGTCGGAATAAAATCAAATCACTTCAAATGAAGAGGCCAGCAAAGTCAGAATCAAGTGACATCCTAAAAAATGACAGGACAACGAAGTCTGGCTCAAGTCAGTGTGAGGTCAAATCACATCAAATCAACAGAATGGCAACGTCAGAGTCAAGTCATGACACAATTGAGACAGGGTCAAGTCATGACACAATTGAGACAGGGTCAAGTCATGACACAATTGAGACAGGGTCAAGTCATGACACAATTGAGACAGGGTCAAGTCATGACACAATTGAGACAGGGTCAAGTCATGACACAATTGAGACAGGGTCAAGTCATGACACAATTGAGACAGGGTCAAGTCATGACACAATTGAGACAGGGTCAAGTCATGACACAATTGAGACAGGGTCAAGTCATGACACAATTGAGACAGGGTCAAGTCATGACACAATTGAGACAGGGTCAAGTCATGACACAATTGAGACAGGGTCAAGTCATGACACAATTGAGACAGGGTCAAGTCATGACACAATTGAGACAGGGTCAAGTCATGACACAATTGAGACAGGGTCAAGTCATGACACAGTTGAGACAGGGTCAAGTCATGACACAGTTGAGACAGGGTCAAGTCATGACACAATTGAGACAGGGTCAAGTCATGACACAGTTGAGACAGGGTCAAGTCATGACACAGTTGAGACAGGGTCAAGTCATGACACAATTGAGACAGGGTCAAGTCATGACACAATTGAGACAGGGTCAAGTCATGACACAGTTGAGACAGGGTCAAGTCATGACACAATTGAGACAGGGTCAAGTCATGACACAATTGAGACAGGGTCAAGTCATGACACAATTGAGACAGGGTCAAGTCATGACACAGTTGAGACAGGGTCAAGTCATGACACAGTTGAGACAGGGTCAAGTCATGACACAATTGAGACAGGGTCAAGTCATGACACAATTGAGACAGGGTCAAGTCATGACACAATTGAGACAGGGTCAAGTCATGACACAGTTGAGACAGGGTCAAGTCATGACACAGTTGAGACAGGGTCAAGTCATGACACAATTGAGACAGGGTCAAGTCATGACACAGTTGAGACAGGGTCAAGTCATGACACAGTTGAGACAGGGTCAAGTCATGACACAGTTGAGACAGGGTCAAGTCATGACACAATTGAGACAGGGTCAAGTCATGACACAGTTGAGACAGGGTCAAGTCATGACACAGTTGAGACAGGGTCAAGTCATGACACAGTTGAGACAGGGTCAAGTCATGACACAGTTGAGACAGGGTCAAGTCATGACACAATTGAGACAGGGTCAAGTCATGACACAGTTGAGACAGGGTCAAGTCATGACACAGTTGAGACAGGGTCAAGTCATGACACAGTTGAGACAGGGTCAAGTCATGACACAGTTGAGACAGGGTCAAGTCATGACACAATTGAGACAGGGTCAAGTCATGACACAATTGAGACAGGGTCAAGTCATGACACAATTGAGACAGGGTCAAGTCATGACACAATTGAGACAGGGTCAAGTCATGACACAATTGAGACAGGGTCAAGTCATGACACAATTGAGACAGGGTCAAGTCAAATCAACAGGAATTACAAAATCAGGATCAAAGTCAGATCAACAGCACAGTGGGTCACGATGAAGGACAATGACATCAAATCAACATTCAACAGATCACAGATCAACAGCACAGTGGGTCACGATGAAGGACAATGACATCAAATCAACATTCAACAGATCACAGATCAACAGCACAGTGGGTCACGATGAAGGACAATGACATCAAATCAACATTCAACAGATCACAGATCAACAGCACAGTGGGTCACGATGAAGGACAATGACATCAAATCAACATTCAACAGATCACAGATCAACAGCACAGTGGGTCACGATGAAGGACAATGACATCAAATCAACATTCAACAGATCACAGATCAACAGCACAGTGGGTCACGATGAAGGACAATGACATCAAATCAACATTCAACAGGGAAACAGGTCAGCACATAGATCACATTATGCCAACAGTAACACCAATCACAACGTGATCCAATCACTTTAAATCAGCAGGGAAACAGATCATACCATAGTCAATAATAATAACAAATCAACAGGGTAACATTGCACAACATCGTCAGATCAACAGGGTAACATTGCACAACATCGTCAGATCAACAGGGTAACATTGCACAACATCGTCAAATCAACAGGGTAACATTGCACAACATCGTCAGATCAACAGGGTAACATTGCACAACATCGTCAGATCAACAGGGTAACATTGCACAACATCGTCAAATCAACAGGGTAACATTGCACAACATCGTCAGATCAACAGGGTAACATTGCACAACATCGTCAAATCAACAGGGTAACATTGCACAACATCGTCAATCAACAGGGTAACATTGCACAACATCGTCAAATCAACAGGGTAACATTGCACAACATCGTCAGATCAACAAGGTAACATTGCACAACATCGTCAAATCAACAGGGTAACATTGCACAACATCGTCAAATCAACAGGGTAACATTGCACAACATCGTCAAATCAACAGGGTAACATTGCACAACATCGTCAGATCAACAGGGTAACATTGCACAACATCGTCAAATCAACAGGGTAACATTGCACAACATCGTCAAATCAACAGGGTAACATTGCACAACATCGTCAGATCAACAGGGTAACATTGCACAACATCGTCAAATCAACAGGGTAACATTGCACAACATCGTCAGATCAACAGGGTAACATTGCACAACATCGTCAAATCAACAGGGTAACATTGCACAACATCGTCAAATCAACAGGGTAACATTGCACAACATCGTCAGATCAACAGGGTAACATTGCACAACATCGTCAAATCAACAGGGTAACATTGCACAACATCGTCAGATCAACAGGGTAACATTGCACAACATCGTCAAATCAACAGGAAACAGATGACAACTGGTCATTCTACATTAAATAAATATCCAACACGGGTCACTCACAACATGGTCAAATAGCAATTAAGTCAACAGGGAAACAGGTCACGACATAGTCAGACCACATTAAATTAACAGAAAAATATGCCAGATGAAGTGAAATCACATCACATTCTGATGTTTTTCACCCTTCCAATTCATCATCGGTTGCTTCTCTGGTAAAATGTGTGACTGAATCTTTACAAAATCTTAGTAAATGATATTTGTTTTTATTCCAGTGGAGTGTTTTATAGATGTGACACTTGAGTTATGCTAGCCAGTGAAGTATTGTGTACAGAGCTTCAATAACATTGAAAAGAAAACACCAAATTAATCACGCTTTGTAGACATAACACTTTCATTGTCTACCCAAAAATGTATTCGCCCCAGAACAAGTACAGAGCAGCACTTTCAGAACGCAGGCTAACGGAAGGAAACTGTTATAGCCCTCGTATAAGGTTTTTCACATATCTTGGTGTGTGTGTGTGTGTGTGTGTGTGTGTGTGTGTGTGTGTGTGTGTGTGTGTGTGTGTGTGTGTGTGTGTGTGCGCGTGCGTGCGGTTGTGCGCGCGCGCGCGCGCGCGCGCGCGCGGTGTGTGTGTGTGTGTGTGTGTGTGTGTGTGTGTGTCCGCGCGCGCGCGTGTGTGTGTATGTGTGTGTGTGTGTGTGTGGTGTGTGTGTGTGTGTGTGTGTGTGTGTGTGTGTGTGTGTGTGTGTGTATGACGCTGCTACAATACACTTGTATTGCTTTCTTTTTGCATCGGCTCTATATTGCATCGCCCATGTGTACCATAATCACTTGTTTTGGCTTGAAAGGCGCTTGGTATGGAACACAAGTAAATCATGGCGAGACTCTGTCAACTCCCGCGAACATAGATCAGCAAGTGCATTGGCAGGTTTCTGTCAAAAGGACTCCTGGAGCACTGGCACTGTGTACAGGAAGAACTCTCTTAAGTGCTTTGCGATTAATTCAGACCACACCAGCAGAAACCGCACGCCCGCCTCAGCGAGCCTCACTTGCACAGCAAAGCAGGTGCTGCTTCAATCAGCTGGCATCAAATCAACAAGCTGGCTTTAAGTAGTTCGCATCCCATCAGCAGAACGAGAAGTCAAGGGCGAGTCTCTTGGCATCACGTCAAGAAGTCAAGTAAAAAAAAAAGGGCGCAACTTTTGTTTTTTTGTGGTTTTTTTTAAAGATCTGTGTCACTCTGTGTTACTCCACTTGAAACATTTTTCTCTCGCGAGAGCATACTCTCTATCTCTGTCTCTTTGTCTGTCTCTGTCTGTCTGTTCTGTCTGTCTGTCTGTCTGTCTGTCTGTCTGTCTGCTCTCTCTCTCTTCTCTCTCTCTCTCTCTCTCTCTCTCCTCTCTCTCTCTCTCTCTCTCTCTCTCTCTCTCTTTCCACGCGCGTACCCACGCACGCACACACACACACACACACACACACACCACACACACACACACACACACACACACACACACACACACACACACACACACACACAGAGAGAGAGATGCACACACACGCGTATGCGCGTGTGTGTGTGAAAGAAAAAACAAAAACAAAAACGGCGACCACTTAAAAGAGAGCTCTTCCTGTACATAGTGTCAATGCTCCGGGAATCCTTTGGACAGAAAATAAGATAAAATTATACTGAAATACAGGTCATTCCCCAATCCCTTATAGAAAACACGCACACATATGAACCCCCCAAAAAAAAAAAAAACCAGCACACAAAAAAGGACGATAGAGTCGCGTAAGATGTGAAAGATAAGAGTCGGAGAGAGAGAGAGAGAGGAGAGAGAAATCGAGAGACCTGAGAGAGAGAAGAGATGAGGAGGAGAACAGTTCGCCGTGGTGTGGGCCTAACTAGGTGTCTACGTAAAGGATGTACGTGGAAGCAGGTGGAGGAGGAAGCTGTGTGTGACAGTCCAACAAGAGCTGGAGGGTGCCAGGTGGGTGTTGGTTGGTGGTGGGGGGTGGGGGGGGTCTGGAGGGGGGCATGCGGGGGCAATAAGTCACGTTTAATTGCCCCCCCCCACCCCCCCCCCCCCCCCCCCCTCTCCTGTCTGATGCCATCTTCTGTCAGCCCACCAGCACAGCCCTCAAGGTTTATGAGATGGTCGGCACGGCTAAAATAGTAGGGGGGTAGGGGAAGATGCCGGTGGGTCGGGAGGCGGTGGGTGGGGCGTGGGGGGTGGCTGAGAGGGTTTTGGAGGGGTTGGCGCACCCGTTTCTCTCAGTGTCGGCAGTCAGAGCTGCGATTTGGAACTCGGACGGTGATGCATCGACTGGCATGACTGGTGGAGTGCATAGTTTTGTTTGTGAAAACTGTCAGGTTTTCCTCTCTCCTCCTCTCTCTCTCTCTCTCTCTCTCTCTTCTCTCTCTCTCTCTCTCATATCTACACAAACAAACAAAGCCATGTATCTAACCATAACAGTGGGCAACAAAAGGCAATAAGCGCACCACTGTCTCAATTTTGTGCCTTGGTCTTGTAAACTTCCAAGGCAACGAATATGGGCCACACCAAAACCATTCAATATCGCTGATTCAGAAATTTCAGTTAGGATGAATTTTTCTCGATTAAGCTTAGCTCCTTTCTACAGTGTACTCAATTACACAGATCAATGAAGCGTATAATAACCTTGGTATATCTCTTTCTCTCAATCGTTTGATAAACATGCCCCACTTAAAGAAAAAAGGGTGTAAAACACAGAGTATTCCCCAGCTGGCTGACAAATGACATTATTTAGAAATTGCACTAAGGATTGCACTTAAAACCCGTCCCAAAAAAAAGTAGAATGAATATAAAAAAGCAGAGAACAGAGTTAGATCTAGTTAGAAAAATCAATAATATGAGCTTTTTAGGATAAAATGAATAAACGCAAAACAGGGATACAGCAATCATTATGGCGTGCTGTTAATTTAAATAATGAACAAGTCGGAAAGAAATCAGATTTTAATGCGCCTATGTGGTCTGCAAACATTTCAACAATCATTTCCTATCAGGTAACTGATCAGTTACAAACGGCTGCCAGTGTCATCATTTTTTAATCGATATGAAACTCAGCTGTTCTTCCAATCGTTTTTGTCAAAAAACGATTAAATACTAGAGATTCATTTTTCATCCCTTACTTGTTTTAATGAAGTTGGTTCCATAATTTCAAAACTTAAAAAATAAAAAGCAAGGGTCCAGTAACTTTAAGATACTCAGCTTGCTCTACCATACATTGTTGATACCCTTACGTATGTTTTTTATAATTTGTGTATTGATCAGAATGTCTTCCCATGTGATCTAAAGGCAGCAAAGTGGTTCCCTACCCAAATCAGAGATCTCATGATTAAACAATTTTAGACCTATATCTCTTTTATCGTTGTATCGAAACCTCTAGAGATGCATGTTCACTCAAACACCTTACTAAACATATGGAACATCACAAACTGTTCCACCATGTCAGCAGGCTTTCGTCGAATCACTCATGCCACCGCCGTAACACGCCTCTGTGTTACATGGATATCAGCCATCAACGAAAAGAAAAACTCACTGGAACTGTTTTCCTCGTATTTAAGAAAGCGTTTGATCTTGTTAGACCACAACATATTAGTAAAACAAATGACTGATATGGTTCCCCAAAATCGGCAGTAGTCACCTTCTTTCCAGTCATTATCTCGAAAAGCTGGACCCAGCGTGTTACTTTAAACGGTACTTATTCCTTGAAGGAATAGTGAGCTGTGGCGCTTCCACAAGGACTCGGTCTTGGACCTCTTCTATTCTGTATTTTTACAAATGACCTACGATGCACATATCTCAACATGATGTCAGCTGTGACTGTTCGCTGATGCTAGTTCTCGTCCCTTTTCCATGTAGTGATACAACCACCCCATGTCTGTTAAAATATCGTTACAAACAAAGTTATTATGTGGATTAGAGTGTGCAACCAAACCGAATGGTCCTTATCCGCACAAAACAAAATGTTTGGTCATAGAATCGAGACAGAACATCAACGACAGGCTCTTTGTTGAGGCCTAAAATTGAGTGAAACCTTGATGAGCGGGTGGTTACGAACACCTTGTCTTAGGCTCGTGATCTTTGATGAGAACTTTAAATGGCACGTCACATATAATTCATGTTTGCAAACAGTTGGCTCGCAATTGTCTTTTATCAATAAACTCAAGTTATTATGTTGAACCACATATCGGAAATAATTTTGAAGCTCATTGCTTTCTCACATCAACTTTGCGTTCCTCTGTCTGGAGTATGGTGCGGTGAAAATCACATAAAAAAAAGACAACTCTATGCATAGCGGGGAATTAAGCTGATTTCTTTTTTTCCCGAACAAGTCTCTATTAAACCAGGGGGCAAATTCGCAAAACTAATGATGGTTACCACGGCAGGGCCAACTGCACCTATAATAAGCAGTACTACATGTTTAAAGTCCATGCAAACATGGCGCCCCAACATATCTTGCTGAGTTTATCCAAATGGGCAACAAACGCGATATGATTCAAATAATTACATTTTACCACGTGTCGCATTGATTGTTCAAATTTGTTTAGCATTTTTTTGGTCCATCTGTGTGGAACTCTCTTCCTCCGTCTGCCAAAAATGTCACTGCTTGCCGTCCTTTAAATCGCAGTACTTAAACATTTACTTGATACAATTAATCTATACCTTTTGATCATAGTCTCAACGCCCTACTTTTATGCTTGCCTCTATATAGCTATGAACATGTAGTGTGTGTGTGTGTGTGTGTGGTGTGTGCTGTGTAGTGTGATGTGTGTGTGTGTGTGTGTGTGTGTGTGTGGTAGTGGTGTTGGGTATGCAACATGCGTGTGCGTGTATGTGTGGGCCTGTGCATGCATGTGAGCGCGCGCGCGTACGTGGTTTGACTGTGTTTGTGTAATCTTTGTAATGGATTTTTTTTTTTAATAATTATTTATTATTCTTTTGCTATTGTTATTGTTAATATTAGAATGTTGCTATATTCTTCATTGTTTTGTCACTATTAATATGCTGCAGTCTGTTTAGTGAATTGATTGTAGAATAGCAGGAAGATTGGAAGAATGGCACTGCCTAAAATCCTATCCTTGAGTAATAAAGTTTGTGTCTGAGTTGAGTCTCTCTCTCTCTCTCTCTCTCTCTCCTCTCTCTCTCTCTCTCTCTCCTCTCTGTCTCTCTCTCTCTCTATCTTTCTCTCTCTCTCTCCTCTGTCTCCCTTCTCTCTCTCTCTCTCTCTCTCTCTCTTCTCCTTTCTCTCTCTCTCTCTCTCAGTCTGTCTGTCTGTCTGTCTGTTCTCTCTCTCTCTCTTTCTCTCTCTCTCCTCCTTCTCGCTCTCTCTATATATCTCTCTCTCCCTCTCTTGGGTTGTGGATTGGATGCTGCAACGATGTAAAAAGAAAAAAAACGACAACAAAACGTCCAAAAATTAAAATGAAACAACAACAACAACAAAATTACTTGTGGTTGAAGATGGGGGGTAGTCTGTTTTGAACCGGAAAAGGGGGGGGGGGGGGAAAAAAAAAAAATATTTTTCGTGTACACACACACACACACACACACACACACACCACCACACACACAACACACACACACACACACACACACACACACGGGACATTAGTCACACCACACACACACACACACACACAACATTGAAACACACCACAACACACACACCACAC
>CM031608.1:57627197-57639697 GCA_018398815.1 Conus ventricosus
TGTGTCTGATAGTGACATTCTTTCTTGTAATCATAGTGGAACCTATGTTTGTCATTCTCTTCACATGGTATGTGTCTGATAGTGACATTCTTTTCTTGTAATCATAGTGGAACCTATGTTTGTCATTCTCTTCACATGGTATGTGTCTGATAGTGACATTCTTTTCTTGTAATCTTAGTGGAACCTATGTTTGTCATTCTCTTCACATGGTATGTGTCTGATAGTGACATTCTTTTCTTGTAATCTTAGTGGAACCTATGTTTGTCATTCTCTTCACATGGTATGTGTCTGATAGTGACATTCTTTTCTTGTGATCTTAGTGGAAACTATGTTTGTCATTCTCTTCACATGGTATGTGTCTGATAGTGACATTCTTTT
Source organism: Conus ventricosus (assembly GCA_018398815.1). NCBI lineage: Eukaryota > Metazoa > Mollusca > Gastropoda > Neogastropoda > Conidae > Conus > Conus ventricosus. The sequence goes on from CM031608.1 coordinate 57,627,576, forward strand.
CTTGTGATCTTAGTGGAAACTATGTTTGTCATTCTCTTCACATGGTATGTGTCTGATAGTGACATTCTTTCCTTGTGATCTTAGTGGAAACTAAAAGGGCAAGCGGGACCAAATCTCCGACCAAATCTCTCGAACATGGGGGAAACCTGAACCGGTGGGTAGGCTTTTATTTTACGAACACATTTCAAAAAGAGAGGGTGTTAGTTCTGTTAGACGGTATAAACAAAGAGATCACAGGACAAAACACAATGCATTTCGACCTCCTGGGTCTTCTTCAGGTAAAACCAAACAACATTTAGGACAATGAAAGCGGAGAACGAACAACCACTTATCTTCTCATATTCGGCGCAAAATGAGTGTTGGATGAAAACGAGGCCTTTGAGAAAGGGATCATGGGAGTTGAAATAATGATGATGACAATGATAATAATAATAATGGTAACAATAGTAATAACAGTGATTATAGTGACGACGATGAAAACATGTAAATAATAAGAGGAGGAATACTGTTAATCTTTTGGTGATGATATGACCATAATGGTTGTAGTATTAATATTTTTTTTTACCTTTTTAAAAAAAACATTTGTCAGCAAGTCAGTTCTTGAATGAAAACAAAAAATATGTTCCATCAGGAGCAGTCACAGTACATACGGACCGAGCGAGTTACCTCAAATGTACTTTCTTTCTTTTTTTTTTTTTTTTTTTTTTTGGGGGGGGGGGGGGGGGAACGTTAGAATATTCGATGAAAATATAACGCATTAAAGAAAGCGTAATATCATCGACAGAAAAGTTTAGAGTTCGTGTAGAATGGAAAGTTAATAATGAATGTGCAGAGCGGATCTTGGATCCGCTATTTCATCGGGATCCGCTACGTGGATTCACACCAAACTTTAATGGGTTCGTTTCTCGGGCCATACTCCATCTTTCCACTAAATTGAATTAAAATCGGTTTGTGGGGTTTAGCATAATGTTGCTGACAGACAACAAACAAACAAACAATCAACCAAGGACTCGGGGTAAAACCATAGGCTATTTGAAAGAAGTAAATGCGTTTGTTTGTATGTATTTTGTTTTGTTTTGTTTTGTCATATTACACTTCATGCAAATTCACATTGGAATACGTCTTCAAATGTCTCGCCTTTGATGCAGTCTGAAAATATTGCATCTTCGCGCCTGAACCTCGGAGATCACGCGTCCGAGAGGGGGTTGTCCCCCCTCCCACCTTAGAATCAAGTCCAAGATGGACGCCATGAATTACCAGGGTCAGGGTCATTCGTGGCGTTTTCTTATTAGCATAAATACTGCTGAAGAGGGTCTCCTTACCATAAATACAAGGAGCCAAGGATGTTATCCCTATACTGCCATTACCATACTGAGAGTCTTCCAAGGATGTTATCCCTATACTGTCATTACCACACTGAGAGTCTTCCGTGACCCCATTACCATAAATAGTCAGATTCAAGGTCGTTATTTACCCTGGCCTTATCATCCCTCAAAGTGGGAGTCAGAGTCATGATGTATCGTCATGGCTTCGTTATGTCAGAACATGAAGTCAGAGTCAGATTCACTGGTGCCAGGGGCTAATCACACAGAAAAGTGCTTAATTCAGTCCACGATCAAGGCAACTCTGAGAGTTGAACCCGCTGACAGTCTCACTGAGAACTTGCGGAGAATGTTGCATGGGTTTCTTTCTTTCTTGTTTTTTTGTTGTTTTTTTTCGTTTACTTCTTGAACAATAGAACTACCTAGCTAGCTTTTTTGTTGTTAATCAGAACGGTTAAAAAAAAAAGCTCTAGACATCGACAGATTGCACGGAAGAACACACACACACACACACACACACACACACACACACACACACACACACACACGCGCACGCACGCACGACACACAACACGCACGCAGCACGCACGCACGCACGCACAAACACATACACACACACACACACACACACACACACACACACACCACACACACACACACACGTACACACACACACCACACACACACACACACACACACACACACACACACACACACACACACACACACACACACACACACACACACACGCACGCACGCACGCACGCACACACACACACACACACACACACACACACACACACACACACACACACACACACACAACACAACACACACACACACACACACACACACACACACACACACACACATCACATTTTGCATCAGCAGGTCAAGATCTTTTAGTCTAAATCATCAGTCATTTCTTGTCGTCCAAAATCCACTGGACGTCTAGGGCCAGTTCTGTTCCTCTCCGAGTCTCCGAGCTTTGTGTCACTACCCCCCTCCTCCCCCCTCCCTCCTTCCGTGCCCACTCTCCAGCGCTACTCCACCACACTCGTCGCTCTTTCAGCGGGCTCGCTCATCCATAGCTACACCCTCCGCTTTCCTCACGCATCAGCAGCCCCAGGAGCAGTAATACGGTCCGGATCATGTTGACGCTCTTCGTTCTTGTTTCGTTTTGGTTTGTTTTGCTTTGTATTTTTTTTTCTTCTTCTTCGTTTTAATCTGTCAGTCTCGCTTGCATAACTACGTTTGTGCATTGGGCAAGAGCGGGGAACAGACGCGTTGCTGACATGATCTTGGGAAATGTTGTTGGAAGAACGGATAAGTCCACGAACTATGTAGTTCGTTCGTTCGTTCGGTCGGTCGGTCGGTCGGTCGGTCGGTCGGTCGTTCATTTGTTCCTTCATTCATTCATTCGTTTGTTCGTTCGTTCATTCAATCATTCATTCATTCATTCGTTCGTTCGTTCGTTCCCCTTTCTTTCTTTCTTTCTTTTTTTTTTTTTCTTTCTTTCTTTATACCATGTCTTCAATCAGCAACTTAGTGTTCGTACTCTGAGTCTCCTTCTTCTCTTCAAACCGTCCCCCCCCCCCCCCCCCCCCCCCCCCCCCCCCCCGCGTTCTTTCCTGTTTTTCTCATCCTTCGGGTTTTTTGGCGTGGGTTGAGACGTCTGTTGATGTTCTTCTCGTCATCAGTATCACTCTGCTCCACCACCACACTCCTCCTCCCCCTTCCCAACCTACTTCTCCTCCGCCTCATCCTTTCACCATCATCATCATCATCATCATCATCATCATCATCATCATCATCATCATCATCATCATCAACAAGAACAACAACAATTCTATCGTCATCACCATCATCATCAGCAGCAGCAGTAGTACTAGCAGCAGCAGCAGCAGCAGCAGCAGCAGCAGCAGCAGCACAGCAGCAGCAGCAGCAGCTGCTAGCAGCAGCAGCAGCAACAACACCATCAACAACAACCTAAGTAGGATCTTTACTGTCATGGATATCATCATGGTCATCAGTATTAACATGACTACGAACATCAACATCATCATCCAATCCATCAATTGGTTAACGCACTGAACAAGAAGAAAAGATAAGTTCGAGGCACAATGACAATGAGAGAGAGAGAGAGAGAGAGAGAGAGAGAGAGAGAGAGAGAGAGAGAGAGAGAGAGAGAGAGAGAGAGAGAGAGAGAGAGAGAGAGAGAGAGACGACAGACAGACAGACAGACAGACAGAAAGACCGACAGACAGACAGACATCGTACAACTCTCTCTCTCTCTCTCTCTCTCTCTCTCTCTCCTCTCTCTCTCTCTCTCTCTCTCTCTCTCTAATATTAATGTGCTGTAATAAGCATTCAGCACGAAGCTCTCACAATGAGTACAACAATTCGAAACGACGTTTTTATTCACTTTGAATGTACCAAAGAAGACAATTCAGGCATTATCACTATCATTAATTCTATATTCCATTTTAGACACCACCTGGTGCCAAAGTCAGTACACAATATGCCTACCAAATAAATACATATTTCGCAATATTTAACACGCCTTTTATTTTCCTTAAAAGTTATTACAGACTTTAAAAGAAACGTTCATGCATTTTTAACACGCCCTATATTTTCCAAAATAGTTATCACAGACTTTGAACGAAATGTTCATGCATTTTATAAATAAATAAATAAAGTACCCTGACATACAAAATGAATTGGTCCAGAAATGGCACCAGTTTTATATTTGCTATCATATCAAGACTTAAAATCAATTCTATGTTTATATTGTTTCTGATACATCATATTAAGATTTAAAGTCAATTCTATGCCCTTGCGCTGAACCCTAAGCGATCTGAAGCGATCAAAGCTAAGTGAATTTTCGTTGTTTTATTCGTTTATGTCTCACCCGAGGAAGACCTAAGAGGTCGAAACGCGTTGTGTTTTGTCTTGTGACTCGTTTGTCCACGTTCTCTGGGCGGTTCGCTAACAATTATTTAAGATTTGTTTAGATTTCCGCCTGCAGTCATCTCGCTTTGCAACTAGATAAGAATAATAATTAAAAAAAAAAAAAAGCCTTGGCTACTTCTGAGTCGAGCGCCATGTAAGGACGGTCAAGGAGCTCCGTCGTTCGTACCAGCTGCCGTTCCGGATCCTGTGGATCGCTCTGACGACCATGCCAACTCTCTGCTGCCAGCTTTCCTAGTCCACCCTCTCTTTATCTGGCCTGTCGCGCATCGTTGAATGGTTTGGTTGTTAAGGTCGTTCTGAACTGAACCAGCCGTGGGTTTGTGATTTTAGATCAGAACTGACGACGAACCGTAACTTCTCTCTGAGCTGAAAACCACGATCCTAGGTCTGGTTCGTGAAGCTACCAGGAACTATGAACTGAAGTTTGAACGATCTTTAACGCAAGGGAGGGAACACAACCTGCTCGCTAGTGCCCATCTGAGAAATATCATAAGGCCTTCTGAACTTCGCTGCTTGATTTTAGCTGTGAAGACGATTTTTAGCCACCTCTTTGTCCAGATTTCAGCTTGTTTATTTCTACAACATTGTGAACTGGACTATGTTAGCCCATAACATTGTGAATGGGGCTATGTCGGCCATACAGAATGAAAATCTTTACTTAAAGAATCGAGAATAGAAATTTAGGTAGGTCGACCAAATACATACTGATTTCAGTTACAGGAGAGGGGACACAAAGAGACTCCATTATAGGAGAGCTTTCACATGGTTACTCCCCTTTCCGCGAACCCAAACTGGTCACAGAACATGCTGAGAGATCCTTTTCTTTTTATCCCATCTCGAACCTAGGTTCAACGATCTTGGATAGCAAACCAAAAGATTGGGACAAAATCTTGAACAAAGACAAGATCACCGTGATCACGAACTAGAACGTTCGCGATCCAAAAGTTCTTTGAAATAAGAACGGCGTTTGGTAGGTCTTGTCGTGGAAAACCTCAAGACAGACCCAACCCAGCCTGCTGTGTCACTGTCTGCAGATAGTGGTTGACTTGGAGAGCTGCTGGGATCTGTCCCTGACCCCCTTGTTCCACACACCGTCACTCCACTGGAAGCCCAGAGTTTTGTCAAACAAGGACAGTTCAGCTTTCATCCTTCGTTCACTCTGAGGTCCACTTGGGGTCCCCCCCCCCCCCCCCCCCCCTCACAGCACGATCCTCCAGGAATTCAGCCTGGGCCACTGAGCGCTGCGCTATCAGCTTCATAAATTTCATTACTGCCTTCAATTGCCCAGGGACCAGAACTTACACGTCCAGCCAGAATATCGATCTTTGTGAGGGTGTGTGTGTGTGTGTGTGTGTGTGTGTGTGTGTGTGTGTTGTGTGTTGTATGTATGTGTGAGTGCGTGTGTGTGTGTGCGTGCGTGCGTGCGTGCGTGCGTGCGTGCGTGCGTGCGTGCGTGCGTGCGTGCGTGCGTGCGTGCGTGCGTGCGTGCGCGCGCGCGCGCGCGCGCGCGTGTGTGTGTGTGTGTGTGTGTGTGTGTCTGTGTGTGTGGTGTGTGTGTCTGTGTGTGTTCGTGATACTGCCAAGTTTGTTGGTTTGTTTTCAGCTTATTTACTTTTGTTATACTCGTGTTTCCTTTTCGTTTTGTTTTGTTATGTTTGCGTTTCTTTTCCTGTCTAAGTACTTGAAGCTCTTGATAAGCATTCCTACAAATAACTCTTCTTTAATTGCGAGTCTTCTCCACGGCAGCTGATCACATTCATTAGATATACTGGCCTAGCAATGGATTTGAAAAATTACAAGAGAAACCCTCCGATCTCCACATTCGTGTTACACTGCTCTAACGTCAGCTCTAACTCAAAGACAGGGGACTGGTCTAGCACCTGACATTTCACACAGGAGGAGGTCAGCATGACATTCAACGCTCTGTTGATCTTTCAAGTCGAGTTGTGAAAACCGCCATCTTCCCATTATCATTCCCAACATCTCCATCATCTCACCGCCCATCCCCTCTCCACCCCAACCCCGCCTCTCCTTCTTCCATTTCATCCGTCCGCGCTTCATAACTCCACACTTTTGTTGTTGTTGTTGCAGTCCCATGCGGTTTTTCCTCAGTTATGTGCCGTCAGCAGCTGTCCAAATCTAATTCCACACGCCTGTGAACGTTTTCAGTAAATGCACATGGCAACACCTTTGCTGAACTTCACGATTTATTCGTGTTCTTGAAAACCAACTCTGTCCCATGACGATGGTTACAGAGCAGAGGGCGTGCGTGTTGTGCGGCGTATGCACACGTTTCGATTGTGTACGTGTTGCCAGAGCTCTGAGGAATCATTGACTGATCTTTGTCTGTACTAGGATAACTGATGTATATATGCACGGCCGGTAGACTGCACTGGCCATCTGCCTGTCATTGATGTGTGTCTTGGTCAGAACTGACAACCAGCAGATGGGACATCTGTCCTTGATGTCTGCTCATGCCAACGTTTATGTCTATCCATGGTCAGCAGACAAGACAGGGTATCAGTCTTTGATGTCTGTGATGCCAGAACTGATCCGTAAGCAACAGACAAGACAGGGCATCTACCATTGATGCCGCCTGTGCCAACATGTATGTTTATCCACAGCCAACCAGCAAGACAGGACATCTGTACTTGCCCTCTGTGCATACCAAAAATGATGTTTATCCATAACCTGCAAGGAAGACCAGACGCCTGTTTCAGGTCTCTGTCTATACCAGAAGTAATATTATGTAAAGCGGGAAATAAGACTGGGCGCGCGCTCGCGCAACACACACACACACACACACACACACACACACACACACACACACACACACACACACACACACACCAGAACTGATGCTATCCATAGTCGGCAAACTGGACATTTGTCCTTAACGTCTGTCATATCAGAAAAGATGTGAATCCCTAGCCAATCAAACAAGACTGGAATCTACTTCTGGTCTCCTCTCTCTCTCTCTTCTCTCTCTCTCTCTCTCTCTCTCTCTCTCTCTCTCTCTCTCTCTCTCTCTCTCCTCCTCTCTCTCTCTCTCTCTCTCTCTCTCTCTCTCTCTCTCTCTCTCTTCTCTCTCTTCTCTCTCTCCTCTTCTCTCTCTCTACCTGAAGTAAAAAAACAACAAACAAAACAAAAACTCCTGTCTGTGATGTTTGTCTATGCAAGGATCAATGTTTATCCAAGCCAGAAAACGAAGCTGAACACATTTCTCTGGTCTCCACTCTTACTATAAGGGGGGCGTAATCCTTGTTGCAAACAGACTGGATAGCTTAAGTGTCTGTGATCCCTGACCAAAAAGTAGAAGGAGCAGGGATGACAACACCTTCTTTAACTTGTCTTAATTTTATTTGCGCATATGAAAGACATTTCACTCTCAATGTATTGAAGACATTTCACTCTCAATGTATTGAAGACATTTCTCTGTCTGCCTGTATTGAATACATTTCTCTCTCTGCCTGTATTGAAGACATTTCTCTCTCCCTGTATTGAAGACATTTCTCTCTCCCTGTATTGAAGACATTTCTCTCTCTGCCTGTATTGAAGACATTTCTCTCTCTGCCTGTATTGAAGACATTTCTCTCTCCCTGTATTGAAGACATTTCACTCTCTGCCTGTATTGAAGACATTTCTCTGTCTGCCTGTATTGAAGACATTTCTCTCTCTGCCTGTATTGAAGACATTTCTCTCTCTGCCTGTATTGAAGACATTTCTCTCTCCCTGTATTGAAGACATTTTTCTCTCTCCCTGTATTGAAGACATTTCTCTCTCTCCCTGTATTGAAGACATATTTCTCTCTCCCTGTATTGAAGACATTTTTCTCTCTCCCTGTATTGAAGACATTTCCAACTCTGCCTGTATTGAAAACATTTCTCTCTCTGCCTGTATTGAAGACATTTCTCTCTCTGCCTGTATTGAAGACATTTCTCTCCCTGCCTGTATTGAAGACATTTCTCTCTCTGCCTGTATTGAAGACATTTCTCTCTCTGCCTGTATTGAAGACATTTCTCTCCCTGCCTGTATTGAAGACATTTCTCTCCCTGCCTGTGTTGAAGACATTTCTCTCCCTGCCTGTATTGAAGACATTTTTCTCTCTGCCTGTATTGAAGACATTTCTCTCACTGCCTGTATTGAAGACATTTCTCTCACTGCCTGTATTGAAGACATTTCCCTCCCTGCCTGTATTGAAGACATTTCTCTCCCTGCCTGTATTGAAGACATTTCTCTCCCTGCCTGTATTGAAGACATTTCTCTCTCTGCCTGTATTGAAGACATTTCTCTCTCTGCCTGTATTGAAGACATTTCTCTCTCTGCCTGTATTGAAGACATTTCTCTCTCTGCCTGTATTGAAGACATTTCTCTCTCTGCCTGTATTGAAGACATCTCTCTCTCTGCCTGTATTGAAGACATTTCTCTATCCCTGTCAGTCTGACTGGCTCTGTGTCTGCCTAATGCTCACATGCTAGCTGTTTGTTCACCATCCTTCACAGCTGATAGTGTCAAATTACCAAGGTTGAAGCACACACACACACACACACACACACACACACACACACACAGACACACACACACACACACACACACACACACACACACACACACACACACACACACACACACACACACACACACACATACACACACACACACACACAAACAGCGCATAGCCTGGCAGGCAAAACCTGTGCGAAGGCAGTTAGGAAGTAGGTCGCCCTCACTGAATAGCAACACAAGAACATGCTGGCCTATGCAGTTACCTTGGAGGGCAGTCAGCCATCTGAACGACTCTCTCGCCCGGAAGAGGTTAGTAACCTGCAGGAGCCAGCGGGATGAGACACAAGGCGAATAGCAGGAGAAGCAATGAGGCGAGTTACTGTTCTTTTCCCCCTCCACTCTTTGTTCAAAGAAAGCAGACAAGACTTGACGTGTGTCTGGGATCTCGGTCTGTGCCAGAAATGATGTTTGTCAGTCTCAAGCGAAAACGACTGGGCGGCCACAGGTCACTTACCCTGGCGGTTCTAGAAGAAATGGTTGTCCCTCGATAGTGAGCTGACAACACTGAGACTGTGTCTTTACTATCTGGCCTTTCCAGTTACCCCCCCCCCCTCCCCCTCCCCGTCCTAAAATGTTCATCGAATTGCAAGCAATCAGGATGAAACCATTTTTTATCTGATTTCTGTCCACACTAGACTAAGCGGTGGTTCTCCATAGCAGGCCAATAAAACTCACAAGACACCTGCCTCTGGCCATTGTACATAGATACCTCAGTGATTGGCCCAGAACTAAAAGTCAACAATTGCTACACACCCTGACTCAGTAACATCCATCCAGGCTAGCTACTTTGACCAACCCAAGCAACAGACAATGGTAATCAACCCTGAATCCAATGACCCAAACTTGCCAGTCGTCCCTCTCTAAACATCAAGAAATGCCGGTTTTCCCGAACACCACCACCACAACAACAAACAAACAAACAAACAAACAAAACATGCACCTGGCAGAGAGAGCGGGTGTCATTCTAGACTAAACAACAAGGATTATTAATAATAAGGTACGAAGAGAAAGGGGGACAAACCCGTGACCAAACACATAGAGGATGTGTGGATGAGGAGAGCAGCGCGCAGGAGAAGGGGTGAAGGAGGGGAGGGGGGGGGGGGGGGGGGGAGATGGGAGGTAAACGCGGAACAAAGCTGACAGACTGATGACACGTGCATTAGCCGAAATTTCCTCTGGGACCAGCCCTGCAAGAGGAAGTGGGGTAGGAGTGGAGTGGTACAGTGGAGAAGGGAGGTGAGGGGGGAGGGGGAGGGCGGGGGTATAGCGTCATCATGCAACAGGAGCAGGAAGAGGAGGATGCAATGGTGAGGAGTGGGAGTGGTAAGGGAGGGAGGGGGACGGGTGGGGGTGGGGTGGGGGTGGGTGGGGGCTGAGCGTAGGGAGACAACAACAACAGTAACATCCCCATGTCCCCTTCAGCATGTGTTTCCATTGACTTTTCTATTGTGGCTGGTTCTGCTTGCTACTCTCTCTCTCTCTCTCTCTCTCTCTCTCTCTCTCTCTCTCTCTCTCTCTCTCTCTCTCTCTCTCTCTCGTGTGTGTGTGTGTGTGTGTTGTGTGCGTTGTGTGTGTGTGTGTGTGTGTGTGTGTGTGTGTGTGGTGTGTGTGTGTGTGTGTGTGTGTGTGTGTGTGTGTGTGTGTGTGTGTGTGTGTGTGCGTGCCAATAATAAAATGCCCCAGTCCTCTTCAGCATGTGCTCCTGTTCATTTTCATATTGTGACCGGTTGTGCTTCTCTCTCTCTCTCTCTCTCTTCTCTCTCTCTCTCTCTCTCTCTCTCTCTCTCTCTCTCTCTCTCTCTGTGCGCCTGTGTGTGTGTGTATGTGTGTGTGCGCGTGTGTGTGTGCGCGCGCGCACACGTGTGTGGGTGTGTGTGTGTGTGTGTGTGTGTGTGTGTGTGTGTGTGTGTGTGTGTGTGTGTGTGTGTGTGTGTGTGTGGTCAAGTCAAAATTATCTTTATTGAGGGTTAAAGAATAAGGTTTCCGTCCTTTTTACATCCTGCCCTCATAAGCAAGAGAGAAACTAATACAACACATAACCACAAGCCCCAAAACGTTTTAAAAGCACATAATTTCTATCATTCAAATACATAACTCTCATATCAAATATGAAACAATAATGAAACTAATGTTGGAACATCAAGTACAAGCAGAGAGAGAGAGAGAGAGATGAAGAGAGAGAGAGAGAGAGAGAGAGAGAGAGAGAGAGAGAGAGAGAAGAGAGAGAGAGAGAGAGATGGGGATAAGGGGACTGTATTGATGGAAATGACTTTGATTGAGGCAGAGTTTCTATCAGATGCATTTTAGTGCTTTTTTAAATGTCTGTTTTGAGGGACATGATTTTATGGAGGAAGGTAAATTATTCTTTGCGGTCCCTCCAGAATACAGAAAACTTAATTTGTAAAGATTACTTCGAGGTCTGGGAGGAGACAGTTTATGTGTAAGTCTGTAACTATTGATGACAAAGCTTTCAATGATTTTCTTCGGGGCCGATCCATTTATTACATTGTACATGCACAAGCATTTGTTGAAGTAGAGTCTGTCTTTAAATGGAAGAATATCTAAAGTTTTGTAATCACTCTTCGTCAAGGTATTGGATTTCAGCTGAATCAATTTAATGGCCCTTTTATGCAGACGACTTACTAGTGGGTAACTCTAGTGGTGACTGTTCCGATCGATCATAAGCAGAAGAGTCTCATTTAAGCCTCCACAAGGTGGCAACAGGTGCTTAATACTGAAGAAAAACAGGAAAACCTTCATTAAACACGTGTACACATATACGCGCATGCGCACACACACACACACACACACACACACACACACACACACACACACACACACACACACACACACACACACACACACGCACACACGCATGCGTGTGCGCCCACTCAAACACATAGATATAGTGGTGCGCAATTAACCACGCGTACACACGCACACGCACGCACACACACACACACACACACACCACACACACACACACACACACACACACACACACACGCGGCGCGCGCGCGCACACACACGCACGCACGCACGCGGACACACACACACACACACACACACACACACACACACACACACACACACACACACACACACACACACACACACGAGCCCTTTGCAACACAAATGGAAACTCTCTCCCTGAAAACAACGCGGATGCTTTCAGATAATGAGAATGCCGACCCTTTCATCTACCAATCAAAGCATGCTATGGAGAAAAAGAAATAACTACTGATCTTGATTAGAAAGGAT